>CM048745.1:355495507-356186757 GCA_026315105.1 Locusta migratoria
TCGCTAACTTGTGAGTGGCAGGAGACCTTATGGCACTCACACTTGGCCTAAGCAGTGTCTGTTCTTTATGCACTTTATATTATCCATACAGCCTATGGAAATATGCTTCCACTTTGTAAAGCAACTTCTTATCGTCAGAAGAAAGGGAATATGCTTTCACTAACTGATTTGTTATTTTTAAGATCTTCATAGTTTGATCCTTCTGCAGTTCTTTGTAGTTGGTGGCATCCAAAATATCCGGGAGATCTTACTGTGGCAATCCTCACTCTTCATCACAATGCTTGTATTTCCCTTGTCAGCAGTAAGGGCAATAATGATGGGATCTACAATGATATCCCTCAATGCCTTCCTTTCTTTTTGTAACAGGTTACTTACTGTTCAGTGGCTTATATTTATGCAAAATTCTGGCTGTTTCCATTCTAATCATTTCAGCAGATTGTTGTGGAAGCTGCTGGATGCTTGCCTCAGTATTTGCTATGATGTCTTCAGTGGATACTTTTAGAGGAGTCACTGCAAAATTGCCTATTTTGGCTACTAGGACAGATATTTTAACATCTGTCAAATTTGTATCTGACAGATTAATGACATTGTGGGAATTATCAACAACTGCAGTGTCAGACACATTCTTCTGTAGACCAAAAAATTTATTTTTCTGTCTATTGAAAGAAATCTCTGCGCTCAACCCTATTGTTCTGAATGTCAGGTTGTCCACCTTATTTCAATCCCAGCATCGCATTGTATTACTAATAAATAAATGGAGATGTATTAACTTACTGTTAGTTTCCGCCAGTTCTCATCTCGTCTGCTGAATCCTCTCTCTCAACATTGCTGTTTCCATCCAGTTATAAATTCACTGCTCCTGGGCCAAGCAAAACATCCGCTTCACCTTTTGTGAAGTTCGGAATGGCCAAAGTGTCCCAGGAGCATAGCAGGAAGGTAAGCAAACACAGCTGTTGTGCTTTGTTCACGTGCTGTCCCTCCAGTCACAGAACAGATGTTGACATTTCCTCCCCATAGAGTTATCGGATCATACAAAGTAGTCTTTCATGGCCGACATTAACTTCAATTAAAATTTCTGGGCTGATAGGCCGTGGTCGACAGGTAAAACTTTCTGCTAACATTTCATCTTTGGCTGCAGAAGACAACATTGGAGGCAAAGTGGCAACTGCAATGAGGGCTCGAGGGAGTGCCGCATATGTAGATGGTGTTGGGAGCACCACAGTCCATCACATGACGTTGGTTGCGACACTGTCTCTGGTAATGCCAACCTTATTGATAGAAGATAATCGATTGTTACTGTGCTGGTGCAACGTTGAAGTCCAAATTATGTCTAATTTAACACCCTCCTCTTTGCTATTAAAATTATTTCAGTGTTTGTACATTTCAGTGGCTTCTCTATATGTGCAAGCATAGGTGAGAAGTTTTTGGTAAAGTTGAATTTCATTTCATGGTCGCCCTCCTGGTAAAAGTGTTCAGCTAAGCTGATTCCTCTTATGTTTACTCAGATGAGTGTGACACTTCTTTTCGTAGTACCAATGTACATCTGGCCACAGCTGCAAGGAATTTTATACATACCCGGTATATCCAAAGGGTTGGTACATCTTTTGCAGATCTTAAATATTTAATTTTCCTGGTTGTTCTGAATATAGTTTCCACCCCATATTTCTTCAGCACTTTACCAATGTGCTATGTAATCCAATAAATGGAACATCTACAAAAGACCTTCAAGAAGAATGGTTATTCCACCAGAGACATAGACTGAGTTCATTGTCCTAGGGAGAGGAAAAAAAAAAAAAAAGTGTGGCAGTGCAACAGATAATGAGTGTAAAGAGCACATGTCACTGAGCAAAACTGCATGTCATTTGAAGTGCAATAAAATTTTAGTTACTTTGGGTAACTGTTAATTTATCTTTTATCTATTACATGTACTCCGCATTTTTGGTTAATTTTACCAATATTGTCACAGCTATCAAAAATTCACAGGCACAAAATGAAACTTTCTGGGCAAAATTTATTGAACTAGGGTTGATCTTGAATATGATTTACATTTTCTTCCATTCAGTTATAAACTCCAGCTAATAAAAATACTTAATTATGTCTATTCTTTTTCTATTCTAGCAAACGATGAAGAATTGATAGGGGAAGAAGTGAAAGTAAATGGATTTGACCTCAAAGAGGTATCGACGACCCAGAATGGGAGTACTTACCTGCCTATACCTCGAACAGATGCAGTAGATGGTAGAAGACGTTTCAGCAACAGTGTACCACTTCTGACAGAACAAAACAAACAGTTTTATTCAACATGAGCTTGGAATCCTTAGTGAAACAACATCACTAAAGTTCGTCTCTCCAATGCAGTGCAACTGTGATCTGTTATTGCAGTGACAATTCCTTTGCTTTGAAATGGTGGTCATGTGCTAATTTTCATGTGAAACATTGTTTAATATTAATACCATGACAGCAAAAGTATTGGTAATTTTGAAAGAAAATGTCATTTTTCTTGAAGACAATCACCAGTGGTCTCCGAGAAAGGAAACATCCATTGTGATCAAAATCAAAGTGATTTTATTTTACACCCATAGAAGTGAAAACATGTGTGTATGTTCCTTTGGTTTTGGCCATCTTTTTTTACAGTTCATTATGTATGGAAGAACATTGTTGTATTTTTCATGACCTGTATCAGTATTGTCCAGAAAATGTCATGCGTGTTATGCTGAATCTTTTCTCATGAGCTGAGATGAACTCCTTCAAATTAGCAAAAAATATGCTATGAGATCATAGTTTGTACATTCAATGCAGATGTGGTTCTCTTTGACACTGACAAAACATAATTGCCATTTGTGGTAATATACTTAATTGCATTTTAAGCAATTGGTACCATATAAATCTCAGATTTCTTGTTGCAGAATTACATTCTGGTGATTTTGTCCCCACATGAACATCTTGGTTATTGTGTTTAAACTTATCTACCAGCTGTCACTTCAACTCATTATTCAGTTGGTATCTATGAGTACCAATGCATTACTTAATCTTGAGCTTTTAATTCTCCTTAATGTTTACCTTCCTCTTTCATGGTTTTATTTACTTCACTTTGTTCATATTTTAATCTTCTTATTTGCAACTTTGGCTCTTTGGAGGCAACAATCTGTTGTTATAGCAACAGCAGGTAAGTATTTAATATGGCACAGTCTTTCTTGTTTGTGAAATCTCCTTTCAGAATCTATTTTGAAAATTCTGACTCCACAAATAGCCCAACTTACTTGTCATATCCAGTGCAAAATCATTCCAATCTTCAACAAGAGTTCACCACAGCAAGAGTTTCACCACTGCTACTGCCATTACCACCACCACCACAGCAACAATATTTGATAACTATTTTTCTGATCATTCCACATGGGGTTGATCGGCAACAGCTTAATAGTATGACTAATTAAAAATATTTGCTGCTTCTGCTGTGATTTAGTTAGCATCAGTTATGAGAATCCATTAAAATAAATGCACCCCAATTGATACATTTCATTTGATTCCATGGTGGTGGTTGGCGCAGCAACAGTGGTGAATGAATCAAAAGATGAGCAGTATCTGTTGCAACAGAGACTGCTGATTTTGTAATCCACCCCAATCTACCACCAAGTGCATGCTATACTGTTGTAAGTATTATACTAGGCAGTACTGCAGGCCACTGAAAGTATAAGACTCTGACAGCAGAATATAAAAAATTAACTGTCTGTGAATAAATGTGAATTGTATATGTATCTTACAAAGGGGGCCAATTTCCAGCTACATATTTGTAGCCACCTGAAGTGGGCATGAGTAAACCATGCCATCAGTGTGCTTGGCAATGCAGTGTGTGTGTATGTGTTATGGGGTTTATTTTGTTCTTGTAGGATGTTCTTCAGCCTTTGTTATCCATTATTTTGTAACATTTTCATATTAATCCATTTACTCCTTTTTATAACAGTGACAAAGCTCTCTGGACTTTTGCCAAGTTTGAAGTAAGAATAATGGCAAGAAGGGGATTGTAGTTTTACATCTTGTGCTGGTGCCCATGTCATAAAGATGCATGTGAAGTTGTAGTATGGAAATTATATAGATTCACTCTTAGACTATTGCCATAGTAATTTTATTTATTGCTGTCAACTAAGTATGGTTGAAAGAAAAAAAAACTGTTTTTTTTTTAATTGTTTGTATTTTGTGTTGGTTGGTTGATTGATTGATTAGGGGGACAAAACTGCAAAGGTCATCAGTCCCCCATAAACTTGAAGTGAAGTTTCTGTGAGGACACACTTATTTAAATTTATCAATTATAACCCTTTAAGTGTGAAGTTTGAGAGTTTGCATCACCATTTCTCAGCAAATAATGTGTGCTGGTGCCCCCTGCTATTGCGGTGCTGCATACTTTTTCCACACAAAATAGTTTTCCTTCTTGCTCTTGTTTTCTGTTTGAAAAGTACATCTTGTGTTTTGGTTTGTGAATAATTTCTTGGAGCAAGAGAATTCCAATAAGGATTTTTACCTCATCACATGTTGTATCCTGCCAGCTGTGAACCATGGAACATGGTGCTAAATTTTGATGAGAAGCTATGGACTGCTGTGCATATAATTCAGTCTGTTCAGCTGTTATTTTGCACAAAGCCTCATCCAAAATACACTCAAATCAAGTTGTGACAACATATTGTTTCAGAGGCATAACTGTACCAGTACTACCACTGAATAAATGTTGATTACAAATTGAACTAACACGCACAAATGCACTAGGCACCATCCATTGTAGTTGTGTCTTGTCAGTTTTTTATTAATGAAGACACTTTTGCTAGCCTCAACATCCATGTTTTAAACTTTCAGAAATGTCACTGAAATTATCATCACTTTCTAAAAGAAGCTGCTCCCAATCTGGTAAAAGCCTTATTTTTGCCATTGCAGAGCAAACTGTTATTATTAGCCCATATTACACTGTGTTGGCTGAAGAATGCTGCCATTTAGCGGATGAAGCTCATCTAATAGTGCAGTTGCAATGTCAGGGCGAAATCTTGTCATTACACGAGCTATTAGCCACAGAAACATGGATAGATCCATCATTCACACTTAAAGGGTTAACCAAGATTATTTTATTTGATAATGAAATCTGAGTTCCATAAATCTGGAAAACATGAAAGATATAATGAGAGTAATATTTGAATGTAATATGTTTCTGCTTGGATACCTTTATTACCAGAAAGAAAAATCAGTATCATTGTTATTTCTTTTAGCTAGTTTATTGTATGTTACTTATTTTTGATTTATGAGAAGTTTGGCACATCCATTGATTACCATACAGAAATTGAAAATTTAGATATGTTTTAATAATGTGCACCATTAAATGTTCAGTACAAAAATGTATTTAATACCAAAAATGTATCGCTGTGTGTTGTGTGTGTGTGTGTGTGTGTGTGTGTGTGTGTGTGTGTGTGTGTGTGTGTGTGTGTGTGTGAGAGAGAGAGAGAGAGAGATTGGAGTGATTTTCATAATTTCATTAATAATCATTCGCTAATTAATGTTTTTGTTACTTTCACTGCCTTATATTTTGACATGTGTTTTCTTCACACAAGTTTAATTGTTCATTTTTATATAAAATAACAAAATTTGTAAACAATTTTATATGTGCAATAAAATATATTTTCACTGTTGAAACAATTACTGTATATAACTGTACTATTGCAGTGGAACCACTCATACTTCCTCGACTCTTCAGTGAAATATACCGTTAAATACTTGATTTACTGTATACTGCTTTGACTGATACTACATACACATAATTATCAACAGCCTGTTAAGGTTACTAAGGGCGGTGGAGCCCAATGACCACACACTTCACAGAACAATAGCTTTACTGGTGTTGTCAACTCAGAATACAAACACCAACTGATTTAAACATGGCATATCATACAAAAAAAAAAAAACACACCAAAGATTGTCATGAAGATCTGCCACTTGGCTCATGACCATAGTCGATACACACACACACACACTTGAATTGGTGGCTAGTGCCGCTGTACAGACCCCTCTCCCTCCCCCCCTGCCCCACCCTGCAGTACGTAGTATTCGAGCCATGGGGGAAGGGGGAGGGGACGGAGGAAGAGTCACAAGCACAAGCACTAGCGCGCGCACACACACACACACACACACACACACACACACACACACACACACAGTGGGAATCATACATATGGTGAGTTCTGTAGTCCCATCTGGTAGTACAGGAGGGGGAGGTAGCGGACATACGGTAGGGCCTCAAATGATGAAGTTCTGTAATGGAGGAGTCAGAGTAACCTGTCGTGAGAGTCGGCGGCTCAAGCAGGACCCACGGACCGGAACTAAGACTATCACAGTGTTCAATGGGAATGGGAAGGCCCGAGCCTTGGAAGGAATGGAATCACAAGCCAGCTGAAAACATTTAATAAGCTTGCATTTAGAGGGCAACATGCACATTATGAAAAGGTTATCATCACACAACACGACAGACAGCTCTGTTGTGAGAGGTGGGGAATGGGGACAGAGAATTGATAGCAGGGATCTGAGGGGGGGGGGGGGAGAGGGACGAGCGAATCCTCTGAAGGGGCAGGACGAAGAGGAGGAAGAGGAGTCACCGACCGAAGGCGGTACGTGACACGAAGGCAAAAGGGGGGTGGGAGCACAGGAGGGAGACGGAGGGGAAGCCTCGAACGAGAAGAAGGAGGGGAAGCAGGATCGAGGTTTGTGGGCTTCAGGCAATTAATGGATACAGCGGAAGGTTTGCCATTGAGAATGATGGTGTAGGTGTTTGCTACAAGAAGGAGAACAGAATAAGGACCGGAGTAAGGGGGCTGCAAGGGCGGGCGGACGGTGTCATCACTCAAGAACATACTCACAAGTCTGCAGGTCCAAAGATACCCTTAGAGGTGCAGGAGAGTGTCTGGCATGAGGGGAATGGGAGCCTGTCCTCTTCGCCAGAGCTGATGCCCTCTGGTGCTAGCACCGGTTCTAGCATTGTGGTTGCAATACGGTGTGGAATGCCAGGAGGATCCATTTTCTCCTGCGGGAAGTGGGAACAGCCCCCGCGTGAAGGTAGGTGGCTGTGGTGTGAAGTTCGGCGTGGCAGATTGCGCAGCAGGATGACATTCTCGAAGATTCACTTCATGTACTCAGTCCACAAAGCGAGTACGCTCACTGGGGGACTTGAGCACGTTGTACATTTGCACATTAATGCTGTTTGCATGTCCAGAGGGAGTTTATTTTACTGATTGCCATGAGTGAGGAGTCAGGCATGACCTCAGTAACCAAGAGCTGAAGGCGTCGCCATAGTTCACATGGACATTTGTCACCAAGGTTCTCCTCCTCTTCAATTATGTGTCAAACAGTCTCCTCCACAGACTGGGTGACACACTCTAGGATCATCTTTTTAGCACTGTCGTAGCGGACCCGACGGGAGGGGGGGGAGGTAACCAGGTCCCAAATCAGATCCATGTGGTCGTGCAGCAAAGTAATTAAACAAATTGTAATTCTCAAATATATGCTCAATGAGAGTGAATTAGTAGTCGGAGAGTCGAATAAAAATTGAGGTAGCTTCAGCAGGCGGCATGGTGGTGGAGGAGAGGGTGAGCTAGGAAGTGGCGGAGGTGCTGCAGTATCGGCGGTGTTGATCGGCAAATGCACGGAAGAATTGCATGGCATGGCGGAGGCGCCAGGCAGCACCAAAGCAACGGTTGAAAGTCTGGCAAAGTTTGGGTGTGGAAGGGAACCACTTCGCGTCATGGAAGGCACACCTGGAGGCACGGTGCACGGCAGCATATGCTGTGTAGCTCACACGTTTGCAGAGTTGCCACAGTGGATGAAACTGTGGGTATCATAGGAAGGATTGTAGTTCAGAATGTTCACATGATGCAATGAGGGAGTCAGCTGAACCGGTACAGAGGAGGAGGGGGTTGGGGGGGGGGGCGAGCTGCCGGTGATGAACTTTCCTAAGGAGGTGCACTCACAGACTTAACACAATGTTCAGCACAAACATGTGTGCAGTAACTAAGTTGGTGAAGTTCAAATGGTACACTTTGATTCACAGCACTCGAAGAGGGAAAAGTTCGTAGCCCACCTGGCGTTGGAGGCTGGGTGCGTGATCAGCAGTTTGATACATTGGTGTACCTGGCATGGCGGCAGGCGGTTGCACATTTGAATTTTGTACACAGTCTATGTTGTAGCTGGTATTGTCCAAAGCACGGAAGAGCTGAGAGCACTCAAACGATGGAGCAGCATAAAAAGGAGCACTCGAAAGCATCTGTGGAGTGACAAGTCAGGATCACATTGCTGAGGCACGGCATTGTTAATTTGCTGTGATGTGAAGATGTCCTATGGTGAATGTCTGGATATGTGCGGCACTTTGGTGTTATGCAAACTGCTAACACTAGTGAGAATAGCAAATTAATAATCAGCCAATCATGAGGTTGCTAGAAACCACAGCCTCCCGAGGAAGTGCGAGTGCGGGCAGCGGTTGCACAGGTGTCGACATGTTGCACTTGGGCGTTGCATTGTTGGCGTACTGATCGCGAGCGAATTACGGTTGAAGGAACATGCCGAAAACACTGTATTGAACACGTAGAACCGTTTTAGTATGGGGTCACCACTGTGAAGGTTACTAAGGGTGGTGGAGCCCAAGGACCACACACTTTGCATAACAATAGCTTTATTGATGTTATCAACTCAGAATACAAATACCAACTGATTTAAATATGGTGGATCATACAAAAGAAACACACCAAATATTATCATGAAGATGTGCCACTCAGTTTGTGACCATGGTTGATACACACACACACTCAAATTGGTGGCTAGCACAGCCAGAAGCCAGAAAATTCACAAATTCTGATGAAATTTGGTGGTGCCTGTTTAGAAGTATATATGTTGGGTATGTAATTTTGTCTGTTACAACTAACTGAACTAAATCATTTGGTTGTAACACTTTAATAATAATTGATAAATAGTTGGAGCTACTACTATGCTATCATCTTGGTTACTGTGAAGATGCTTGATCATAAAAACATTTTCAATCACTTTGTATCTCCTTGTTAGTGGTTTTCTGTAATTGGTGTACACCATCAGTAGAAATGAGACCAGTTTTTAATGGTGAGATGAAGAAGGGAGGAATTAAAATGAAAAACTCAGATACTAAATAGTGGGTAATAATAAAATTAAATATAAATTTATATAGTGGTGTGAAAAATCTTTCACATGATGTGTCATCATCAAATAACATAGTTCAATGCAACTTCAAAATGTGGAACTACTACAGTATAATGCAGAAGGTAAGTGAAAGAAATATACAGCAAGATAAACAGAATGACACTTTTATTCAAAGAATAATTACACAGTAGGCAATGTGATCTATAAAGATCTCGAGGCCAATGTAGAACTGGAACATGTTTCTTTGTAGTATGTTTGATTTCGATGCATGCTTTGCACCATGCTCCTTTGCTTGCCACAAGGCTGATAAGGAGTTATGCGGTAGAGTTTTCCATTCCACCTCCACCGTGATTGACAACTGTTATATGGTCATCATAGTATTTTGTTGCAGTCCCACTATTATTCTTATGAAAATTTAAGATTGTTCCAAGGCCTGGTCCTAATATGACTATTTTGAATTTACATTAGTAGTCATTAGTACTTAACTTATGTTCCCCTCAATTTATGGGAGTAATCTCATTATGCTTTCGCTGATGCTGGGTTTTCTAATAAGTACCTGGTAGATGTAAATTAATACATGTTGTAATTAATAATATAGTAAGGACAGTTTACAACTCACCGCAAAGATGTGGCGATGAGCTCCGACAGGCACATACAAAAGACACACACATACAACACTTTCAGCTATCGGCCATGGCCTTCTTCAGAAAATAGAACACTCATGCAATCACACAGGCACACAACAAAGTCATACAACCATCACCTCCGGCTGCCGCACTTCGAATCACGCTCTGCAGCAAATTGAGGATGGGAGGGGAGTGGAGGGGAGGGGAGAGGGGACAGGAAGGTTACGACACGGTGGAAGGGATGGGTTAGATTGAAATAACGAGATGCAGCTTAGGAATGGAGTGGGGATGCAGGTGAGGGAAGAAAATAAAATAAAATAAAGTAAAATAAATATATATACAAAATGCATGCACACTGCAAGTACACAAGACCGCGTACACACACACACACACACACACACATACACACACACACACACACACACACGATCGCACAATCACACACCACTCAAAATAGGCGAGGTTTGGGATAGAGAGGTACGAACTGTAAGGTATGGAGAAGGCATGGTAGGTATAGGGACGTTATCGTAGGTTGAGGCCTGGTAGATTTCGGAATTGGAGAATGTATTGTAGGGATAACTCCCATCTGTGCAGTTCAGAAAAGCTGGTGGTGGATGGGAGGATCCAGATGGTTGTGAAGCAGCCATTGAAATCAAACATGTGCTCTCCTGCATTGCTGTGCCACAGGGTGGTCCACCTTGTTTTTGGCCACTGTTTGGTGGTGGCCATTCATCCTAATGGATAGCTGGTTGGTGGTCATGCCAATATAGAAAGCTGTACAGTGTTTGCAGCACAGTTGGTAAAATACATGGCTGCTTTCACAGAAGCCCTGGCCTCTGACAGGATAGGATAAGCCTGTGATAGGACTGGAATAGGAAGTGCTGGGTGGGTGGATTGGACAGGTCTTGCAGCGGGGTCTTCCACAAGGATATGATCCCTGTGGCAATGGGCTGGGTTTTGGGGTGGCATAAGGATGAACTACAATGTTGTGGAGGTTGGGAGGGTGACAGAACACCACTTTAGAAGGGGTGGGAAGGACCTTGGGCAGGATGTCTCTCAGTTCTGGGCATGAGAATAGAAAATAAAAAACCTTCGCGAAGGATGGAATTTAGTTGTTAGAGACCAGGGTAATACTGGGTGGTTACTGGTGTTAGGAGGAGGATTTGGAGTATGTGAGGATATGGCATGGGAGATCTGTTTGTGGACTAGGTCTGTGGGGTAGTTTCTGTCTGTGAAGACCTTTGTGAGACCTTCCGCATATTCAGAAATAAAGTTATTGTCACTGCAGATATGCTGTCCACAGGTGTCCAGGCTGCAAGGGAGGGATTTTTTGATGTGGAATGGATGGCAACTGCCAAAGTGTAGGTATTGTTGGTGGTTGGTAGCTTTAATATGGACAGAAGTGTGGATGGAGCCATCAGTGAGGTAGAGGTTGGCATTGAGGAATGTCGCATGGTAGATCGAGGAAGACCAGGTGAAGTGGATGGGAGAGAAGGAATTGAGGTTCTGAAGAAAGGAGGATAGGGTGTCCTGGCCCTGAGTCTAGATCATGAAAATATCATCAATGAACCTGAACCAGGCCAGAGGTTTGAGGTTTTGGGATGCTAGGAAGGATTCCTCCAGACGGCCCATAAACAGCCATGCCCAAGGCACAGCCATGGGCACCCACATGGCACCCTCCTATGCCAACCTATGCCCTCCTAGGGCCAGGACACCCTATCCTCCTTTCTTCAGAACCTCAATTCCTTCTCTCCCATCCACTTCACCTGGTCTTCCTCGATCTACCATGCGACATTCCTCAATGCCAACCTCCACCTCACTGATGGCTCCATCCACACTTCCGTCCATATTAAAGCTACCAACCACCAACAATACCTACACTTTGGCAGTTGCCATCCATTCCACATCAAAAAATCCCTCCCTTGCAGCCTGGACACCTGTGGACAGCATATCTGCAGTGACAAGAACTTTATTTCTGAATATGCGAAGGTTTTGATTTTCTATTCTCATGCCCAGAACTGAGAGACATCCTGCCCAAGGTCCTTCCCACCCCTCCTAAAGTGGTGTTCTGTCACCCTCCCAACCTCCACAACATTGTAGTTCATCCTTATGCCACCCCGAAACCCAGCTCATTGCCACAGGGATCATATCCTTGTGGAAGACCCCGCTGCAAGACCTGTCCAATCCACCCACCCAGCACTTCCTATTCCAGTCCTATCACAGGCTTATCCTATCCTGTCAGAGGCCAGGGCTTCTGTGAAAGCAGCCATGTATTTTACCAACTGTGCTGCAAACACTGTACAGCTTTCTATATTGGCATGACCACCAACCAGCTATCCATTAGGATGAATGATCACCGCCAAACTGTGGCCAAAAACAAGGTGGACCACCCTGTGGCATAGCATGCAGCAGTACATGTGCTTGATTTCAATGGATGCTTCACAACCATCTGGATCCTCCCATCCACCACCAGCTTTTCTGAACTGCACAGATGGGAGTTATCCCTCAACCTACGATAACTTCCTAAGCAGCATCTCGTTATTCCCATCTAACCAATCCCCACCACCGTGTCATAACCTTCCTGTCCCCTCTCCCCTCCCCTCCACTCCCCTCCCTTCTTCAATTCACTGCAGAGTGTGATTCGAAGTGCGGCAGCCAGAGGTGATGGTTGTATGACTGTGTTGTATGCCTGTGTGATTGCATGAGTTTTCTATTTTTTGAAGAAGGTCATGGCCTTTTGTATGTGCCTGTTGCAGCTCATCACCATGTCTTTGCGGTGAGTTGTAAACTGTCCTTACTATATTATTAATTCCAACCTGGACTTTCCCTTAATACATGTTGTTTCAGATGTCATCCATATTTATTACTCAAAACACGTTTTACAAAGCTTCCACACTGACAACATCACAGACTAACTTCATCACTAACTTCACAGATCCAGACTAACTTAACTTGTTCCTCCTCAACAGCCTTACTGGCTGAGTTCATATAGTTTGTTAACATTGTTTTTTTAAAAGAATTGTAAGAAAACCGTATATTGTAAGTTACATTTAAAGTTTGTGGAAATAAATTGTGTTACAATTGGGATCTGGAACGTCCTTATCTGTGCATTATTTATATATAGTTCAAAGTACTGAATTAACATTAGAAGTTTCAAAAATATGATTTGTAAAGAATGTATACTATATGATTTTGATTAACTTTTTACTGACTGAGAGACTTGAGATACTAACATTTTTGCAGAACTATAATGAAGTAAGCTATCTACTAATTACTGTCAAGATTCTTAATAACAGATTGTCCATCCCAAAACAAGTATGTGCTAAATTTGTTTAATATTTTCAAATAATTCATTTTTCACTCCAGGTGATCATTCTTTTAGATAATTAGTTATTATATTAACTATGATTTCTGGTGGTTACATGTTTTTAGACATTGCACAAGTACTATTTTATAACATCAAAACTTACAGAATTTACGAAAACAACATGTAACGGTTCAAACAATAAGTTTTTAATTATCTTTTGAATATGAAAAACTGGTTAGTGAAATATGTATAAAAATAAAGATTGTTTGACTTACCCAAAGCACAGGCTCACCGATAGACACAAATAACACAAATGAAAACACATACAAACATTCAAGCTTTCAGATCCGTTGGTTGCTTCGTCAGGAATAGAGGAAGGAAGGAGGGTAAAAAGGACAGGATGTGGGTTTTAAGGGAGTGTATGAGGTGTCATTCTAATCCTGCGAGTGAAAGGACTTACCTTAAGGGGAAAAAAGGAAGCTTAAAAAAAAAAAAAAAAAAAAAAACACCCACACATATACACATGCAAACACACCAAGGCAGACATTTGTAGAAAGCAAAGAGGTTGGACAGAGATACCACTTGAGGTAGAGGCTCTGTCCAGAGAACCGATGCAAAGATGTTAAAGATGGTGGGCGGGAATTTGAATTTAGTGGAGGTTGAGACCAGGTGGGCAATGGGAAGAGAGAATATGCTGAAGGGCAATTTCCCATCTCTGGAGTTCTGAAAGATTGGTGTTGGTGGGAAGTATCCATTTAACCCAGACAGTGTAACACTGTGCCAAGATGTGCTGGCCATGCACCAAGGCATATTTAGCAACAGGGTGATATTCATTAGCAGCAAACACTGTCTGCCTGCGACTGTTTGTGCGAATGAACAGTTTATTTCTGGTCATTTCTACATAGAACACTTCACAGTTTGTTGCTGGTCATTCCTACATAGAACGCTTCACAGTGCAGGCATGTCACTTGGTAAATCATGTGTGTGCTATTGCAAGTGGCTCTGCCCTTTATCGTGTACACCTTCCGGGTTACAGGACTGGAGTATGTGGTGGTGGAAGGGTGCATAAGGCACGTTTTACAACAGGGGCAATTACATGGGTACATGGGTAGAAGCCAGAAGGTAGGGAAGGTGGTTTGGGGATTTCATGGGGATGGACAAGGAGGTTACGCAGGTTTGGTGGGCAGCGGAAAGATACTCTCAGTGGAGTGGGAAGGATGTCATGAAGGATGGATCTCATTTCGGGGGAGGATTTAAGGATGCCTTTCCACTGTAACAATTGAGAATGTCCTGCAGGCATACATGTTTGTCTGAAAAAATATACACTGTGCCAAGAACAGTTATCAATAACAGAAGAAGTTTTTGTCTCAGATAAACAGTTAGGCATTATTCACAATTAAGTTTTTAGCTGTCAAAAGCTGATTTCAAACAGCCCTCTTTTAATATTGCTGACCTAAAGTGGGCTAAAAAAGTTGCCAGGGAGAATTGGGAATTTGTGTACAGGTCAGATGACTCAGAACGTATTTTTGTGATACATTGGTAAATTAGACAGGTTTTATTTAAAAGAGATGACAGGGGAATTCATGTTAGATGTAGATTTAATAATCATAAGATTAGAGAGAGTTGGTATCATCATCAAAATCAGAAAAATATGTGTGGACAAAGAGACGACAGAATGAACAGAAACATAGAAATGATATATCTGCACCCCAAAATGTTGGATGTAGGATGTGGATCAGGGTAATCAGATCAGGAGTAGGCACTTGAATGAAGATAACAGATAATTAAAGATTTGAAAATAGGAGAAATGATCATGGTAACAGAGGAAACCATCAGGAAAACTAGATAGCATTCCACAGGGAACCTGACAGTTTGGGTGAATAGGTTTTGAAATCAGGCTAATACATTTAAAAGAAATGATTGGAGATGATTTAGTTCTAGATCAAGGATGTGGCCAATTTACAGGGTCAGACAACATAGGAACAAGTTGAATTTTGATAGGAAATTTTGGAAGCTATGAGCACGGATGTTTAACTTTGTGAGCAGAGTCCAAGAGATAATGAATTTGATGAGTTTTGGTTACAGAGATTAATGATTGACAGTGATAACCAAGTAGAAAGTATTAACAGTATGACACCAGTTGATTTTTTTTTTTTTTTGGGGGGGGGGGGGGAGGCATGTGCACGCAATCTCTCTCTCTCTCTCTCTCTCTCTCTCTCTCTCTCTCTCTCTCTCTCTCTCTCTCTCTCTCTCTCTCACACACACACACACACACACACACACACACACACACACACATCATGGTACATGATCCCTCCTTCCTCCCCCCCCCTCGCCCCGCAAGTACACCACCTACCACACTTTCTTCACTTTCTACTTAGTTATCACCATCAATCATTAAACTATTGAAGACAATAGGGATATTGTGTGCATTGAGACTGATAATGCAGGATCTTGTAGTAATAATTCTGAAGTTGATGAAGATGTTATTGATGAGTTTATAAGAAATAAAATAGTGAGGACAGTTTACTACTCACCGCAAAGACGTGGCGACGAGCTGCGACAGGCACATACAAAAGACACACACATACAACACATTCAGCTATGTGTGTCTTTTGTATGTGCCTGTCGCAGCTCGTCGCCACGTCTTTGCGGTGAGTAGTAAACTGTCCTCACTATATTATTTATTCCAACCTGGACTCTCCAATTTTATAAGAAATAAAATAGATTTATTTGATGAGTTAATGGTACTAGTTAAGTGAGATGAGTCTATAGAGAGAAATGAGTTTGGGCAAAAGAATTGTAGGATGGCAAATGAAAATAAAATCTTACCATTCAGTCAGTAAAAACAGAAGTGAATGTGGGAAAAAGAAAAGTAATAAAATCCTAAAAAAACAGCTTGGAACAATGAAAAGGATAATGCATATAATGTAAAAGAAACTGTAGAGGTGAATTCTATTGACTTACAGCCAGATTGCTGGGAAGGAAATTCTAGTTGTAACATTGAACCTGAGGAAAATGTTAATACCATATGTGAAAATTGAATCCACACACACATTATTCAGAGGTAGTAAATAATGAAAATTTAACTGATATTGAGAAATACTTATTACACGAAAGTCAGAGTGAGAGAGTAGTGAGATTATGGGCAATCCTTATGTTTATACTGAAACTGTTAGGTTGGAAGGTAGGTGTCTGAAGGGTTTCATTTGAAGAATTGTGTTTTGTGGTGCCCGATCTTAATGAGACTGTCTTCTTGGCATGAGACTGAAAAAAAGTTGGTGGTAGATTTCTGTTGGACAACTAAAGACCTATGGTAATTTCACTGAACCAAAAAGTGAGGTAACATCCATAACTACATTAATTATGATAGGTAATAACATTAATTCAAATCAGGGGATGGGGACGGTATAAAACATTCAGGTAAGGGTAGATACCAGGGCCTGTGCAAGGCACAAGCAAAATGTGGTTGCAAAGGGCGGCACATCAATGGGGTGACACATCAGTGGGGTGGCACCAGACAGAGGCAGTAGCGGGTATGGCAGTGGCAAGGCAGAGAAGCCAAGAGGAATTCTATGACAACTCATTTCTCTGTTTTGATAGTAGACATTGTGGTATTTAGTATGGTCACTGACTAAGAAAACTATTTCTTCAATTGTTACCTTTATTGTTAGAAGAACAATTATGTGATTCTAGACATTGTTGCATTCTTTACGAATTTAAAATACAAAATTGGTATTGTCAGTTGGTCAATGAAGTCAAGAACGATCAGATGCAATTTTCTTTTCCTAATCTTGGAAAAAGAGGTGCACACAATTTCTTGCGAGTCGCGGTTATGGGCTATAACTGATGTAATAGGTAAGTATTCAATACAGTTAGACTTACCAGATTGAAAGAATAAGATATCTGGAAGAAATTTGAAATGTCGAGATTTTGGAAATGTTGTTGTGTGAAATAAATTTTATAAATTAAAATGTTACTTTTTACTTTTCAAATCAACATGCTACAGAGACTTAACACCACTGGTAGCTAATTAATTTGCATTTAATTTATACTCTCATTGTCATACTTAGGCTGTGGATTTTACGATGCCAACCAATTTGGATCCTTTTGCAGTATTCATAAAATATTTAAAATTCAAATAATTTGCATAATATTTCAACCTAATTATGAACTTGACCTGTATTAAAGCAAGGCATGAAAGTGTTTTTGAATTCAGCTACCACTGCGCTTTGATTTAAATAAATAGGAAAATGTGAACATTTGTGCTAGGCTACATATCAAACCCAATTTTCTTACTTCGTAGGCTGTGGTGCTGTCCACTACACCATCTGCATACAGTGGTCACATCTGAATCTACTACCATAGTACATGTCCTGTGAGATCCAAATTTCCAGCATATCTACACACTGTTGATGAGTAATATAAATTTCTGTTCATTTTGGTGTGTGGAATGATGTTTGATCTATTTGACAATGAATAAAATGAAAGTGTGTGACCTATCAAAATTATTATGCTATACAGAAATATACTAGAAGCTTTTTGTCACAAGATTTTGTATTTTGTCTGGAGTCTGCACACTGCATGAAATGTCAGGAGAATCCAGCCGAATGCAGACCATCTCGCTACCCTAAGAACAGTTAGTATAGTCCATTCATGTTGCTCAAAAGTTAGACCCTTTCTTCTTCAAGGTTGAAGGCAGGAAAATTTTTCTTCTATTATTTGAAAAACTGGTAGGGTGACAAAAAAGTATGTGTCTTTCCAATAGCTAGAATGGAAATAAAGGCCACAAAAATGAAGTCATGGAGATTAGTCTGCACTTTCTGAATAATTAGACACAAGAGCTATTCATGATAAAGATGACATTCGTCCAAGTTTTTGTTCTTTCTAATGAGTGAGTGTGGTGCAGTTTCTTTCTACCTTCTATTATGTACTTAATTTCAGCAATATGAAGCAAGAACTTATGAAAAGGAAAATTAATATAATCCTACTTGCTTTCAGTAGCCAATTCACTTATGATGGACTATGGAAAGATGAACCATGCACACATAAGCTTAGTTACAGATCTTCCACTGAACTAAATAATGAAAATAAATGAAAACAGGCTTTAGTTGCAATTTTTCTTTATTTTTCTTGAAAATGGGACAAAATGCAAAAGATGTAATTCATGTTATTATGTAATCTGAGATCACACTGTTTCATATACTATGTACAAATAAAAATTTATAATTACAGTGTTTGAAAGATAAATTTGCATCAGTGAAACAAAACACGTTACTAAACTTTAAATTTGCATGTGTATGATTCTGATAACATGCAGAATCATATCAGCTGAGGGTGATAATTGATTTCAAATAGCATATGCCAGTGATTTTGCTTCTGCTGTGAAGCAAAACATGGAGTGCCAGTGTTTGAAAACTAACTTATTTCTTAATACTGTAACATTAAGTATGGATTGATAAACAATATACCAAGCAGCTGACCATGTTGGCATCTCTTCAAAGACATAAAAACTATTATATCCATTACAGTTTAGCATGTAATTAGAATAAGGCTACATATTCACCCAAGTTCTTCCACGGTACATATTTACACTTGATCAAGGGAAACTGCCAAAAGACTGTTATAAAAAATGAAATAAAAGAAGGAAGTCTTACTCTGAATGAAGTACAAATACAAAATTTTCATCCTACCTTAAGCTTTTACACAGACAATCATTAAAAATTATTGACAAAATTCATAGGCTACCTTTCTTTCACAAATCTGCACAAAGTAAGAAAGAATGTTTCATGTTTCTTTCTTTCTTTTACAGAAGGAAAAGTTGGCAGTTCAGGACAACAAATTAGTGCACTGACTGACATACAAAAACAATTATAGTAAAAATACTGTTTATTTGTGTTTTATGTCATTTATTTAAATACTTATGAAGTGAAAATGTTGTCTGAGAATGTAAAATGCCTATGAAAGCAGTCCCCAAATTTCTCTTTGAAAAAAAAAAAAAAAAAAAAAAAAAAAAACCACATTGTCTGCTTACAATAACGTGTTATGGGAGAAAAGAAACCAACTTCTTCCTATGTTAAATTGAATTATACTACTACATTTGAAGAAAGGGACACTCCTGTTCTTTATAGTACTGATATAGGCCCTACTAAAGCAACAGGAATAACAACATTATAGAATGGACTGATTGCTACTATAGTATGCAGTTATTTGCAGAAATACAGAAACATAATACTAGAAATGTTTAATCTTTGAGACAAAGTTCACATCTGTTGTTAACTGTGGAATGACTTTGTCATATAATTAAATTTTGATTTAATAAGGGAAAATCCAGCTTGGAAACAACAATATAGTAGTAAGAACAGTTTACAACTCACTGCAAAGACATGACGATGAGCTGTGACAGGCACATACATACAAAAGACACACACATACAACACTTTCAGCTATTGGCCATGGCCTTCTTCAGGAAATAGAACATTCATGCAATCACACAGGCACACAACACAGTCATACAACCATCACCTCTGGCTGCGGCAGCCAGATGTGATGGTCGTATGACTGTGTTGTGTGATTGTGTGAATGTTCTATTTTCTGAAGAAGGCCATGGCTGATAGCTAAAAGTGTTGTATGTGTTTGTTTTCTGTATGTGCTTGTCGCAGTTCATCAGCATGTCTTTGCGATAAGTTGTAAACTGTCCTTATTACTATATTCTGAATCCCAAACTGGACTTTCCAATATTAGATATGACGGCAAAGACTAATTTATAACAAACGTGTAAGCAGAAGATCCACTTACTTAACATTAAAACAGTATTACAAAAATATTAGTAATAAATAAAACACGTTAAAGAATGAAGAACATGTGATAGATAAGGAAAATGAAAAGAAAAAGAAATATGAAGAGGTTGTTGACTAGGCTACACAGAAGAGAAATTTAAAATAAACTCACTTCAGAATGTAAAAAAAAGAAAATAATAATAATAATAAGAGAGGTGGAAAATGTATTATGGTGTCTTAAAAGATACTTTGATTTTGTATGTCATAGTTACCGGAAATCAGATGCTTTGATGCATTTAAGTTATAAAAGTTTATTTTGAAAAGTTCTTACTTTTTTTTGGAAAAGTACTAATGTAAGAGAAACAGACTTTTTAAGTGTAATAACATCTTAAGTATAGCTTCTTTGAAAAGATGCCCAAAATATTTCATGGTCAGGTTTCTCATCAAAATAACAATTCCCCAAAAAAGTGATTAAGTAGTAAGGTAATTATACAAAATCACACCATCTCAGTATAAACACTATGCCAGTACACTTAATGTATAAATATATTGCACAATTCACTTTGTAAAGTGTTATAAAAGAAAATCAGTATTTCCTCTTATGAAAGAGAAGAGAACTTCTGTAAATTATTCCCAAAAGATGATATATAGGCTATAGACAATGACTTCTTTTCTTTTGATTTCACTAAAGTAATGGATCCTTCATTTAAAAATAAATGGAAGCCATAACAGTGATTACACATCACTTAATCTTCCACAGTGCTAGTGTGGCTGTTTTTATTGTAGCTTGGTTGCAGCTCCATGTATTACCAGGAATGATTTTAACATATTTGGCATTAGGAGAATAACATGGAGTGTCTTATTATGTATGTCAACCAAAATAAAACAGTGTGAACCATGAGTGAATGACATAATACTTGGAATGTACAACATGTGGAAGTTACATAGCAAGAGAAAGCATGTATTTCAACATATGAAACCAGAGGAATAAGAAAATGGGCAGAGGACATGATAATGAAATTTGTACATGAGACATCACAGAGAAATGACAATGTAATATTAACATACTTGCAATGCATATGATAAGCTGCTTTTTTGCTAGAAACTGCAACTGTTTGCTGATACTACAGGTATCAAACAGTTGATTATAAATATATTGCACAAATCACTAAATACTAATGTATAAATCTACATTTCAGTTCCCATGAAAATAGTACTTTCTTCCTTCCATTTTATGAAATGCAAGATGTTCACAACTGTTCCTTTTGTTTTCAGTTCACCACTTTACACACTTTAAAGTAACTCTGAGTAGTTCTTGTTTCAATGTTCACTTTTTTCCAGTTACAAATGATGGCTGTGTACATTCTTGAGTTCATTTGAAACTTAGAATTGTCTCATTACACTCTGGTTGTTTATGGGTGTACAACTTAACACGGAATCAGTTGCATAATGCAAACTGACTTTTTCACACCCACAAAGTACTGTGTTAAACATTTCTTTCACATTGGAAAGTGATTTGTTAATGCAAAACATGCCATCTGTGGCTCCACCTAGAATTAGCTGGATTAGGCCATATAGCTGATGAAGTTCACTTCAAAGTTTTGATTTGAAGGATGTGATAGAAATAAAGGTCACTATTCTCTTATGGAAGCTTATATGAGTCTTATTTTGTATGTTCAGGTTGTTACAACCACAGATTGTGGACTGACCTTTCATTTTGGGTTGTAAATAAAGGTCTGTATTATGTATAAAAAGTTTCTATTTTCTGTTTTGTTTTGCATAATGCATCATTAGCTGAAACATTGAAAATATGAGCATTGGCATTGCCATATTAAACTTTAAATCATCACTGGACACTGTAGACAACACATAATGAATGGCAAATTATTTTTATTTCATACTAAGAATCTGTGCAGAAGAAAAAATGTTTATTGGGGTATTCACAAACACTGACAGATTCCTCATTTTGTCATTAGTGCACTTAGTATCATCCAATTTCGTTACTATGAGGCATGTTGCACTATTTTACTCCTCTCAATGGTCTCTTCCATAGGCAGATCCAAGGGGGGGGGGGGAGGAGGGGGAAGAAAGTGAGACAAACGAATACAGAATCTTTTTGAGTTATCCTTGTAGATTGTATCTTTTAGTGGCTTTAAGGAACAACTTGTGAAGGTGAGATGGATAATCCAGTAGCAGTAGGATAAGAGCAAATGAAAAGATGTGAAATGTCTTAACAACGAAACTGGTTGAAATTTGAATAAGCTGCTTTGCTATAACATAGTACAACATCAAGGGATGTGGTTTCAGCAGGTAAGGTGATACTCAATGTCCTTTTTGTTGTTTGAGGTCTGATACTCATAAAATTCCACGAGCACTGGAAAACCCATCAACAGTAACGTGTACTGTGACACAAGTCCCACAAGAGCAAATGGCCTAAGGTGCTCATGGAGGAAGTGTTTCCACTTCATGATAACGTTCATTCACATACCTCCAGTGTTACAAAAAGTGTACTGGCCAAATTCAAAGTGAGAGCATCTTGGCCATCCACCTTAAAGTCCGGACATGTTGCTGTGTTGGGTCAGCTAAAAAAAGTATCTCAAAGGGAAGCAGTTCAACTTGGACGATGAAGTGAAGAACACAGTGTAGGGCTGGTTCTTGTCACAGCCACAGGAATTCTGGCAACAAAGAATCCCTTCATCCTTCCAATGGCGAACTAAGGGGGGGGAGAGGGGCCTTGCTGGACCTCTCATCTTGGGGGGGGGGGGGGCGGCTCCAAATATCTCGAAAGCACTTTCTTTTATAATTACGTAGGCTTCCGCGGCCAGAGTCAGATGACATAAAAGTTTTCTGGGTATGGTACCGCGTCATTATGTAAGGCTATTACTTAAATAATCCAACGTTTCGGCCAACGTTACAGTGGCCTTCATCTGGGTAACAGTTACCCAGATGAAGGCCACTGTAACGTTGGCCGA
This sequence comes from Locusta migratoria, assembly GCA_026315105.1. NCBI lineage: Eukaryota > Metazoa > Arthropoda > Insecta > Orthoptera > Acrididae > Locusta > Locusta migratoria. The sequence continues at coordinate 355,518,381 of CM048745.1, forward strand.
AACGTTGGATTATTTAAGTAATAGCCTTACATAATGACGCGGTACCATACCCAGAAAACTTTTATGTCACTTTCTTTTAGTTTAATTTTTTTTATTTTTTATAGATTGCCCTTAGCCTTGTGTTGTGGAGGGCCTCGAAATCTCAAAAGCTGAAAGCTTTAAAAAAAAAAAAAAATCTTCAATACCCGTCTGCAGATCACTTTCATTTACTATAACATGACCGGTTTTGGGACAGCTGCCAATGTTCAGATAATTTCTATGAAGTTTCACAGTAATGTGTCATGTGATGAACGAGTGTTCACAATTCACAATCATTAGTAAGACTAGTTCATCACGTGACGGGTTACTGTGTAACTTCGTAGAACTGAACTGAAGATGGGCAGCTGTCCCGAAACCGTTCATATTACAGAAAAGAAAAGTGATCTCCAGACGGATATTCAAGAATTTTATTCATATGACGATTGTAAAAAATCCCTCAAAGTGTCGTTTTGGAAGCTTCCCCATATTGAGCATTGGGATAGTCGTGCTCAGGTCTTTTGAGTAAAGACTTTATTTATAACGACAGTGTTGTTTCGTACCTTTGCATTTGAAAACTCCTCGTAGATAGTTTACTGTTTCGATTGGGGGGGGGGGGGGGAGGAGGGATAACGTCTGTTGAAGTACAAGATACGCATAAAAAATATCAGTAGCTGAACTTGAATGTCAAAGTTTTGTAGCTCTGGAACACGTGTTGCACGGGTTTGGCTCGTGGAGAAGAAGGGCAAATTTGGACCCCCATTTCTCCCACCGCCCTCCATGTACGTCCCTGCTATTCGGAAGAACATAGTCCACGGATGATGAAGAAGCAAAACGAGACACGGGTGGTATGCTTGTCGGAGGGGCGGCTCAGTAGAGGCCGGAGGGCAGGTCGGTGACCTTGACGCTGACGGAGACCTTGCGTCCCGGCGTGGCGCCCGCGGAGGACGCGCTGCGGGCCCTGGCGCTGTGCTTGGCGATGGCCTCCCTGGAGAGCGCCTGCCGGCCCGAGTACAGCCCCGCGTTGCCGTGGCCGCCGCGCACCAGGAACGGCGCGTCGAACGAGTTCTTGCGCGTGGCGGCGGGCAGGTAGAGCGGCGGCTTGCTGGCGCCGTCTGGCGGGTAGCGCTTGTCTGCCGTGGGGGCGGGGGCGGCGGCGGCGGGGAACCGCGACACGGGCACGATGGCGACGGGCGGCGGCGGCGGCGACGCGCCCGCCGAGGACCCGCCGCCCGCCGCCGCCAGGTAGTTCTTGTCCCACTCGAGGCTCCACTCGTCCGTGGCCGAGCCGCGGCCGCTGCTGCGCCGGTCCTGCTGCGCCGCGCTGGTGGCGGCCGTGGCGGCCGTCGACGCGACCACCACGTCGACGAGCGCGTGCAGCCCCTCGTCGATGCAGTCGAGGCTCTTGGAGTGGTGGCGGCGGCGCGCCAGCGTGGGCACCACGGCCGAGGCGGGCGGCGAGTCGGTGACGCAGAACAGCCCGTCGAAGCTGCCGCAGCGGCCGCCCAGCCGGCTTTCGGCCCGGCGCTCGGGGTCCGCGGCCACCACCTGGTGGAACGACTCGCTGCGCCGCACCGGACGCCCGCCGCCGCCGGAGGAGGAGGAGGCGCCCGTCAGCTTGAGCCGCAGCGCCGCCGTCGACTTGGCCTCCCGCACCGTCCACTTCTTGGTGCCGCAGTGGTCCCTGCAGCAGGCGGAAGCTTATCTTAGCTGCGCAATGTCTCCCTTGGTAGACTCTCTCCAACAACTTTTACTTTACCTACCCTTTCCTATCTTCTTTTATTTATCCTTCTTAATAATAATGATTTTTGAGATGCCCTATGTATAATGTCACCTACATATAATACTTTAGTAAGATATACTAGTGTCTAATTAATAAGATAAAACATATCTCTGTCACAGAGCCAAGTCCAACTTCTTTAACCACTGGACAGCTTCCTGACTGACTATTCAAATGTTTGTTAAGCTTATGGGACTCAACTACAGGGTCATCAGTCCCTAAACTTACAAACTACTTATTTACTACCTTATACTAAGGACGGCACAAATATCCATGCCCGAGGGGGGATTCGAACCCCCGACCGTAGTGGCCGTGCAGACCGTGACTGGAGCGCCTCAGTTCCCCCGGCCACCGCGGTCTGCTGACTGACTATATGGAGTTCGGTCATCCCTCCTGAGAATGATCGTAATGGGCAATTAGTAATTATGTGGGTCTTCGTTTGTATGTCTGCTCCACAGTCACATGACTGGTCGTCTGTCTGTCCCCATTTGAATTTCCAATAGTTACAGCGACCAACACCAGTTCGGAAGCGGTTCATCAAAGACCATTCTCTCCTGGGAAGGTCCATTCCTTGGAGCTGCTTAGAGAGATCGTCTATCCAGATCCTGTTTTTTCCATTAAACCAATCCCAAGTTGTTGCCCAGTTTGATTTAGGCGAGAAGCCACTCTCATGTAGTTGCGCAGCTGTTTTAAGAGGTGGTTTACGTGATTTCAGCCGGCTTACCTGTGGTGGAAGGTCTTGCAGGATAGGAAGCTCAGGAGTGGACAAGATCTTATAATACTCTCTCGTTAAGGCTTCCTTCCGTCTTAGATCAGGAGGCCTTCCTTTTCCTTATAATTTGTTGTCTCCATTATTCATACATAGTAATCGAATTAAATTTAAAATTGTATAAATAACTAAATATGTAACACCACGAATTTCACCATTAACTTATCTAATTGTTATTATTACTATAAACGGTGTTTCACTAAGTGTGTTTGCCTCTGTAACGTATAAAATAATAGGTGACGGGAAATTTTAATGCGGTAGGTCAACACAAGAAATGTTACACTTTCTGCGGAGCTATGAACATAGTTTATTGTATCATTTTCCAAAGAGCTACACCACAGAGATATATTTTTTTAATGAAACAATTGGTTTTTTTCCTATCGTGTATTGGATTCGTTGAAACCAGCTGCGTCCAAATCAATTTAAAGTACATTCCTATCACTGTTAGTTTGGGAGCTACAACCCTTCAAAGTTCCGGAGGCAGAGGCTGCGATAGCGTATCTGACTGGCCGAGTGACTATCCCCTGGGGCACGGCCTACTGTCTCATGACCACCAGCCAGTTAGCTACGCTGTCGTAGCCTCCGCCCCCTAAACTTTGAATGGTTGTAGCTCCCAAACTAAAAGTGATAGGAATGTAGTTTAAATTGATTTGGACGCAGCTGGTTTCAACGAATCCAATGCACAATAGAAAAAACTATTGTTCCATTTAAAAAATTATATGTTTCTGGTGTAACTCTTTGGAAAATGATACAATAAACTATGTTCATAGCTCCGCAGAAAGTGTAACATTTCTTGTGTTGACCTACCGCATTAAAATTTCCCGTTACCTATTATTTTATGTTACACAGGCAAACACACTTAGTGAAACACCCTGTATATTTAAACTTAACGCTATTAAAATGTAAATGACAACACAAACCATACTTGGACTAATTACGACCAGCTATATACCCAAATGCAGCTCGTCTGTATCAAGGACATTTATGGACACTAAGTGTTTTGGCCAATCTAAACTTTAAATGTGTGTGATAAATGTATTCAGAAGAAACGTACCAATAAATGTAAATGTATTTCATATCTCCCACGTCTGTTTCATCTACATACTACACTCATAAGCGTAGCTAAGGGGGTTGTTTTAGAGGTTCTAACCACTCCCGAAATTGGAACAAAGCTAATAAGAAGTGGCAGATATTGTCTAAAACTATATTGCAATTTAATCTTTATGTCAAATTACAGCCTTTCAAACTGCATGGAACGAATAATGTATGCAATGTGATGATGTAATTATTTTTTTTTCTTTTTCCCTAATCTTTTAACAATCCTTTCGGTACTGTTTTAAAATTATTTTGACTGCTTTCTCTCTACTCAGGGTGATCCTGATTGTTCAACAGTTCATTATCGACTTGGAAAAAAAAAAAAAAAAAAAAAATTAAATAAATAAATATTTTTAAAAAATCCGTATGTTCCATGCCAAGAAGAGTCTACTCTAAGCAGTAGCGCAGCCACCGCGGGAGGGAAGGAGGGGCTAATGCGGCTGAAGCAACACTCCCCAACACCTCCCAAAGGTTTTTAAATTTTATAATATTTTTTATTGTTTTCATTTGTTATTTTTAATAAATAGGTTGCCACCAGAAATTTGAAATATTTTTATTGAGCCCTACGCTGATGCCATAGGAGATGGGTTCTTACTGGTGGTCAACAGGCTTGGAACTGAGGAAATTGAATGCAGATGCCAACTTGTTTGCAGGACGTAACCCGATTAAGCATATTTGGTATGCAATTGTCAGACGCATTGCAGCCAGCCAGACCAACACCTCTGGCAACGGTTGCAGAGCTGGAAGAATGGCCAAATATCACTCAAGAGCTGATTGATTATTTCATACTGGCCATGCCACGCAGGTGTGCAACTGTACTGGCCGTCCGAGGTAATCACATGCTATATTAGAGGGCAAAGAAAATTATTTCACTATTATGGTAGCCCCGCCAGGTCCTAGAATTTTTATGTCACTTTCCACTTCTTTCACCTCTGGCTGTGTTGCGGATGTGAAAAATAACGAGTAGCACCGTGGTTCGGAACCCACGTTAAACTGTAGGTCCCCCTATAACTGGCTGGGTAAGTCATTTCTAAGGCCGGAGGAAGCCAACGGCATACCGCCTCCAAATAGGACCATGGCTATTAAAGCACTGTGGTGTTCAAACCAATCTTCGGATTGTTGACTGCTTTACCTTATGGTAGCCCCATGGTGCATCGCTCTAAGTAAATGCCATAACCTCAAGTAAAGAGGTGAGACGGCAATGTGTGACACACAAATTACGATTGTAATAAATATCTGAATAAAATACATACATATGGAGCCAGGTACAGAGCGACCACATTGATAGTAACATTAATAATGCGACAAATAGCTTTGGTCGCATGAAATCTTTATTTGACTATTGAAAACCGATCTTCAAGGCTAGAAACGATGACTACTGGAAATCGATTCCGCCACTGAGTGGCCACTTTCAGTGCTAGAAACGAAACCCTGTGGGCCCACTTTTACTAGCAATTTTCATTTTAACATGAAAGTGTATACTGTGAATGCAAATTGCTGGTCTATGTGGGCCCACAGGGCTTCGTTTCTAGCACTGGAGGTGGCCACTCAGTGACCGAATCGATTTGCAATAGTCATATAGCTCTGAAGATGGCCATTCACAAGGAAAGTACTTGGGCTCGAAGAAACACATGTACACCAAAATCGTACGAGAGATAATGTAAAGATCCCTTATTGCACTAGTGTCACTCCCGCATCTGCAAAACTCTGCAGTCGTCCGTTAGAGGCCTCTGCGCGTGCCATGCCGCATTGCACTTTGACCTGTCGGTTCGCCAGTAGGAACGGTGCAATGTGCCTCCGAAGTTGCGTTTTGTGATGTTATTTGTGTGGTGAAGCGTCAGATGGAGCGGCGATTGCTAATCAATCCTGCTAATGTATTGCGATTAGTTGAGATGAAGTTACGAAGAACCCTTCTTCGTGAAGATGGTATTAGTGTAGAAGATGAATCATTTGCATGCTTTCTTGTATCTGTTATGGTACAGAAATATGAACATAAGTTAGATAGTGTTGTTACAAACTCATAATAATAATAATAGGGATGATAATGACGAATAACTCATTGCAAGCGGTAGTGCTACGGTAAGTGCGGGGCAAGGCGATGGAAGCAGTGGCAGTGAATACCAACAGTCTTTCGGGAAGAAGGTTAAAGTTGCAACTATCATCACGGCTTTTGATGACAATTCGCTAGAGAACATGTACGATTATTATTACATAAGTTATAGTTAAGATATCTGCATTACGTATGGCGTCTACAATTACATCTACAGTGCTATGTAGAGCATGGTTGCAGAGCTTTGCAGAAAAACGACACCTACCAGCACACTGAGGTGTATGTAGAGATCCTGCAACCAAACGTTCATACAGATATGTTTGTTCGAGCCCATGTACTTTCCTTCTTAGTTCAACTTTCTGCAGTGTTACAGTTAAGTAAGAATTAAATGACTGGTACGGTGAGCCCCACTCATACCACTAAACGTGCCCTTACCTAGAAGAATTCCGTGATTACTTTTAGCGTCGCCAGGTGGGCGTGTCAGGTGTCAGGCAGTGGCCCCTTCTGGGTATTGGAAGTGGAACATAGAGCACGTGGTTATGAATATCGTAACTTGGCAGATTCGGCTTATCTGCCTGGTTGTGCATTGTGCTGTATTTCATGTTGCAATCTTCTGTGAGAGTAAGTGTCGCAGGTGTACGTAGAGATCCTGTAAGCAAACGTTCATACAGATATGTTTGTTCGAGTCCATGTACTTTCCTTGACAGTGACCGAAGTCGGTTTGCAATACTCAAATAAAGATTTCATGCGACCAAAGCTGTTTCTTGAAATATTAATGATTAAATAATGTTAGCATATGTATTTTGAGTGTGATCTCTCACCTAATACCCTGTTACGCGCTTGTGAATGATTGTTTTGAGCAGTGTATTTTCCACAGAACCGCTGACGGTAAGTGCGTGAGCAAAAACAGTTCGGTAAATTAAAACATATTGTTGTCATTTATTGATTATCGGATAACTTGTGTCCGTCGGTGTCGCTGGCTCACCTGGCGGCGCTGCTTAGCAGGGAGTCGGAGTCCTCCTCCTCGCTGGAGTGGACGGGCGACTCCTCGTCCTCGTCGTCGAAGAAGAAGGAGGCGCTCTTGGCGGCGCTGGAGGAGACGTAGTGCGCATGCGCGTGCGCGCGCGGCGCCAGCTGCAGCAGGGAGCGCGCGCGCCGCGGCGGCTGCGGCAGCAGCCTGGCCGGCACGATCTCCGCCTCGCGCTCCACCGCCTGGATGCGAACCGTGAACCCCGCGGCCGCCGCCGCCGCCGTCTCCTCTTTGCGCCTGCCGCCCGCCTTGGCCGCCGCCACCTTGGCCGCCGCCTCGGCCGCGTACGCCTCCGTCTCGGCGTCGTTGATGATGTTGCGCAGCTCCTCGATCACCTCGTCGATGGTGGTCTCCTCGTCCTCGTCGGCGGCGGGCGCTGCCCCGGAGCCGGCGCCGCCCACGACGACGCAGACGGGCGTGTCGGCGGGCTCGGGCCCGTCGTCGACGCTGGTCTCCTGCATGAGGATGGTGTCGTTGTGCACGTGGAACAGCTCGTACACCATGGGCTCGCGCTCCTCCAGGGACTGCTCCTGGTCCGACGAGCTGATGCCCTCGTCCTCGGCGGGCGTCGAGCCGCCCGCGTCCGCCTGCTTCTGCTGCTGCTGCTGCCTCTTCACTGTCGCCTCCAGCTCCGAACAGCGCTCCTTCAAGCAGCGCTCCAGCGACACCAGCACTCCTTTCTCCTCTTGCAGAATCTGTCAAACACAAACAAAATAAAAGAAACTTTACACTTGTCAGGACACACTGAAAGACGGCTCTCTGCCTCTTTTCATTTATTTCAATATTTGCTCACCTCCCTTTGAAGTTAGAGGCTTTGCACTTCTAAGATTCTATTTTCAATTTAAAAACTTATTGATTTATTGACTATAAGTTTAAGTATTAACTTACATTGACGTATACTTATGCTCCCCACCCTGTATTTACCGTGTGTGTGAGTGATACCACAGAGTAACATATACAGAGAAGCCCCCCCCCCCTAAACCACTGTCCTACGCTCCCCTCGTAGTTCCGTAAGATGCTAGCAGGTGTCAGGCCGTTCCCTGGCTTAGGGTGCCTCTCGCACGTCAGAGGGTAGCGTGGAGGGGAGGCTGAGGGGAGAGCTCGTGCCGCCTGCCACAAGGCCACGGCTGTGTCCGGCTTGCTGGCGTTTGAGGGGAGGTGGTGCTGGGGACAGCCGCTAACTGCCACCTGCTCTGGCCAGTTTAAAGGGCTGCTTCTGACCGCAGCGCCATCATGGGACATCTTACGGAACTGCTGGAACCCCGCACCCCTGAGCATAGGACCGGGCCCTTACAGAGGTTTCCCGTCTGTATATATTTGTCTGTGGTGATACGCTTCTACTGCGTTCTGCGCTTGCCTCGTTTCACCACAGGGAGCTCTGCTGTGCGTCGTTCGCTTATGCCTCGTTTCCACTCGCTAACGCTAGGAGCGTTGGTGTGTGCTCCGTGCCTGCCTCGTTCAGCCACTTCCCCCTAGGGGCGCTGCTATTAGTCGCGATCGACTTCGCACAGGCAGCTAGACTCTTTGCTGAGTACGGTATGTCTCCGCCATGCTCTTTGGGAGCTTTGACGCGAGGATTCGCACGTATGGGAGTGGCGTCGTCACTCTCTCTCTAGTTTCAGCTTAGGTAAGATGTTCGTATGGTCTAAATGGTGAGCCACAGCTAGGTCCATGCTACGCTTTGTAGCAGTAATAAGTTACTTGTGCTTTAGGCGTGTGTGAATTATGTTATTCTTGGGAATGTGACGTATTCCTCTCGTCTATGTTTTCCGGTGTGACTTTGATTTCTGTTAAAAACGGTAAATGATGACTAGTGAGTTTTAGTTTGGTGTCCGTTACGGCATGTGGAACAAAGACCTATTCTTTGTTCAACGTTTTCCAGCCCTTCAGGCGTTGAAATAATGCCACCTCTTACTACTTCCGTAATATCTTTCCGCATCCTTCTGGCTTCTTATCAGTTCACTCGTGTGTAAGGTTTGTGTGAAATTTAGTGACCCCTTCTGGGTATTGGAGGTGGAACAGAGAGCACATGCTTATTAATATCGTAACTAAACCGGCTTAGTTAAGTTTTTCCGTTTTATTATGGTTTTCCTCTGCTTCCTGGAGGAAACCTCATGTATTCCGTTGCACAAATCTCTTATCTTGGATCCCTTTTGCTAGGAATTGTTAGTTTTAAATAACTGCAACTCTTTTATCTGGCGGTTTCCAGCCAGAATTCGTTATTTGAAATTTAACAAACATCTTTTATCTGGCAGTTCCCTGCCACAAGTCGCTTTTAACATCTTCATAGAAATACAGTCATGGGGTGGACAATATAACATACGGGGGGGGGGGGGGGGTTCACTGAAAAAAAATGCCTCCACCTTCTTAACTCTTCAACAGTTGGTAGCACTGGTATGTGGCAGGTACTGGCTTGTTCCGTAACCTCTTCTCTATAGTTTCTTGGCATTGAAGGTTGTGTTGTTACAGTGTAAAGCAGTGTTTTTCAATCTGTGGGTCGCGACCCCCAGGGTGTTCGCAAAGTGTTGCTTAGGGGTCGCCCTCGCAGGAGAAAGTACTTGCACCACAAATTAACTAGGAGGTCAGTAATACATAAACGTATGCTTAAGTGAATTATATTTAATCTTTACGGAGTTCTTTTCATAATGAAATGTACAGGTGATGGATTTTTTTATATTACAGTGTGTTAAACATAAGACTAAAGCCTAACAACTGTTTTCAGGAACCAATTGATACATAAAACGATATGACACAGTAAATAATTTTGAAAATTCAGAAAAAAAGATCACTTCTTTAAAACTGTCTATATAATGGGACCTTTCTTAATAAGCATAATTCGCTTCTGAGCCTTGCCTGAAATGGGAAACATTCATTATGCAAAATATATTTTTCTGAGGGATATTGTGTAAAAAATCGATAATGAGTTCTATTTCGAAAAATAAACAAACTTCGTCCATCAATTTAAAAGAAAGCAGAAGCAAAAGAAATAAGATTTAATTGGTTTTTGATAACATAGTTTTGTTACGATTCGTGACGAGGGAGGATCGGCAGAATATTTTTACTCAGAAGGGGGTCGTATAATCAAAAAGGTTGAAAAACACTGGTGTTAAGTATGGAACCCTGCACAGACGGTTGGTCAGTCTGATGTAAGCACCGTGCAGTTACTGAATTCTTGACCACAGAAGGTGCCACCTCAAAAGAAATTCATCCGTTATGGCTATTGTGTTGATATGAGCACTGTGCCTCATTGGGCAAGTAAGTTCAAGGATGTGCCTGTGGATATGATGGTTGTTAAGGTTCATGTCAGTACTGGTACAGTTCATAACATTATCTGTAACAAGCTGAAGTACCGCAAAAATGTACGAGATGGGTCCCAAAGGAGTTGACGCGGCTACACAAGGGAACGAGGTTGAGGAAGTGTGCACAGAGCTAAGGAATCGTCATGAGACGGAAGGTGAGCAATTCCTCAACGAAATTTTAACTTGTGATGAATCTTGGGTTCACTATTATGAGCCAGAATCAAAAAGGCAAAGCATGGAGTGGAAGCACACCAACTGAGCTGACAAGGGGGAAAAAAAAAATAAAAGAAAATAAAAAATAAAAAACAAATTCAAATCCCAAGCGTCAGCAGGAAAAGACGTGACGCAGTGTTTTGGGACGCTGGAGGTCCATTTTTTGAAATTATCTCGAAGAACAGCGTATAATGAACAGCCTATACTACTGGCATTTGTTTTTGAACAACGTGAAGCCAGCACTGAGACAAAAACGTCGTGGATCTCAGAGGAGAGGTGTGAATCTCCAGCAAGGGAACGCACGTACTCATGTTGCCCAACTAACCTGTGAAAGCATCGACAAAGTGAGCTGGTACGTACTGCCTCATTTCCCTTACAGTCCTGATTTAGCACCTTGGGATTTCCATTTGTTTGGTGCACTGAAGGACGGATTATGTGGGAAGAGGTTCCAGGACGACGAGGATGTGAAAAACGTCGTGGAAAATTGGTTCAAACATAAGGATAGAGAGTTCTTTGCAGTCGAAATATAAAAAGTTGGATCCCATTGGAACAAGTAAGGCATGAATGTTCAAGAGGATTACGTTGAAAAGTGGGATAACTAATGTTTTTTAAAAATAATTTTTTAGAGCAATTTGTCTCTCTACTTACTGGAATGACAGTCCTATATATTGATTGATTACGGAATTGCAGAAACATCACTGGAAACTGTTACTTCCATAAATTAACTTCTAATAGGCATTAGAAGCAATCTCAAGTCGAATTATCACATAAAATTCAGCGAGGGTAAAGCAGATACCACACTGAGATTCATTCCAAGAAGCCTCAAGAATTGTAGACCATCAATAAAGGAAGTAATTTAGAAAACACTAGTAAGACCAATACCAGAACATTGCTCATCAATATGGAATTCTTTCCACATGGGGTAGAAGGAGTAATAGAGAAGCACCAAAGAAGTGCCACGGCGGAGCGGCCGAACGCATTGAGGCGTTACGCTAAGATGCGCGAGGCCGTTCCCCAACGGGGGTTCGAATCCCCCCTCGAGCATGGATGTTTGTGCTGTCTTTAGTATAGGTTAGTTCATAAGTAGTTTAGGGACTGATGACCCCGCAGTTAAGTCCCTTAAGCATAACAAACATTTGAACATTTTCCAAAGAAGAGCAGCGCACTCCGTTTTTAGTAGGCGTGAAAGTATTGCGTAGATGATCGGTAAATTCCGGTGACAGACGCCACAGCTAAGACGTTCTGCATCACGGTATGGGCTTCTGTGAGAGTACCGAGAGCCCAAGTTTCTTGAAGGGTGAACCGATGTAGTGCTTGCTCCTACGTACATCTAGCGAATACACGTCGATGATAAAAGTACAGATATTAGAACCCATACTGGGGTTTAACCGTAGTCCTTTCCAGTGATGTACCAACTATTCCTTTAGATGGGGGAGGGGGGGCAAGAAAACCTATTTACTGACTTCGTCTTGGCAATTCCAGGCCTTTGGCCTTCGAGAGGGGGGGGGGGCGAGGTCATGGAACTTTCATTCAGCCTAGGTGTTTCCGTTTTATATATATATATATATATATATATATATATATATATATATATATATATATATATATAGAAACGAATATTAGAAGGAGACTTTCCTGGTGGGAAAAATAATAAAGATCGTTTGACTTACCCAAAGCACAGGCTCGTTGATAGGTGTGTTTGCGAGTGAATATGTGTGGGTGCGTGTGTATTTGTTTACCTTCCCTTTTTTCCCCTTTTAAGTCCTCCACTCCTGGGATTGGAATGACCCCTCATCCACTCCCTTAAAACCCGCATACTTCCCTTTCTCCCCTCCTTCCTTCCTCTTTTCCTGACAAAGCAACCAACGGTTGCGAAAGCTTGATTGTTTGTGTGTGTTTTTATTTGTGTTTTTGTGTCTATCGGCGAGCCTGTGTTTTGGGTAAGTGAAACGATCTTTATATATATAAAGAGAGAGAGAAAGTTGCGAATGGGTCTCATTCATATGTAATAGCGACCTTGAACACCCCTATTAGCAGTCATAGACTGAAAAATGGGACGAAAGGAGAGCACAGAATTTAGTTGTTGTTACTGAACTGCTGGGTCATTAGTCCGTTGCTTACAATCTACTAAATTAAGGTAAACTAACCTAAGGAGAACACAAACAACCATGCCCGAGGGGGGACTCGAACCCAGACGGCGAACGGCCGCGCGCACAACCCAATGCGCACGGCTAATCCGTGCAGTGGTTGATGCGTCATTGGTCGTTTTTCACGTGAACCATACTCAACTGGAATGTAGAAAGGAGGAACTGAAGAGGATGCTTAGAGTTTAAAATCAAATATTTGTAAACCTTTTGGACCAAACTACAGTGGCAACTAAGGGTAGCACACACACAAACACACAAACACACACACACACACACACACACACACACACACACACACGTGCTGGATGGAGGACTCTAAACTCTAGCGGGAACGGCCTCTCAGTCCATAGCATGACGCCTTGGGTCACGTGGTGGTTTTGGTGTAATGGCCTGTCTTTAGAGGTGGAACTCACGTTCTGATTGTTAGTGTGAGGATGCGCAAAGAAATCGGCCGTGCCTTTTTAAAGGAACCATCCAAGCAATTGCCTCGAGTGATTTAGGGAAAAGACGGAAAACCTAAATTTGGATAGCTGGATCAGAGATGGAAGGCGACGATAAATTTGTTAATAATCTTCAAAAGTGAAACGCCAAGATCGCAAAATACTTATTTATTTAATGACGACCGGTTTCAGTCGGCTATGCCACTATCATGTGGTAATATCAAATTTTAGTAGTTGGTCATCTTATTAAAAAAATGAAGATTAAATAATACGTGCAACATAGCACTTAGTCTAAATATAAATATATTACAGGCTGTGATGTTTTAACTTACGTATTTTTATATTTAGAGTAAGTGTTATGTTGCACGTATTATTTGTTTTTAAATAAGATAACCAACTTCTAAAATTTGATATGCGCAGAAGATGGTGGCATAGCCCACCGAAACACGTCATCATTAAATAAGTATTTTGCGATCTTGGCGTTTCACTTCTGAAGATTATTAATCTATCAGATCGCCTCCACAACCTGCGATGTCAGCTAATGTAGATAAATTTGTTATTTTGTCTGCCAAATATGTATGCACGCTATACTGACAGAATGACAGCACTAGCAAACCACTTTCCTGAAGCCTCTGACGCTGGCGAGAAGAGAAAGGGAGCTTAAGACGTGTATGAAATGATGTCTCAATAGTGAAACGCCCATCAGGAATAACTGAGCAGCTAAATGGAACGGCGTAACAGACATCAGGGGTCGGCAGTAATGGAAGCTTTGGCCCGCGGCGGGGGCTGGCATTACAATAACAGCTGGCTGCAGTCGGCAGCGGCAGATTGCGAGGGCGTGGCGGGAGATGCGCCGCAGATACTCGTACAACTCAGTGCGTCTAACGGCGACCCTAGGCCCTCAGCGGCCAGCTGCGCCGCAGACCACACACAGCACGGCATGCGGGACTCCTTGTACCAAAGCTGCTATTCTAAATCACTACCTGATGGCCGATACCGTAATTATCAATGCAGGAAGTTGCTGCCACATATAATTGCAATTAATTTTATCATGTTTCAAGGGGCGATCTTAAGTAACAAGCACCAAATGTTGCCGAGATTGCTATTTTTATTGTCTGCATGACTAGTTTCGGTAATACACAGTTACCATCATCGCATCATCTGATTCAGACGTTTTTGACAACAATAGCACTTGTATTTTCCCACCAATGGCGACCACAAAAAGATCGTCTTAGGCTGTCACATAAATGCAGCTAGTGGTGCTTGTATGCATAGATTCCAGCTCAACATCACAACCACAACTGAAAACGTATGTTTACATGGGATAATTGGCCGCCAGGTAGCGCCATGGCATCAAGGCCATCAGATGACCTTGAGGCCATGCAGTGGCGGCGCTAGACGAAACCTGGGCGTCGGCGAACTCGTCTTTGCGAGGCCCCTTAATTAATGAACTACTTACCAAAAATCTTTTCGGACAAAGAATACGATAGTAATACCAAAAAAAGCCGTTTGTAATATGCAAACGAACCGTTCATCTGACACGAAAATTGAATAACCTAATTTGTAGAGGGGAAATTTCTCTACAACTTCGCTCTATTATGTTTTTTTTCCATATCTCGTATAGTTTCAGAGATATTTGCAAAAATAACGGCGATTTTGGGATGCCTGTCTGTCTGTAATGTGTTCCCACTTTTTAGGTCGAACCGTTCAACCAATCGGCACCAAATTTTACAGACATAATTGTTGGCTAGCAGAGACCAGAACCTCACTTTTTCAAATATTTCGGACAAGAAATACGTTAGTAATGCCAAAAAAAGCCGTTTGTAATGTAATTTTAATTACAAATAAACCGTTCATCTGATACGAAAATTGAATAACCGAATTTGTAGAGTAGAAAATTCTCTACAACTTTGCTCCCTTGTGTCTTTTCATATCTCGTATCGTTTGAGAGATATTTTCAAAAATAACGGAGATTTGACACCCTCCATTGAATTAACGAAAACCAGCCGTTCGGAGATGTCACTTGACATTTCTCGCCCAGAACTCTCTCTGGCATACGCCATCTTGCGTTGCGTATTGGATGATTTTCTTATTGTAACTTACAGGTTGTCATTTCGAAGCAATGGCGCACTGAAGAATTAACAAAAATACGTCGTTTCTCGTACGATAAATGATAGTCTAGTGTCTACAAATGCCATATTAGCATCAGTTCACAACTGCCATCAACAGTACGAGATTAAAGAACGTTACTTCTGATTAGTAGCCGTAGCGTAGTGCGCAATGGGTTAGACTGTGATGCTGAAAGTCAGTAGTTCGGAACCCGCCACTACGTAATTTTATTTCCTAAAAGGGTTTCAGATACTCTTATTAATTAAATAGAGCTATGTTCTTCAATGTTTAGAATTGTGCATATGTAAGAATGCTCCCTCTAAGAAGTACATGCACGTGAACTGGGACGATACTGTAATAATGAACATTCTGCACAAAGTGCTCATGCAGGTAGTTTCGTATTTAAAGTAAGTTCCAGATTTCTTTAGAAAGTGTAGTTCCTAAATCAAACAGAAATGAAGTGTATACATTGCAACAAATTACCTTGTTTATTTTTTTCTAAGCGTTTATTCAGTATTTGTGGAATATATTGAAAGTCATTAATTAGAATCAATGCATTTACGCCAAATGTACGCTGTGTTCCATCCAGGCTATAGTCACTCGTCCGACTGCCAAATTACGCTACGTTCGTTCCAGCCTATAGTCATTCGTAACCACTACAGACAAAGAAAATAAACTTAGAACTACCAAGGCAAGACAGTTGATAGTATTTTAAAGGAAAAATATAATGAAAATGTGGAAGAGATATTAAAATGATAGTTCAAAGAGGAAAAAAAGAGTATGTTTGTCAAAGCTAAACTCAGACACCATATAATTTTGGTTGTTTGTTAAAATACGGTCAGAAAGAATATTACGTGTTGGGTGCATAGCTATTACCACAATAGTAGAGTCGTAATGTTATCACCACAATTTTTTATTATTTAGATTATTATTTTGGTGCAAAATGTTTGGAAAAACTTACAAAACTACAAACCCAAAGTGGGCCATAAAACACGTCAGTGCGATTTTTTAATTTTTTTTTTAATTTTTTTGAGAGGGAGAGAAAGAGAGGGAAAGTTTTTCGAGAAGAATTGTGGGTCGCACTAACAAAAATATTGGGAACCACTGCTATAGTGTGTTTACATGAAACTTTATTACGGTATATTTTATTTCTGTAATTGTGCTATAGTATTAAGAAACGATTGAATGTAGATGTTCTAGAAAGTGCGCGGGACGAGCACTGCCTAGTTGCAGGTAGTCCAGCACAGACCGCTCCCGCGTTAAGACCTATGACAGTCGCGATCTTAAAGTAGCCTGTTAGACAGTTCAAACTTTATATTATTAACCACTGTAATTATGATTCAAGTGTACTAAGACCATGGACACATGTCGCTTGTTGTTTCACGACAGATAAATAAATTAATGAGCTTCGAAAATATAGTATCCTATTGGGAAGTCAGCGAACTGGTATATGTTACAGAATGAAAATAACAGTCACGTTCGCAAAATGTTTTTAAATTGATGGATGATGTCCGCGCACGCTAATTGCTTCGGCATCAACGACGAATCGATCTGATGATGGTCTCAAAGTAGATCGAAATCTTATGAAACAACTGGCGTCTCTTCTTATTTGAAAAATAGCCACAGTTTTAAAAGTTCCACAGCACTTAACTTCGAGATAGAACGATTAACGACCTATGAGCTGCTTCTGCTTGGGGACAAAAACGGAAAAGAAGCTAGGTTAATGAAGAGAGACTTTAACAGCACGCACTGACGATGCGTAATTACACCTTGCGACACTGGCACACCTGGGGTGGTAACACCTCCGAGGAAAAGTGTCAGAGAAAGTGTTCGACAGATAAATTATGTATCATCCCAATCACTTTTATGAGACTCTCTATCCACCTTTTATCTCCGACCTCGCCTTTGTGGGTGACATTTCCCATCGGAGGTTCTCGTCCTCCCCGGGGTATCGGTGTGTCTGTTGTCGGAAATTAGTTTAAGTAGTTTGGAAGTCTAGGGACTGATGACTATAGCAGTTTCGTCCAGTAGCTTTACAAACTTTTGAACATTTTTTGAAACCACTACAGATAACTTGCTAGTACCATTCAATTCACCTGCCTGGTGACTAAACTGCTGGCAACCGAAAATACTGCACCCGAAGAAACCATTCAAGTCAGGTGATATTTGCAGCGTGCGTTTGCGGCGACAAGCGTTTCAGCGTTACCTGCAAACGCGGTATAGAAGGGGGAGCAGCCGAACGTGTGGACGTACTGGATTGCCCATCTGTATGACTCTTTTTACGAAGAAGGTACACACACACACACACACACACACACACACACACAGAGAGAGAGAGAGAGAGAGAGAGAGAGAGAGACACTACGGTCTGGGGTTTGAATCCCCCCTCGGGCATGGATATTTGTGCCGTCCTTAGTATAAGGTAGTAGATAAGTAGTTTGTAAGTTTAGGGACTGATGACCCCGTAGTTAAGTCCCATAAGCTTAACAAACATTTGAACATTTTTTTTTGGAGAGAGAGAGAGAGAGAGAGAGAGAGAGAGAGACGAGCAGAGGTGGACAGAAGCCGCGGCGGAGTAGTCGAACGCATTGAGATGCTATTCTCCGATGCGCGAGGCAATTGCCCGTCAGGGCATGCATGTTTGTGTTGTCTTCAGTATAAGTAGTTTTTAAGTTTAGGGACTGATGACTCCACAATTAAGTCCCATAAGCTTACAGGTGCACAGAGAGGGGACGATGAGATGGACCGATGGGTGGGGTGGAGGTTACGAATGTAGAGAGGAGATCGCAGTACTGCGAAGCAGCGGCAGAGGGGATGAGGTGGGGCAGAAAATGATGAACAGTGAGAGGAGAAGCTGAAATGATAGAAGGGGAGAAGCCGGTGAACGGACAAAGAGGGAAGGAGGAGATGGTCTAATGGAAGACGGGAAAAGTTATTATGAATAACATATAAACGTATACCAGTGTAACTGATTAGTCGCACATGCGCGCCATCTATGAGCTTTCCGCGCAGCTTCGGGGGCGCTGGGTTGTTCACTTGCTGGACAGATATCGATTGCTTGAGCAGACCGCAGTTGTGGCCAGAGAGCGGCTCTTGCGTAAGCAAAAAAACATCGCGTGATTAAGTCAGGGCCGCGGTGGAGTAGCCGAGCGGTCTAAAGCACCTCGCTGCGGAGCGCGCGGTTGCTCGCCGTGGAGGTTCGAGTCCTCCCTGGGGCATGGGTGTGTGTGTTTGTCCGTAGGTTAGCTTACCTAGGTTTAAGTAGTTTGTTAGCTACGGAATGATGACCCCGCAGTTTGGTTCGATAGATTTACAGACATTTGATTTTATTAAGTCAGGTTCGTCGCCCTCCCCACTCTGAAGCAACAGCTGCCACATTTATTTTAAAGATGTCTTTTATTTGAATTTTAATAAGCCTGTCGCCTTGCTACCCCAGTTACGAGTATTTTACTCGCTAAGCCACAGTTTTAGTGGTATTTTATTTAGTTCAACTTTTACCCTGCACCTCCCCCCTCAAAGGTAAACGTGGTCGTGTGGCCTGTAGTTTAACTAGCAACTTGTGGGGCTATATTTTCTCATACAGTAAATTTTCACCGGTTAAAAAATTCGTAAATATTAAAGCAAAAAAAAAAAAAAAAAAAAAAAAAAAAAAAAAAAAAAAAAAACATTGATTCTAGTTCGGTGAGTTAAACATTTGTGCTGAAAGCAGTTGTCAATATTTCAACCATCTAGGTGCAACTTCTTCACAGAACAGTGGCGGACCAAGGCAATCGGAGGCCCAGGTGGCAAAACAAACTGACGACCCTCTGTTTACTTGGAAGTAGAGGACGATAGGCATAAGACCAGCGGCGGCTGGAGCTTCAGATGACTGGATCTTGATAGTGGCGCCACCTATCCCCCTCTGTCCCCACCTGTTCCCTCTCGGCCTGTCGGCGCGTCTATGTTTCGCTCGCCCCCTCCCCTCCGATTCAGCGTTCAGAGAGACAATTTGGCTCACTTTTGCGATTGGCGACGTCGGCAAGCGCGCCGGTTTGCACTCATCCCACCCCAACCCCCCTTAGATATATTTTTGCTAAAACATCTGCAGACTGTCTTAACTAGGCTTGTTTGCGCTTGCTTCAACTCGAGATGAGGTGTCGAACCACAAAGCTTCTTTATTTCACACTTTTGTTTCGAGTTTAAATGTGAGTTATTTGTTTCAAAAAGATGCTGAACGTTGTTCATTTTCTTCGATAATAAACACCAAGAACATATGACTATGCACATGAACAGTAACACACATTAAGTAACATTTGTTACAACGAAGAGTAAAAATGTCATTTACCTTCAAAATCAAAAATGTTCAAATGTTTGTAGAGTCTATGGGACTTAACTACGGAGTCATCAATCCCTAAACTTACAAACTACCTATGAACTACTTACAACTAAGGACGGCACAAACATGCACGAGGGGGGATTCGAACCCCCAACAGTTGTGGCCGTGCAGACCGTGACTGGAGCGCCTCAGTCCCCTCGGCCACCGCGGCCGGCCCTTCAAAATCGCGACACATTTTCTAAAACTTGTAAAACGCCCAACATGTGTGGCAAGTAAAAATATTAATGTGCCTGTTGTTCTCCTATTTGTAAATATAAAGTTTTTTGAAGAAATTGCTTGTAGTCGATCTCGAACCCACTACCTTCGACGGCGCAGCGTGATGCCGCTATCCACACGGCTATTCTTGCTAGGTGGACAGTAGTGACTTCATTATTATTCATGATTGGCTCTCCTGAAGGCTTGATGCGTATTTAATTTATAGTTATATTTTACGAAATATGACGTGTTTTTGATTGATCTTCAATGCGCATGTGAAGGGCGCATGTTGGCTCTACACAGGTTTAGCGCATGTGCAAGGCGACGTGCGCAGTACCTCCATTGTCTTGCTTCGGGACTATTCGTGCGCAGCCGCCAAATTTCGAGTAGCCAGAAACAGGTATTACCTACCGTCTCAAACGCCGATGTTAGAAGTGTCGTTTCCGTTCGCCCCTCCCTGTCGCGGGTTGCATGCTGCCTGCGGGGGGTTCGGAAGAGAATTTGAACTTCAGCCGCGCATACGTGTTACAACGCTGCGGCCATTGACGCTTATATTAAGTGGCCGCACTGCGACTCGTATATGTGCTGTCTCCGCGACGTAAAACGTTTCTAATGCGATAAAAATACTTTAAATGTGCATATAAAATGGTCTGATAGAAGAAGTTAAAAAACTATTTTATTTATTCATTTACTCTTTTTTTCTTCACGAAGAGCTTTTTTCTGGGGTTCACTGAACCAGTGAACACACATGATGCGCCGCCACTGCATGGGACGGTCTATAAAATGAAGCTCGAAGCTTTCGAGATTTGGAGAAAGAGAGGCAGGGCGATCCTTCCCCCCCCCCCTCCCCCCCTGGATCACAGACAAATATATACAGACAGGAAACTTCTGTAACGGCCCGGTCCCACGCTCAGGGGTGCGGGGCGGGGGGTGCTGAAGCAGTTACTTAAGATGTCCCATGATGGCGCTGCGGTCAGAAGCAGCCCTTTAAACTGGCCATAGCAGGCGGCAGGTAGCGGCTGTCCTCACCACCACCTCCCCTCAAACGCCAGCAAGTCGGATAAGTCGTGGCCTCGTGGAAGGCGGCACGAGCTCTCCCCTCAGCCACCCCTCCACGCTACCCTCTGACGTGCGAGAGGCACCCTCAGAAGCGCCTCTAGGGTGGTCTACCTGTACTAAGCCAGGGAACCGTGTGACACCTGCTAGCATCTGACGGAACTACGAGGGTAGCGTAGGACAGTGGTTGTATGTTACTCTGTGCCTGGATATATTTGGAGACCTCCAAGACGAGAGGGCAGGGGCGGTCCGCCCCCCCCCCCCCCCGACCCCTCTAGTAAGCCGCTGCCTACGCGTGACGTAGACTGAGCCAGAGGCGAGAAACGGGAAGCCGGTGTGACGTCACGGCTCTCGGGGGCAGCCTTGTCGCACCTCTCGGCCGCAATCTGCGCGCCCCCGCGGCAGCCATTACCCGTAATGCTACCCCGTGTCGCGGGCCAACATTTTCCATTACCCGCGGCCCACAACCACTGTTATTTGGCCACGAAATTGGCCACCGGCGGCGCCGTCACGGACCATCGACCAGCGCGCTGGATGCAGACGAGTCCCGCTCAGCTTATCGCGGGCGCGCCCAGATGGCAGCACAGTCGCCGCGACAGCTGCCCGGCTGCCCGTGCACGCACCATTAGTCAGGAGACAGGCAGATGGCTTCTGCGAACCCACTGTCCGCTCGGGCAAAACATTTTGCGACCGGTAACTACCGTAGCTGTTGGCCATAAAACACGCCGTCTGGCGAGATGGGTACTTGCTGGAAAGTTATCCAATGACGTTCTAGTGGCACGATAGATTAAAAAACACAACGATTACGCCTCTTTTTAAGGAAATTAGAATTGTGTGATGTCACGGGCAATTCTGCAAAATGGTTCAAGTCAAACCTTGCTAACAGGAAACAAAGGTTGTCAACATCAGACATCAAGAAATTTGGAGGAAATTATATTTGGTGTACCACAAGGATCCATCGTAGGGCCATTGCTTTTTCTTACTACATTTATGACCATAAGTTACACTGCCTGAAACAGAGTTCGTTTTATTTGCAGATGATAGAAGTATTGCAATAAATGGCACGTCGATCATAGTTCTACAAAGGTCTGCTTATGATATTTTCATGAACATTAATAAATGGTTAAAAAGCAACTCATTGATATTAAACTTTGAAAAGACTCACTACATGTAATTCAGAACATGTTAGTGGTTTTCATCCAACATATGAATAAAGTATAAAGACAGCAGATAGAAGAGATTAACAGTATTAAATTCCTGGGATTAAAACTTGATAATAAATTCCGTTTGGAGAAGCACACCACAGAACTGCTGAAACGACTTAACACATCTGTATTTAAAATTCGAGTGTATACCACTCCCATGAACCACAGACATTGCCGAGGTGGGGTGGCTTGCGTGCCTCAACGATACAGATAGCCGTACCGTAGGTGCAACCACAGCGGAGGGGTATCTGTGGAGAGGCCAGACAAACGTGTGGTTCCTGAAGAGGGGCAGCAGCCTCTTCAGTAGTTACAGGGGCAACAGTCTGGATGATTGACTGAGCTGGCCTTGTAACATCAGCTAAAGTGGCTTTGCCACACAGCTACTGCGAACGGCTGAAAGCAAGGGGAAACTACAGCCGTTACCTTTCCCGAGGACATGCAGCTCTACTGTATGAACATATGATGATGGCATCCTCTCGGGTAAAATATTCCGGAGGTAAAATAGTCCCCCATTCGGATCTCCGGGCGGGGACTACTCAGGAGGATGTGATCATCAGGAAAGACAATACTGGCATTCTACGGGTCGGAGCGTGGAATGTTAGATCCCTTAATCGAGTAGGAAAATTAGAAAATTTAAAGAGGGAAATGGATAGGTTGAAGTTAGATATAGTGGGGATTAGTGAAGTTCGGTGGCAGGATGAACAGGATTTCTGGTCAGGTGAGTACAGGATTATAAATACAAAATCAGTTGGGGGTATCACAGGAGTAGGATTGATAATGAATAAGAAAATAGGAATGCGGGTAAACTACTATGACCAGCACAGTGATCGCATTATCATTGTCAAGATAGATACGAAGCCAACACCGACAACAGTAGTACAGGTTTATATGCCAACTAGCTCTGCCGATGATGAGGAAATCGAAGAAATATATGAGGAGCTAAAGGAAATTATTCAGACAATTAAGGGAGAGGAAAATTTAATTGTTATGGGAGACTGGAATTCGGTAGTAGGACAAGGAAGTGAAGGGAAGATAGTAGGGCAAAAGGAATGAAAGAGGAAGCCGCCTGGTAGAATTTTGCACAGAACATAATTTAGTTATAACAAACACCTGGTTCAAGAATCACAAAAGAAGGTTGTATACGTGGAAGAGACCAGGAGACACCGGAAGATATCAGATAGATTTTATAATGGTAAGACATAGATTTCGGAATCAGGTTCTACAGTGTAAGACATACCCAGGGGCAGATATAGACTCTGACCATAACTTGTTCGTTATGTACTGTAGGCTGAAACTAAAGAAACTACAAAAAGGTAGGAAAATAAGGAGTTGGGACCTGGATAAATTGAAGGAACCTGAGGTTCTTAAGAATTTCAGAGGGAGCTTTAGGGAACAATTGACAGAAACGGGGGGAAATAAAACAGTAGAGGAGGAATGGGTAAAATTGAGAGATGAAATAGTGAAGGTAGCAGAGGACAAAATAGGTAGGAAGGAAAGACCTACAAAAAATCCTTGGATATCACAGGAGATACTAAATTCAATCGATGAAAGGAGAAAATATAAAAATGCAGTACATGAAACAGGCAAAATGGAGTACAGACGACTAAGAAATGAGATTGTCAGGAAGTGCAAAATGGCTAAGCAGGAGTGGCTAGAAGGCAAATGCAAGGATGTAGAAGAATGTATAAATAGGGGAAAAATAGATACAGCCTACAGGAAAATAAAAGAAACATTTGGAGATAAGAAAAACAGCTCTATGAATATCAAGGACACTGATGGAAAACCAGTTCTCAGCAAAGAAGGGAAAGCTGAAAGCTGGAAAGAATATATAGAGGGGCTCTACAAAGGAAATGAACTTCGAGACAATATTGTAGGAAGGGAAGAGGATGTAGATGAAGATGAAATAGGAGATACTGTACTGAGAGAAGAATTTGACAGAGCCCTGAAAGACCTAAGTCGAAACAAGGCCCCTGGAATAGATGATATTCCCTCAGAGCTACTGAAGTCTCTGGGAGAACCAGCCATGACAAAATTGTTTCACCTGGTGTGTAAGATGTATGAGACAGGTGAAGTACCCTCAGATTTTAAGAAAAATGTTATAATCCCCATCCCTAAGAAAGCAGGTGCAGACAGGTGTGAAAACTACAGAACCATCAGTTTAATAAGTCATGGCTGCAAAATATTAACGCGAATTATATACAGAAGGATGGAAAAGCTGGTAGAAGCCGACCTCGGGGAAGATCAGTTTGGGTTCAGGAGAAATGTAGGAACACGGGAGGCAATACTCACTTTACGGCTTATCCTAGAATATAGATTAAGAAAAGGCAAATCTACATTTCTAGCTTTTTTAGATTTGGAGAAGGCTTTTGACAATGTTGATTGGAATAAACTCTTTGAAGTTCTGAAAAAAGCAGGAGTAAATTATAGGGAACGTAAGGTTATTTACAACTTGTACAAAAACCAGACAGCGGTTGTCAGAGTTGAAGGGCATGAAAGGGATGCAGTGGTTGGGAAGGGAGTGAGACAGGGTTGTAGCCTTTCTCCAATGTTATTCAATTTGTACATTGAACAAGCTATAAAGGAAAGCAAGGAGAAATTTGGTGAAGGAATAAAAGTTCAGGGGGAAGAATTAAAAACGTTGCGTTTTGCCGATGACATAGTAATTCTGTCAGATACAGCAAAGGACCTGGAAGAGCAATTGAATGGAATGGACAGTGTGCTGAAAGGTGCATATAAGATGAACATTAACAAGAGCAAAACTAGGGTAATGGAGTGCAGTGTAAGAAAATCAGGTGATGCTGAAGGAATTAGATTGGGAAACGAAGCAATAAAGGAGGTAGATGAGTTTTGTTACTTGGGCAGTAAAATAACAAATGATGGGCGCAGTACAGAGGATATAAAATGCAGAATGGCAATGGGTAGAAAAGCGTTTTTGAAAAAGAGAATTTTGTTAACATCGAATATTGATTTAGGCCTAAGGAAGTCCTTTCTGAGGGCATTTGTATGGAGTGTTGCCTTGTATGGGAGTGAGACATGGACGATAAACAGTGCGGACAGGAAGAGGATTGAGGCTTTTGAAATATGGTGCTACAGAAGAATGCTGAAGATTAGGTGGGTGGATCGCGTAACTAATGAGGAGGTACTGAACAGAATTGGGGAGAAAAGGAATTTCTGGCATACCTTGACTAAAAGAAGGAATAGATTGGTAGGACACATTCTTAGACATCAAGGAATTGTTAATTTAGCGTTGGAGGGAATTGTTGGGGAAAAAAATCGCACGGGAAGACCAAGAGATGGATACAGTAAGCAGATTCAGACAGATGTAGGTTGTCGTTCTTATGTGGAGATGAAGAGGCTGGCTCAGGATGGGGTATTGTGGAGAGCTGCATCAAACCAGTCTCCGGACTGAAGACCACAACAACAACAAAAATAAATACGCTTGCATAATTTGGGTACTTTATTTCCATAATGTCATATGGTATAATATTTTAGGGCAACTCTCCAAATCAAGAAAAAGTTTTCAGAGTCTAAAGGCGTGTAGTATGTATTATTTCTGAAGTACATTCATGGACATGCCGTAGAAGCCGTTTCAAAGAACTGGGTATACTATCTAGTGCCTCTCAGTATATTAATTCCTTAATGAAATTTGTTATAAATAATTTTTACCTCTTTCCGAGAAAAAGCTCAGTCCATACATACAATACTAGGAACGAAAACGATCTAAGCAAGGACTTAAAATCACTTAATTTAGTTCAAAAAGGGGTCCACTACTCAGTAAAACACATTTGCAATAATTTACCAGCAACCATACAAAATTAGCTAGAAATAAAGATCATTTATGAATAGAACCAAATTATGTATGTATTTGTATTCATACTATTAGTATTATTGTATCAGCTTGTAAAACAATAAAATTGTATATTGACTTGTTCCACATCCACAATGATCTCCTCAGTATGGATCCATGGGACGAACAACAAATCTGATCTAATCTGCGAATACTAGTTCGCTGTTAAAATATCAGATATACTGACAGTGTGGCAACCAAACAGGTTTGTTCCAAAAATATCACGCCAATGGAGTTTTGGAACGAATGAATTCCTGCACACACGTGTGCTGGATGTGTAACTGCCGGAATTTTCATCGCCCAATCAAAATAGAAACACACTTAAGAGTATGAAAATAAAGCCACAGCCTATACCACATACTCAGAATAGAAGGAAACTACCACAAAGGACGCAATAGCAGAAGGAAATTTAGTCATGAATGACTATAGCATACTATGCAAACATACACTATTTAATACATTAAAGGAGCTACATAGAAATAATGATATAAACATTTAAAACGCGCGCGTACACACACACACACACACACACACACACACACGCAGAGAGAGAGAGAGAGAGAGAGAGAGAGAGAGAGAGAGAGAGAGAGAGAGGGAGAGAGTGGGAGAGAGAGGGAGAGAGAGAGAATTAGACGAAATCCCAATCAATCGCCATTCCCACTGGAGAACAAATCAAATGAAGGCCGACTATACTCTGCTTCACATAGGAAGGCGGCCCAGTTTTCAGCCGGCCTGGGCATCCCCCTCCATTACTGCAATGACAGCCAGTAATATTCACTGTCTAGGCGCGTGGCTGGTCACGAGTTGCAACAATGTTTGACCTGCAGGCTCAACTGCCAGCTCTCGGCGTCGTAGCACCTCCCCTCCACGCTTCTTCTATCACTCCGCCTTTATGCGCGGAAGCGCCTTCCTACATGACATGAACTATAGTAGATGCGCATAGTAACAAAGTGTACACAGTCGATTTTGACAAAGTGTGATGGTGAAAGAAATAAGTCTGCTCAATACGTGTATTTCTTGGATGTTGTCAACAGAAACGCAGTAGAGAAAGTGTGCTCTAAAACCAGCTGTATGTAATAAACAATATAGACCAAGATCAAAATATCCCTCGTCACGAAATTTAGGTTTCACACTAGAAATAACGTATTAACTCATCACAATGTTCATACAGATTATTTGGTTGCAGATGGCAACTTGTCTAACTATATAAAAAGGGTCCTACAAGACCAGGAAATGTAAAACCAAGGTAATAACAAAAAATAAGATGTACAATTTTCAGGTCTAAATTTATACATAGTTTAAACCCATTGATGATGGCTCAGAGGTACTGAAATATGTTTTAATTTTGCATTTGTGGGACCTTATACACAGAATCTGTTAATTATTGTTTAGTGCTGTATTGAGTAGAACGCTGTGTCGCACATTTTACAAATTTCAAGATGGCAGTGTTAGAGGAGCGTGAATTTTGATTGAAGCACAGGAAAACTATCCAGACACACAGGAAGCACACGGTGATGAATGCTTTAGCTGTACTTGGTGTTACGAATGACCAGACGGAGAATAATGAGGATCTTCATTCAGCAGTCAGGACGTCTAACGACGCTCATGTCAGGAACGTCAGTCGAAGGCTGACTGTTAGAGATACTGTAGTAGAATGTAAAATGTCAGTCAGATCGTGTCCTGAAATCCTGAGACAAAATCAAAGGTTTGTACATGTTTGGGACCAAATTACTGTGGTCATCAGTCTCTAGGCTAATAAACTACTTGAACTAAAACTAATCTAAAGTCAACAGACACACCCATGCCAAAGGAGGATTCGTCCCTCCGGCGGGAATCACCGCGCAGTCCCTGACATTCTGGAAACATTCCTAGGCTGTGGTTAAGCCATGTCTCCACCATATCCTTTCTTCCACGAGTGCTAGTCTTGCATGTTTCGCAGGAGAGCTTATGTGAAGTTTGGAAAGTAGGAGGCGAAGTACTGGCGGAACTAAAGTTGTGAGGCGGCATTGTGAGTCATGTCGGGATAGCTCAGTCGGTAGAGCGCTTGCCCCCGAAAGGCAAAGGTCCCAGGTTCGAGTCCCGGTTCCGGCATACAATTTTAATCTGCCATATCAGCGTGCACTTCGCTGCAGAATGAAAGTTTCATTCTGGGTTCAATAGTACTGTTTAAGGTTATTGTAGCATCTCTAGTTCTAAGAGTAGTTTGATACAGCTGGTACACCCACTCTACTACATCTCTCATCCATTGTAAGTGAGTTGCTTGTCGATGGGATGGTCACCTTAAACTTACCTACTTCCTTCGTCGATATTGGTTCAGGCACGTATGTCATATGTGACCCAGATCGCCCGACATGAATCTCATCCAACATTTATGTTGCGTAATTGAGAATTTATTTCTTGCACAAAATCCACCACCGGCAAACTTGCCAGCTGTTGTGGTTATAGAGGCAGTATGGCACAATATTCCTCCAGAGGACCTCAACGACTTGTTAAATAATTATTTTGAAAACATCGTGGAGATCCAGCGATCAGAATGATTAAATTCAGCGAAAAAGTCATTCAAGATCACAACTTATTTAAAGGTTACTGGTTTGCTCTATTGCCAGCTGTTGTGGTTATAGAGGCAGTATGGCACAATATTCCTCCAGAGGACCTCAACGACTTGTTAAATAATTATTTTGAAAACATCGTGGAGATCCAGCGATCAGAATGATTAAATTCAGCTAAAAAGTCATTCAAGATCACAACTTATTTAAAGGTTACTGGTTTGCTCTATTGATATGGCCATCCTCAGACCAGTACAGCCATAGTGTTGGCCACCATTTGCGTTGAGCAGGAGCTTCCTGGATGGACCACTAGTAATAGCATCAGTGGTGGCTGCGTGTTCACTTCTTTCAGTGCCAGTTCTTGATAGTAGCGATCCCCCCCCCCTTGCACTCGCCCCCCCCCCTGTCCCACTCGGAGTCGAAAGAGACAATTCCTTACAAGATCTGCAGAATGTCATGCAGAATATGCTGCCTCCAGCGGGTTCAGAAGAAAATTTGAACCTCAGCCTCGCAGGCGCATTGCAACGCTGCGGCCACTGCCGCCTATCTTTAGCGGCCGTGCTACGAGTCGTATACGTGCTGTCTTCACGACGTAAAACTTTTCTCTTGAGATAAAAATACTTTGAATGTGCATATAAAATGATCTGATAGAAGACAGAAACGAATAATGGCAGTTTTAAAACAGTTTTAATTTTTTTCAGTTCGTTTCGGCCTAATAGGGACTACGATGCTCGTCTAAAATCTAAGCTAGGGTCTTCTGCTTTTTGTTGGCCCAATAAGCCTTCATCTTCTAGCCATCCATTTAGGTGTGGTGGTGCCTATACACTACCTGCTTGTGAGAGACAGTGGGAAGACTCTATGTAGGATAGCCTGACGGTATTGCGTTCGGTTCTCGGTTATCTGTAATGGGATCTGCAGTTCCTCTAAGCCTGATCTAACAGAGGTGAACCACTTGGCTTTGGACGCCTTTCCCCTGCTTGTCACTGTGAGGATCCACTTGGTGAGTCTCGAGTGATTCAGGTGGGTCATGTGCCCGTAGGAGGTCAGTCGCCTTTTCCTCATACATGTGACTATGTCTTCCTGGTGTTCATACATTTCGTTATTGTGCCTGATTCTGTAAGTACCGTCTTCCTCTCTTATGGGTCCTAATATTCTCCTTGGAATCTTCCCCTCTTTAAGTTCTGGTTTTCTGAGTGGGCCCTTTCTATTCATCAAGATGCACTCTGAGGCATAGAGTGCAGAAGGTCTTACTACCGAGTTGTAGTGCTCCAGTTTTAAGTTCTTGGATAGGTACTTGGTGGTATAAATATTCTTACAGGAATGACCGGCTCTATAACTTGGTGCACCTGGCATCTATGGCCAAGCTTTCGCTCTCACTTGCTGAAATCCATCCTCCCAAGTAGTTGACTGCGGGAACTTTACAGATATTATTGTTTCCTAGAGGGACTGTAGAAGAAGTTTTTCACTACGATCTTTTTTCTGGGAGTGCACTGAACCAGTTAACACACAGGACGCGCCGCCACTGAGTGGCAGTAAGCTCGTGGTCAAAACAATCGATGACCAACACTAAGGAGGTTGTGTTCTGAGGATGGCCATTTTAATGGTCGAAACCGGAAACCTTTAAATAGATTGCTATCTTCATTTTTTCAGCTGACTTGTTAAAACCCTGGCATGTAGATTTTGCCGCGCAAAAGGAGGCCCGCCTCGACATTTGGAGGTATCTTGCGACTATTTTTCAACGAATTTCGTCAACAAGAAGTACCCATTATGTTTGTTGAATGTTATGTGAAAATGATTCAAATATGTATAGAACAGGAACGGACCAAAAATTGAACCCTGTGGGACTGCTTTAGTTATGTACACCGCAGACGTTTCGCTCCCTTCCGATACGTTTTGAGTTATTCAGACCGTTTGAGGATTTATCAGCTGAAGCGCCCGCTGCTAGCTCGCGGGAGGTCTGTCCGCTGACAGATGGTGCGCGCCTATGCAAACAGACGGCAGCCCCGTTACACGCCAGCTGCCGGTCGGCGCGGCGAGCGCTCGGCCACGAGTTACGGCCGCTGCCGGCGTTACCCGGCCACAATACGGCGCATGCGCACAAGTAATCCCACTGCTTACGCTTCCTGTAGCGCGCAATGCCACGGCTGGCGCCCGCTACCTGCCCCACAACAGATGGCCAACTCGTTCCGCTAAGTATGTTGCGCCCGATGTATGACGCATTTTGCACATGCATGTGTATGTGGCGTTCATTGACCTCCCAGAGAGCGTTCAGAGGCGCCCAAGCTCTACACTGAGTACCTTCGCGTCGAAAGTGATAGAGTAACGCAGCGCTAATAGCATTAGAGGAAAAACTTTTGTGTGTATATATAACGCAATTGTCAATAATAGAGGATATCTAGATCTACATAGATACTCTGAAAATCACATTTAAGTGCCTGACAGATGGTTCATTAACCTCTTTCATAACCTTTCGCTACCGTTCCATTCTCTAACTGCGCGCAGAAGAAGGAACACCTAAATCGTCCTGTTTTCGATCTGATTTCAAAAAAATGTTCAAATGTTTGTATAGTTTGTGGGACTTAACTACGGGGTCATCAGTCCCTAAGCTTACAAACTACTTATGAACTAGCTTATACTAAAGACGGCACAAATATCCATGCCCGAGTGGGGATTCGAACCCCCGACCGTAGTGGCCGTGCAGACTGTGACTGGCGCGCCTCAGTCTCCTCGGCCACCGCGGCCGGCAAATCTGATTTCTCTTATTTTATTGGGATCGTCATGTAGGTGGATGCTAGCAAAATATTTTCACATTCAGAAATTTCGCAAATAGAATTCGCCGCAACGAATAACGTCGTTCTATTAATGATTTCCATCTCCAATCGTGCAACATTTCCGTGACGCTTTTCTCCCTGTAACGTGATAAAACGAGTTGCCCTTCTCTGAACCTTCTCAATGTCTTCCGTCAGTACCTCCTGGTGAGTGTCCCACACTAGGCATCAGTACTCCAGGAGAGGGCGCACAAGTGTGATGTAGCCAGTCTCTTTGGTGGAGCTGTTGCATCTTCGAAGCGTTCTGCCAATGAAACGTAACCTTTGGTTCGCCTTTCCCACAATATTTTCTGTGTGTTCTCTCCAGTCTACGTTGGTAGTAATTGTAACTCCTAGGTATTTGGTAAAAATACGACCTTAAGTTTTGACTGATTTATCGTGTAATTGAAGTTCAGCGGATTTCTCTTAGTGGTCATGTTATTACTTCACTCTTTTCATTATGTAGAACTAATTGTCAGTTTTGGCATAATGCAGAAATTTTGTCTAAATCGGTTTGCAGTTGATTTTCATCCTCGGTTGAGTTCACTAGCCGATAAACGACAGTATCATCCGCGAACAGTCTAAGGGAGCTATTCAGATTGTCTCCTAAATCGTTTATAAACACGAGGAACAGTAAGGGACCTATGACGTTTCCCTGGGGAACGCCTGATATCAGTTCTTTTTTACTCTATGACTTACCGTCAATTACTGCGAAGTGTTCTTTCTGATATGAAATCGTGAATACAATCACACAGATGTGGCGATATTCCATAAGCACGGAATTTCATTAGAAGTCGCTTGTGAGGTAAAGTGTCAAAAGCCTTCCGGAAATCCAGAAATATGGAATCGATTTGAGGTCCCTTCTCGATGGCATTACCACTTCATGTGAATAAAGGGCAAGCTGTGTTTCGCAATAGCGATACTTTCTGAATCCGACTATTGGTTAATAGGTCGTTCTCTTCGGGGTAGTTCATAATGTTCGATCCGCTGACAGCCACGCAAATGCTACTGCAAATGGACGTCAATGAGATGCGCCTGTAACAACTATAACAACTCATTGTAAACACGTTCGCTGAGCCGCTGACATCCACGTAAAAATAGAGAATCACATTCACACTACTTAAATTTTCTTCCATGGTCTTCACCAGTAAAATAAACACATACATTATTTTTCTGCTTCTTTCTTTGCTTTGCGAGTGTGTGGGGAGCCGGTATGCGCACACTGGTAGTTCATGCGAATCAGAATGTGTGAGAGGTGGTAGGTGAGTTCAGTGGTGCTGCATGTATAGTCATGTTTGACAGCTGGGGAGCCATGTTGTGGTTCGGCGGGGTTTGGAGGTTGTGCTTGTTTTCCCAGTGAATGTGGGCGATAGTTATTCCTCGTTGCCAGGTGTTTTTTCCCATTTGGCTACCGGAATTAGTAGGAACCGTCTTGTTTATCTTTGGTCAGGGCTTGCGTCAGCGGTTCTACGTTCTAGGATTATAAACTAATAACAATGAAGTAAGGGTGGTTCAGTATTGGAGAATTCGGACAATTAGTGTGTTGCAGTTCATGCTGGATAGACCATGGACTATCGTGAAGCCAGTGTGACTTATCCTTCTCTAGCAGCGCGGTGAAGAGTTCAGAGTGTCAGGAGGAGGGACTCAAATCACCGTCACAAGAAGTTACGTGACTGTACTTTCTGCATAACCGCGCCATTTATTTTATTTCCATAGAGTATTTTCACAACTGAAACAGTTTAATTACCTGACATCTTATTCAGGTTGTGTCTTGAACAACATGACCCAAAGGCATACTGAATTGATGTGCATATCATTTATAACTTACCACTATAATTAATCTGAAGTATATTTCTTACCATGCCTGGACAAGTAGGACTTGATAATGACTCTTCAATGAGTCGAAACTAGTCATCATATGAAATCATTAAGCGATCTATGTCAATAAAGAATCTTATAAAGGGATTCATAACTATGAAACACTTTAAGTGCAGAACGTATTAAGATTCAAATTTGTTTGTTGAAGTTTTAAATATTTATCATACTGACCTAATTTCTGGATTTTTGTTGTAATTGGGAAAAAAATTTAGTGATACAATTTATAATAGTGTTGGTACAATTTAAAATTTCTGCTCATGAGTTGTACAACATGGCATCTGTCCATCTGTTGTGCTGCATCTTTTAAATTGCAAAAACTTTCCGCAAATGTGTTTGAGATGAAATGCAACAGTCAGTCAACTGCTTTAAAAATTTACATGAATGTTTTGGCTTGACCATCAGTGCCCAAAATCCAAAATACTTAGGCAACGACATCCATAGGCTGACTCTACAAACATAAAAATATCTGGCACAGTTTTAGAGCTTGTAGATCAATTCCAATGTCTTGGAAGTATCTTGTCCAAAGACTGTTCTTGGGAACAAGAGGTGGAAAATCGAATTCATGCTGCCAACCAATCATTTGGACGTTTAGCACAGCGATTCTTCGCGAATAAAGATCTAAAGCTGAAGACTAAGCTTATGATGTACAAGCCAGTTGGCTATGAGACTTGGTCGATATATCGCTGCGATATAAAAAAGCTTGAGCTTATTCATCAGCAGAAGCTGAGGTCTCTTTTGAACATAAAATGGGAAGACCACTTCACCAACAATACAATTCTTGGGAAAGCATAGAGGCTACTATCATTGCTCGTCGGCGTGGATGGGTAGGCCATGTACGTCGTATGCCAGACGGCAGACTTCCCCGACAAACTGTGGTGAACTTTATTCTGGCACGAGGTCACAGGGAGCACCTTTAAAGCTAAAACAAACCAAGAAGAGGACAAAGATAAACCCACAGACTTGGGAAACAACTGCTGAAGATCGAGTTCTGTGCCGCCGTACCATCTCTGCAGCTGAGTAGTACTTCGAAGACGACCGCCGCAGTCAAGATGAGGTCAAGTGACAAGCACGGAAACTCCGACAAAGTTAACTGCGACCTCCACCATACTTGTGGACAGGCTTTTCACGCAAGAAATAGCTTATCCAGTCCCCAATTGTAAAGAATTTGTGAACTCGGGAACACTTCCACTAAAATCAGAAAAATTCTGATAGTGGTAAAATTATTGAGACTCTGTCCTACGCTTCCTTTTTGTAATGCATTTATAAGTACAGAATCAAGAGATGAAGAGTTTTTATTATGTCCTTAATCTAGGTTCGCTGAGGTGGTCAGCATTTGACGCCAAATATAAACACATTTTGACTTTGCCACCGTTCTCAGACGTGATAATGTCTTAAGAGAATGACGGAGGGCAACGGGATGGAAGCTGTCCGTATTTGTCAGCAGCGGTTGGTTGCATGCGCCATCCACATTCCACAGTATTTGCTCGGCGCTGTCAACGCATTCGAGAAACGGGATCTCACAGTCGTCGGCACGTCGTCAGATGACGGCACTGTGTGCGCACGCGCGACTGAGCTTGCTGACGCGCTACTCGAGAGATTCGTGAACGACTCCTAACTTGTACGCCCGCTGTTGTTCGTGCTATGACTACAAGTCAAACAACAGTACGCCGAGTGTGTCGGCGACTTGTTCTGCAGGCTTACCACATCCAGAAAGTGCGGGCTCCGACGCCACACGACCTCCTGCTTCGTATTCAGTTTAATCAGCACAGCTGATACGGTTTTTCTCGTAAAGTTCATGTTTAGTAAGAATGAAACTTCCACTCTGCAGCGGAGTGAGCGCTGATATCAAACAAATGGCAGATGAAAATTGTGTGTCAGAACCGGGATTCGAACGTGGGATCTTTGCCTTTCGCGAGCAAGCGCTCTACTGTTTGAGCTATCCCGGCACGGTTCATGGTCCGTCCTCACAACTTTACTTCCGCCAGTACCTCGCATCCTACTTTACAAACTTCACACACGTTCTCCTGCGGAGCTTGCAGAACTAGCGCTCCTGGAAGAAAGGATATGGTTGTGACGTGGCTTAGACAATTTTAACCTGCCAGAAAGTTTCATGTCAGCGCACACTCGTTTACAGAGCGAATGTATCATTCTGGAAACATCCCTTAGGCTGTAGCTAAGCCATGTCTTAATCATACCTCCGAGATAGCTCAGTCGGTAGAGCGCTTGCCCGCTAAAGACAAAGGTCCCAGGTTCGAATCCCGGTTCCGTCACACAATTTTAATCTGCCAAGAAGTTTCATATCCGTGCACACTCCGCTGCAGAGTGTAAGTTTCATTCTGAAAACATCCCTTAGGCTGTGGCTAAGCCATGTCTCCACATTATCCTTTCTTCCAGGAGTGCTATTCCTGCATGGTTCGTTGGAGAACTTGCGTGAAGTTTGGTAAGTATGAGGCGACTTACTGCCAGAAGTTAAAAATGCCTGTAAATCTTTGCGACCAAACTGCGTGCTCATCAGTCCGTAGCTTACAAACTACTTAAAACTAGGTAAACTAACCTACGAACAAACTCACACACCCATGCCCCAGGGAGGACTCAAACTTCCACGGGGAGCAACCGCGCGCTCCGCAGCGAGTTGCTTTAGACCGCTCGGCTACTCCACCGGCCGGCCGCGGTGGCCGAGGGGACTGAGGCGCTCCAGTCACGGTCTGCACGGCCACTACGGTCGGGGGTTCGAATCCCCCTCGGGCATGGATATTTGTGCCGTCCTTAGTCTTAGCTAGTTCATAAGTAGTTTGTAAGCTTAGGGACTGAGACCCCGTAGTTAAGTCCCATGAGTTCTACAAACATTTGAACATTTGAACTACTCCACCGCGGCTGCCAGAAGAAAAGTTGTGAGGACGGACCGTGTGTCTGGACAGCTCAGTCGGCAGAGTACTTGCCCGCGAAAGGCAAAGGTCCCAGTTTCGAATCTCGGTTCCGACAACTTTGATCTACCAGGAAGTTTCATGTGTAGTAATGCTGCTCGACCAGTTTTTAGCTGACAATGCACTGCGCAGTTGTAGATAACCAGACTTTCACCAAACATCATAGAATAAACTCCACACGAAGCTGTATTGTCTAAAACGAGACAACTGGTTCCATATTAGACACACAAACACCAAATAGAGACGAAAATATTCTCTTCTCTCTGGATTGCCTTACGAAAGTTGTGTTCTCGGCAGCTGTGAGAGCCGGCTTAAGATATTCTAAACGAAAACTTAAACGAGTGGAAAGGAAGGTTACTCGATACAACCGTTTTACGTAGGTGCGCTTTCTTTCACAGTTTAGTGGTTTCATAACAGAGTCTATGCAACGACACTCTGCGACAGTCCCCATTGTGGGACGTTGAATAGTCCCTACCCACGATCTGGCCTTGTGCTGCAATTGACAGAATGACACAGGCATTATTCCTGAAAGACTGGCAAAGTGAGCAAAAGGTCCCACTAGCGTACCGGTAGCTGTATCACAAATACAGTTATACTACATTGTCTCACAAGAACATGTGATTAAATGAAAATCCTTATTGCTCATGAATTGTTTGTACTGTTAGATACGTGAAAAGTAAAATAAAGAGAAAAATAAAATCCGATGGCGGGGATAGAATCCACGTCCATTATGCTTCAGATTAGAAGCAAGAACCGTACCGATTACGCTATAACAACATTACAACTACAGAAGGCATTAGCACTAGCACTTCACAATGTAACTACACTTCTGTGCGCGCTCTATTAAATGAAGCGATGAAAGTTCACAGTTTTTGGATTACTAAGCAATAATCAGCATAGAGATACTATGTTAAACATCGGCTAGACACGAGTTAACTGTTATTTTCCCCAGACAGAGATTTAGAAACAATATTTCTGCACGGCCACTACGGTCGGGGGTTCGAATCCCCCCTCGGGCATGGATATTTGTGCTGCCCTAGTTCGTAAGTAGTTCATAAGTAGTTTGTAAGTTTAGGGACTGATGACCCCGTAGTTAAGTCCCATAAACTATACAAACATTTGAACATTTTTTTTGAAACAATATCGGTCAGTGCGCCACAGTATTTTTATTACGAATTTCCAGCTTTTAGCCGTTAATTTTGTACCGAAAAAATAGTTCGGTAAGCTTTTTTTATAAAAAAAATATTTCGTACAGAAAAATAAACCTTATATCAGTAGTTTTCTGAATTTGGGCTATTCCAGTTCAAATCACATGCCGGCCGCAGTGGCCGAGCGGTCTGCGGCGTGCCAGTCACGATCTACATGGCGGCTGTTGTCGGGGGTTCGAATCCCCCCATTGGCATGGGTGTTTGTGTTGTCCTTAATGTAAGTTAGTTTAAGTTAATTAAGTAATTAGTGTGTAAGTCTAGCGACTGATGACCACGAAGTTTGGTCACATAAGACCTCACACACATTTGAACATTTTTTCAAATCACACAGCAGGAAACCTTGCGTTTTTGTGGGGTTTCATTTTTCTGTCATAGAAAACTCGCAAACTGTGATTCGCAAACACATTGTATTTTAAGAGCGAAAGTAACGTAATTTCATGAAGTCGCGCGATTATGACACTCATAGGTCGGATATTCAAAGTAGAATTTTCAAATAAGTTCCAAAATGAGACATTATTGTATAAATTGATGTGGGTTTTATGCGGCATTTTTAGAATTTAAATTTCAATTACTTTTCATCATTACTCACATTATGTCAACAAATTTCAATTTTAAATTGAGTAAAATGTATTCCATATGGCTCAGCGTTTGATTAAAAAACTGTATAAGTAAACAGTTTTGTGGTATGTTGAATAGAGAGCAGTAGAAAAAATAAAATGTATCTGGAAAGTGCGCCAAATTTGTCGACTGTGCTACACGTTATTGTACCGTTTATATAGCCAGTCAGTCCTTGCGGCCGATGTTGACCGTATCAAGCTTCGAGTGACGGTCGGCAGCTCGGCAGTTTAAGTTGTAAGTGCAGCACGCAATAGCGTACTTATTACTTAATTTTATTCCCACGTAGCAGATGAGGCGTGCCATAACACTTAAAACGGAAACCAACGTGTAATAAAAAGAAGTTAAAGCATATGTAAGTTTAATTCTTATGACAACTGCATTTATTTTAATTTATAAAAAAAATCTAGAACAATGAATTAATTGTCATGTGATTGTTATATACCTACATCAACTTTAGATATTTCGCTTCAAAATGAACAGTAGTTCACTGAAATCCGGTATGAGGTTCTTGAGTTACACAGCACGCAACGTGTCACCTTAGGAAAGTAACGGCAACTTCGCCGAATTTTAACTCGAAAAATAGTAGTCACTTAAAGGATAAATTCATGGTAGTTATTTTCAACCCAGATAGTGCTGACGTCCTTCCAGAAGGACGACAATCGTTCGGTTAGTTTTTCATACTTGTAGGTACGAAATCGGGCAAAGTGTCGTATTTCATTCCTTTGAAACTCCTGCTTCCATTTCAGCTCAATTTTTGTTTGTATTGTCGATTGCAAAGAGGTAGGATATGGCTGCAAAGTTGAGGTTCATGCAAACGATATCGAAGATTTCCTCGTAGATAGGGTGGTATTTCTTGAACATTCTTTAATTTTTGTGACATTTATATGTATATATTTCATCTTAAACGGTGTTTTAATAATAATGATTCACCATATGAAAATTCTAAAGCATTTATTTTGACGTCCTTCTAGAAATATGGGCAATATTCCAAAACTAATGGCGTGTGCTTGTGAAAAAAATCACTTATAACGTTTTTGTGTGGTCATATGGAGGTAATTAATACATTTTGAAATATAATTACAACCAAAAATAGGTTTCAGAAATTACTGCAACCAGTCTCCTTTTTTCTTCTCAATGAAGATTTATTAAACCATGACCGGTTTCAAGATACAAATGTAATTTGCACTAAATGTATACACCATCTGCTGATGAGCTGCTAGGCAGCTTGAAACCGGTCATGGTTTAATAAATCTTCATTGAGAAGAGGAAAGGCGACTAGTTGCAGTAATTTCTGAAACCGATTCCAAGATACAGCCACAGGTTCCAACACATGATGGATAAAAGTTTTACAACCAAAAATAATTCCGCGCTATCTGGATTAATTGGCACATGTAGAAATTATTAATTATTTAAAAAATACGTATCGATTTTCTAATTTTTCGTCAGATTTCAAATGGATTAGTCCGTATATACAGTGGCAAGGTTAGCCCAGAAATGGCTGCCGAGTACTACGTACGTGACGTTCAACTGATGAATAGTAGGCTGCGACTGTCGGCAATCTACTCACATGAGGTTGTCGCTACTCTCTGTGTGCAGGGCTTCAGGGCTGGCAACCTTGCGGTGCACCAAGTGAGGGGGACGCGAACCAAGCTCGTGTTACCAGAAATTCAAAAAAATCAAATGTCTGTAAATCTATCGGACCAAACTGCGTGGTCATCAGTCCGTAGCTTACAAACTACCTAAACCTAGGTAAACTAACCTACGGACAAACACACACACACACACACACACACACACACACCCATGCCCCAGGGAGGACTCGAACCTCCACGGCGAGCAACCACGCGCTCCGCAGCGACACGCTTTAGACCGCTCGGCTACTCCACCGCGGCCCAGAAATTCCCATGACAGATTCACCCCCGTACTGCCTGCGTATACATGGACCGTCGCTCGCGAGTTGAATTCAGTTCTGGCGAGTTGGCGTAGCAGCACATTCATTGGAAGATTTCGGCCAGACCGATCGCCGAAATAGTGCGCCAACATGAATTCATAATCCGGCAGGGAACCCGAGAAGAGTATCATCAGTAATTACTCCGGTGAAGTCTACTTGAACACATAAATGATCCTGTATTTATGTCCCTACCAGATTTAAACTAACATTTACAGCCCCAGTCCGCCTTCCTCAAGCTACTATTCCTCTGCCACTGCAGGCCGTAGTGGTCGGCAGTAACTACTGCAGACAGTCAGGCGCTGCTCTCGGGCCTAACAATGGACCATATGTCGCAACTGGTCGGCAGTGGACGGCCGTGACGTCACCGCGACTGCCGCGTCTCGACCGCTCTGGGAGTAGTCTGGGGGGCCGCGGAGGAGTAGCCGAACGGTCTGAAGCGTCTCGCTGCGGAGCTCGCGGTTGCTCGCCGTGGAGGTTTGAGTCCTCCCAGGGGCATGGGTGTGTCCTTAGGTTAGTTTATCTAGGTTCAAGTAGTTTGTAAGCTACGGACTGATGACCACGCAGTTTGGTCCTATAGATCTACAGATATTTGACAGACATTTGGAGTAGTCCGGCAGTCGGCCGCGACCGCTGCAGTAAGCACAGCGTGGCAGAAAGGTTTACACGATGGCGACAAACATTTAGTGCAGTATGTGAGCAGGAACTCTTTTGTATCACCACGTGCATACATATTAGAAATGTGGCGGCAAAGGGGAAGTGTAGAAGATTGAAAAAGAATCTTACAATGTTGAAGCTAGAGTATTTCCTTTATTTACATCTTAGTTCTTCTTCCGGTAGTAGCTTCAAAGGAAGGATTGCTTCAGCTGATGAGCAGAAGCCCGAACATGATATTTATGAGAAGTATCGCAGCGTTCATCAGGAAACTGCCGCGTCACATCATTGCGACAGCAACATTTCACATTTCAAGCTAAGTTACAAGACTTGAATGTTCTTCTGAATCGTCTCTCGTCCTAGGAGCTGGCATCATGAGTCTTTCGAGTTCTTCTTACCGAACAACAATTACATGTTTCGTCTGTTGGAGACAAAGGAAAGTTATACTGTTACTACTTTTCAAAATAATTAGTTGGAATATTGTAAACACAACGTAAAAATTACAACAAACTGTACTATCACTGAGTCATTTCCATACATATTTGTTATCTTCGCCAACTTTTATTTAATATAAATGCAAACTTATACGTATTAAGTCGGTGTTATGAATACGTAAATTTTTACACGGAAACTTACGATGAAGCCAGTGCTATTTCTTCATCCTGTTGCATTACAGTTTGTACTGTTCTGATAGCTGCACGCGTGTTATATTTTCTTTCATCACGCTTAAAATCGAACAGATGGATTAATCCTCTGTACCTCTCTTCTTCATTTCAGAAATTAAATTTGCGTAAATACCTTCCCTTTTTAGTGTTTAGAAAATGCAGTAAGGGCAAGATAGCGTAAACTACCATTATTTCTTCTCTTTTTCCTCGTCCACCAGAAAACCTAGAATGGTATTAGCACAGGCGTGTTCTTTCACATAGACACGGCACTGAGAAGGGAACTTCCCCATCGCACCCCTCTCAGTGTTAATTATAAGTTGGCGCAGTGGATAGGCCGTGAGAAACTGATCAATCGAGAAAATTGCAATAACTTGTGTGAAACTATGAATTAAAAAAGGCAAAATACAAAAACTGAGCAGTCCATGCGAAAGATAGGTGACGCCGAGCAGGTTATGAGCACCGGAGCGCCGTAGTCCTGTGGGTAGCGTGAGGAGCTGCGGAGCGAGAGGTTTTTGGTTCAAGCCTTCCCTTGAACGAAATATTAATTTTTTATTTTCGAAAAATTATGATATGTCCATCCATTCATCGACGTCTCTGTTCGCTGTAATCAGTTTAGTGTCTGTGTTTTGCGACCGCACCGCAAAACCGTGCGATTAGCAGACGAATGGAAGTGCCTCTTCAATGGGAACCTAAAACATTTTTCATCGCAAGGAGACAAGTTAACCGATTCCTCCACGTGAATAGACGTCTGATGTATTCTACATGACAATGGTGACGGTATGTGTGTCATATGACAGGAATCTCTTGTCAAGCCACCGAACTTGTACACTTGATGAATGGGTATAAAGATTCTACCTTGCACGATATGACGCACATACCGTCAGCAGTGTCGTTTTCCTGAGGAGGAATCGGTCAACCTGTCACCTTGCCATCAAATGTTTTAGGTTCCCATTAGAGAGGCATCGTCTGCTGATCACACGGTTTTGCAGTGCGGTCGGAAAACACAGACAGTAAACTGATTACAGCGAACAGAGACGTCGACGAACGGAAGACAGATCATAATTTGGCGAAAATAAAAAATAAAAATTAGATATTGAACAAACCGGGAGAAATTTCGAAGTTCGTTTTCGTGAACATGTTAGAAAACTGATAACACCCCAGCCACTTTCTTTCACCATCTAAAAACTGAACATCACACAGTGAACGACCTTCAGAGCGCTTTGGAGTGTTACACATTACATCTAAAGGACCAAGAATGAACATCTTGGAAGAATTGGAGATACACCTCGAAAAAGAACCACTTCTCGTAATTAATGAACAAACAGATCTAAAAACTAAAAGTTTCCTCAAAAATTTTATTGAAATATTCAAAGCGGAAACAGGTTAATAACAACACACCCAGTGATAAATTTTAACGCATATTACACCAAAGGGTACCTTCTAAATTATTTTCGTATATCGTTGGTAAAGAAACCATTGCAGGCATGCAATATCGTTGCCTATCATAATCAGAGAAAAAATTTAATACACTTTGACCTGTTTAATATATCATTGATATAAGCCGGTCGCGGTGGCCGAGGGGACTGAGGCGCTCCAGTCACGGTCTGCACGGCCACTATGGTCGGGGATTCGAATCCT
Organism: Locusta migratoria; assembly: GCA_026315105.1. Classification (NCBI taxonomy): domain Eukaryota; kingdom Metazoa; phylum Arthropoda; class Insecta; order Orthoptera; family Acrididae; genus Locusta; species Locusta migratoria. The sequence goes on from CM048745.1 coordinate 355,560,892, forward strand.
CCCTCGGGCATGGATATTTGTGCCGTCCTTAGTATTAGCTAGTTCATAAGTAGTTTGTAACTTTAGGGACTGATGACCCCGTAGTTAAGTCACATAAGCTCTACAAACATTTGAACATTGACTTTTATAAGTATAAACAAGCTATTGTAACCATAGAATGTCGTTGGCGTACACCAACAAATGACAGCTAAAGCAATTTATTACAGCTAGTAACAGCATTTTATTATAAATATACCGCATTGGTGGCATGACAACGATCTTATATGGGAAAACCAGGAAGTATGTATAATCAAAATTTATGTAAATATCGTACCATGTGACTTTTATATTATCTCACGACTTTTGTATTACACGGTTGCAGTTAACGTGATGATGGCTTTGTAGCGGAAATGGCCATAGTTAAATAGAAATAAAATATTACGCAGCGATTTGGAATCACTGAAAATTAAGTGACATATTTAACGCTGCAGGACCCAAACATTTAAAAATTAAAATTTTCATTGGAGAGAAGGCTTTGAACCATGGCCTCTCGCTCTGCAGCTCCTCACGCTAGCCAGAGAAACACGGCGCTCCTATATTCGTAACATAGTTCCACACAATTTTTTCCTGTTTTTCAAGGCCTACCCACTGGCCAAGTTACAATTAAGTCAGAGGGGGGTGCGATGTGGAGGTTCCCTTGTGAGTGGCGTGGCCGCTGCGGCGAGCAGTCGCAGCCAAACAGTACCTCCAGAAGGCTACCTAGGAGTGGTGTAGTGGATCGGGAAGAATCGGATGGCGTAAGCGCTATCGGAGATGTCACAGAAGAGAGCCGCATCGTGACACACTGGGCTGATTTCTCCCATCTGACCGCCACCTAGCTGGGGTGAAGCTGGAGCGCTAGGACGGAGAGAAACTGGACGATTTCGGTGTCGCTCATATCTTCCGGGTAATGGCGATCAAAGTGGGTCCCTGGCGGCTGGACGGAGGGAAGTGAACGGCCCGTCCGTCCGGGGAAACTCAGTTAATTGGCCCTCGCCGCCTCGCCTCATTACGGCTGCTGGAGCTGGAGCTGGCGGCCGTGAAAGCGCAGCGTGCCCGGGGGCGTGGCCGCCGACCGTGCCTGGGACAGCAGGCAGCAGGGACAAAGTGCCCGGCGACAGTCCGTGCGTGAGCTAGACACTGCCCTGGACATGTCGCAAATGGCTCTTCAAGGAGCGTCCCAAACGTTGCGACAATGAGACACGCTCCTCTGGGTCTAACTGCTATGCTGGTCACCCAAAATGCAGCACCAAGAACGACGTCGGGAAGCACAGTCAATTTCATAGTTAGCTGGCGTGTTATGCCTGTGGAGAGCGATCTGAATATGTATAAAAATGTACCTATATTAAGGTTATTGAACCAAGATCACAAATGTTACTTTACTAGCTGAAAACCTGGCGTTGCCCGGGTATTTACTTATTTATTCCTGCCATTTTTTCAGGTATATATTCATTTGTAGAAGGGCTGAATGTCTGTGAAATCTCTTGGGAATACATTTAGTAGTAAAGAAGTAATAGATTAAAACTTTCCATGAACGTTACTTTTTATATGCTCATGTTTTATGAACTACGTGTCGTACTGCGATACAATTTATAAGGTACACTCAACTATATGCGTGTATACTGTATGTAAAATTTACTGCGGCCACAATTTGTGAAGTAGAAATTATAAATTATAACGTCATACCGAATGCTGTAGTTTTACTCCATAAACAGCGGAAAAGTAGCAAGCGAGAAACTTGTTTCCTTTCATCATTTTGCTATGTCGGCAGCGAGAAAAGTTTAATAAAGGTTTTATGTTTAAAGTTTGTTAGAAATCGCTAAGTACTTTCACTCTCACAGGGCGTATTTCTAAGTCTCACCACATTATGTGGCAGTTTTTTGCGATTCCTACTGTTTATTACGTCATATCTTCTGAACCATGTGTCGTATGTGATTGTTAACCCTGCAGCTATTGTTACCTCACGGTAAGGAATGTTTGTACTAAATTTGGTTCAAATTGGTCCTGTGGTTTAGGAGAAAATGACCAGCATTGTCGCTAAATGAAACAGTTTTTCGTGCATCACAATGTTTATGACGACATATCTCGTGAACTATGTATCGTACGTGATTCTTACACTTACGGCGACCGTCCTCATGGATTGAAGCTTACGTGTACAAAATTTCATAAAGATTACTACAAAACTGTGGATTTGTATGCCACACCTACACAGAAATCCACAAACGCATAAACATACGGACACTGAGCTTTATATATTAAATTTACTTGTCATCACCAGTTTCGATTATACGAGGTTCAGAACTTCAATAGTGCCAACAATGATCTGGAGACACTATGCAATGCAATCTAATATTGTCTCTGATAGCACACGTTTGTGATGTATCTACCTTACCTTTGAGCAAATGGACTCTGACGTCCCACGTCACCGGCGTGAGCACAATCGAGGGAAACACAGTCACTTGTGAGCGAGCGATCTAACGTAACGATGTCACTATATTTTCGAAACAAGAACAACGGAGTTGAATCGAGATTGAATGTGCCAGAGGTCGTAAAGCACGACAGCGTCATCGAGGTCTTCAAGTGCGTCAGAGCCCCAGTATGGTGCAAGATAGTGATTCTCGTGGATGACGGTGTAATCCTGGAGCACTATGTTTTTCCACGGCCGGCCGTGGTGGCCGAGGGGACTGCGGCGCGCCTGTCACGGTCTGCACGGCCACTACGGTCGGGGGTTCGAATCCCTCCTCGGGCAGGGTATTTGTGCCGTCCTTAGTGTTAGCTAGTTAATAAGTAGTTTGTAAGTTTAGGGCCTGATGGCCCCGTAGTTAAGTCCCACAAGCTATACAAACATTTGAACATTTTTTTCTCCACGGAAGACCATCAATGCACAGTATTACTGTTCGCTTTTGGAGCATCACCTGCGGCCAGGTTTGCGATATAACCGGCAACTCACCCATAATTTTGCACGACGATGCGCGGGCGCATATATCGCAAGCTGTGGCTGCTCTGTTCGGTCAATGGGACTGGGAAGTACTGTTCAGAAATGTTTGTTAAGCTAAAGGGACTTAACTTCGGAGTCATGACTCCCTAAACTTACAATTTACTTATGAATTACCTTACACTAAAGACGACACAAGGGGGGGGGGGTACGAACCCCCGACCATAGTGGCCGTGCAGACTGTGACTGGCGCGCCGCAGACTGCTTGGCCTCTGCGGCCGGCGGGGAAGTACTGTACCATCCACAGTACTCCCCGGATTTAAGCCCTTGTGACTTTGATTTGATTCCGAAGATGAAGGAACCACTTCGTGGCATTCGCTTCAGAATTGTTCCAGAGATTCGACAGGCAGGAGACCGCTGTATTCGCACCATGAAGACAACAGGCTCTGCTAACTGTATACTACGCCTTCCACATCGCTGACAATGGGTTCTACGCAACGGTGTGATTACTTTGAAGGACAGTAACAAGTCCAAACATGTAACGCTTTTGTACCACACAAGAAAATTTCTTTTTACAAGGTCTCCAAAGATGATATACATAATCGAAACCGATCATGACCAATAAATAAAATACAAGCCGAAAAGCCGGCTTTGCCCGGATATTTATTTGTTCCTACCTTGAGTTAGCACTTCTCCTATCCCTTCTCTCTGTGTCCATCTCCTTTTTTTCTGAAAACATGCTATATTTATCGGAGAATAAATAAGAAATAAGGATGTCTCGCATAATGTATAAAACTATAAGTGCAGTATACAAACAAAGAAAGATAGCAATCAAAATAAAAAAATGCGGACGATCTCATATTTATTGAGTTATATGTTCTTCAATTGTATTATTTTTCAGGTGTCGGTATATATTCTTTTTTATAAGTGCTGTATGTCTGTAAATTATGTTGCGAATGTAATTAGTAGTAATGACGTAATAGAATAATACTTGGTGCGTGATAGGGCAGTTTTCCATGAAGGATACTGTTTATGTGCTAATATCTCATGAACTACGTGTCGTACTCTGATACAATTTAAAAGGTACATTCAACTACATAATTATTTATTTGTATACTGTCTGTAAAATTTCCACACACACACACACACACACACACACACACATGCACATGAATGTTCGATAGATTCTCGCAATTCATGCAATGTGCTTGGCTTTTGTCGATAAACGGCGTACTTCAGCGTTCCCCACAGGTAAAAGTCCAGAGGAGTTAAGTCTGGGGAACGTGATGGATACTCCACAGCGCCGGCCTCGGTGGCCGAGGAAACTGAGGCACTCCAGTCACGGTCCGCACGGCCACTACGGTCGGGGGTTCTAATACCCCCTCGGGCATGGATATTTGTGCCATCCTTAGTCTAAGGTAGTTGATACGTAGTTTATAGGTTTAGGGACTGATGACCCCGTAGTTAAGTCCCATAAGCTTAACAAACATTTGAACATATACTCCACAGGACCTCTACGGCCTATCCATCTTCGTGGTAGATTTTCGTCGAGATAAGCCCTAACACGATTTTGGTAGTGAGCTGCGGCACCATCTTGTTGAAAGTAAAATCTTTCGTCTCCATACAAGTCTCGGATGGCAGGTAAAATGGACGTCTGAAGCTTGTGAAGGTACACCTAACCGGTATCTGTGCCGTCAAAGAAGAATGACCGAATCAAGCTAAGTCAACCCACATCATACATTTACACCTGGCAAATTCTCGGCTTTGTCTACATGGACGTTCGGATTTTCGGCGAGTTAGAAGACGAAATTGTGGCGATTTGCTGTACCATCGAGTTTTAACTGTGCGTCATGACACCATACAATCATCTCTGCAAACTCTTCATCGTTGCGTATCATGTTAGTAAACCCCTCACAGTACTCCATTCTACGATGTGGATCCCTTCGTTCATTGTGTGTAGCAATCGTGGGATGTAGCACTTCCACTTTGCTGTCTTCAAAATCCGCCGAACACTTGAGCGACTCACTGCAGTTTCGCGGGCACACTGTCTCAAAGACTTCTGTGGTGAGCGGATGAATCGTTATAACACACTCCGGCCGCGGTGGCCGCTGGGACTGCGGCGCGCCAGTCACGGTCTGCACGCCCACTACGGTCGGGGGTTCGATCGCCCCTCGGGCGTGAATATTTGTGCCGTCCTTAGTATTAGCTAGTTCATAAGTAGTTTGTAAGTTTAGGGACTGATGACCCCGTAGTTAAGTCCCATAAGCTCTACAAACATTTGAACATTTGTAACACACGACGGAAGTTAGCTGGACTAGTTACTGTTACATGTCGTCTAGATCGCTGTTTGTGTAAATCGTTAACACAGCCTTCGGCTAGAAATTTCTCTCCAATGCAACGAATCGTTGAACGTGTCGGTGGTTCTGTTTGATATTTCGTCATTGTCGTTGAACTTCATTAATTTTTTCGTATTTAAAATACCACTTTAACACTGACTTGCTTTCATCGAACGCAAGCCTTGCTCCAGCCATGTTTAATTGAGTAAGTAGATGCAACTAAGAACAAACCACTGACTATGCGGCGATTGTCACCTGACAAAACAAAACAACGCAATTCAACGCTTGTGTTGCGATTCCCGGAACTACCATCTATTACACTACCAAGATGAGACAACTCCGCCAATTAGTTTGCAAGTTATGGACCTTTAAACAGTGGATACATTTTTTTCGACCCCCCCCCTCCCTCTGGCTCTCAAACTAGCCAGGTAACTACTGCCTGTCCCCCAAAGAAGCAAACTAAGAATATAAAACCAAAAAATTAAAAAAAGGGTTAAGGTGACTGATGGCTACAAATAGCTTTATTTCATTATATAGTTCTTTAAGTAAGTAGCGACGTATGCGCCATGTGGAGATAAAATGTGCCCCCCCCCCCCATGTCCATTGCAAGTTCTACATGATACCCATCACTTCGTACCTTGTGCTCATATGGTAGTTTGGATGAAAAAATCACAGTAGCTGTCGTTATGTTAAGCGAATTATGAGAATCACTTATACCAATGTTACGTTGAAAATGTAAGCGGATATTGTAACATAAAAAAAACTGAAACCTGATTGTTTCTCTTTCTATGTAATCATGTTTGAACCTTCATGTATATTTCTATATTTTGTGTTTAGACGCAATATAATCATGTTTGAACGTTCATGTATATTTGTATATTTTTGGTTTAGACGAACTGTACTACGTAAACAAAGATGGCCAGCGTAGTATTATTCTTAAGCACTAGATGGCGTGGACTGTTGTGTATTTCTCTCTCTCTCTCTCTCTCTCTCTCTCTCTCTTCCTCCCCCCCCCTCCCCGTCTCTCTCTCTCTGTCTCTCTCTCTGTAACACACACACACACACACACACACACACACACACACACACACACACACACACATACAAACATGCAATGGTGCTTTGTAACGATTTTAACTTTTATGCTAGTCTTCATTAAAAATAGTTTTTAAACAGATAGAATTTTGTACGTGATACAATGTACCTTAAATTTTAGCAATATTTGTAGACAAATTTTGATTTTTTAAAAGATATGTTTTAATACCTACTCGCCTGAGGGCGCTGCTAAATGGTAATTTATATTGTTACGATATATTGCATAATCTGAGTATGTTATTTGTTAAACTCTAATTCATCTGGAATTACAATTTTTGCCTTCTTATGCGTTTAATATGATTTAACCTTCTTTTTAAAAATGTTACAATGTAATCGATTTTAAACGAAGAGGGCGCCAGGCACCAGCTATCTACATGGTAAGCTTCGTAGGTATATGGATTTTTAATAAAATAAACATCTCACATCACCTTTTATTTAACAAAAAAAGGATTATTTAAGGAGACCGATGGACCAAAAGGTAAAGCAGTCAACAATCCGAAGATTGGTTTGAACACCACAGTGCTTTACTAGGCATGTTCCTAAACAGGTGGTATGCCGTTGCCTTCCTCCGACCTTCGAACTGACTTACCCAGCCAGTTATAGGGGGATCTACAGTTTAACGTGGGTTCCGAACCACGGTGCTACTCGGTATTTTTCACATGAGCAATACTGCCAGAGGTGAAAGAAGTGGAAAGTGATATATATATATATATATATATATATATATATATATATATATATATATATATATAAGGACTGTCGGTTCAACACAGATTTTTAACTTCGCCGATGAATTTACCCAATGCCCTGAAACGTCGAATGTTTCAATATTTACAACTTGACAAAAAATAAGCTTACCGTTTTCAAAAATGGCCATTATTAATTAATCTTAAAACGCCCTGGGCATTTGGCCAGGCATTTATCTTCGCCTTAACTTATGAATGGGCAGGCATTTTGCATCAGTATCAGCCTCTAGAGACAGCCAGTCTGGCAGCGTTCGTTACCTGTACGCGCTGCTCGAGGATGGCGACCTGCTGGCGCAGCGCGCTGGCCTCGGCCTCTGCGGCGGCCGCCCTGGCCCTCAGCTGCGCCACGTCCACCTGGTTGCGCTGCCAGCGCGACAGCTCCGCCTGCAGCTGCTGCGCCGCCGCAGAGCCCGCCGGCAGCACCTGCAACAACGGAGGCCGTGCTCTCAGGCGCAACACCACACTTGTAAATAGGGGTCTGCGTGGAGAAGAAGGGTGTTATCCGCAACCGCACCACATCCGCAAGGCCCATATCCGCAACCGCATCTGCATCCGCGGCACTTTATCCGCATCAGCAAGTTCGTTATCCGCATCCGCAGATATTAAAAGTTTTGAATGTGTAATAGTAACAGGTAGCACTATTTAAAACCATGGTATGTAATGATATAATAATTATTAAAGTGTGACAACTACTTTTGACACCTAGAATCATGCTAACTGTTCTATACCTACTCCAAAACAGGCTATTCCAAACAGGAAAACTTTGGTCCTTCAGACTCACACAGTAGCGTTGCGGAGCCTGTGTGGTCGGAGCACTACGTCACCTATTTAATACGTACATCTTCTTAAATTTCAGTGGTTAAAGATTTGATTAGATTAGTACTTGTTCCATAGATCATGAATACTACACTTCGTAATGATGTGGAACGTGTCAGGTTAATGAAAGGTGTCTTTACAAATTATTACATTGTACTAAATATTAAATGACACATTTTTTTTAATTTTTAAATATTCTTTTTTTTTTTTTTTTTTTTTTTTTTTCGAATTTACTGGTTTATATCTAAAAATTCATCTATAATGTAGAAGGAGTTGCCATGCAGAAATTCTTTTCATTTATTTTTAAATGCTTGTTGGCTATCTGTCAGGCTTTTGATGCTGTTTGTTAGGTGACCAAAGACTTTTGTGGCGGCATAATTCACCCCTTTCTGTGCCAAAGCTAGATTTAACCTTGAATAGTGAAGATCATTCTTTCTCCTAGTGTTGTAGTTATGTACACTGCTATTGCTTTAGAATTCGGTGGGATTGGTAATAACAAATTTCATACGTGAACATATATACTGAGAAGCTACTGTCAAGATGATCTTCGATAGATTCCGGCAATTATTCTGATCACACGCTTTTGTGCAATGAATAGTTTTTTACTCAATGATGAATTACCCCAGAAAATGATGCCATACGAAAGCAGAGATGAAAATAGGCATAGTAAGCTAATTTATTGAGATGTGTATCACCAAAATTTGCAGTTACTCTAATAGCATAAGTTGCTGAACTCAAACGTTTCAACAGATCTTTAATGTATTTTTCCAGTTCAACCCCTCATCAATACTTACACCTAAAAATTTTAAATATTCTACCTTTGCTACACACTTCTGATCAAAGTCTATATTTATTGATGGTGTCATTCCATTTACTGTATGTACTGTGTTTTATCAAAATTTAATGACAGTCCATTTCCTGAGAACCACTTTATGATTTTCTGAAAGACGTCGTTTACAATTTCATCAGTTAGTTCTTGTCTGTCAGGTGTGATAACTATACTTGTGTCATCAACAAAAAGAGCCAGCTTTGCATCTTCATGAATATACAATGGCAAGTCAATATATATTAAGAACAGCAAAGGGCCCAAGACCGAACCTCGTGGCACCCCATTTTTGATTGCTCCCCAGTTTCAGGACTCAGCTGTTTTTTGCATATTATGAGAACTACTAATGTCAACTTTCTGCACTCTTCCTGTTAAGTATGATTTAAACCATTTGTACACTACCCCATTCATACCACAATACTTTAGTTTATCTAGAAGTTTATCAGCACAGAGAAGATTTTACTGTGTTTACATTAAAAGAAAAAGAAACGGACCTTTCGGAGTTTTACAAAAGGGACACTTTATTTTCACCATATTAACGCATAAGAGGTTATGTGACACAAACAAAGCATGTCATTTCAAGAGTTAAAACTGCCGTCTACTTCTAATTGGTAACTGTCAGCAAAAGGAGACAATGTCGGTATCAGCTACGGACAATATGTACCTCCCTAAATACGTTACTTTCACTGTACACCGTATCTGATTATAAAAGTTGCTGTAAAATGTCAATCTTTATTACTTCCGTCACCATTTATCTAATATACAAACATGAATGTTTGTTCGTATTTTATGTGCGGCTGTACCGTTCATTGGGTTGCGATGAAACTTTGCCAACATATAGCTTGCACTTTCGCGACGGTTATTGACATAATTAAATCATTCCGTCACTACAAAGCGCTAAAGGAAGGCAGCGGAAATTTGTCATGGCTCCTCCGGTGTGCTGTGGGCCCCTTTGCTCCCAGAAACCACTTGACTTACAGCAGAAAAGTCACGGTCGCGTAAACGAATTAGGCGCAGGTCCCCCGGGTATAGCTACGTCCGCTGTGGCACAGAGTAACAAATTTTTGTCTGTGGCTGTGGCAAAGGGATGAGGACAACAGACTTCCGCTCTACCTCGGCCATGCAGGGATTCCAACAATGTCCACGGGCTTGAAGCTTTCAGCTAACATTTCGACAGACGTACTGTGCAGATACCGCGCTCTTTATTCGCATATAACACGCGGATATCCGCATCGCTCACAATTCTTTCCGAAAAGCGGACATCCGCGGATACATTCGCGACCTCTACTCATAATCACGGGTGCACAGGCTTCAGCGTGACCTGGGATCACGTTGGAGGGAGGCGAGTATCTATATAACACACGCAACACTAACAATACCAGGTGAAAAAAGCTTTGCTCTAAGTTACCCAAACACATTAAACTAATTTAAAATTTACTTTTAATCAAATTGCGTGGTTATAGTATATCTCCCAAAATTTGAGTCTGGATAGGGGATTTCCTGTCACAGAGGACACAGTTTGTAGTAATCGTTGGTGTAGTATCGACTAAAACAGAGATTTCTGTACTAAGCCTTCTTTAGTATGTGTATGTCTAATCAGGAATCCGTAGAATATGACATGGAAGGCGAAAAGGTTAAGACAAATTGACGGTGCTGCTTTTATTAAAGTACTTCGAAAATCGATTCTTTTCTCCTTGTTCTGACATTTTCTACCCATAAAAAATGAAGGAAGTTAGACAATAAGTAAAGTGAATTCGATACAGTGGATTCTCGATATTTCGAGCCTCGATATTACGAGTTTCATATAAATACGAGCGTCATAAAACAAAACAACAACTACGGGCACATTCTATCTTCACAGAAAAACGCTATCTACCATTATAACGCGAATAGTCAAAATACTTTAACATTTTTAGGCTGCCAATGTGAATGACTATTTCAAAACATTGTTTTAAAAAAGGTCATATTTTTTTTTACACTTGTATTCTTTTCAAGGTCGATTTTCTTCTTTTTTACACGGAAATTTCGATAGTTCGATGTGATCCAGGTCCCGTTCACCTGTATAGCTACCACAAATTCCACAGTCCTGTATACCTTCTTGTAGGAAGATAGTCTTTAAATACCCAACAAACATGCCAAAAAATACTACGAAATGTCAGTGTCTCAACATGATTACCACAATACAATGCACACAGAAAGTAATTATTTGTTTGCTTCGCCTTTACGTTTTTGTTCGCCGGCCGCGGTGGCCGAGGGGATTGAGGCGCTCCAGTCACGGTCTGCACGGCCACTACGGTCGGGGGTTCGAATCCCACTCAGGCATGTATATTCGTGCCGCCCTTAGTATTAACTAGTCGTAAATAGTTTGTAAGTTTAGGGACTGATGACCTCGTAGTTAAGTCCCATACACTTTACAAACATTTGAACATTTGAGAACGATTAACGGCCTTTGAGCTGTTGATATTCATTTCGGGTTTCCAGCAGGATAGTAGAGTCATGACTACGATCCGGCTGGAAACGCGATACGAATATCAACAATTAATACGGCGCGAAACTCTACGTAATCAGACCTTTGAGCTGATTCTGCGTGGGGACAAAAACGGAAAAGAAAAAGCTAGGTTAGTGAAGAGAAACTTTTAACTGCACGCACTGACGACGCGTAATTACACCTTGCGACACTGGCACATGTGGGGTGGTAACACCTCCGAGGAAAAGTGTCAGAGAAAGTGTTCGACAGATAAATTACGTATCATCCCAATCACTTTTATGAGACTCTCCCATAAGCTCTACGAACATTTGAACACTTTCATTTTTGTTCTTGAGAGCGCTAGCTTTATGTTGCCATTGTCACTTCCGTGTTTCCTTTAATGATTTCCAACTCAAATCGTGAATCATTTCTGACACTCTCTCCGTTATACCGTGATAATAGGAAACGAGCTACCAACCTCTGAACTTCCGTTAGTCCCACCTGGTGAGGATTTTACAATTCGCAGCATTAATAATAATGCTCAAATGTTTGTAAATCTGAGGGACTTAACAGCAGCGGTTATCAGTCCCTAGGCTTACAAACTACTTAAACTAACTTGACATGACTTACGCTAAGGACATACCACCCACACACACATCTATGCCCGAGGGAGGACTGGCACCTCCGACGGCGGCAACCGCGCGCTCCGCAGCGGGGCGCCTTATAGCGCTCGGCCACTCCACCGTGGCGCACATCATTACTCCAAAATAGAACGAACAAGTGCAGTGGAGGCAGTTTCTTTAGTATAGCTGCTGCGTCTTCTAAGTGTTCTGCCAATGAAATATAGCCTTTGGGTCGCCTTCCCCATAAATTTTCTATGCGTTCTTTCCAATTTAAGTTGTACGTAACTGTAATTCATATGTATTTGTTTGAATTTACACCCTTTAGATTTGCCTGATTTACCATGTAAATGAAGTTTAAAATATTTCACTTAGTGCTAACATGGGTCTATTGCCAGTTTTCGTACCATGGAGATATCTAAATCGTTGTGCAGCTTTAACCTTATGCTGTCTTTACTAACCGATAAAGGACAGCATCATCCGCGAAAAGTGCATAAGAGCTTCTCAGGTTGTCTCCTAAATCGTTTAAGTAAGAAAGAGCAGGGGCCTTAGAATACTACCCTTGGGAACGCCAGATATCACTTTTGTTTTTCTCGATGACTTTCCGTGAATTGCTACGTACTATGTCCTTTCTAACAGTAAATAATCAATCCAGTCGCGCAACTAAGACGATATTCAATGAACACGCAGTTTGATTACAAGCAGTTTTTGAGGTACAGTGAGTAAGGAACTAGCTTTGTTTCACAAGAGCCACACTGACCATGTGTCAATAGGTCGTTCTCTTACACGTAGTTCATAATATTCGAAAAGTATACGTTCCACAATGCTCCTGATTACCGACGTCAATGATATTTTGCGTATTATTACTATTGCCTTTCTCTGAATTGACCTGTGCAACTTTTCTGTCTTTGGGTATTGCTGAGCGAGCGGTTGTACTGAGCTATATAGCATCAGCATACTCTGAAAGGAACCTAATTGATATACTATGTGGACCAGAAGACTTTCTTTTTTAAGTGACTTCAGTTGCTTTGCTATGAAGCGTGTTTTTAAGGTAAGGTCCGTTTGAACATAAGTCACAACGAAAGGTTGTTTAAAAAAAAAAGTAAATTTATTTTCAGAAAGTACATACCGGTACTTCATTTTTCGACATAGTTGCCAAGTTTGTTCAAACACTTATCATACCTCTCAACCAATTTTAAAATATCCTCTTCATAAAAACTTGTCGCCTACTCCGATAACCAAGAATTCACTACCGTTTTCACGTCGTCTTCATCGTTGTAACGTTTGTCAATGAGGTGTTTGAGATGGAACAGATAGTAATCACAGGGCGCAAGATCAGGCCTCTAGGATGGGTGTTCTAAGACTTCACAGCCAAAACTGCCCAACAAATCACGGTTCTGACCTACAGTGTGAGATCTTGCATTATCATGGAGAAGGACAATTCCCTATGTCAGTATCCCGCGTCTTTTGTTTTGAATCGTTCTGCGTACCTTTATCAGGTTTTGGGAGTAGGATTCTGCATTGATAGTGATTCCCCGTTGCATGAAGTCGACCAACAAAACGCCATGCCTATCCCAAAACACCGACGCCATGATTTCGCGCTGGGACAGTCTGTTTGCCGCGGTGGAGTAGCCGAGCAGTCTAAAGCTTCTCGCTGCGGAGCTCGCAGTTGCTCGCCGTGGAGGTTCGAGTCCTCCCTGGGGCATGGGTGTGTGTGTTGTCCTTAGGTTAGTTTACCTAGGTTTAAGTAGTTTGTAAGCTACGGACTGATGACCATGTAGATTGGTCCGATAGATTTACAAACATTTGAACATTTGGACAGTCTGTTTACCTTCCGACCCCAACCTTCACCTTAACAGGCTAGTGTGCGTGTTTCCATTCCCCGCTCTGTTGCTTCGATTCTGGCATGATAAGCGAAACCCATGTTTTGTCTTGAGCTACGATCTGACTCAAGAAGCCGTCACCATGTTCGTGATAAAGAGTCAAGAACTTCATCGCACACTCAAATCTTTCGTTTTTGTGGACCTCTGTTAGAAGTGTCGGGACCCAACGGGAGCAAAGTTCCCTTAACTTTAGGTGTTCCGAAATAATTTTGTAAAGCACTGATCTCGACACATCAGGAAATTCGTTTGAGAGACCTGTTATTGTGAAACGCCTGTTCTCACGAATCATCGCTCCAGCTGAAGCCACCAAATCGTCTGTAAGCGAAGACAGGGCAACGGGAGCGGTCCTCATCTTTGAATTTTCGTACCCACATTCGTAATTTGCTTTCACTCATTTCGCAAATCTGTCGATGAATTTCTGCAGCAGACAGGTTCCTTGCTGACAAAAAAAAAACATATCACTGAGCGAACCTCACACGCGGCAGGCAAGTTGATAGTCTTAACCATTTTGAAAGCACAGAACAGAACCGTACAGGTTACCTAAAAGAGGTAAAGCAGTCAACAATCCGAAGATTGGTTTGAACACCACAGTGCTTTACTAGGCATGGTCCTGTTTGGAGGTGGTATGCCATTGCCTTCCTCCGAACTTCGAACTGACTTACCCATCCAGTTATAGGAGGACCCACAGTTTAACGTGGGTTCCGAACCACGGTGCTACTCGATATTTTTCACATTAGTAACACTGCCAGAGGTGAAAGAAGTGGAAAGTGGCAGATAAAAATCCTAGGATCTGGCGGGGATCGAACCCGCGACCTTCGGATTTGTAGTCTGGCACGTCAGATAGATCTAGGCTCTGCGGTCGTTCGTGTGGTTCGTTCTTGATTGTTCGTTGAACGGTTGGCTCAGCTTTGTTATTACAGTGGGAGTTTAACCCCCTGAACGGGCGCGCTGAGCCACGGCGCCCGGCGCTATCGAACAGCTCACAGGTCACCTACAGAGCTGAAACTGAGCACAGTTGTGCCTGAGGCATGCCGGAGCACGTATTTCCAGTATATTCGAATTCTGCACTAGCACTTTTAGATCTTTCAAACATTTTCATATCTTAATAAGCAGCGATATTATAGCAACTGTAACCCCGCGTCCACACATTGGTACCAACGCTGGCGCCAACATTGGCCAATATTTTTGAGACAGCGTCCACACATTGGAGCCAATATTCAGTTGAATTCGTCGAGAGCCAACGAAAACATTTCTGACGCACAAATCGCGGCCAATGCGTTAACGCTTTTGAGTGTGAATAATTACATTTTGTCATTGTAAATCAAAGTGGGAAACATACGTAAAAGATGGTGGGGTGTTGTATCACTTCCTACCGAACATTAATTACGGTACGAAATCATTATTTTTTTAATATATGCTACAAGTAAACGATACACTTTATAAAAACTTAGACCTGCTACTTTAAATGATTGAAATAAAATAAAAAAAGAAAGAGATGTTTTGGAGGGATGCTATGCTTTTGGGATTACGCTTCGATTTCTTGCTAAAGGAGACAGTTTAAGAAGCCTACACTTCCCTTTTTAAATAACCATGTAATTGATATCACTAGTAGTGCCTAAAGTTTGCAAAACAATATTTAAAGCTTGACAGGAAATATTAAGTACTGTACTGTTAATTTTAAAAATTAAATTCAGTCATGGAGTGTGTCGAAAGTCTAAAAAGTTTTTTTATTTCACAGTTCGCGCCTAAGTTTTTCTGTGGCATTCCGTTTTTTGAGATTTCTTTCACAAATGAATCACTCTCTGATACAGTTCTAATATTTACAAAGAGATTTCGACACTTTAAAACGGCGACGAAGAGAGAAACAGTTTCGAGATGAGCAGACGACAAAGACAGAATGATACGTTGGCGCCAATGTGTGGACGACGTACCTACATTGGCCCAACGTCCTTTGATGTTTGGTCGAAATTTCGACAAGCAACGGAGCCGTACCAACGTTGGCTCCAACGCTATTTCACTGATCCACACATTGGACCAACACTGTTGGCGCCAACATTGGGTCCAATGTGTGGATCCGACCTAATACTTTTTTCTCACAGCGAATCTCTTACAGTGCTGCCAATTACGTAAGCGGAAGCGCTGTACGTAGTGCGGAGCAGCGGCTGGTTACGCGAGAAGCGGCGGCGCGGTCCATCAGCCAGTGGTTGGCGGCAGGTGTATGAATGACCGGCTCTTCCTGCTGCGCTGCCTCGCCTTTCTGGGAACCGGCACTGGCCGGTCAGGGCCCTCTGCCACCGCGCACAGTGGTCAGCAGCGGACGTCTGAGGCTTTGCGCTGCCTCACTGCCGCTGGTCATCCTGCTACTTGTGCCATCTGTTTACGGTCGTCGCCGCTGTGCAGCGCTGACGTCAGCGGGGCACATCCTTCAGGCAGTGAGAGGCCAGGAGGTTATGCGCGGGAGTCACGACTCTCATTAGGATAATGGCCAAAGTGGACGGCAGCGGTCTGCAGTAGGATTCTGTTGGGTCATTTGTGTGTGCTTAGTCGATGTTTACTTCGTGTGCAAAACAACAGTGGTTCCCAGCCTTTCTAGTGTGCGGACCACCGGAGTTGGAAGTAAAGGAATAAAAAAGATTCGTAACTGAATATTCAAGTGAAAAATATAACTGACATTTTTCAAAGCAAGGGGGTGATCTGAATTGTTATTTGTATATATGCCAACATCGCTTGTTCAGTATTTTATTTCAGATAACTGGTTTCGATAAACTTAGTTGTCATCTTCAGATGTCTTCATTTAAAAAAAAAAAAAAAAAAAAAAAAAAAAAAAAATAGCATCTCTCCATACGTTATTTATGACTGCACAGTTCAGTCGCGTTGTGTCATTGTTTATAAAAATTTGCGTCGTTTATTATATCAACAACGTCGTATAAACTAAATGTGTCCAATGTAATTACCTAGGCTTTCCCGGCGTAATGATTCATAATATTCTTCTCGGGTTACCTGCCGGATCAATATGTCATCTGGACACAATATTTCGACGGTCCACCTGGCCGCCATCCTCAGTGCTTGTACACAGACTCGCCGAGACTGAGTACGAGCCGCGAGCGGCGGCCCCTATATACGCCGCGGAAGGCCAAGGGCGCGTGCGCAAACATTGACAGTTCTGCCCTCTACGTTTCAGCGCCGCCAGTGGTAGAAGCCGGCGTAAACGATAGACCGCATTTCAAGCGTGTTGTCTCTGCTGAATAGCGATCTATCGTTAACGCCGGCTTCTACCACTGGCGGCGCTGAAACGTAGAGGGCAGAACTGTCAATTTTTGCGCACGCGCCCTCGGCCTTCCGCGGCGTGTATAGGGGCTTGTACTCAGTCTCGGCGAGTAGGTGTACCAGCACAGTCACCTGAGGAAGGCGGCCAGGTGGACCACCGAAATATTGTGTCCAGGTGATTCATGAAACCCGAGAGCAATATTATAAATGTGTCCAAATTTAAAGTGTATACAGCGTGATCATGTGAGGAAAAAAAAGTGCTCTCTGATTGTTTTTAAAAGTGACCAGCTTTGGTACATGATATGTAGAAAAATAGTCAACAATCAGTTTTAAATAATTTGTTTATTCAGATATAGATTTTGATCACTGTGTGATCATTATCAATACTTAAATACGAACATAGGCTTTTGTGGTCATTATTGTTAACGTTAAAATTCTTATGAGCTATTTGCCGCGTCATGACAATAAAATCTTTCCAACGTTTCGGATCCGTTGCAGGAGCCTTTCTCAGGGAATTCCGGATATTCCCTAAGGAAGGCTTCTGCAACGGATCTGAAACGTTGCAAAGATTTTATTATCATGGTGCGGCAAATAGCTCAGAAAAATTTTAACGTTAAAACAGTTGGAGGTTACGTTCATACATGTATTAACTGTTTAAGCATTGATAATGATCACACAGTGATCGAAATCTACATCTCCATCAACAAATTACTTACGATCGATTGCTGACAATTTTTCTACAGATCATCTGCAATAGTTCGTCACTTTTAAATCACATAACACATTTTTTCCTCCCTTGTTCACACTATATACACTTTAAATTACGACACATTTAGTTTATACTACCTTTTAGATATCTTAAGGGACGCAAACCTTTATAAACCACGACACAATACGACTGAACTGTGCGGTAATAAATAAAGTATGGAGAGGTGATATTTTTTAAACTGTACAGATCTGAAGATGACAACTAAGTTTGTCGAAACCGGTTATCTGAAATAAAACATTGAACAAGCGATATTGGTGTACACATTTCTCTACAAAATGAAAAATATAAAAAACAACGGGTGAACAAAATAATATGGACACCATACAATAAGTTCCATCTCGCTGTATGCTGGCTTCACTGTGTATCCGTTAACACTTGGACGCAACCTCAGTGCCCAATACACGTGCGATGTCTTGGAGGTTACATTGCAGTAGGTTTTACAACTTGTTCTTCGACGGGTCAACACTAAAAATCAGTGAAATGCGTTATTTGTGAGAAAACCAAAGAAAGAAGGAAGGAAGGAAGGAAGGAAGGAAGGAGGGATTACAGTTAAACGTTCCGTCGACATCGTCGTCATTGCAGACAGAGAACCTGCTCGTATTTAGTTTTATTTTCTATTTTGCTATTTTTATTTTATTTATTTGTTTAAGGATCAGGAAGGAAATCTGTCGTGCCCTTGAAGAGAACTATCCGAGCATTTGCCTAAGCCTAAATCAGACTGTCCAGAGTCGGGTTTGCACCGCCGTCCTTCGGACTGCGAATCCAGTGAGCGACCTCTTCACCACCGCGCTCGGTATATCGACATCAGTTCTACAAACCTGCAAAAATACCATTAGCAGCCAGTTAGTGCATAGTAACTGAGAATTATCTGCACGGTGACTGACCGAGACGTTGTAGAGGATGACGGCGCAAATTCACGAACGAGAGAACCGGGCTGAGTTCTCGGAGCAGCCTTTGCGAAATCTCTTTCTTCCAGTTAGCCAAATAAATCCACATAAATGTCAGGATGTTTCCTCAAAAAGTCAATGGCCATTTCCTTCCACTCAAACACAAATAAATCTGAGTGAATAAGTATTCATATCTGTGGACGGTCGTGGAACTTCTCCCCTCTTTTCTTTTTCTGTTGGTGCGGTGGGACGGCCGAGCTAAAATGTTTGTCAACCTATAATAAAGTTTTGTCATGTTTTTAACTTAGTAACCACACCTTATTACAGGATGTTGATGATCATGTTTTATTTATATGTCGACAAGCCAACAATTAAGTTGGCGAGTAAGCCGGCCGCGGTGGCCAAGGGGACTGAGTCGCTCCAGTCACGGTCTGCACGGCCACTACGGTCGGGGGTTCGAATCCCCCCCTCGGGCATTGATATTTGTGCCGTCCTTAGTCTTAGGTAGTTCATAAGTAGTTTGTAAGCTTAGGGACTGATGACCCCGTAGTTGAGTCCCATAAGTTCTACAAACATTTGAACATTTTTTTGGCGAGTAAATGTGTTTTTAAAAGCTTCTAATAATAATGTTGTGAAGAACGAAATCTAAGATCCGATGATGGCAGTTAAACTGCCGAAACCGGCAATCTTAATAAAAAAAAAAAAAAAAAAAAAAAAAAAAAAAAAAAAAAAAAAAAAACTATCTGGCTCTTGTCTTCAATAAAAAGTTGTAAACCTATTGGACCATACTGCTGTGGACATTAGTCCGTAGACTTATAAACTAACCTAAAGACAACACATAAACCTATGCCCGAAGCAGGACTCGAACCTCCGATGGCGAGCAACTGCGCGCTCTGCACCAAGACGCCTTAGAGCGCAAGGCCACTCTACCGCGGCTAAAAGTAATCATTTGATGTAATGTATGTGCATTCAATATAATTTTAACAAAAATGCAAGCAGACACTTCATCTTGAAATGATACTTGTTTCATTCCATTAACCAGTTTTCGAACTTTTTCATGTTCATCTTCAGACGGTGCATGTGTTACAGATTCATTTCAAGCGAGTTGTTGGGTGCTGGCTCTGTGGTGGGAAGACGGAAACATACTTTATAATTGACTTACACGTTGTTTAAGTCGCGTTTTGTTTGTGGAAATTGCGGGGCATTTTTTTCTTACTGCGACTGTATGACCGGCTTCTTATAAATAATTTCCATTTCTCGGGTTTCCTTGTGATTAACTCAAGTGCTGTGATACCGTCATACAATCACAAGAAGTTAACCATACAATCGCAGTAAGTAAAAGAAAAAAAATTTCAAAGTAATTTCCAGACACACAATGCGACCTAAACAACGCTTAAGTCGATTTATTAAAGCATTTTTCCATTCTCCTGCACGAAGCCAGCACCTATCATCACGCTTGAAATAAACCTGTAACACATACCCCGCCTAAAGATGAGCCCGAAAAGGCTCGAAAAACCGGTTAATGGAATAAAACAGTATCATTTTAAAATAAAGTGAATGGTTGCATTTTTCTTAAATTACATTGAAATTAGCAGTCTCGGGTTCTAAAAATATCTGTACTGGATAATAAAAATATGTGCATGGTTTTAACAATAAATCTTGAGTGAATTTTTAAACCGTAGAGGGTGAACTAATTTATATTTCCGGGGTTGTAGTAATGATTATTATACAAAAACTTTTAGAGATCTGTCGGTCAGGAAATGTTAGCTACTGATAATACTTCGAGAAATCTAGAAAAAGATATAATGAGAAACAAGCAGTATATAAGAGAACGTGTGGAAGAAGAGTGCAGGGAAACTCGGGAAATAATGGCATAGAGGCGGAAGAAGCACAACTATCGGTGAACATTTTGGAAATTTACAAAATTTCAGCAACCAGATTTTTACTTCGAAAGTGAAATTATTTTGACCTCCACCTACATAATGAGAAACGATCATATTTTCGAATAAGAGGGAACAGAAAGATTGAGGTATTCGTTTTTTCCCACACGCTCTTCGAGAGAAAGAATAAGAATATGGTTCACTGAATTCTCTGCCAAGAACATAAGTGTGAGTTGCCTACGCTTGTCATGTAGAACCGCTTCGTCTATTGTAGGAGTAGTAGCTCTTGTTAAAGGTGGCTCGGTTTACATAACAGTCTGAGCAGAGCGCATTAAAAACAATGTGATCTGATAATGCAAGATGAGGTCATGCGTGTGTGCCTCCAGCAGTGGAGAGCGATAGCGGTAGTGAGGCTTGATCCGGTTTGGAGCACGATGCCGTCCAACCAAACACGTGCAAACGACTTGTCAGAGTTCTTGGTTTAGAGTGGAGGAAATTCGCAACACGTAGATTGTGACAAACGAAAGTTATAATTGCCGATCGCAAACTAATTACGTAAGCAGTTTCTCGCTGTTCGTGACCAGGCGTAATCAGGCAATGTTGAAGTGCAAACTTCGTGCAATTTAGATAATAGGTTCTGAATGACGCAGTTTATTGTACATTCCTAGTTTACATTGGCCTTGATGGGGCTGGTTACGAGGTGAAATGTAAGCTGAACATTAACAGGAGCAAAACGAGAGAAAAACAGAATGTACTCGAAAAAACAGACGATGCTGATGGAATTAGATCAGAAAATGAGACAGTACAAGTAGTAGGTGAGTATTGTTTTTGGGCAGTACAATAAATAGTGAAGGCCAAAGTAGAGACATACAAAACGCAGTATGGCTATGGTGAGATAAGTATTTCTGAAGAACAGAAATTTGTTGTTTTTGTGGTCTTCAGTCAGGAGACTGGTTTCACGCAGGTTTTCCCCCTATTCTATCCTGTGTGAACTACTTCATCTCTGAATAAGAACGACAACCTACATCCTATTGAACCTGCTAACTGTATTCGTCTCTACACACTTCCCTCCAATGATAAACTGACGAGTCCTTGATGTTTTCAGAATATGTCCTATTAATCAAGTTAGGCCAGAAATTTATCTCCTCCCCAGTTTTGTTCAGCATCTCCTCATTAGTTACGCCATCTACCCATCTAATCTTGAGTATTCGTCTGTAGCACATTTCAAACGCTTCAGTCATCTTTCTGTCCGAACTTATCGTCCAAGTTTCACTTCCGTACAGTGCTACACTCCAGACAAATACTTTTAGAATGGACTTCCTAACATTTAAATTAATATTGAATGTCAACAAATTTCACTTCTTTATAAACGCTTTTCTTCGCAGAGCCATTCTGTGTTTTATGTGTTCTTTACTTCGGCAATAAGTAATTATTTTGCTATCCAAATAACAAACCTCATCAACTACTTTCATAATCTCATTATATATTCTAATTTCTTTTAACGTCGCCTGATTTTCTTAGACCACATTCCATTACCATTGTTAATCTCCATCTTACAATCTCCTTTCAAGAGAATGTCCATTTCATTCACTGTCCTGTGCTATCTCTGACAGAATTATAATGTTATCAACAAACAATGATATTTTAATTTCTTAATTTCTTCTCCCTGAACTTTAATCCCTTCTCCAAATTTCTCCTTGCTTTCCTGCACGGCTTACTGAATGTACAGATTCAAAAACAACGGAGGAAGACTATAACCGTGTTTTATTCCCTTCCCAACCAGTTCGCCCCTTTCATGCCCATTGATAACTGATGTCTCGTTTTTGTACTAGTTGTATATAACTTTTCGTTACCTTTTGTTTTACCTTTGCTACCTTCCAAATTTGAAGGAATTTATTTCAGTTTACATTCTAAAAAGCTTTCTGCAAATCTACAATAGCTAAAAATGTAGATTTTGCTTTCCTTAATTTGTGTCGTAAAGTAAGTATTGACTCGTGTGTTCATACATTTTTGGTAAATCCAAATTGATCTTCCCTGAGGTCGGTTTCTACCAGTTTTTCCATTTGTATATAATGACTTATTGAACTGGTAGTTCTGTAATTTTCACACTTGTCTGTACTTACTTTCTTTGGAATTTGAATTATTGTATTCTTCCTGGAGGGTATTTCCCCTGTCTCATAAATTTTGCATAGAAGTTGGATCAATTTCTTCATGGCTGTCCCAAAGCAAGTAGGAAGAGGAGAAATTTGTAGATATCGAATATTAATTTAAACGATAAGAAGTCTCTCCTGAAAGACTTGTTACCGAAGTGAAACGAGAGTGATAAGTAGTTCCAACAGGAAGAGTATTGAAGCTTTTTAAATCTAGTGATAGGGAGGAAACTTGAGGTCGGTAGATCACGAAACTAATGAGGAAGTCCAGCTAACAGAATAGAGGAGATAAGTAATTTATGGATTATGTTGACTAAAAGACAATTTCTGAAACATCAATCTCCGAAAACTGTCTTGAGCAGTTAAACCGGCAACCCACGCGCAATGTTGTTCTCGACGGCGAGTGATTATCAGAGACGAGTATATCATCAGGCATGTCCCAGGGAAGTGTGATGAGACCGCTATTATTTTCTATCTATATAAATGACATGATGGACAGAATAACTTGTAATTTGCGGCTCTTTGCTGATGATGCTGTGGTGTACGGGAGGGTGTCGTCTTTAAATGACAGTAATAGCACACAGGATGACTTAGACAACATTTCTAGTTGGTGCGAAGAATGCCCCAGCTAGCTCTCAATGTAGAAAAATGTAAGGTGATGCGCATGAGTAGGAAACACAATCACATAATGTTCGAATACAGCATTAGTAGTGAGCTTCTTGATGCTGTTGCGTCGTTCAAATAGCTAGGCTTAACATTGCAGGGAGATATGAAATGGAACGAACATGTAAGGACAGTTGTGAGTAAGGCGGACAGCCGACTTCGGTCTATTGGGAGAATTTTGGGAAGATGTACTTCATCTGTAAAGGACACCACGTATAAAACGCTTGTGCGAGTGTCACGGAAATGCTCCGGTAACTCAATTGGGAATTGCTGGAGGAAAGACGATGTTCTTTTCGTAAATTTCTGTTGAGGCAATTTGGAGGGCTGGAATTTAAAGGTGAGTGTAGTACGATCTTGCTGCCGCCTACTTACATTTCGCTTAGTGATCACAAAGACAACATAAGAGAAATTAGGGCTAGTACGGAGGCATATAGGCATTCGTTCTCTTTGGGAGTGGAATAGGAAAGGAAATGCCTAGTAGTGGTACAGTGTACCCTCCACCACGCACCTTACGGTGGATTGCGGAGTATGTACCTAGATGTAGATGTAGATATAACTAACTAGAGGGACAGATGTACTACAATTAGCTTTCTCCCAAACCCAACAGTTTTCGTCCGCTCTATTACGTCCTCCCAACTGATATCCTTTTACCCTGTTTGGCTTCAATGAAGCCTGGGGAAGTGCACGTCCCCAGTGACCGCCTCCTGCAGCCAGCCACTGGATCCCACTGACCGCTGTATGGGCTCTACCGACCGCGCACGTGCACGCTTCCGAAACCACAGCACTCACGAAGAAACCTGAAAAGTTCCCCAATAGGATTCAAAGTACACGGATGGATCTGCGCCTGCTAACGTTTTGAAGGATTCCCCCACTGGCAGGAGAACTTTAGTGATCTCTTAATCCGTACATTCAAATGTATCACCTCTTCCCTCAGACTGTACATTCTCTCCATTATTATATTAGGTTGAAAGCGGAACTCTAGGGGCACATAACTCCGTTTCAGGATTGATATTGGCTGTACGACAGGATGGACTGCCATCCTGATACTAGGTGGGACTGATACAGGTGGTGGCAGAATGCCGCCTGAGCTTTCAGTTGTACTCGAGTGATTCACGTAAAAAGGTTTCAGGAGGGGTATAGCCGCAGACTTCGAACAACGGGGAATAGTAGTTGGAGCAAGTTGCAAGTACCAGTCCATTTTGGAAATCGTGAGAAAATTCAATATTTCGAGATCCACCGTATCAATAGACTGAAATGCTCGCGGTGTCGTCGCGCAGCACTGCTATTGTAGTCTCTACATATATACTCCCCAATGCACCGTAAAGTGCGTGGCGAGGGTACACTGTAACACTACTTGGCCCGCCCATAGTTAAGAACGGTCGGCGCACATAGAAGAAATAGCACGCACTAGCCGGCGCTAAGAGAGAGTGCTACGTTATTGCGACCACTCGCCCTTCGTTCGCCAGTTTCAACCAATAGCAAACGATAATGGCAACACTAACTCTCTTTCTCATGATTAGGAAGAAATAAAAGAAACAACAATAAAAGAAAGCCTCATTCACTTCTCCCGTAAACGAAACCTCAAATGTTAAAATGTTTGTAATGCTATCGGACCAAACTGCGTGGTCATCAGTCCGTAGCTTACAAACTACTTAAACCTAGGTAAACTAACCTAAGGACAAACACACACACCCATGCCCCAGGGAGGACTCGAACCTCCGCGGCGAGCAACCGCACGCTCCGCAGCGAGACGCTTTAGACCGCTCGGCTACTCCACCGCGGCAACGAAACCTCCAATCACAATTTGGCAACAGTTACTACCACCAGTATTGAATTTCGCAGCTTCCCCTCATTCAGCAACAAACAAGTCATCCATTAAGAAGGCTGCTTCCAACAGTGGCCGAAACGTCGGTGAATTATGTTATGCTGAGGATGGGGTACGTTGCTCAGAAGACTTTTATTAACAACTAGCTGAAAACCCAGTGTCGCCCAGATATTTATTACAGTCTTAACTTACTCCCTCCCTCCTTCCCTTGTTTGTCTACCTTCTCTTTCCTTCTCTCTCTGTCCATCTTCTCCTCTACCTCTCTCTCTCTTTTCATTCTTTCGCCTGTCTGTCACCATCTCCCCTCTGTCATTCTCCTCATTTACCCTCTCTCTGTCTGTAAACTCAATTCGCTTTCTGTCCATATCCTCCTCCACCTACTCCTCTCTCTCTCTCACACACACACACACACACACACACACACACACATATATATATATATATATGAAAACCTACATTTATGGTGACTGGTTAAATGGTGTCAAAGTGGCAAGGTACTTTCCGCCATGCTAAATTCACTGGCTTGCATATTATAAAAATATCCTGCATGAAAACATACATTTATGTGCTGACTTTCGTGGTGACCAGTCAAACAATTTGTATGTTTGTTGTAACGTACCTCCCACCGTGGACCTACGGAGGCTAGGAAAGGTAGCCCTTGTTTTATTTCTGGGTCTAGGCTATTTCCATTCCACATTTCATTCAGTTACATTCTACGGTCGGGGGTTCGAATACCCCCTCGGGCATGGATATTTGTGCAGTCCTTAGTTGTAAGTAGTTTGTAAGTTTAGGGACTGATGACCCCGAAGTTAAGTCCCATAGACTCTACAAACATTTGAACATTCAGTTACATTCTTCCGTTTCAGCGTGAAGAGTAACAAATGTGTTTACTCACTGTAAGGTACCCTCCGCAATGCACCGTACGGTGGCTTCCTAAAAGTACCGCATGTGTTCATTCAGGATATAAGATATCTGCATTCCAACTTTCATTCATATCCGTCCAGCCATTTCAGCGTGAAGGCGTAAGAAACGAATTAACTACAGTTGGCGTCATGTAGGAAGGCGCTTCCGCGCCTAGAGGCGATGCGATAGGGGAAGCGGTGGGTGGAGGAGCTACGAGCGAGCGCCAACAGTTGCGTCTCCGGGCGAAGCACGGCGTAACTCGCGGCCAACAGAATGGATATTATTGGCTGCCAGTGCGGTAATGGAAGGAGATGCGCAGAACGTCTGAAAACTGGAGCGGCTTCAAACATGACTTTGACTATTTATTGTAAAACCGTACGAAGTTAATTTTAGGATGTCTATAGACTTTGCGCGAATGGAAGCAATGAGTTGACAAAGTTTTGTTGGAATGGGATATACGAACAGAAAGACAAATAAACATTAATTGTCAGCCTGTGCTGCAGTTGTCTCACCTGCGCGAGCGCGTGCGGCTGGAAGCCGGCCTGGCGCAGCTCGGCGAGCAGGTAGAGGCGCGCCTGCTCGCCGGGCGCGGTCTCGAGCAGCGTGTTGAGGAAGCGCAGGCCGGCGGCCGGCAGGTCGGGGCAGCCGCCCGCGCTGCCCAGCATGCCCGCCAGCAGCCGGAAGCGCACCGGCTCCGCCAGCCGCAGCCGCAGCGTCGACAGCGCCTCCGACACCGCCGCGTGCCCGCAGCCCGCCGGCTCGCACGCGCGCGTCAGCAGCTGCAGGCAGCGACGACACAATCACCACTCACAGTAGCCAACACTAGACACGTAAATACATGTAGGGTAAGGTAAAGCAGTCAACAATCCCAAGATGGGTTTGAACACCACAGTGCTTTACTAGGCATGGTCCTGTTTGGAGGTGGTATGCCGTTGCCTTCCTCCGACCTTCGAACTGACTTACCCAGCCAGTTATAGGGGGACCTACAGTTTAACGTGGGTTCCGAACCACGGTATCTATAAGTAAAGCAGTCAACAATCCGAAGATTGGTTTAACACCACTGTGCTTTACTAGGCATGATCCTGTTTGGAGGTGGTATGCCGTTGCCTTCCGCCGACCTTCGAACTGACTTACCCAGCCAGTTATAGGGGGACCTACAGTTTAACGTGCGTTCCGAACCACGGTGCTACTCGGTATTTTTCACATGAGCATTACTGTCAGAGGTGAAAGAAGTGGAAAGTGACAGATAAAAATCCCAGGACCTGGCGGGGATCGAACCCGCAACCTTTGGATTTGTAGTCTGGCACTCTACCACTGTGCGACCGAAGGTACATAACTAATATACTGCGTGTTTCACTAAGTGTGTTTGCCTCTGTAACTTATAAAATAATAGCTGACGGGAAATTTTATTGCGGTAGGTGGACACAAGAAATGTTACACTTTCTGCGGAGCTATGAACATAGTTTATTGTATCATTTTCCAAAGACTTACACCTCAAAGATATAATTTTTTAAATGGAACAATATTTTTTCTATCGTGCATTGGAATCGTTGACACCAGCTGCGTCCAAATCTATTGAAACTACATTCCTATCACTGTTATTTTGGGAGCTACAACCCTTCAAAGTTTCAGGGACAAATATCACACGCTGTACATAATACATGGGTGGGTGAGGGATATTATGGCGGCGGGAAGTTGATTTACACGAGATGTTCAAATGTGTGTCCATGTTCCTCAATGCATAATGCAATGCGCCGTCGAAAGGATCTACGCACGAGATGTAACATCGCCGGTGTGACGGAGCGACGTGCGTCCTCGATGCACCGTTTTAGATCATCTGGGG
Organism: Locusta migratoria; assembly: GCA_026315105.1. Lineage (NCBI taxonomy): Eukaryota > Metazoa > Arthropoda > Insecta > Orthoptera > Acrididae > Locusta > Locusta migratoria. The sequence goes on from CM048745.1 coordinate 355,588,821, forward strand.
ATGTGGGCTCAGTGACATAAACACCATCCTTTAAATATCCCCACAAAAAGAAATCTACTGGTGTTAAATCGGGCGACCTTGCGGGCCATGAATGAGGACCATGGCGCCCCAACCATCTTCCTGCAAACCTGTTGTTTAGTTTTTCCACAACAGCACGCGCAGAATGGGCTGGGTGACCATCGTGCTGCATCCACATATGGACTCTAGTGTGTAGCCACACACGTTCAAGGAGACCACCCAAACTGTCGGCTATAAAAGCACGATATAACTCACCTGTCATTGTACCTAGGAAGTAGTGTGGACCGATGATTTCATCTCCAAATATTCCACACCACACGTTAATAGACCACCTATGTTGACGGTCGACAGGTCGTACCCACCGAGGATTGTCTGCGGCCCAGTAGTGCATGTTATGGCGATTCACTGTACCATAATTTGTGAACGTGGACTCATCAGAGAACATTGATCCAACTTCTATGCAAAATTTATGAGACAGGGGAAATACCCTCCAGGAAGAATACAATAATTCAAATTCCAAAGAAAGTAAGTACAGACAAGTGTGAAAATTACAGAACTACCAGTTCAATAAGTCATTATATACAAATGGAAAAACTGGTAGAAACCGACCTCAGGGAAGATCAATTTGGATTTACCAAAAATGTATGAACACACGAGTCAACACTTTGTAAAGACTCCAGCGTCAAATTACGCATGGCCCACTCACAGAATGTCACTCTTGCACGGAAATCGTTCCCATGCAGCTCCTGGGTCAGTGACAGGTAGTACGGGTGAAACCTTTGATCGTGTACTATACGCCACACAGATGGGAGACTGACACCAGCGACTGCATCAACGGTTCGTAAGCTGACATGAGGATCGTGGTGTAGTGCAGCTAAAACAAACATCTCCGTCTCCTCACTTCTTGCAGGTCTTCGACTGTTGCTGCGGCGCATTACCAAGCTGCCTGTTTCCCGAAGTCGTTGTTCGGCACGTAAGAACGTAATGGCTGCCGGGGCTCTTCGCCTAGGATATCTCACGGCATACGCCGTGGCTGCTTCAATGGCATCGTGTCGGCACTCGCCGAGCATCAGCAACATGTGAACTTACTCGTTGTTCGTGTATGCCATCGTCATCTGATGTCAGTAACTATGGTATATTGAGCCTCGGTTGTTTGTGTGGCTCCGTCGGGTATATGGCCGTGTGCGGCACAGCCGGCAGTCTAGCAGCGCATCTAGGAAGCTTCTCGCTCCGTGACACCGGCGACGTTATAACTCGGCCGCACCACATTTAGAAGGCGCATTGCATTATGCGCAGCGTTTGTGGTATCTGCCCCTGAAACTTTGACGGGTTGTAGCTCCCAAAATAACAGTGATAGGAATGTAGTTTAAATTGATTTGGATGCAGCTGGTGTCAACGAATCCAATGCACGATAGAAAAAACTATTGTTCCATTTAAAAAGTTATGTCTTTGTGCTGTAACTCTTTGGAAAATGATACAATAAACTATGTTCATAGCTCCGCAGAAAGTGTAACATTTCTTGTGTCGACCTACCGCAATAAAATTTCCCGTCACCTATTATTTTATAAGTTACAGAGGCAAACACTCTTAGTGAAACACCCTGTATATGTATTATAGTTTTCAAAATAACAAGCCAAGATCGCACACTAACAATTTATTAAATGACGACCGGTTTCGGTGCACTGTGTCACCATCATCTGGTCACGTGTATGTTATAATCAGTTTTTAATTTAAGTTTACAATTCGCAGAAAAACTCATTTAAATGCAAGAATTACATATATTTTTTTAAAGGATTGTCATCTTAGGAGGTAACCCTTTGTTCTTCTAGTAGGCCATCTGCACTGCAAATTGTATTGGTTTGCAACAACCGTCTTATTATACCCTTTCTGCGAATTGTAAACTTTAATTAAAAACTGAACTCCTATATAAGGTGTACCATATGTATTATTATTAATAAAAATATAAAATAAATAAAATAAAATAAAAAATGTAGTACATAATTGTAATTTCACCCATACATAGAATGTGGGTTTCATATCTTTGACTAACGTTATGTGACAATTTTTTTCATGCAATAACTGACTTCTGTGAAACCAGCTATGTTCAAATGTTTGTAATTCTATCGGACCAAACTGCGTGGTCATCAGTCCGTAGCTTACAAACTACTTAAACCTAGGCAAACTAACCTAAGGACAACACACACACCCATGCCCCAGGGAGGACTGGAACCTCCACGGCGAGCAACCGCGCGCTCCGCAGCGAGACGCTTTAGACCGCTCGGCTACTCCACCGCGGCAACCAGCTATGGTGCTGCCACTTTGCGCCAAAATATTTCAGAGCTGTCAGTATTTTGTAAGCTGTCATGTTTTTAACTTATGAATTTTTTTATATAGTGACTAAGTGCAATGTTGCACTTGCTATTTTATACCCAATTTTTTTAAACAAGGTAGGTTAAGTGCCTCTCAATCCCAAATGTATGTAATTTTTTATGTTTTTACGTTATTTCTTGCATGTCTTTTATATTTTTGACAGATTACCAGATTATAACATATATGTGACCAGATGATGGTGACACAGTGCACCGAAACCGCTCGTCATTTAATAAATTGTTAGTGTGCGATCTTGGCTTGTAATTTTGAAAACTATAAAACAATTAGATCGCCTCCAGACCAGACTATGTCAGGTAATCTTAATAGATATATGTATACACGGTGTCTCGCCTAAGAGTCGTCAAGCGCGTTATATTTGTTGTTTGAGCAGATATTTGCAATTTCGTTTTTGCTACGTGTAGCTGGACTCAGGCCAAACAAATCTGCTCCTCACGCCATTCCTGTGACGCCCGATGTAGGTGTAAAGCGTCTGTTTGTTTCCGTTCACGAACGAGCTTATGGGACTTAACTACGGGGTCATCAGTCCCTAAACTTACAAACTACTTATGAACTAATTAATTTTAAGGACGGCACAAATATCCATGCCCGAGTTGGGATTCGAACCCCCGACCGTAGTGGCCATGCAGACCGTGACTGAAGCGCCGCAGTCCCCTCGGCCACCGCGGCCGGCACACAAATAGAAACTGAATAGTAATTACGATGGGATATTCTCTATACTTTAGCTTCTTCCGTGAAAAGAGAAAGAGCCGACCACCTCCTACATTTCTCGAGCCACTCCGAGTGAAAAGTTGTCCTCTCACATACCTCCGCCCTAATTAAAAGAATCTCAGGCAGGATCGTACGATTTCCTTGAACTAGATGGCTTCTTATTTCACGTGCTGGTGAGTTCGTATCGAAAAATAGTAAAGACGTGCAGCCCCGTTCCAGAGGAAAATGTTATATGAAGCAAACTTGCTCATTTACTTTTCAGAAGAATTCTGTAGGTACAAACGACAGTCACATTTACTGATATTACAGCCTCTGAAACTCGTCAATACTTCTTCCTAGTTTAACATGAATCTACTTGTTTGGCCATCACGTGAACTATAATAATTCGAAACAACTTGACACTTGTTTAAATTGAATAAGTAGTGGAAGATAACTGCTTCGTACATTTCTTACTTTGCTTTCCCTTATTTCAATAGTCTACAACAACGTGATGATATTAGGTGATGGCCAAGAGCCATCACAATTATTCATATCGACATTCCCTGCCTTCATCAAAGATATCAATATCTGTATGTATTAAGAGCAGTCACAAATCATACTGACCATGCTCAGTCTTCAAGATTGCTTTATAAAAAATAGATTAACTGACTCCGAAAAGACAATGATGTCACTTGGATACTATTTACAGAAAGGCAAACCAAAATGAAGCAACCGTTTTTTACGGAAACAAGACAGTTTCTAGAAAAACGCTGTTATCCAATGAAATTATTCCATCGACAGAACCCATAAAATATACTATATTAAGTTGGATAATCGTGCTACGTTTTAGAAACATATAACAAATATGCAAGTGTATAAATTGCTTTGTGTTTCCTAATAAACAGCGTAATGGTAACAGTGGTTGACTTCTACAGGTGAAGCACGGAGCTCTGTGAACTAAATGTGATGAATGATTGATCAAGAGCAATCAAAGATTGTGAAAGTATGAAGTAATCGTGTCGATTAGTAAATAGTAAAACATTCGATGCTAAATATGGGGTTCTCAAATGTTTGTATAGCTTAAGGGACTTAACTACGGGGCTATCAGTCCCTAAACTTACAAACTACTTATGAACTAACTAATACTAAGGACGGCACAAGTATCCATGCCCGAGGGGGGATTCGAACCCCCGACCGTAGTGGCCGTGTGGACCATGACTGGAGCGCCTCAGTCCCCTCGGCCACCGCGGCCGGCTGTGGGGTTCTCCACTGGCCTATCGGCAATATGTCAGTGACGGGAAAATTTCGCCGTCGTCTGAAGTCGAACGCAGATTTTGCCTTGTTTTGTGCTATTTAGAATAGAAATCAAGAGTTCTGTTGCTAACGGGTTTACGTACAGATTTTCCTGGCAGATTGAAACTCTTCTGGACCTGGATTCGAACCTGGGACCTTCACTTTTCGCGGCCAATCGCTGTATCGAATGAGCTATCCTGGCACACTTCACGCCCCGTCCTGACAGCTTTAGTTTTGCCAGTATCTCGCCCCTGTTACTTTCCGAACTTCAAAGAAGTTCTCTGTGAACCATGCAGAATAGCTCAGTTATCAGCTACGAAAGCTGGAATTTGCACGCTGATATTGTAACTGGCCTTTTCTGATGCTAAAGATTTGAGTCGTCTGAAAAGCATAAAGCAACAGTCGATGAAACGGTCCAGAACGAAGGTGAGAGGATTGTTGTTTGGGTGTTGGGTGTTTAAAGTGGACTAAACTGCTTGGTCATCAGTCCCCGAGGTTTGTAGTCTGGGATATGTTTCAGCTACGTCCTATGGGTGATATCATTCTGGAAGACACAGTGGATGCAGTATGTATGAGTCTACCCTTGGGAACGTAGCCCACTCCTTCGTGTAGTCTGTTTATTACACAAAACAACAGCCATGATCTTATAATTCTTTTATTTTAAACGGTTTCAGCAGGTTGTTCCGCCGCGGTGGAGTAGCCGAGCGGTCTAAAGCGTCTCACTGCGGAGCGCGTTATTGCTCGCCGTGGAGGTTCGAGTCCTCCCTGGGGCATGGGTGTGTGTGTTTGTCCGTAGGTTAGTTTACCTAGGTTTAAGTAGTTTGTAAGCTACGGACTGATGACCACGCTGTTTGGTCCGATAGATTTACACACATTTTGCAGGTTGTTCCTTCAAAATCTGACCTGTAAATACATACGAAATCGTACTCAATTTCCTATAAGCATTTCAGAGAACTACGTATTCTGCCGGCCGCGGTGGCCAAGGTGACTGAGGCGCTTCAGTCACGGTCAGCACGGCCACTACGGTCGGGGGTTCGAATCACCCCTCGGGCATGGATATTTGTGCCGTCCTAGTTCGTAAGTAGTTCATAAGTAGTTTGTAAGTTTAGGGACTGATGACCCCGTAGTTAAGTCCCATAAGCTTAACAAACATTTGAACATTTTTGAACTAAGTATTCTTTATATATATTTCAGTCCTGTTAAAGACATTTTTCATGGATGTTTGTCATTAGACATGGTGGCGATCTAGAGACTCATTACACGCGCGCACGCTCGCACCCGCTCACCTCCCCCCCCCCCCCCACACACACACAAAGAACAGCAATGATCGCAAACTGATTTTCATTGAGATTGTCGGTTTCGACTGATTATACTTTCATCATCACATCTCTAAATACACATACAAAATCGTACTCCATTTTCTAGAAATTTATTTCTTGTAACTCGCAACGGTGGCATCTAGGAAAAGGAGAATGCAACGTGTCACATAGCTAGCAGTTTACTTGCATAGTTTGAAGCGCACCAGTATGAGGGGTTAACTGAAGTACGTGATGCAATCTGTCTGCTTCGACGAATGACGACATATCTAAGTCACACACAAGATCGTGATTCGGAAAGATATATCTAGAATCAGTCACTACATGGGTAATAATTTGCTTTACGTAATACATGTTGACCGCATTTATTCAGCAATGGCTTCTATTCCTAAGACGTTATTTGTCAAAGGCGACGTATTTTAACCTGTGCTTCAGTAATCCTAGGATGAGTTTTCCTGATCTTCTCGAAGCGCTTCGCACAACAAAAGGTGTTTATCCAGGCTTTTGACAGGTGGTCACATTTTAGTGTACATATTTAACTGTCTAGTCCATTCTATGCATTAAGAAGTTAACTATAGTTGGGTCGGGATACAGCTGACAGCTTACAGTGCGGCGCGTCAGTCAGTCTGCACGGCCACTACGGTCTGGGGTTCGAATCCCCCCTCGGGCATTGATATTTGTGCCGTCGTTAGTAGTAGCTAGTTCATAAGTAGTTTGTAAGTTTAAGGACTGATGACCCCGTAGTTAAGTCCCATAAGCTCTGCAAACATTTGAACATTTAGCTTTCAGTGCTGTTGAAGCATTCAACAATGAAGCACAAATGACTTTGGACGAAAACTATTCTGTGTCTTTGGCATAGAGACATTTACAAAATCGCATAATACGATTGCTGACAGTAAACAGATAAAGCTGTCATGACCGAAATACTGCAACTGTCAGGGATCAACTTACAGCGACTCAACTACAGCGTGGGGCCGGCCGCTGTGGCCGAGGGGACTGACGCGCTCCAGTCACGGTCTGCACGGCCACTACGGTCGGGGGTTCGAATCCCCCCTCGGGCATGGATATTTGTGGCGTCCTTAGTTTAAGGTAGTTGATAAGTAGTTTGTAAGTTTAGGGACTAATGACCCCCTAGTTAAGTCCCATAAGCTTAACAAACATTTGAATTTGAACAGCGTGGAATTTGTTGGTTCTTTTGAATCTGTGAAAACAGAACAAACGAATGACTTGTGGAAAAATTTCGGTTTCGTCGTTTACAGTATGACACTTTGTTTTTGTTGACTGTACGAGGGACGCTGAAACATGTCTTTCCAAGGTTAGTCGAAAAACGCCTCTGACTGGACATTGACAAACAACAGAGATATGCAAGGGGACTGAGAAAAAACCGGTTGAGGGCTTTGCGTCCCCCATTTGGTTTGTCCTACATAGTGCCAACTTCACGGCGTCTGTCGAGTGACCTAGAAGTGACACGTTGCGGCGGCCTTGATACGGCTAGACGCTACACGATGTTGGCTGTTTGTAGGGGGAGTGCGTTTTGGCCGCAAGGTGAAAACACGGGCGACTTTCTCCTGCGCGACGCCTGCCGGCGGCTGTTTGTTGACGGTTATCTGCTGCGTGGGTAGCGGCGTCGTGCCTAAGGGGTTTCTGATCCCAATCTTCCACAGAGTGTGGGAGCGGGCCTCGCACGCACCGCGCGCTCTCTGGGCGTGATGATGTGCTCTGAGTGACGCCTCCCAATTATCAGACATACACCTAGGTCACACTGACCACACTCGTTCACTTCTGGGCCATGGATGCAGGTAAGTGCTACACTCAACGTTGAGGCAGTACCTCAGCAGAAGTTAATTAGTTTTGAATAACCTGCGCTATAGTGCAGAAGCTTGGTCAGTCACAAAAGCTCAAGAGAGGAGTGGCAGAAATGTTAAGGCAGATGGATGGAGTTAGAAGAAAGGATAGAATAAGGAATTACTACATCAGCGGGACAGTGAAAGTAGGGTCCACACGAAATAAGATCCAAGGAAGTGCAGAAAAGAGGGGAGAACTACGTGGGGGAAGACTTGAAAATTTCAAAATCAAAGGGTCAATAAGAAGAAGGAAAGAAAGAAAGAAGCTTGCGTTATGTCCTGTCTACAGCGTTGTCATTAAAGACGGAGGTTAAGCTCGAATTTTCGGATGAGGACAGGGAAGGACATCGGCCGTCCCCTTTCATAGCAACCATCCCGTCATTCGCCTGCAGCAGTTTAGGGAAATAACGGAAAACCCACATCTGGATGGCCGGAAGTGGATTTGAACTAATTTTTAATGGTTACGTTGGAGCTAGACGCATAGACACCCCATTTTCGAAATGGTCAGAGAAAGGGAAAACTGCGTTTTGAGCATTTGTGGATCTGGAGAAAACTTTTGACAATGTTGACTTGAATACATTGTCTCAAATTCTGAAGGTAGCACGGATAAAATATAGTGAGAAAAGAGTTTTATTCAACTTGCACAAAACCAGACAGCAATTATTAGAGTCGTAGGTCATGAAACGGTCGCATTAGTTGGGAAGGGAATAAGACAGGGTTATAGCTTTCGGTGCCAATTTTGTTCAATCTGCACATTACGCAAACTATGAACAAAGGCAAGGAGAAGTTTGGAGAGGAAATTAAAGTCTGGGGAGAGGGAATAAAAACTTTGCGGTTTGCTGATGACATAATAATTCTGTTAGAGACAGCAAAAGACCTGGGAGAGCAACTAAATGGAATGGACAGTCTCTTGAAAGGAAGATACAAGATGAACATTAACAAGAGTAAAACGCGGGTAATGGAATACTGTATCAGAAACTCAGGTGATGCTGAAGGAATTATTTTAGGTAATGAGACGATAAAAGTAGTACATGAGTTTTGTTATTTGGGTAGCAAGATAATTTATGATGGCCTTTGTAAATAAGATATAAATGCAGAATCGCTATGGGAAGGAAAGCGTTTTAAGGAAGCGAAATTTATTGACATTCAATATTAGTTTAAATGATAGGAAGTCCTTTCTGAAAGCGTCTAGAGTGTAGCATAGTTAGGGAGTGAAACGTGGACGATAGGAAGTACAGACAAAAAGATGATAGAAGCTTTCGAAAAGTGGTGCTACATACGAGTTATGAAGATTTGATGGGTAGATCACGTAAGTAATGAGGAGGTGCTGAACAGATTTTGGGCAAAAAGGAGTTTGTGGTATATCCTGACTATGAGAAGGGATAGGTTGGTGGGACATATTCTGAGACATCAAGGAATCGTCTGCCGTGACAGAGCGGCCGAGCGCATTGAGGCACTATGCTACAATGCGCGAGGCCGTTCTCCGTCGGTGGCTCGAATCCCGGCATGGATGTTTGTGCCGTCTTTAGTATAAGCTAGTTCATAAGTGGTTTGTAAGTTTAGAGACTGACGACCTCGTAGTTAAGTCCCATAAGCTCTTCAAACATTTGAACATTAGAAGGAATCGTCAGCTTAGCATTAGAAGGAGTTGTGCGGGGTAAAAATCGTAGAGGGAGATCGAGTATCTAGTACAGTAAGCAGATTCAAATGGATGTAGGTTTCCGTTCGTATTCTCATTTGAAGAGGCTTTCTCAGTACAGGGTACCATGGTTAGCTGCATCAAAGCAGTCTGCGCACTGAACTCGACAACAGCTACAACAACAACAGGGAATTCAGAATTCCGAGGATCAACATTGTCAAGAGTGTACTGCGAATGCCACATTTCAAGCATTACGTCTCACCACGATTAAGGCAATGGCCGACGGCCTGCGTTAAATGTTCAAAATATTCAAATGTTTGTTAAGCCTATGGGACTTAACTGCGGGGTCATCAGTCCCTAAACTTACAAACGACTTATGAACTATCTTATACTACAGACAGCACAAACATCAATGCCCGAGGGAGGATTCGTACCTCCGACGCGGGTGGCCGCGTGATCAGCAACGTGGCGCTCCAGACCGCTCGGCTACTCCCGCGCGGCTGCGTTTAATGATCGAGAGCAATGGCGTTAGGGTAGAGTATCACGGCTAATGGAAGCGAGCAGTGACCGCATAAAGCAACGCGGGATCTACAACGAACGCATGCTCTAGGACAGTTTGGCGTCAATGTGGTATGGTGGCAGACGACCGACTCGCTGCAGCCCCTCACTTGGTCTTCTGGCCATATGGGTTGGGCAACAGATGACTGGAAAACAGTGGCTTGATCAGATGAGTCTCGTGATGTTGTCATCAAGGTAATGTGCAAGCCACAGTACTGTTTGCCATTGGTTTCAAGATTACTCTGGACAATTCCAGCGAATGATCTGGCCACCCAAATTTCCCGACACGTATCCCAATGAACATTGATTGGTCATAGAGTGGTCAGTTCCTGTACTAAATCCGCCACCACCAACACTTTCGCTTTACGGGCGGCTATAGGGGCTGCGTGACTCGGCATTCCTGCAGTGGACTTCCAAACCACGCCGAGTTGCTGCATCCTGTGAGAAAAAAGGAAATGTGATACTATATTAGGAGTTGTCCCGTGATCTTATTTCCCCAGTTCTGTTAAATGAATATCGATCATAATTTCTTTTTGACAACATACTTTTACTAGGTGCGCCTCGGTTGCACAGTGGTAGAGTGCCAGACTACAAATCCAAAGGTCGCGGGTTCGATCCCCGCCAGGTCCTAGGATTTTTATCTGTCTCTTACCACTTCTTTCACCTCTGGCAGTATTGCTGACGTGAAAAATTCCGAGTAGCACCGTGGTTCGGAACCCACGTTAAACTGTAGGTCCCCCTATAACTGGCTGGATAAGTCAGTTCGAAGGTCGGAGGAAGGCAACGGCATACCACCTCCAAACAGGACCATGCCTAGTAAAGCAATGTGGTGTTCAAACCAATCTTCGGATTGTTGACTGCTTTACCTTTTACCTTTAATAGTCCATTAATGATGATGGTTCTTCCCAAAATGGTCTCCTATGAATGCTATGCACTTGTCGCAGCGTTTCTGCCAGACGTCAAAAAAAAAGTGGAAACCATTTTTGAGAGGCCCTCCAAAATCGCTTCCGCCGCCTACACCACTTCTTATGATGGATAATACCTCACACGAAGGCGTTTCTTCACGTTAGGGAATAAAAAAAAATCACACGGGACTATGAGGGCGAGAGAGGCATTATATGTTGCGTTTTGCAAGATACTCAGCATCAACATTGACAATATGCGGCCGCGCATTATCGTGGTGCAGCATCCAGACTGCTTCACGGAAGTGTGGTCTTTCGATGACATGCTGATAAACCATTCAATGAATATCAAACAATGAGATGACCACAACTTTCCCAGCAGAAGCAACCACTTCTGCCATTTTTATTTATTTATTTATTTATTTATTTTTTTAAGGATTGGTTATGAAGGAGATTTGAGATTTCTATACTGAACTTTGCTGTTTGCTATCAGGATCAAATTGATGTCGCCAAGTTTAATCAGTAGCGATAGCATTTGAAAAACAGATCTTCCCCTAACATCGACTTCAACTGCATGCCGAACCGCACGCAAAAGTCCTCATTGTTCGGGAGTCACCAATCTTGAAACCCATCGCACACAAACGCGTCTCATGCGTAACGCTTCTGTTGTCAAATTTTGAGTACTTCTGAAAGTTATCTTAAGGTAATTCGTCGATCCTCTTTCACACTGACAGCAGAAATGTTGATGTTTTTTCCCATAAGAACAGTAATTGGAGCACCGAGTCCACCTTCCTTTGAAATTGGTTGTCTCCTCTCTTTAAACATTTGAAACCACCTTCGAGCTGTACTGCAGTTACCTCAATTGCAGCTGTAGGCGATACCGAACGTGCCAGAGCTTGTCTCACAGACAGTCCCAAAAATGAAACTGCTACGGAATGACTGTTTCACTTTAAGCTAACAGAATATCATAAAATTAAATTTTAGCGTGGGAAATTATAACTGTAAGAAAATTATGATTGTTCTTTGTTGAACAGCTCTCGTCACACATTTCAACCTGTGACTTTGCTAGAGGCAGTATCCAGTATCCGAGCGAAGGAGGTTTTCTCAAAATCATCCAAAATACATGAGAAACGGCCGGACTCTATTGGCTGAAGGCGTTGTGATATTCTACTCCTACCGGGAAGAAAATACTCAAAGTCCTAGGAGGAAGAAACCTGTGTGTTTCTCCTTTTGTTGTTATCTGCGACCCTTTTGTAACTGTGTTGTTACGTTCCGAACCTGAAGTTCCCGAAAAGCAGATAAACGAGTTTCAGAAGACGGCCGCTTGCAAATAGTGAAGTTCCCCACGTTTTTCGCCTCTCGGTGGCTTTCATTTTTTCTTCCAGGTGGGAACAAAGTAATTTTCCTGAATTAAGATGACGGAAGCGTCCACCCTCCTGACAGGTACGTCCGTTCCGACAGGAAACCTTCATTTGTTTCAAGTGTGTTTCTCATGCTCGACTTGACTGAAATGACGTTCCTTTTCGAGACCATTATATCTCTCGCGATCCATATCTTGCAGAGCGGAGCCACAGCCGGAGATGTTTTTCTGACGAATGAGGGAATGCATATTCACCTTAGTAATGTATATTTTTGGATTACGTATTAAAAATACACAACGAGTGAGTGTTACTGAGAGAAATTTTCTTTTTACGAGGATTCTCACGAACAGGCTTTTGGTCTAATCTTGACTAAATATCTGCAAAAGTGCACTGCGTCACTTTCACACATCTGTGTTTAAAATCCGTTATATTTTATTAAGAACTAGCTGAAAACACGGCGTCCCCGGATTCTTATTTATTCCAGTGTTACTTCCTTTCGTTTTCTCTCCCTGTCCACCTTGTCTTTCCTCCTCTCTCTGTTCCTCTCCCCCCCTATCTCCTCATCTCTCCTCTCTTCCTGTTCCTCGCCTCCTACCCCTCCCTTTGGCCATCTCCTCCTCCCCATTTTTCTGACAATCACATCCTCATCTCTCTGTTGAACATATCGTCCATTGTACCCTACGTCAGTGAAAAAATATATTAGTGGCAAAAGCAGGGTTGAGGGGAGGGGGCGATGAGGCTGGGCTCCCACTAAGACCAGAACTACATTTCGTTGTTAATAACGTTAGAAATGAAGTAAGAATTCCCCCCCTTCCTCCTCTTTTCGGGTGGAGACACTCTGCCCCCCCCCCCCCCCCTCAGACCAAAATCCTGGCTCCACCACTAAACTCTGTTAACTTTGATGATGATAAGTGAAGGTACACTCCGCCATTCACCGGTAATGTTCCTCTTGTTTTTACAGGGTGAGGTGACGCAGGACTACAACTGAGAAAAAATGTGTGTTGTGATAGATTTTAAAAGTGACGAGCTGTGGCACATTACTTTAAATTACGACACAAATATTTTATATGACGTTATAGATCACATAAATGATCAGAAGATGCGATTTCTTGTAAATAAAGACACAACTTGCTTGAAGAGTGCAGCAGTAAATGTAGTAGGGAGAGGTGCTATTCTTTAGAAATGTAGACTTGCAGATCTGAAGTTGAAACCGGTAATCTTGTATATAAATATTAATGTTTGTTCATTTCTCTTTTTGTTCGTATTTTATGCACGGCCATACCGTACATCTGATTGCGATAAAACTTTGTCAACACATGGCTTCCAATTTCGTGAAGGTTATAGACATATTTATGTGACTGTACCACATAGAGTTCAGGAGATATGACGTCATGAACAATGAAATTCTTGAAAAGCTGTCGCTTTATCAATGACGTTTAAATTTATTACTTCTTTGTTACTTAATGCATTAAAAGCATATTTTGTAAATAGCATCCTTTATGCAAATGAATGTAACTGCAAAATTACCTTTTTGTACTAATTGTAGTTTATGAGATATGATGTCATAATCACAGAGACGCGTGGGAAACTGCAGCATCATGTCTGTTCGTATTTTATGCGCTGCCGTACCGTTAATATGATTGCGATTAAACTTTGCACACTTAATTTCAAAACGAGAGTAAAGACGCTATGTACGTAAAATATTGTATGGTGGATAGCAGAGGGTACTTTACCTACGAACTTCGGCAATATCTACGGACGTATTCAGATCTGGACGAAATTTTGTACAGTTAACCTTCAAAACAGAAAAATAAATAAATAAACATCTACTTAAGATTTCATACGGTGCATGGCTAAGGGTACCATTTGACTGATAACCGTGAAAGTTAACAGAGTTTATGTATTTTTTAACGGATGGAGGAGAAATTGGACAGAGAGGAAGAGGTGACAGGCAGAGAAAGGGGAAGGTGGAGATGGGCAGAGAGGGGGTAGCAGGATGTGAACAGAGAGAGAGGAGAGGGGGAGAGGAGGAGATAGGCAGAGAGGGAAGGAAGAAGAGGTGGACAGAGAGACAAAGGGGAAGGAGAGGTGGACTAAGACTGAAATAGTATATACCAGCGAAAATCCGGGTTTTGAGCTAGTCTGAAATAAAGTACTGAACAGCGATCTTATTTTTCATAACAAATAATCACCATGAAAGTTGTTAGTTATATATCATTTTTCATAGATAGGGGGAGGAGGCAGAGACGAGGAGGAGCAGATAAATAGGGTGAGGAGGATATGTAGAAGGGCAGGGGCAGGGGAGATGGGCAGAGAAATGAGGGACAGGGTGGATGGTGGGGTGGAGCAGGTGGAAATAGGAAGAGGAGGATGAAGCAAATGGAAGATTAGAATAAATACATGACGTAGGAAATAGAGCAGGAGGAGGGAAGAGAAGGTGGATAGAGAATGAGATAAGATACGTACAGGAAGCGGGGTGAAGGTGGAGTGAGGGGGGAGGAGAGTTGTATAAAGGGAGGTGGGAGGAAGAGGAAGAGGAGGAGGAGGGGAGGGAACAATAGCTAAGCCTAGACTGAGCCACGAGTCTCGCTTGAGTCTCGGGACGCGTAAACTGTGCACTACGTGTATTTAAAACGTCAACTTCGCTTCCCAAATTCTTCGGGTGAAAATAAAGCATCGCGATGCAGCCAACGCTAGTGGTTTTTTGATGTTTCATGTTATTGATTGCATAAGAATCAATATGGCGAATCCATTAAAAGAACATAAGTGTTTGTTGAAAATAATATTTATTTACATGTTAGGAAGTCACATGGCACTTACTTTCATAAGCCTCTGCCGTACTTTAATGACCGTGAAAGTCTCACTAAGGTTTCCGCTCCAGTTGTCACAATGTAAAAATGTTTGAACGTCATGTTTCGGGCCTACATTAGCCCATTCTCAAGTTCTTGAATTCTGAAACATATCTGCCCTAAGGCAACGTCAAGCGTAAAATGTTTGCGGCATATGCGCAATGTCAACAGATAAACATTATTCCCCGTATAACATGTTTCTAGTTGGAGGCACAGTTGTGGTGCCTCCAACTAGAAACATGTTATACGGTGAGGAATGTTTATCTGTTGACATTGTGCATATGCCGCAAACATTTTACGCTTGACGTTGCCTTAGGGCAGATATCAAATGTTCAAATGTTTGTTAAGCTTATGGGACTTAACTACGGCGTCATCAGTCCCTAAACTTACAAACTACTTATCAACTACCTTATACTAAAGACGGCACAAATATCCATGCCCGAGGGGGGATTCGAACCCCCGACCGTAGTGGCAGTGCAGACCGTGACTGGAGCGCCTCAGTCTTCTCGGCCACCGCGGCCGGCTAGGGCAGATATGTTTTAGAATTCAAGAACTTGAGAATGGGCTAATAGAGGCCCGAAACATGACGTTCAAACATTTTTACATTGTGACAACTGACGGAAACTTTAGTGCGATAGTACATACAGTTGTGAGATGGCATCCAAACAAACGACCGTGAAAGTCGTTTTTTAATATCTATTGCAGTTCCAGAGATATCTGGGGTGAAAAAGTTGAGTGGGACACCCTGTATACGCGACAGGGCTCTATCTTCACTGCAGAGGCGAAGAAATACGGAGATCCGAATGTGTAGCACAGAGAAATATGGACAACAGGGACGTTACTTCCGCACCGTGAGACTTTGGGGCGGGGGATAATCAAGCAACCGTTGGCTCAAAGCGGAATTCCCGGGTTGTAATCCCAGTCGGGCAGTAGTTTTCATCAATGAATTATGTCATGGCACAATGCAGGCGAAGGTAATAAATACTCTCCTTTCCCGCTTGCACGTCCCATTAGAAGGAATGACTAGCAACGGTTCAATGTACTTTGCGCCAAGCAGCTTACGAAGAACGTAGCTCGCACAGCGTCTTGTACGGTGAAATATCGCGACGGAAGCGATTAGCCGCAGTCGGCAGGTGGATGGCTTCCTGCGCGCTGTTTTCCCACGGCGGCGTGAACGCCCTAGCGCGCCTATAACGACCGCCGCGCCGGCCTCTGCTTTGTTAGCGGCCAGCCCACTGGCTGCCACTCCGCACACACTCGCTAGCCGGCGCAAAAAGCCGCAAACAGCGCCGCCACTTAGAGCGGCTGCTGCGTCGCCTTCCTTTTGGCTGTCCAGAGGTTTAGCACCGCGGAGCGCCGGGCTAGTTCTCTCGCGACTGGGCGCGAACTGCAAGTAAGCGCCACTAACTCCGCATACTTTGCGCAGCAGTAACTGCCTCCATCGACTTCTGAACGTAAACAAAACGAACTAAAAGAGACGCCTCACATTACGACTTAAGGAAGCTTATGTATGTTGTGACGTCTCCGTGGCAGTTATCAAACGGATTAGATAGAATAAGGGAAATCTGGAATCAGAGCCGGCGTTAGGCACGTGCGAAACGAGCCGTGGCCTCGTGGCAGGCGGCACGAGCTCTCCCCTCAGCCTCCCCTCCACGCTACCCTCTGACGTGCGAGAGGCACCCTAAGCCTAAGCATCTTACGGAACTATGAGGGGAATGTAAGACAGTGGTTTACGGGGGGCTTCTCCTCTGTATATGTTACTCTGTGCCTACGCTCCCCTCGTAATTCTGTGAGATGCTAGCAGGTGTCAGGTGGTTCCCTGGCTTAGTACTGGTAGACCACACTAGAGGCACTCCTGAGGGTGCCTCTCGCACATCAGAGGGTAGCGCGGAGGGGAGGCTGAGGGGAGAGCTCGAGCCGCCAGCCACGAGGCCACGGCTGTGTCCGGCTTGCTGGCGTTTGAGGGGAGGTGGTGGTGAGGGCAGCCGCTGCCACCTGCTCTGGCCAGTTTAAAGGGCTGCTTCTGACCGCAGCGACATCATGCGACATCTTACGGAACTGCTTCAGCACCCCCCGCCCCACACCCCTGAGCATTGTTCCCGGCCCTTATGGAGGTTTCCCGTCTGTATATATTTGTCTGTGACAGGGCGAAGGAGGGAAGCCGAGGGTTTTGTGACAACTCATTTCTTTGTTTAGATACTAGCTAGTTGTGTTTATGTGGTCGCTGACTATGAAAACTATTTTTCCAGTTGTTGCCTTTAGTTTCAGAAGAACCATTCTAGCCATTGTTTCGTTCTTTACGAATGAAGAGTACAGTAGTCATACTGGCAGTTGGCCGATGGAGACAATGCTGATCACGCTCATTTCTACTGCTTTGCCTAAATCTTGGGTAAAACCGAGCGAGATGGCGCAGTGGTAACACACTGGACTCGTATTTGGAAGGACGGTGTTCAAATCCATCTCCGGCCTAATTTAGGTTTTTCGTGATTTCCGTAAATCATTCCAGGCAAATGCCGGGATGGTTCCTTTGAAAGGGCACGGCCGATTTCCTTCCTCGTCCTTACCCAAACAGTCCGAGCGTAAGCTCCGTCTGTTGACGGGACGTTAAACTCCAAGCTTCCTTCCTTAATCTTGGTAAAAGAGGCGCGTCACACGAGCCGTTGTAACTCGCGATTGTTGGCTATAATTTACACTGATGTAGTGGGGAACTGTTTTTCATGTCCAGCACAGTTAGACCTTCCAGACTGGAATAATAAAATGTGGCAAAAATTTCAAATGTTGAAATTTTGGAATTGTTGTCGGGAGAAATAAATTTTATAAATAAAAACGTTTCAATTTACTTTTCATATCAATTTCCTGCAGAAAGTCTTAACACTAATGGCAGATAATTAATTTTCATTAAATTTCTACGTTCCCACTCTTACTTGGTATAGAATTTTACAGAGCCAGCTAATTTAAAATTCAAACAATTTGCATAAAATTTCAACCTAGTTATGAACTTAGCCTTTATTAAAGCAAGATACAAAGGAATTTTCGACTTTACCTGCCACTGGACTTTCAAATGAATAAATGGGGAAACATGGAAATATGTGGTAAACCGCGCTTCAAACCCACGTTTCCTGCTTAGGAAAGCTTCGCGCTGACCAGTACACCGTCTGCACACTGGACTACCTTTAGCATGTCTCCTGCCAGACCCAAATTTCAAACTCATTCACGCACTATTGACGTAGAGTCCCTGCCTATATCACTCAGCAGGCCTATGCACGGCATTTCATCGATTTCAGTAATAGTTCGAGACTGGTGACCAGCCGCACTGAAGAGAGGACACTGGCATTGAAATAGTTCAAAAGTTCAGGCTTCCTAAAATATGGAAGCAACGAGCTTGCAGGAGACGTTTCTTTCGTAGTGACAAATAAGTGTTCATACTTACTGTGAGTTCTTATTAAAATATGTACTAAATCTCCTGTGCAAATCCTAGAAATTTGCGAAAACCAATAGTATTTCAAAAATACCCAACTCATACTCTTCTGATTGGTCGTCAGACTGTGGTGTACAAATTTCTAATAAGTCGGTCAAGAACTTTTCGAGACTTTTGGGAAAAACTTTTCCTCTCTATATATTACGTCTAATTCCAAGTCTTTTATATAACTGTCAAATGAATTTTTAATGAAAACATGTGACAGCAGACAACTCATAGGAAAAAAAAATCTGACTGCTTTTAACATTACACAAGGTTTCCTTTCATTGTTTTTAATTAAGGGCTGCAGGGGCGGCAGTTAGGCTTGCTTCGGCCCTGTCTAGAATGAGTAAGCCGGCCGCGGTGGCCGAGGGGACTGAGGCGCTCCAGTCACGGTCTGCACGGTCACTACGGTCGGGGGGTTCGAATCTCCCCTCGGGCATGGATATTTGTGCCGTCCTTAGTCTTATGTAGTTCATAAGTAGTTTGTAAGCTTAGGGACTGATGACCCCGTAGTTAAGTCCCATAAGTTCTACAAACATTTGAAGATTTGATTTTTTTTGGAATGAGTAAAAGTACGAAATGCAATAAAAAGCATGTCTAGAGAGGCCATAGTATAAATCGGAAGTTTTGCCTATGACCCTTTTTTAACAACAAAGGGGTGGAAGCAAAGATGCTGTCTTTCCCCCACTCCGCCTCCGTAGTCAAGTGAACAGTGTGGTGGGTAGACTCGCAGGGGACCCGTATTCGATTACCGTTCCGGTCGGAGATTTTTCTCCGATCGGGTACTGGGTGTTGAGTCGTCGTCATCATCATTCACACGCAAGTCTCCGAAGTGGCGTCAGCTAAAAAGACTTGCACTAGGTATTGATTTTGAATGATTAACTTTGACCTTTGCACCTCTCATTTTGCATACCTAGTTCAGCAGTTGTCGTTTGATTTCTGACATGAAAGGACTAAGAAATTTACGGCTATCGGTATCAACGCCACCTCGCCTTCTAAGTGTCCTATTATTTTACAGTTACACAACGGGGGCCTGTGGATAGTGTGAATATACCTCCAAAATCGGTCGCTTAATTGAATAAAAAAAATCGTAACACTTTCTTCGATAATCACATTTATCAGCTCTAGTCCCAGACCATTGATAATGCAGAGAGTTAAACTATGAGAATTGTTAAATTACTGTATGGCGACGAATTACAGTGTTGATATATTTATCAATATTTTTCGCAATAGCGAATAATTGACTCATATGGAAGTTTGGGACGGTCCTGGAGTCATATTCGGGTAGCCTAGTGGTTAAGGCGACCACTCGCGAAAAGCGGGAAACCCGGGTTCGAGTCCCGGTCCGGCACAAATTTTCATGTCACCATTTGGTAGAACATCTACACCTTATGCAGTGACTTTAAGAGAAATTCGCTATTGCGAAAAAATGTAGATACGAGAATTATGGCTGAACAGTTCAAATTGTTTGGCTTTCAGTCTGATAGCCAGCTGGAAAGCTCACTTACATGATCTTGTTCAAAAATTAAATTCTGCATTGTTTACTATTAGAACAGTATCTCAAGTAAGTAATAAACCAACATGAAAAGTAATCTACTTTACTTATTTTCATTCACTTATTACATATTATTTTTTATAAGTCTTTTGATTCAAAAAGGGTATTTATGAAGCAGAAGAGGCAATAAGAGCCTCACCCCTGTTCAGTAGCCAAGGATATCTGACATTCACCTCTCATTATATATCTTTAATGTCGATTAGTGGTATCAATGTAAGATAATTTCCAAAAGTTAGCAGCTTCCACTCAGATAAATTAGAGAGAATTCGAATCTGTATTTGGATCGCACCATTTTCACCAACGTGCATAACGGGATGCTGTATTCTGCTGCATCAGTTTTCAGCAAGCTTAGTAGTAACCGATGTATGATCAAGTATGAAGAGTTTTCTCATGGCTGACTCTTTCCATGCCGTGCGGGTGTAGCTGAACGGTCTGGATTGCCACGTTGCAGATCGCGCGGCCTCCCGCGTCGGAAGTTCGAATCCTCTCTCGGGCATGCATGTTTGTGTCGTCTTTAGTATGTTAGTTCATAAGTAGTTTTGTAAATTTAGGGACTGATGACCCCCAATTAAGTCCCTTAACCTTTACAAACATGTGAACGTTTTGGACTCTTTCCATTTTGTCAAGGTCTCCTGGTGAAAAAAAATAAAAATAAAAACTGCGAATTTATTTATGTTGTTTTATTTACTTATGCTTAGGTCTGTTGTGTGCGTAGAAGTACTAGACATTTTCTTCCATGTGTTACAATTTTATGTACCGACTTATTCTGCTCAATTAGGTCCTTGCAAATTTCGCAGGAGAGCTTCTCTGAAGTTTGGAAAGTAGGAGGCGTGGTACTGCCGGAAGTAAAAAGTTGTGAGGCGGCATCGTGAGTCATGCCGGGGTAGCTCATTCGGTAGAGCGCTTGCCCGCGAAAGGCAAAGGTCCCAGTTTCGAGTCCCGGTTCCGGCACACAGTTTTAATCTACCAGTAAGTTTCATATCAGCGCTCACTCCGGTGCAGAGTGAAAGTTTCATTCATGACGAATATAAATAAACAAATCCCATGACTACTGTCGCCTCATTGTACAAAGACCACTTTTTTTAACACGAATTATGCTATCAATGTAGCGGCGGCTCTGCACAGGTGATTAGCAGCAGCCGGCCGCGGTGGCCGAGGAGACTGAGGCGCTCCAGTCACGGTCAGCACGGCCACTACGGTCGGGGGTTCGAATCCCCCCTCGGGCATGGATATTTGTGCCGTCCTAGTTCGTAAGTAGTTCATAAGTAGTTTGTAAGTTTAGGGACTGATGACCCCGTAGTTAAGTCCCATAAGCTTTACAAACATTTGAACTTTTTTTTTTTTTTTTTTTTTTTTTTTTTTTTTTTTTTTTTTTTGCAGCTGCACTTAGCCTTATACCTGGAGCGCGATGACCCTGGACTTGGTGGCGTTGCTCATGACGCAGACGGCGAGCGTGTAGAGGCCGGCGGGCGACCTGGCGAGGCGCCTCGCGGCGTCGGGCAGGCGCAGGCAGGCGTGCAGGCACTGCAGGCACGACAGCTCGTCCAGCAGCGCGCGCCGCCCCCCGCCGCCCCCACCGCCCCCGCCGGCCCCGGCGCCGCCCCCGCCGCCCCCCTGGCCCGGCGCCGGCGTCTGCACGGCGCGCAGCAGCTCCAGCAGCAGCGTCACGCCGTCCAGCGGGTCGCCGATGAACTCCTGCACGAAGCTGTGGGTACCAGGGGAACCAGCATTACATCATCATGTGGTATAGCCACGATTATAACGAACATATCAGAGTCATTTTGTAGCAATAAATTTAAGACGAAACAACGGCATGTACTTTCTTGGCATCGTTACAAAAAGATACGGCCAAACTTTCAGGAAACATTCCTCACACAGAAAGAAAGAAAATGTGGACATGTGTCCGCAAACGCTTAATTTCCAAGTTAGAGCTCATTTTATTACTTCCCTTCAAATCACATTAATCATGGAATGTAAACACACAGGAATAGAACGTACCAGCGTGACTTCAAACACTTTGTTACAGGTAGTGTTCAAAATATCCTCCGTTAGCGAGGATACATGCATCCACCCTCCTTCGCATGGAATCCCTGATACGCTGATGCAGCCCTGGAGAATGGCGTATTGTATCACAGCCGTCCACAATACGAGCACGAAAAGTCTCTACATTTGGTACCGGGGTTGCGTAGACAAGAGCTTTCAAATGCTCCCATAAATAAAAGTCAAGAGGGTTGAAGTCAGGAGAGTGTGGAGGCCATGGAATTGGTCCGCCTCTACCAATCCATCGGTCACCGAATTTGTTGTTGAGAAGCGTACGAACACGTCGACTGAAATGTGCAGAAGCTCCATGGTGCAAGAACCACACGTTGTGTCGTACTTGTAAAGCCACATGTTCTAGCAGCACAAGTAGAGTATCCCGTATGAAATCATGATAACGTGCTTCACTGAGCATAGGTAGAAGCACATGAGGCCCAATCAAGATATCACCAATTCCTACCCAAACGTTCACAGAAAATCTGCGTTGATGACGTGAATCGAGGAAATACAGCACCTACTAACGAAACAACTAGGTATTTTGACAATTGTCTGCACGAATTATTTAAATTTACATTTAAAGAGAAATACTAAAATGAGCTCTAACATAGAAATTAAGCGTTTCCGGACACATGTCCACATATATTTTCTTTTTTTGTGTCTGAGGAGTGTTTCCTCAAAGTTTGGCCGTACCTTTTTGTAACACCTTATATATATAAAAGTAATGACACACTTTGTTTAATCATACTTTTAATGAATAATGTCAGGTACGGTATAATATTTTGCAGTAATTCTAAAAACTAAGAGAAAATTTTTTAGATTGAGATTTCAGTTTTCCAAACATCTGCAATTCTGTATACTGAATACAGGAGGAATCCGCTTCACTTATTATGACACATATCACCGTTTACTGGCAACTTAAATACCAATACCATCATCAGATGTATAACCGAAACACTTGACGATACTTATAGCAGTAACGATTACTGATAATACACTCCTTGCCATTAAAATTACTACACCACGAAGACGACGTCCTACAGACGCGAAATTTAACCGACAGGAAGAAGATGCTATGATATGCAAATTATTAGCTTTTCAGAGCATTCACGCAAGGTTGGCGCCGGTGGCGGCACCTACAACGTGCTGACATGGGGAAAGTTTCCAACCGATTTCTCATACACAAACAGCAGTTGACCGGTGTTGTGATGCCCCGTGTAAGGAAGAGAAATGCGTAGCCTATCGCGATTGCGATTTATCGTAACGCGACATTGTTGCTCGCGTTGGTCGCGATCCAATGATTGTTAGAAGAATATGGAATCGGCGGGTTCAGGAGGGCAATACGGAACGCCGTGCTGGATCCCAACGGCCTCGTGTCACTAGCAGTCGAGATGACAGGCATCTTATCCGCATGGCTGTAACGGATCGTGCAGCCACGTCTAGATCCCTGAGTCAACAGATGGGGATCTTTGCAAGACAATAACCATCTGCACGAAATGTTCGACGACGTTTGCAGCAGCATGGACTATCAGCTCGAAGACCATGGCTGCGGTTACCCTTGACGCATCACAGACAGGAGCGCCTGCGACGATGTACGCAACGACGAATCTCGCTGCTCTTATGGCAAAACGTCAAGTTTTCGGATGAATCCAGGTTTTGTTTACAGCATCATGATGGTCGCATCCGTGTTTAGCGACGTCGCGGTGAACGCACATTGGAAGTGTGTACTCGTCATCGCCATACTGGCGTATCACCCGGCGTGATGGTATGGGGTGCCATTGATTACACGTCTCGGGCACCTCTTGTTCGCAGCGACGGCACTGAATAGTGGTCGCTACATTTTAGATGTGTTAAGACTCGTGGCTCTACCCTTCATTCGATCCCTGCGAAACCCTACATTTCAGCAGGATAATGCACGACCGCATGTTGCAGGTTCTGTACGGGGCTTTCTGGATACGGAAAATGTTGGCCAACACATTCTCCAGATCTGTCATCAATTGAAAGTGTTTGGTCATTGGTGGCCGAGCAACTGGCTCGTCACAATACGCCAGTCACTACTCTAGATGAACTGTGTTGAAGCTGCATGGGTATGTGTACCTGTACACGCTATCCGAGCTCTGTTTGACTCAATGCCCAGGCGTATCAAGGCCGTTATTACGGCCAGAGGTGGTTGTTCTGGGTACTGATTTCTCAGAATCCATGCACCCAAATTGCGTGAAAATGGAGTCACATGTCCTAATATAATATATTTGTTCAATGAATACCCGTCTATCATCTGCATTTCTTTTTGGTCTAGCAGTTTTAATGGTCAGTAGTGTATTTCATGAAACATCTGTTTCAAAGGAACAGACATTTCTGGTGGTAGTGCAGCTGTAAATATGATATTAAATAATTCATCATTCCTTAGCAGCATTCGTAAAAGGACGATTATTTAATAACATATTTATGGCTGCAGTACCATCATAAATGTTTGTTCCTTTGGATCACGTTTCATAGAAATTAAGTGCCTCTCCCCTTCGCGGGAATCACACTAAACGTGTGCGAGCACTTGGGGGATGTAGGCAAGTGTGACAAATGGAAGTTTGTTTGTAAATCCATCGGACTTAACTACTTGGTCATTAGTCCGTAGCTTACGAACTACTTAAACTAAGGTAAACATACCTAAGGAACCAGAAACACTCAGGTCCGAGAGGGAATCGAATCCCCGTCGGCGAACGCCCTAGTGCTTACGGCTAATCCACCGTGGCATGGTGGCATGGAAGTTTGGTTCTGGCCAGGTAGAGTGTTCGGGTGGCGACCGCTCGCCAAAAGCGGGAGACCGGAGTTCGAGTCTCGGTCCGACATAAATTTTCATTTGTCACCAACTAACAGACCATCTTTAGTAATGCAACTATTGTCGGCAGAATTCGCAAATGGCCAACATACAATGGATTATTTAATATGATTACTGATAAATTCCAGCATGTACTCTGCCACATATATTTTGCTGTCACTAATCCGTCTCTAACGTTTCACAGAATCGTAAATTGGATTTGCAAGAATTGAATTTTGTGACCTTCATACACTAAAAATTCTAGGGATGTTTGTATGATGACAAATGTCAAAGAGGCCAGGTGTTAAAGATAAACAATTTTTCCCTAGTTAAAAATAAATAAATAAAAAGTTCAAATGTTTGTGGTGCTTAAGGGACTTAACTGCGGGGTTATCAGTCCCCAAACTTACAAATTGCTTATTAACTAACTTACACTAAAGATAGCACAAACATCCATGCCCGAGGGGGGATTCGAACCCCCGACGGGAACGGCCTCACGCATGGTAGCATAGTGCGTCAATGCGCTCGGCCGCTCCGCCGCGGCTTTTCCCTTGTAAGTATCTCATATAAAAAGGTGACACTGAAACTTGGGAGCAACACCCAGCTTCAGGTATCACCGGCCGCCACTGATTTATACCCAACTTTGAGTTGCGCAAACGTTTTGTGTTCCGCGGTGAAAATTTCTACTGAGATCATTCTAAGGAGCCAGAAACGCAT
This sequence comes from Locusta migratoria, assembly GCA_026315105.1. Classification (NCBI taxonomy): domain Eukaryota; kingdom Metazoa; phylum Arthropoda; class Insecta; order Orthoptera; family Acrididae; genus Locusta; species Locusta migratoria. Next base: position 355,614,257 of record CM048745.1, read on the forward strand.
TTATTAGCTGCTTACACATTCTTAATTTTAAACTTTTATTATTACTATGCAGTACCCAGGTTCGAGACATTGTGTCTCATCATCAGGTTCATCTGCAAATTACAGTGCCGATTATCCATCTTTTCGATGTTTCGCTTTTTAATTACGGGACTTCTTGTTTTACATGCAGACCTTGCCTTAAGTGCCTATGTTGCGCCCAAGTCGGCCGTGGTGACCGAGCGGTATGCGGCGCGCCAGTCACAGTCTGCAAGGCCCCTACGGTCGGAGGATCGAATCCCCCCTCGGGCATGTATGTCTGTGTCGTCTTTAGTATAAGGTGGTTCATAAGTAGTTTGTAAGTTTAGGGACTGATGACCCTGCAGTTAAGTCCCTTAAGCTTAACAAACATTTGAACATTTTGTTGCGCCCAAGTTGCGAACAGTACTTCCCGATTTGTTTCATATACCAGGACTCAGTATTTTGTTGCTACATGTAGCAGTTTTACGGACTCACTAAGTACGTATACTCCCTTGGTACTGAATCAGTTTAGTAAAGATTTAAGGTAGCCATTTTATTAAATTGATTATAATTTGCAGATATACTTGATAAGACATAGGTCTCGAAACTCGGGTAGTGCATAGAAATAAAAAAGTTTAAAATTAACAACTATTTAGGATCCAATTATTAGAGATGAATATTTACGGTTGCGGATGTCCCGAAAGAAGAAAATTGTGCCGGCCGCGGGGACTGAGGCGCTCCAGTCACGGTCTACACGGCCACTACGGTCGGGGGTTCGAATCCCCCCTCGGGCATGGATATTTGTGCCGTCCCAGTTCGTAAGTAGTTCATAAGTAGTTTGTAAGTTTAGGGACTGATGACCCCGTAGTTAAGTCCCATAAGCTTAACAAACATTTGAACATTTGAAGAAAATTGTAATATAATATATTTGTGTCTTCAGTTTTCAGGAAGCAACTGTAGATAGTTGACACCTTCGGTGCAGAAGAAATCTGTGTGTCTGTTTGTAAATCTATCGGACCAAACTGCTTGATCATCAGTCCGTGGCTTACAAACTACTTAAACCTAGGTAAACTAACCTAAGGACAACACAGACACACTCATGCCCCAGGGAGGACTCGAACCTCCGACGGCGAGCAACCGCGCGCTCCGCAGCGAGGCGCAGAAGAATGAACCACCCGAAAGAGAAAGAAAAAAAAAAAAGTTCAAATATTTGTAGAATCTATGGGACTTAACTACGGGGTCATCAGTCCCTAAACTTACAAACTACTTATGAACTACCTACAACTAAGGACGGCACAAATATCCATGCCCGAGGGGGGATTCGAACCCCCGACCGTAGTGGCCGTGCAGACCGTGACTGGAGCGCCTCAGTCCTCTCGGCCACCGCGGCCGGCAAGAGAAAGAACAGCACAGACTTCCTGAACGCCGAGTAAAGACATCAGCGATATTAATACAGTGCAAAGGACCGTGCAGCCGCAGCCGATTTCCTTTCGTTTAGTAGCGGTGATGGAGTGACGTAGTGGCGTTCTGTTACGGCAGTAAACGCTCCCGCCCATCGCAGCGCCTAATCGTAGGCGCCGGTCCGTGGCATTGCGCAAACACGGCAGATGGCAGTAAAGATGGCGGTCTGTATACGTATGCGGCCTCTCAGAACCCGCCTGGGCGCATGCGCGGCCCGATAGCATCGTCCTGTTGAGCCGGCCACTTCCTGGCCCCACGGACACTCTGTCCGCAGGCGCAGTTAAACGGCGTGGAAGCAAGACGGCGTGCAGTGGCGGCGCTACTCGTCGGCGACGTCGGCGACCGCCGACGGCCTCGCGCCTGTAGGGGCCTCGCAAAACATTGTTAATTTTTTAATTTTTTTTATGTTTAACGGCGCTTTTCAACTGCTAGGTTGTGTAGCGACGAATTACATCTTGTTTAACCTAAAGACGAACACAACATCTTTTTAAACAATGAAAATAATCCGACAAAACACAATAACGACAGCTCAGCTCAGCTTTATGTCAGCCAAGACACTGCGGTGTCATTACTATCAACTGAAGCCGAAGGAGCGGCTAGTATTAAGTATGATGTGATCTTAAAAAATAATCAGTGTGCCGAAAAGTCGAAAAGTTTCTCTATTTATATTATGTTTATTGTAATTTTGGTCATTTGATTAATACTTGTAACTTATAATAATAAAATTTTAGTATAATCATTATTGGTGTAGAATTTAGCTCATTTTATTTAACGTTTTCTTCCTTACTGAAAAAAAATTTAAGCCGCGGCGAATTAGCCGTGCGTACTGGAGCGCCATGTTGCGGTGCGCGCGGCAGTTTGCCGTCGGGGGTTCGAATCCCCCCTCGGGCATGGATGTTAGTGCCGTCTTTAATATAAGGTAGTTCATAAGCCGTTTGTAAGTATAGGGACTGATGACCCCCTAGTTAAGTCCCATAAGCTCCACAAACATTTGAATTTTTTTTTTTTTTTATTTTTTTATTTTTTTTTTTTAATGAAAGGAGCCTCGCAAAGACAAGTTCGCCGACGCCCAGTTTTCGTCTAGCGCCGCCACTGACGGCGTGTCACTTTCGTGACACAGCTGCTGAAAACTCACTACTCCACTATGATCTGAGATACGTCGGTGTGCAAAACGTAGGGACGAAAGTAGCTTTCGCGAAGTGTGCTACTGCCATCAGGTACTCCGCAAATCACCCATAATTACCTGCAAAGGTTCGTGTCGGGCCCGGTGGTCTTTGGGTAAAACGCACGACTGGAAAGCGAAGAGTAGCGGGTTCGAAACCCGGTCGGAACTCGGGATTTTTTCAGTTTGCACTTTAACCAATACTTCACCTCCCAACGATGTGAGGAGTCGCCCGAAACGACATGACACGTAGTTCGGATTCCACATTAAACTGTAGGTCCCTTTTTCCAGGTTGGATAGCCGCGGTGGAGTAGTCGAGCGGTCTAAAGCACCTCGCTGCGGAGCGCGCGGTTGCTCGCCGTGGAGATTCGAGTCCTCCCTGGGGTATGGGTGTGTGTGTTTGTCCGTAGGTTAGTTTACCTAGGTTTAAGTAGTTTGTAAGATACGGACTGATGACCACGCATTTTTGAATCCCAGGTTGGATAACTGGGGTAGGCTAGGGACACGCAAGTCGCCGAAGTGGCGTCCAATTGAAAGACTTGCACCAGGCCAATGAGCCACACGAAATTATTATATCGAACCAGTTACGGACAATTTATCTACCGTTCCATTCTCGGATATCACGCGAGAAGAAAGGACACCTTAATGTATCCATCCAAGTTCTGAGTTCTCTTATTGTGTTATGATTATAAGTTCCTCTATGTTAATGGGGGTCAACAAAGTAAACTGAAACATCCCGACAGATTAAAACTATGTGCCGGATCGGGTTCGAACGTAGGACCTTTGCCTTTCGGGGGCGAGAGATTTTCTGACTGAGCTTCAAACCTGTCGCTTCAGCTTTACATCCGCAACTACCTCGCCTAGAGCACTCGGTGAACGTCTTCCTTACGTTGATGATTATCATAAACTTGGCTATGCTATTTCGTTTCCTGTTTATGAGGATCCGCCATGAGCAAAGCAGTGATTTTCATCTTCATACTCATAGATGTTTCCCACCTATGCTATTGAGTGGCACAGTGACATACCTGAGAAGAAAGAATGCTGGAAGAAGCATGTAAGTGTCCCCTACAAAGCGTTGTCATCTAGCGGAGCGCTGCTAACTGCTTGTGGTCAGGTGGTTTTCAGGCAGTCTGCAACCCCCTGTGACGTCACTGGCGAACATGTTACGAGGTACCACGATCGGTCTCGACCAACACCTTCTGCAGACAAAGCCTCACAACAGCCCATGTGACGTCACACCGATAGGCCGCTATCGCTAGCTGACTGGCTGGCCACTACAAGTCATTGGACTGTGCCCCAGCGGCCATGACGGGGCTAATCTAAATGTTTTGTTTCAAATGTTTGTATAGTCTATGGGACTTAACTACGGGGTCATCAGTCCCTAAACTTACAAACTACTTATGAACTACTTACGAACTAGGACGGCACAAATATGTCCGAGGGGGGATTAGAACCCCCGACCGTAATGGCCGTGCAGACCGTGACTGGAGCGCCTTAGTCCCCTCGGCCACCGCGGCCGGCAATGGGCTAATCTGTAGCCATTTACTTGCTCTTTCATATTTTTATTCTGTAAGATCTCTTTACTGAGTTGGAAGAGCATTGCCTGATGCGTAGTATGAGTAAATCATAAAGCATGTGGTCCGGTGAACAAATATCCCAAGGGAAAACTCCGCCTATATTTCCGTCTAAAATCAGATTTGCTCTTACAAGTACTATTAGTCCGACAAAATCCTCCAGTGTTTGATTTAATTAATATTTGAATATGTCTGTTTATATGATGTAATTATCTTGTATTAAGCAGTAAAAAAGTTAGATATCGTTCGTACATTCTCCCGGTCATGACATATGCATCCGAAACCTGAGTTATGAAATGAAGAGAGAAAGCAAATCACAAGCTAGTGAGAAGAAATTCTTTAGGAACAGTCTTGGTGAGAAAGATAGGTTAAGAAATGAGAAGATCAAAGAGTTAATGAAGGTGGAACGATTACAAGAGGAGAAATGGTAGGGGTATCTAAAGCGAATGGAGGAGAAGAGGATACCAAGGACGATACACGAGATGAAACTCGAGGGAAAGAGACCAAGAGGAAAACCGAGAGACAGATGGCTGAAAGGAGTGGAGCAATCTGTCAGGAAGAAAGAAGAAGCCTGGACCAAGGTGAAGACGGTGGCAAGATAGAAGACTATGGAGAGGGCTTATGTTCGACGCAGACCCGGTCGGAGGCTGGAAAATGTCCAAGATAATGATAACGATCTTGCATTAATCTATGTTTCTGTTATTTAAAAATTATTTAAATGCAAGTTTAATAGAAAGGTGACAGGGGTAATGTACAGTTGGCGCCAAAATGTAGGCACTGGCGCCGAGTGTTACTCCTAGCGCAGTTGAGTCGAGCGAGAAGCCTCGGCAGTTGACAACTATGGAAGTCGAGCGAAGCGCCTCAGACCGTTAACGTATAAAGAGTCAAGCCATGGGGCCTCAAAATGAAAACATTTATTTCAATGACGAGTGCGTATCGCGTATCATGTAATATAAGATTGTTAAACTTTGTGAATTCCTATTATACAGTTGGGGCTTTCTGTAAAGCAACAGCGAATTATAAATAAAACAAGAAAAGCCACTGGCGTCCCGAAATTTCGTGTGACATACTTCATTATAGAATCAAAACCTAGCCACATTGCACTACTATTTCAGCCTCTCATCAAGAAATAACGGATCCACGACCTGAGTGCTGCTTCTGCGCAGGGCACAACAGCAGCGAAAGAAGATAGATTGGTGAAAAGAAACTCTCGTCTTCCTTCCATGACGAGGTAGGATGTAACACGGCTCCTCACGTGCAGTGCTTTTTTCTGTCACAAACAGAAACATTGGCACGAAGTGTTTTGGTAACAGGACCTAGGGTAGAAAGAAGGAAAAAGTTGGAAACTTACGTACTAACTTTCAAATAATTAACTTCCTCGAACTTTTAAGACATAACTCCCATCTTTTTCTCCTTTTATCCCGCCGTAGTGGCAGGGACTGTTGTGAGGCCTTGTCTCTAGAAAGTGTTGTCTCGATTCGCCGCTGCCGCAGATATAATAGGCCGAGCTGTCCGACAGGGAGTTGCATTGCGACTGCAAACCTCCGGGTCTTCTTAAGAGGCTGCAGAGTTTTTCGGCACGTTACGGGCCAACAGGGCGTTGTATGATCAAAAGTAGTTGATCATAAAGTATTTAGTGGTTTAGGTTAGGCTTCGTAAACGAAAAAATATGTAATAAAAGGGGACACACATAGTTTAAAAATGGAACTTTGACAACACTGCAACAATACCACTCACTGCCATTGATATGCATTCTATCGAAGATTACAGACGACGTCATAAAGTTTTGAATATAAGCTCGAAAACTGAATGTGTTGCTTCTTATTTACGCATACAGTCTGCTATGAGACATATATTTTTCGAGATCAGATATCATGCTGGAGACTTCTGTGGCAAGAGTCCACGCTTCCGCTGTTCAGAAGACGTTACATATCGTCGCTCTTGAAACGCCCTCTGGAAAAGTATCGTATCCGTTCTACGACACATTCAATTGAGATGCGTAACTCATCCGCTGCGGTGTAGTAGCTGAGCAGTCTAAGGCGCCTCGCTACGTAGGGCGCGTTTGCTCTCCGTCAGAGGTTCGAGTCCTCCCTAGGGCATGGGTGTGTGTGTGTGTGATGTCCCTAGGTTAGTTTACCTTAGTTTAAGTAGTTTGTAAGCTACGGACTGATGACGACGTAGTTTGGTCCGGTAGATTTACAAACATTTGAACAACCATTTTATGTAACTCATCAACATCTGCTTAGGGACACAGTTCTGGCCGCTGCAGAAGACGCCAGGTGGGATGGAGAGAGTGTACCAGAACATGCTTCGGAGGTACAATGTGTGTAACGACGTTGGTGGTCGCCACATCGAACCGCTGTTGTAATGCATCAATACGTTGCGGCTGGTGCCGTAGACGTTGGGTTCGTGTTGTTGTCGACTAATGTAAACCATAAGGTGGAAATTGTAATGAAAATGAGTAAGTAATAACAGGAAGATGCAGTATTCTTTTCTAATTGATCGCAACAGTTGTACTGGGTCCCACCTAATTACGTTCCTCAAGTAGGAGTGGATGAGATAATCATCTGAATTGAAACCGTCCTGGAACGAAAACGATACGTTTCCCATGGGTTTCCATTCCAAATGTTATGTACTCACTACCCTCTACAAGTCCTAGAAGCTTGTAACGGGAATTGCCGAGCGGGAGTAGCCGAGCGGTCTGGAGCGCCATATTGCGGATAGCGCGGCCTCACGCGTCGGAAGTTCGAACCTCCCTCGGGTATGGATGTCAGTGTTGCCTAAAATATAAGTTACTTCATAAGTTCAAAATGTTTGTAGAGCTTATGGGACTTTACTACGGGGTCATCAGTCCCTAAACTTACAAACTACTTATGAACAAGCTAATACTAAGGACGGCACAAATATCCATGCCCGAGGGGGGGTTCGAACCCCCGACCGTAGTGGCCGTGCAGACCGTGACTGGAGCGCCTCAGTCCCCTCGGCAACCGCGGCCGGCGCGATTCACCGCGGCAGTTCATAAGTAGTTAGTATGTTTAGGGACTGATGACTGCGCATTTAAGTTCCATACGCTTTACAAACATTTGAACTTTTTTTTGTAACGGGAATTTCCGACCATCCTGTATATTATGAAGATTTTGTGTGTTAAAAATGCTATCTAGTATATTGTTTTTATTTTTAAAATTTTCGATTAATGGGCTAAATTAATTCAGAATTTCGTTCCAGTCCCTACATTGTGCATCAATTCGACGTATCCGTGCCATCTCCCTGTATTTATCCGATATATGGTGGAGATTTTCCAACAGATTCCCTTAATTTATGATTATCGATATGGTGTTTGATCTTCTCGGACATTTCCGAAAGAACAGACACCATGTGTTGACCCGTGATTATTCCAAAGTGGACATCTTTCTTCTCAATGTCTTTACGAGTTTGTATTTCCCATGTTCGTTCTTGTTTACTGTCAATTTCATTTATAAGATACATATTTCCTCATACCTCGTTATTATCTCCCTGTATTTATCCGATATATGGTGGAGATTTTCCAACAGATTCCCTTAATTTATGATTATCGATATGGTGTTTGATCTTCTCGGACATTTCCGAAAGAACAGACACCATGTGTTGACCCGTGATTATTCCAAAGTGGACATCTTTCTTCTCAATGTCTTTACGAGTTTGTATTTCCCATGTTCACTTCGTTCTTGTTTACTGTCAATTTCATTTATAAGATACATATTTCCTCATACCTCGTTATTAACCTTTTTTACGTTTCCTATATATAACCAAGTGCTTGACCCACTCCCTTATTCCCCTACGCTTTCGATCTGCATACTCTATCCATTTTTGCGTTAAACATATTTTTCTTGTTCACGTTCCATTTCTCTACTAGTCCGGACGCCGCATTACGAGGCGCAATTAGCTCAGTCTTTCAGCGCGGAAGCGTCAACGTTGGCGAAGTATTCTCGCCGTTTACGAGCGCCAGGGACAGGCTGGGCCGTCGTTAGAGCGGTTGCGGTCAGCTGGAAAGTTGTTCGGCCGCACGTCCATGCGTCAAAAACAGTGCTCTCCCAGCACTAACAGAGCACGCCATGCCTCCAGAATTCCATCGTTAGCACTAACGACGTGTGTAACTTCTTTTTTGTCTTTGTACCGACGTACAGAATAGGGAGGAACTGCGGAATTGACGTTATTAACGTCCTGTAGAGGTACAATAGCAGTGGGATGTTATTCCGGTTCCTGTTCTCGAAACGCTGTGAGTACTTAACTGTCAGGGGTGCAGAGAGACTGGGACAAGGGCCCACACGTGGACAATTACAGATCCCGGAGATCGACCGGCCTGGAAAGTTGCCGCACGACTTGCACATCACGTGGAGTTTCACGCTCAGTGTGAGGACGCGCATTATCCTACTGGAATAACACATTACCTTTACCTTCCTGTCACATGAGAGGCAGAAAAAGCTCTTATCTTACAACAGCATGTACCGACGGCTGGCCAGCGCTCCCACCACAAGGCTTATGGCACCCTAGCCCTTTCAGACCTGGTGTCTATTGAACACCGAGTTTGTATTAATTTTAGGACACTATATGGATGTGCTTTACTTTGTGACCAATTTGCCTGTTTACCGGACATCTGTCGCTTTAAGTTTCGTGCTTCCAGCTGCCATCTGTCACCAGAATGGCGTGCTACAATGAAAAACCCTAAACATGTCGGACCCGTTGCGGAGTGCGCCAGACATGATACCATTGGTTGAAATTATTCATGTATTGATTTATGAATTTTGAGCAAATTCCACATTACGGTAATGTTCCGTAATAAATATACAGTGACGTATATAATGTTAACTTCTTATTTCAAATCTTTAACTGCCGTGCAGACTCAGTGACCAATTTATTTGACTTTTTTTTTAATTTTTGAAATCAAATATGATTTTTTTTAATTTTGCTGAAATATACAATAGACATGAAAAGTGCAACGAAATTTTTATTGTATTTTTAAAATAGTTCAGGACTTATAGGGCTAGACCAGTGTTTTCCAACCTTTTACAATATGCGACCCCTTTTTCAAGTAAAACTGTTCTGACGTTCCCCTTCCGAATACAAAATATTCTGGCGATCTGCCCCCCCCCCCTCGACATTCTCACGCAGCGAAACTATGTTAACATGAGATTGGATTCCATTTTATGGATCGTCTGCACCACGACCACAAGATTAGTTTTTATTAGTAGTAAATTGACTTCAATAACAGTTGGTTACAGAAGAAATTACTATACATATTACGTTGTAGTATTTGATATACATTTTTCTGTTCTAGCCGCGTCAGGTACAAGTGCTTTAAGATCTTGACTTATCATAGTCAATCTGTGATGGAAATCGATTTGCTATTAATAAAGAAAGGATACAAATATAATCATCTTTACTTTGCTACAGCTTTTTTTTTAAATTGCGGAAAGACGTTTTTTGTGTAATTTTAAATTTTCGGAATGGAACGCATTATCCTATTTTTACATGATTTTCGGCAGAAAGATATATTTTTCTTAAAGAGAGTTTCGCATTTCAGGTATGACTCTAAAGTTAATCATGCTCAGTAAAAAAAGGTCTTACAGTACAGACAATTTGAAAAGAAGTATATCTCTTTGATCGAATTTTTCAGATTTGCTTATTGTATCATGATCCTCGACCTATCGATTATTTCCTGAAAACAGGTTTTAGGCTCTGCGCTTGTTCATTCATCATTAACGTTCTACGTTATCAAACAATCTATGATGTATCCGATTCACAATTAACGTTATACAAGGAAATCCGTAATTTTAACATCAAATGAATTTCACTCAGGCATACGTCTCCGTATCATTGAATCCGTAGTTATTTTATCGCGAACCTACCCCCGAATTTGCAACCCTCCCACCCTAGGGGTCGCGACTCACTGGTGAGAAACACTGCCTGGAGTGGGGCCAGTGGTGTCTTGGACAAAGACACTCTAGAATATGGCGTCTTCCAGGACTAAGTCGTACGCGCCAACGACCACGACGTTCGTACAGGCTGAACGCGCTGTCACCAGTGAAGACCATGGACCGCTGTTCCAAGTGATCCTCTGACGGCACCAGTGGAGCCCTGCACGTCGATGCTGGGGCATGAGCGGAAGACGGGCTAGAGGTGTGCTTGCACGTAGTCCCACTGCTAGGAACCGGTTGGCAACAGTTCGCGTTGACCATTCTGGCCTGACAAATCCTCTTACGTCTGTCATGGTAGTTGTACGATCTTGTCTGTATTGCGTCGACGACCAGAATCTGGTCTACGGATGTGAGAATGTTCCCTTGACCTCTGCAGCCAGCATCTCTGCAGAACTTTTGCAGCACATCCAATTTGTGTAGCAATGCTCTGAAAGAACCATCCCGTCACTCAGAAGGCCCCAGTTTGACCCTTTACAAAAATGTCTGTAAATCTATCGGACCAAACTGCGTGGTCATCAGTCCGTAGCTTACAAACTACTTAAACTAAGGTAAACTAACCTAAGGAGAAACACACACACCCATGCCCCAGGGAGGACTGGAACCTCCACGGCGAGCAACCGCGCGCTCCGCAGCGAGACGCTTTAGACCGCTCGGCTACTCCACCGCAGCGACCCTTTACAAACTCGCTCATTTTGCTGTAGGAATCACCAGCGGCTCTCAGTGACGTGGCGTCTTTCTGCCCCACACTTTCATATCACACGGAGGCTTTTGGCTGCAACCAAGGAGGTTAGAATTCAGGGAAACCCTCTTACGCTGAAAAAGTGAAGTCTGCCTCCACCATATTGCTACGTTTTGAATAAGTGTTCGTATTATAGAGCTAAAACAGGAATAAAACATCCGACGATTTTGCCGTGATGTACAACGTGTTAAAAGAGTGCACATTAACCGTTAAAAATTAAGTTTTCAACTATTTTATGATGAATATTTATTACTATTTATTCAAGAAAGTATATTGTTTGATAGTGCATACTTTGCAGTCACTGTCAGTTCAATGCATTAACAGTAAGAGGGTCAACTTAACGCATACTTTTTAAAAAAAAATGTTTGTATAGTCTATGGGACTATGGGACTATGGGGTCATCAGTCCCTAAACTTACAAACTACTTATGAACTAACTAAGACTAAGGACCGCATACTTTTAACGGAGAAATAGCATTCCGAAACCGACAAATATAGCGGACAGCTTCAACTGACATATGTGCTCGGCATAGATAATGCCATCTCCCTTTATTCTAACCTCCTTGACTGTAACCATTTCTTATTAAACGGCACAGAGATGGAGTTCTGGCAATAACGTCACTACAGCTACCTGCTGTCGGACGTTGAAATCATGACCAGATGGCATCTGCTGTCATGTGATCAAAATCTACGTTGTCTTTGCAGTTGTACTAATCTTTTTCCTCTATCAGCCTCCTCATTTTGAATCACTGGACACGGTCACATGAATGCGATCACCGCGTATGATCGACGCCAATGTGCAATAATCAACAGATGGCGCTTGGCAGAAATAGCAGTGGATGTTATATACTAGAAGGAGTTGGAAAATAAGTGGGCACAGTTGTTTATGGAAGGAAAAAAATAAAATGAGACATTAAAGATAAGGCATATTTTTACTTTTCTACATAATTCCCAAGAAGATTGAGACGTTTGTCAATCCGCTTCATAAGATTCAAAACGATGTGCAGGAAAAACTCAGGGCGTTGCATACGAAAGAAGCGTTGAACGGCTATGGCCGAAGGACACAGCAGGTGAACGCGCACATGCAAGACACCGAAACACCATTGGCTAGAGGGCGACCATGAATATGGCAATGACTTTCTGTTTCGGACTGTGACGGGGATGAAACTTGGGTCCAGCATTATGCGCCCGCATCGAAGGCCGCATCCATGGAGTGTAAACATCCGTCATCACCTGTCCAAAAGACGTTTAAAAGCACTCCGTCTGCAGGTAAGTGCCAACCACCGTTTTCTGGGACGCCTAAGGAGTTTTCTTGCTGGACTTTTTGGAGGATGCAAACAACAGTGTTGCGCGGCACTGTGCCACTCTGTCGAAATTGAAAGATTTGATTCGAAAAAAACTGCCTTGCGTTCTCAGATCTGACATTCGGATGTTCGATGACAATGCGAGACCACATTCGGCGACGGCAGCGCAAAACCATATTGCGCCTACACTATCTGCCATACAGTCCTGATCTCGCACCAGCTTTGAAAAAGACTCTTTTCCTGGACGGCTTTTTGATGCTCATAAAGCGGTATGCCAAATGTCTCAATGTACATAGCAATTATGTAGAAAAATAAAGATGTACCTTCTCTTAAATGTCTCATTCTATTTTTTCCTTTCATACGCAACTCTGATCACAGTCGACAGGGAATCTTATTTCCCAACACCCCCTCCGTATCGGGGGAAGATGGAAAACGATACAATCGTTGTCGTAATGCGGAAATGTGGTGATTCATCTGATGTCCAGAACGGCGCGATCATTGACGTCGAGCCAAAGATGGAAATCTTACTGAAACGGCTAAGTGTGTAAACTGTTTGCCCACCGCCGTGGTGGAAGTATACCCTGCATGACAAAATGGCACTAATCCAAACAAGGCGCAGCAGTGGCAGATGTCGTGCATCACTGGTCATGGATGACATGGGTCAGCGGCGTCTGCGGAGAAGAGTAACTGACCGCCCAGATGCATCAGGGGGCTACCAGATGTGTTTCGTTAACGACCGTTCAGGCAAAATTGCTACTTATGGGTCTCGGCAGCTGACTCCTGATTCTGAAGCCATGCTGACTGCTGTTCATCGCTGACGATGCCTGGAACTCGCACATCAATGCCGCAACTGGACGTCTAGTGGGAGGCGATAGCTGGTATTTTTCAGCTCCGTCAGACAAATGGCCTTTGTCGTTTAAGACGTGAAACGTTTCAAAGCGGACACCTTATAACTTTTAATAGAAGGTTGCAACATACCGTATTAAAGGGTACAAATTTATGCTGTATCACTACGCTGTTGACCATTATCTGAAAATCTATTAACTGTTATTTGGCATCTGCCCTCATCGTATCAAAATCGATGATGTCTTTCCATGATTATAATTTTCTTTCTTCCGGCAGTGTAAATCTGGTGAGATTGGTGGCCACAGAAGTACTGTTAAGTCATGTTAAATCATAATGGTGCTCCTCGAACCATGCAAGTACACAGCGACAACTCAAGCTGTCACACGTTGCATTGTCCTGCTGGTAGATTCCATCTGCCGATGAAAAACTAACTGGGTGTTTTCTACAAGTGAGTTTGGCCGATCTAGTTATCTTGGAAAATGCAATGGTTTACAAAATTATGTATCTGTCCTTGGGGACCATTTACACCAGTACACCCATTTAGTTTTTCATCGGCAGATGGAATCTACCAGCAGGACAAAGCAACGTGTGGCAGCTCGAGTTGTCGCTGTGTACCTACATGGTTCGAGGAGCACCATTATGACTTTTAACAGTACTTCTGTGGCCACCAATCTCACCAGATTTACACTGCCGGAAGAAAGAAAATTATAATCATGGAAAGACATCATCGATTTTGATACGATGACGGCAGATGCCAAATAACAGTTAATAGATGTTCAAATAATGGTCAACAGCGTAGTGATACAGCATAAATTTGTACCCTTTAAGACGGTATGTTTAGATCCAACGTGTGAATCAACCCAGCTGCCATGCCATGGACTTGTGCTTCCTACAGCCAACTGAGTGAGTTTGATAGGAGTGCTAATTGTGGCCTTTCGATTGGCGGGAAAACACTCCACGTTAAACTAAACGTGATCTGCAAGACGTGCGGCAACTTCCCTTTCCGTAATTTTCTTCAACCGAGCACGTGTGATATGCGATGGGCCGACAGCTGATACGTGCGCCTTGTCAACCCACAGTAACAGTACCACGTGAACAGGTCGAGTAGGTGTGGAATACTGTATCCCAAGAGAGCACTCGCCAACTGTATGAACTGATGGATGTCGGAATCATCACCTGCAATGTAATCATTTCATGTACTCCGCACGCGCTGTTTCAACAATAAATCTTGGGTTAATTGGTAAACTCTAAGAAACTGTAATAATTTTAATTTCCAACAGTATGGGACTACCTCTATCGCGCTGTTCGTAAATCGATACTTAACAGAGCGACCTATCGCAGATAGTCACGAACCTGGATTCGGAATAACTCCAAATCGCTGTCGGTGTGGATAGAATTTCTATCACGCGGAGGTTCGTTAGTGCCGTCTGACGAGTGAATGCGGCAGATCTCAGAGTCAGAGCTGCTGTTCAATGAGATTAACGGAAGTGACACACTTAAAAAATATTTCTAAGAGATTATCCGACTTAATTTCGCAGAAATATCTTCATGTGGCGCCGGAGGTCAATAAAATATTCTTACGGACCGAATTTTTATTCGAGTGCGCTACATCAACTTGAAGCTGACGAGAGAAAAGCAGCGGCATCACAGAGGCGAAAATCACGTCAGTGGCATTCTTCGGCTATCGGAAGGATTTAACGAGATATGTAACTGCAATAAGCAATGCGTAAACAGTTAACTTTCGTGTGTTTAGTGGTGTTCTATGTGACGGCGCAGCGCCGCTTCGCGCCCCTCGCTAGCAGTGCTGCTTCGCCGCTGACGTCATTTCGACGGCCAATAGCAGGTCGTTTCGCTTCGGGCCCAACCTTTTATAGAATAACCTTGGTTAGCTGTTAAGGATTTTTACAGATGGTCACATTACAGTGACTGGGCGGTGTATGAAATAACACTATATAAGAGGAGTTTATTTGCGATAATTGATCCTGTTACGGCAATAAAATTGCAGCAGGAAAGACAAGAATAAGAGTCCCCTTAACGGAGTGACCCAAAAAAGGAAAGTAATAATATACGCCACGTGTCAGAGAAGTGTCAAGAATAGAAAGCATTTAAAAGCCGATAAACAGCCAGTACGACACAAAGGAACAGGTAGTTGGGACAAATGACACCCTTGTCACGTTCCTTTCATCACGGTACGGACGCCACGCACTTGAGAAAAACATGGCAGGGAGTTCTTTCTTAATGAACGTTTATGTCGTTCGAGTGGGGAGACTCAGAAGAGGAAAAAATGTAAACCAGCGATGCGGCTACCTGACGGGCATGCTTTTAGGAGCACACAGCTAGTGGAGCGGCATTCCTGCTGTCACCAACGGGCTGGGCTGCGGCGCGAGCAAGAAGAAGTAGCAGCTCATGAAACTTGCAGCATCAGACAGTTTCAACTTATAGTCAGGCAAATGAAAAAGAATACCGACACAACGGCAAGCATTAACAAGACCTTTCAATTTATGCCAGTGTGTCGTTATTTTTGAAACTACCATTTTAAGATTACATTCCTAGATCTCTGGTATATCTAAGGATATGAAACAAAAATTAAAACCGCCTTAAGAAATTGTTGAAGATTGGCATAAATATACTCCTACAGTCCTACAGCCAGCATAGCAAACTTCTCTAGAGATAATGTTAAGTGATTGCCATTGTCTTTCCATACACATTTTCGATTTTTAAACAGTAATAACTCAGTAAGATAATTAAATCACATACATACATATAGGGAATTGTATAACTTCCTCTGTTGTGGAAATTTTTGTCATTCTTTTACAAGGCACACAACGAAATTCTTCGACATTTGGATCCTGTATCGAGGCCTACGGCACTGTTCATTTCGCCCCTCCAGTCACTAGCTGATGGATTGCTAAACTATTTACACTCCTGAAAAAAAAGAACACCATGAAAATGTTCAAATTGCGTGGTCATCAGTCCGTAGCTTACAAACTACTTAAACCTAGGTAAACTAACCTAAGGACAACACACACACAACCATGCCCCAGGGAGGACT
This sequence comes from Locusta migratoria, assembly GCA_026315105.1. Lineage (NCBI taxonomy): Eukaryota > Metazoa > Arthropoda > Insecta > Orthoptera > Acrididae > Locusta > Locusta migratoria. The sequence goes on from CM048745.1 coordinate 355,630,345, forward strand.
CGAACCTCCACGGCGAGCAACCGCGCGCTCCGCAGCGAGACGCTTTAGATCGCTCGGCTACTCCACCGCGGCGAACACCATGAGTTCGTCGACCCAGCAGAAGGAAATTTTATTGACGCATTCTTGAGGATGTAAACAACACACGATCACACGGAAGAGCAATACGCCATGAGTACGGCCACCAGTGCGTGAGCAATGTCGACGCTAGTACCGCGTATATCTTACTTTTGCATTAATACAAGCTGTAATTCTCCAATGGAGACGATCCTAGAGATGCCGAATGTAGTCTTGCAGAATGGCTGCCATGCTATTTCCACCTGGTGCCTCAGTTGGGCCAGATTTCGTGCCACTCATGCACACCGCCCAACATGCCGTTTCATGCGGCCCCAAACATGCTCAATGGGGATTTTACAAAATTTACAGTGTTTTTAATACGTATAGACAGTCTCATGTACTGATATTGTATTTCCCAACCACATATTGTATATGTTTTCAAAATCGATTTTATATCCTCTAGTTGTCATCGATCTTTTCAAGTTTTATCTATCAAATCTATTATCAGTACTTGTAAATCACTGCCATAATACCTTTGTTGTTATATCTATATAATGATTACTGTTTATGCTAATGAAATAAATATATATCCACTCACTATTTTATTCTCAGAATTCAATCAAAAACAAATGTATAATTTTCTCCAATTATCTTCTTGCATTACACGTTGCATAGCAATGCCACCTGCATTGTTTATTATGAAGTTATTTCCGCAAAATTACGACATCTTTTACTGCAAAGCCACCTAGCAGATCATCACGTAACTATGCCCGTAGAAGACGATTGGCGTGTCAACTGCCTTTCAGCTCAACATCATCCATCATGTTACCCAGTTATCTGCGGAAAATATTTGTTCTCATTTATATAAAAGTTATGTCACCTTTAAAAACCACGTGGTTCAAGTTTGTCCTACAGCTGCATGATGAATAGAAAATTGCTCAATTTTACATTTTTATTGTCCACAAAAAATAAGGTTTCAATCAGCAGGATTTGTCAATGTAATCAGTATCCAATGTATTTTACTTTCAAAATTTTTTAAAAATTTTATAATGCTTTTTGTTAGAATATAAAACTTATCATGATGTTTTTGCATGACTACATTGTCTTTCGCCCAATGATTACCGAATTGACCAACATGCTATGTATACAACAAATTGTAAGAAAGTAATCGATCTATGCTTGTGTATTTAATACTGTTTTGTGTATAGCTAGCTTAATCCCGCTGCTTCGCACGTGTAGACTGGATGAACTGCATAGGTCGTTTCTTTTTGTAAATATAAATTTTCATAGATTTATCTTTTAAAATGCTTTCCTATTCAAGTATTTTGATACAACTTGCCACCCCCTATTGTACCAATGATTGCAGAATTCAAAACATCCCGAAACACCCTTTTTTAAAATTCTAACCATTGTTACAAATTCAAATTTTCGTATTTATAACATCAAAATAGCTTTAGTAGCACCCTTAAAAGATTTTCCCTTATTTCATCCGCTTAATGGTTGAATTTCCAAAAATATCGAAACACGTGTTTTTGAAATCCGAAGATTTGTATGTCTTGTTTCAAATTTGTCTTAATAGCAACGTATTTTCCAAAAACCGTTCATCCCCTATTTCAAACCCGTAGGGATGTGAATATAGAAAAATCGCTAATGCCTACAGATTACAATAAATAACGTCTACAAATTTCAAATTTCTATCTTCTGTAGATTCACTTTCCAGCGTCGTTTTTTGTCTTTTAGAAGCGGATCGAGTACGCGAAATTTCTTTCTTACGCTTGCATCTTTCTTGGTAGTTTTAATTTTTAAAATACAATATGCACTTAATTTTCTTTATTCGTACGCTTCTCGCAGAAAAACAACTGAAGAATGTGCATTACGTTTCGCTGTATATGACCTCTTTGCTATTATAATGTCAAAAATCATCGCTGGTCTTCAGTCGGAATTTTATATAAGCTGACGATTTTTAAGCACTATATCTTCCGTCCTCTTATAGCTATCAACACGGAACTGCTGTGGTGTACAAGGGTGGCTTTGTACTACGTCTCCACTGTGTAGTGTATGCTGAAGAAGAAAATATTGAGACCCACTCGTAGAATTTTATATAAGTCGGTAACTTTCAACTCCCATATCTTCCACACCCCCCATATCGTTATGAACCCTCTATCACCGTAGTGCACAATGGGAGACATACCTACTACCACATACAAACACTATTCGTTTGCGATGTGTAGAGTTAAATATAGCCACAAAACTCTCAATTTTTATATACGTTAAGATATGATTATTTTCTGTATTTTAGATTTGAGAGTGGCTCATAGATGAACCGAAAACCAGTGATCATAATAAATAAAAACTGCGATCAATACTTTAGATTTATAATCTGATGTGTTGAAGATGCCAAACAGCCGGCCACGGTGGCCGAGGGGACTGCGGCGCGTCAGTCGCGGTCTGCACGGCCACTACGGCCGGGGGTTCGAATCCCCCTCGGGCATGGATATTTGTACCGTCCTTAGTGTTAGCTAGATCATAAGTAACTTCCTGGCAGGTTAAAATTGTGTGCCGGAACCGGGACACGAACCTGGGACCTTTGCCTTTCGCGGGCAAGTGCACTACCGACTGTGCTATCCCGACACGACTCACGATGCCGCCTTACAACTTTACTTCCGCCAGTACCTCGCCTCCTATTTTCCAAACTTCACAGAAGCTCTCCTGCGAACCATGCAAGACTAGCACTCCTGGAAGAAAGGATATGGTGGAGACATGGCTTAGCCACAGCCTAAGGGATGTTTCCAGAATGAAACTTTCACTCTGCAGCGGAGTGTCGGGATAGCACAGTCGGTAGTGCGCTTGCCCGCGAGTCCCGGTTCCGGCACACAATTTTAATCTGCCAGGAAGTTTCACATGAGCGCACACTTCGCTGCAGAGTGGAAGTTTCATTCTGATAGATCATAAGTAGTTTGTAGGTTTAGGGACTGATGACCCCGTAGTTAAGTCCCATAAGCTATATAAACATTTGATGCCAAACAATACTGCAGGAGACTTGTTTCGACTCAGATCCTCACTTTTCATCATTACATTTGTGAGGATACAGGGTTTTAGGTTAGTAACCTCTTTGGTACGTTTTGGTCGAACGATAGTTATCGTTGGCGTGCAGTGATAGCTACTGGCAACAATGCTTTGTTTGGAATGTTTTTAGTTTGTTGTCCGGTTTGCGGCAGTCTCCCGCCCACCGCAGAGCGAGGCAGTAGCACGTCGACAGTGCGTCCGTAACCCGCGTTTAGCGGTGACTAAAGTTTTTGCCCTTCAGTCGTATCGCATGTGAGTTTCATTTGCGAATTAAAATGTTTCAGTGTGGACTTGTAGACATTCATCGTAGTGGTACGCGGTTATTTAATCAGTGTATTTAAAGGAAGAGTTTTTTTAAATATTTATCGTTCCATAATAAAGGAAGTTAACAAAGTTTATTGTTATGGATCAACCTAGTAATTGTCCGCATCCCATACCGTCAAATCACTGGAACAATTATTAAATGATTAAGTAGCAAATAGAATATAACGGCAACTTCGCCCAAGGCTAGGGTTGCCAGATCTCCGGGCGCCGCCCGGAGTGCCCGGGTTTGGAATGAATTCTCCGGGTCTACGGGCCAATGACTCTCATCTCCGGGCATGAATGTAACCTTCATCTTTTTTTATCTCTCATAGAAAGGACAGCACTATTACGTTTAATCATTTTAGGCCCTCAAGTTTACTTCTTTACGCGGCAGCAAGTGGTCGTAACAGGGAGCAGACGGTAACTGTGCACCTTCACATGGAACCAGTGAGAAGCTCTTCTTGGTGGCGCGCGATCCTTCATATTGCGCGGAGCCCTAAGCGGCAACTCTTTGAAGGCGCAGCTGTTGATGTGAGCAGCTTTGATGCTGCCGCACTTCTGCTGCCACGCCTACTGAAGTGTGCCGATTGTTGATCCACAGCAACTGGCGGCCTGGCCATAGCAATGTTACACCGAGGGGGGGGGGGAATACTTGATGGGAGGATATATATATATATATTCAGAATTCACGTGTAATCCTGGTTGGGGGGGGGGGAGTTGGTCGCAGTTGGGGGGGGGGGGTGAGTCATTGGCCAAGGGGGCGGGGGGCACGTCTGGTCTCCGGGCCTGCCTCGAGTTCAATCTGGCAACCCTACGCCCATCGAGAATTAGGTGGACGCAGCTGTGACGTTACAAATTGTAGAACTGATACTGATTCACACATACAAACGCGAATAAATTTCTGGTACTCGATGTGGAAGGTTGGAGTCAATATTGAGCCAGGTGCCTGAGCACAACTCAGCCTTCAACAGCAATGCCCACCAACAGGGTGCACGTGTTCATTCCGAGCGATACGGAAACACAGGGACAGGTCGTGGCCTCACCTGGGGTAGGCGAGCCTTAGGTCTGCGCGGAGCTTGGCCAGCAGCTCTGAGACGCTGCTGAACTGTCGCAGGCTCATCTCGGGCTGCTGCTGCTGCGGCTGCTGCTGCTGGTGCTGGTGCTGGCTGTGCCGGCGGTGGTGGTCGCGCGGGGAACCCCCGTCTGACGACGACAGCGCCGCCGCCGCCGCCGACGAGGACGAACCACCGGCCGTGCCGCGCCGTCCCCACTTGCGCAGCGCCGCCGCGTAGTCCTCAGGGTTGTACACCGGCGGCCGCAGCTGCTCCTGCAGGCACCACACACACAGGCACGTCACCACACTGCAGCGGGACTAACATACGAGCGGGGTTCAAATGAGAAGGTACAAAACGTCTTAACAGCCAAACCAGTTGAAATCTGAATATGCTAGATTATTACATTATTTTGTCAAGTAGGCTCAACCACAGAGATCGTGTAAAAACACTAAATTATGACGCGTTTCAAGGGTCAAGCCCTCATCATCACATAAACTATACATGAATCTTAAAACCTGAGACACGAAAAATATTAAACGTAATAAAAGAAAACGTGGTTACTTCCCTTGTAAACCGTGTTTCCGCAGAAAGGTGGTCAGCATATTGTGCTTCGTCAAGTTTCAAAATAGACCCCAGCACTGGCGGCGCATAACACTAGCGAAATGTTCAAATGTTTATTTTAATTTTGCTCAAATATACAATGGATAGGGTCTTATTGACATGAAAAGTGCAAGGAAATGTTTTATTCTATTTTTAAAATAGTTGAAGACTGATAGGGCTAGACCAGTGTTTTCCAACCTTTTCAAGTAAAAATATTCTGACGACCCCCTTCCCAATACAAAATATTCTGGCGATCTCTCCCCCACTCGACTTTCTCAGGAAGCGAAACTATGTTAACATGAGATTGGATTCCATTTTGTGGCTCGGTGTGCACTACGACCACAACAAGATTCAAATGTTCAAATGTCTATAAATCTATCGGACCAAACTGCGTGGTCATCAATCCATAGCTTACAAACTACTTAAACCTAGGTAAACTAACTTAAGGACAACACACACACACACACACCCATGCCCCAGGGAGGACTCGAACCTCCACGGCGAGCAGCCGCGCGCTCCGCAGCGAGACGCTTTAGACCGCTCGGATACTCCACCACGGCACACCAGCGAAATGCCCGGAGTCAACAACACGAGTGGGGCGCACGTATGTACATAAAAACAAAAACCTCTAAATTCCAAAGATCAGCCACAAGCAAGTGCTTACATTCAGGTGTCGCGAAATCGTTTGCATAGTAAGAAAAATTGAATATGCTGCTTTGGGATAACGTAGTGCGACATCTAGCGACGCCCCCGTAGCTCAGACGGCAGTCGCTGACTACCCCGCAGGGGCCCCGGGTTCGATCCACGGCATTGGACTGGATGCCATGTGTTGTTCTCATCGTCAGTTTCATCATCATCAACATGCAAGCCGCCGTAGTGGCGTCATAATGTCAGTTTGGTATTCAAAAAAGCTTTTCAACTGAAAATGCTATATATACGTTCACTGATAAAATATTAAATGCTTTGAATAACCGGACATCACCAGTTGGTATATTCTGTGATCTCTCAAAGGCTTTTTATTGTGTAAATCACGGGATTCTTCTAGATACGCTTAAGTATTGTGGTATGAGTGGGGCAATGCACGAATGGCTTAAATCATACTTAACCGGAAGAGTGCAGAAAGTTGAAATAAGCAGTTCACATGATATAGATGAAACAATTAATTTCTCTAACTGGGGAGTTATCAAGAATGGGGTCCCACAAGCTTAGGTCTTGGGTCCCTTGCTGTTCTTAATATATATTAATGACTTGCCATTCTACATTCACGAAGATGCTAAGCTAGTACTTTTTGCTGATGATACAAGTATAGCTATCGCACTTGACAAACAGGAATTAACTGATGAAATTGTAAATGATATCTTCCAGAAAATTATTTACAGGACCTCTACAAATGGACTCTCATTAAACTTTGATAAAACCCAGTATATACAGTTTCATACAGTAAATGGCATGACACCATTAATAAATTAGACTTTGAACATAAATCTGTAGCTAAGGTAGAATATTCAAATTGTTTAGATGTTTGCATTGACGAGGGACTGAATTGGAAGAAACATATTGAAGATCTGAAAAGTTTGAGTTCAGCTATATGCTATCAGAGTCATTGCAAACTTTGGTGATATACATCTCAGTAAAGTAGCTTACTATACCTATTTTCATTCATTACTTTCATATAGGATCATATTCTGGGGCAATTCAACATTGAGTAAAAAAGTATTCATTGCACAAAAGCGTGTAATCAGAATAATTGCTGGAGCCCACCCAAGAGCATCCTGCAGACATTTATTTAGGGATCTTCACTGTAGCTTACAATACATATATTCACTCATGAAATTTGTTATTAACAATCCGAGCCAATTCAAAAGTAATAGCAGTGTGCATAGCTACAACACTAAGAGAAAGGATGATATTCACTATTCAAGGTTAAATCTAACTTTGGCTAAGAAAGGGTGAATTATGCTGCCAAAAAAGTCTTTGGTCACTTACCAAGTAGCATCAAAAGTCTGACAGATAGCCAACTAGTATTTAAAAAGAAATTAAAGGTATTTCTGAATGGCAACTCCTTCTACAATGTAGATGAATTTTTAGATTAAAAAAAAAAAGTAATAAAAACCCTTAAAATATTGATTGTCAGGTGTAGACAACATTTACTAGACTGACACGTTCCACATCATTACGAAATGGCGTATATATGATCTATGGAACTAAAAGACTAGCGCTCGGAGAACTAACAATCCCGCACGGGATCACCCGGCGGGTCAAATCTTCGAAGGCTCTGCGGATTTTCTGCCGGATAATAAAATCAAACCGATTCAATATTTCGACGGTACAACTGTCCGCCATCTTCAGGAATTGTCGCTGCTGCTGTCCCGTTGAATACTGATGCAAGATCGAAGTACCGCGTCCTATACAGGCGTCGGTCGCGTGTAAGGCGCATGCGCCGGCCGTCACCGTTTCTGCCTCCTAGTGGAACAGGGCACAACGATACATCGCACCTTACGTTTATCAGTCACAGTGGCTGGAATCCGGGTCGAAAATTGCAATTTAATATTATTTAATAATGGATTCCATGTTGTGCTAAGATAAAACCCTATGTCTCTATTTATTAAATTGTCCGTCAACCTGATTTCAATGGCTTCTCTGTAAACACTGTTCCAGAAACCTCATCATATGTCATCTTGTGTCCCTCCGTTAAACAGTGTTGCCGGCCGCGGTGGCCGAGGGGACTGAGGCGCTCCAGTCACGGTCTGCACGGCCACTACGGTCGGGGGTTCGAATCCCCCCTCGGACATGGATATTTCTGCCGTCCTTAGTATTAGCTAATTATTAAGTAGTTTGTAAGTTTAGGGACTGATGACCCCGTAGTTAAGTCCCATAAGCTATACAAACGTTTTTCTATCTTTCTTTTTTTTTTTTTTTTAAACAGTGTTCTGCTACCGCCGATTTTTCCGGCTGCAATAGTCTCATGTGGCGGCAATGTTTCAAGCATATATCTAGTACAATTCGAACGTACGGCCGATGCCACAGTGACACGGTATTAGGGCTATAGCCTACATTCCTTATAGTGGCGAGCGTTTCTTTTAAAATTGGAATACTTTTAAAAGGTTTTAACATAAAGACTGTTTTCTGTCCGCCGTCCAAGATTAGGGCATTGCTTGGCTCCGTCAAAAATGATCTCAGACTCAATAAACCCGGTGTTTACAAAATACCGTGTCAGTTTGGCAAGGCTTACATCGGCCGTACGCTCCAGGGTCACGCAAAGTGTGCTGGCCAAGTCCAAGTGGGAGCAGCTAGAGCATCCGCCCTACACACCAGTGACTTCCATCTGTATGATCCGCTAAAAAGACATCTCAAAGGGAAGCGCTTCAACTCGGGCATTGTAGAGGTCTGGCTCTTGACACAGCCACAGGAATTCTGGGAACAGGAATCCTTCGGTTCGTTAAACAGTGAATTAGTTTGGATTCCTTAATTTCTACCGGCGTATGGCGTATTCAAGAAACTTATGCAGTCTGATATGAAACCTGACGTCGGCCGATATTGCGGCAAGAGCACACCCTGCCATTCTCAAAGCAATACTGCAGCGAGGAAGCAATGTGCAACCACGTTTAAAACCATGGTTCTCAATGACAACAGGAAGATAACACACACCGAGCAATCATGCACACAGCGCCATCACACGACCAAAGATGAAAACCGAAAGCAATATCGATAATAAATATACGTTTTCAGCGGGTGGTGTGGCATAATTTTTGTCCCTCTGTTTTTGGACATGTGCGAGAACAGGAATCCATGCATAATTTAAGCAAAAAATTCCATTCCTATACAATAGGTTATCCGCTGGTTTTAATTCAATCGCGTCCTTAATAACACAATCCCAATAGCTGAAAATGCATGCCAAAATTTCCGTTGTGTTGTTCTCCATCGGGTGATCTGTGTCCAAGCAATGCTCGGCAACAGCGCACTTGTTACGTTGTTGCAATCGTGCGTGACGTTTATAGTCAATACTTCGGTTCTCGACAATCCTAATTGTTTGACCAATATGTGGCATGCCACAGACATGGGATACAGTAGACAACGGTCTTGCACAAACCCAAATCATACTGTACAGCTAAGACTTTTCACGGACCAGCACAAAGGTGTCACGAACTACATGGCCAGCCTTTAGGACAAAGAGAGTGGGCATAAATAAAGTAATTCTTAAATTTCTGACGACGGATTCCAATCTAATGAAAAATGACGATTCGTTTGAAGTATTACAAAGTTAGGTACAATTAATATTAAAGAAGTTGGTAAAGTTATTCGCCAATAAAATCATATAAAACTAATTTTCCCCGTTTGCTTGCCTGACCAGAGGACCATCGTCTCGTGGGGTCGAAGTAAATTTCCGTGTCCTGTATTAATCAATATACTAAATTGGCAAGTTGGCGGTCAGCCAAAAACGCTACCGGAGCCGTTAACTTCAAACCCGTAGAGCCAACGTCTTCGTGGAAGGACACTTCTGTTTACGCTGTCTTTGACGAGTTGCCGCCAAGACAAGCTGCCGCCCTAGGAGTCGTGAAACCTTTTAGAGGAGGACCGATGCTGGCAACGGTCACAACAACAAAAGATTAATAAGTAAGTCACCTGTTAATTGGGAAGCGGAAGTCAGGTAGATTGATTTAGGTCATAATGTCGTTTCTTTCTCCCCACAACCAAGCATAGGAAGAGACAGGCGCTAAGATCCTTAACGGATCCTAACAGCGACTTAATTTGAGAAGGCGGTGGAAATACACTTTTCACGTCATATTCACGTAAAATACGGGCAATAAAGTTAGAAATGCTGCCAACGTATGGCAGAAAGACCACTGCCTCAGGTGCCATCTATGTGTTATCATCACTAGCCCTTCACTATAACCATTTTAGAGAAAAGTGATCTCCGGACGGGACAACTCGGTAGACAAATATTCCGAGTCTGATACGAGGTGCGCCCTGTGCACTAAAGTACTTAGAACCCTTTAACGCTGAGCTGGGTGGTGACTACTATCAGCCTGGAGATATAAATCTGTGCGAGTTGGTTTCCTATAAAAACCATATCCCAACTTAAAATCAACCTTCCTCCTAACCAACACGTCACGGGAGGAAGCAACCATTCTCTTCTACCTCGATAGTGATATGGGTGGTAAGTTGGATTGAATTTAGATCTTCCAAAAAATTATTCAGGTTCTAATTACCATGAGGCCAAATAATAAACGCTGCTGAGACCATTGCACGTTCTTCAAAGTCCTACATGAATAAATTAGAAATGATAGGTGACGAAGGACAAGGACTTCCTATCGCAAATCCACCTGTCTGTTCATAGTTCTGGTCATTAAATAAGAAGTAGGTGGGAAGTCAAGACATGTCGAAATAAATTCGTTAATTCCGTACCCAACCTAGCCTCAATTAAATGCAATCACACAGAGTAACACAAATGAAGAGAGAAACTACATCAAAAATGACTAAAAGTCATCCAAATGCACTCCCTCCAATCGACGTAGGAAATCTGCAGAGTTCTTAATGTGATGTCCCGCAAGTGGGCTCAACAAACCATCAAGATGTTTTGCCATACTATATGTCGGAGACCAACGTTTGACACAATCGGTCTAAGAGGACAGCCTTCCTTATGAACCTTAGGAAGACCATACAACCTAGGAGTTACAGCACAATAAGAATTAAGACCCTTGATAGTCACCTGTGACCAGGAACATTTCTTAAGTAGATTTTTAGTCTTCCCCTCAACACTTCTTGTACGGCCAGCAGCAATCCTGCGGTAAGCTGAATCAGAAAGTAAACATTGTATTTTTTAATATAATTCTTCTTGTTTAAAACAACAGTAGCATTTCCCTAGTCCTCAGGTAAAATAACACCTCAAATGAATGTAAAGCAGGTGCCTTAGATATTGTTGTATTAGTCTCAGGTGGACGTTAGGATGTACTGATCGAATATTTTCTTGTGTATAAGATCAAGAAAATACAGCTGTTTGGGCTGCGGTATTCGGCTTTGTGCCGTCATTTGGTGTCTGTAGCAAGGTATAAAAGAGACAAAATTTCTTGTTTGTATGAGGAATGGCCCACGACCGATGCGACTTTTTTTAAGAACAACTGCAGCGAGGGTAGAGTCTTCGCTCTTCGAATGCCTGATGTGAGAGACTCGCTGCCCTCCATCTCAAGTACGCAGTATGAAAGTGTTGGGTAACTTGACACTCTGGCCACACGTCTCGTACGTGCTTCGCAGGCCACCTAAATGTGTGCAGCGGATGTAATTTTATCTGCCTTGTCACTTCCCTCTTTTCCCTTTCCATAGTGAAAGGTTTGCGGGAGGAAGGATTGCCGCGAAGCACGTGTGTGTGGGCTCCACTCTAAGTTTACCCTCAAGGTCTTTTCCAGATAAATACGCGGGATGGGGAGGGGGACAACAAATCTCTTGACCTCTCTGAGAGCTTTCGGAACTGTAAGAGTAAACTACATTGTGATGCAGAACGTCGTCTGGCTTGTAGCATCAGGAATTGGAGTTGGTTTGTTACCTACAGGAAGCTTTCGTGGTTATTCAGAGAACTTTTTGGTGATTAGTGGTAAAGTATCGTACTAAATGCCCACATGTGACCGACGTAATTGACTAAACGTCAAGGAAAGCAATTATGATAGAAAAAAAACTTAATTATATCCATAATGGACGTGAGGTCGCGGTTGTATACTTAATTATTTTGTCAAGTAGGCTCAACCACAGAGATCGTGTAAAAACACTAAATTATGATGCGTTTCAAGGGTCAAGCCCTGATCATCAGATAAACTATACAAGAATCTTGTCTCAGGTTTTAAGATTCTTGTATAGTTTATCTGATGATGAGGGCTTGACCTTTGAAACGCGTCATAATTTAGTGTTTTTACACGATCTCTATGGTTGAGCCTACTTGACAAAATAAAATAATTATGATAGAAAGAAAAGAGTGCTGTGCCGTAGTTGTTAGCACAATGTACTCGCATTGGGGAAGACGGCGGTTCAAACCGGCTTCCGGCCATCGGATTTGTATTCTGTGTGATTTTCTCAAATCACACCAGGCAAATTCCGGGTTGGTTCCTTTGAAAGGGCACGCCCAATTTCCTTCCCCATCGCAATCGGATCTTATGCTCCAAATACCACGCTGAGCACGTGACGTAAAGCCCTAGCTTCCTTGTTTTGTTTATTACTGACACAAGGTGTACCATTATAAAGCTGTGCGGTGGAAACATCTATAGTGGATCAAAGACTTTTGCGTATTCTTCCAAAGTAGGAGTGGAAATAAACAGCAGTAATGATGTCCTATAATACTATAACTACAGCTTGAATGGCGGTGTAGGATGGGGGGATGGGGAGAGGATTATACACCATACACCACGAGGTGGCTTGCAGACTATGAATGTAGATTTAGATATCGATAATTGATACGTGCCATCTTTAGCGGCACAGCATGCGAATTCGGTCTGTGCAACTGTTTTTCTATGGGAAAAGGAGTGGCAACTGATCACTTCGTTACGCCCTCCCCGTATCTCAAGATATACACTATTCACTCTGGTTACATTTTTAATAACGTATCAAGCTACTGTTCTATCTGTCTAACAGTGACTATATCCGCGAAATTGATACGTGAGTCGTGAACACCGATATAAAACTGCGGGATTAAAATTATCGCAAATAAACAGCAACATTGTCAAATGGCTGCAGGAAGGACGAATGCGTGTGCGTTTCATAGCGCCTGTTGTTTTCACACGTTGATATCACACTGAGCCTCACGGCTGTAAACGTTCCCTATTAAAGGGTACACAAAGGTGGAGCACTGGCAGCTACGTTCCTACGCAGACTGTTGGTGGACGACATTGAAAGCATTATCAGTACATCTACTTTGCACCATGTGGCATCTATGTTCAAATGTTTGTGAAGCTTAAGGGACCCAACTGCGCGGTCATCAGTCCCTAAACTTACAAACTACTTATGAACTACCTTATACTAAAGACGACACAAACATCTATGCCCGTGGGGGGATTCGAACCCCCGACGGGGAACGGCCTAGCGCATCGCAGCTTAGCGCCCAATGGCTCGGCCACTCCGCCGCGGCGTGGCATCTATCGTCATCGGAGCAAAATTGGTTGTCTTTGCAAGTCTACAAACTTTATTTCGTCAGTTCTTTCCGTGAAAGAAAACATCTTCCGTGTAAAACTCAGCCTGCCCTTTTCTCACATGACATCTTTGCGAGCCATGTATGATGGGCAACTGGCAGATTGTATTTTTTTCGATTTCAAAAAGGCATTTGACGCGGTGCCACACCACAGACTGCTAACGAAGATACGAGCTTATGGAATAGGTTCACAGATTTGTGACTGGCTGGTTGTTCTCGACGGCGAGTGTTCATCAGAGACGAGTGTATCGTCAGGCGTGCTCCAGGCGATTGTGATAAGACCGCTATTATTTTCTATCTATATAAATGATGTGATGGACAGACTAACTTGTAATTTGCGGCTGTTTGCTGATGATGCTGTGGTCTATGGGAAGGTGTAGTCTTTAACTGACTGTAAAAGCATACAGGATGACTTAGGCAAAATTTGTAGTTTTTGGGAAGAATGGCAGCGAGTTCTAAATATTGGAAAATGTAAGGTGATGCGCATGAGTAGGAAAAACAATCCGATAATGTTCGAATACAGCATTAGTAGTGAACTTCTTGATCCAGTCGCGTCGTTCAAATATCTAGGCGTAACATTGCAGAGCGACATAAAATGGAACGAAAATTTGTCAGTTGTCAGTTAAGGCGGACAGCCGATTTCGGTTTATTGGGAGAATCTTGGGAAGCTGTACTTCATCTGTACAGGAGACCGCGTATAAAATGCTTGTACGACCACGTCTTGAGTATGGCTTGACCCGCAGCAGATCAGTTTAAAGGAAGACGTGGAAACAGTTTAGAGATCAGCTGCTAGGTTCGACCAATGCGCGAATGTCACAGAATTCAGAATTGAGGGAAATGGAATTTGCTGGAAGAAAGACGACGTGCTTTTCGAGAAATTCTGTAAGAAATTTAGAGGACCGGAATTTGAAGCTGAGTGTAGAACGATCTTGCTGCCGACCACTCACATTTCGCGTAAAGATCACAAAGGGCTCATACAGAGGGATATAGACATTCATTTGTCCCTCGCTCTGTTTGGGAGTGGAATAGAGAAGGGAGTGCCTAGCTGTGATACAATATAACCTCCGCCACGCACCCTACTGTGGATTGCGGAGTATATATATGTAGATGTAGATATTGTGAAAAGTAATGGTCCTCTAAGCTGCGTGAGAAATTACTTTCAAACCGTATGACGTATCTCCACTGAGAATGAAATGTTCTGTTTTACTAGAATGCCTTCTATCCCGACACGCGTTTTCTCTGATATTCAGCACGCTCTTATTTTGTTCACTCTTCTGAAACTCAAGGAACACGGCATCTAAATGTGAGCGTGTTTCTATAGTATTATAAGTCTCGCTGCTTTCGGAAATACCTGCAGTGACTTCCCATCTCCAACAAAGCGACAATACTGGGGCATGAAACATATTCGAAGATTATGCAACAAACCAGCGTCATAAATATACGTGTATAGTTTTATGCCTTTGTTTGTCATCCCCTTGTTAAATGGGGAATGCCATGAGCTTTTTTGGCCAATCATTACCAACGCTTAGCTCCTCTGGACTGGTGGTATACTGCTGCTAGAAAGGCTGTAAATACCTTCTCATAATATACGTAGAATTTTTTAAATAACGTTTATTAAAATTTGATATACAAATAACAACATTTACAGTGATTTTACATGAGTGTGGTTTGGTTTATGTATTACATTTCGTCATTATATGAGATAAACATTTACATCTCTCATTTTGTTTTATATTCAATTGTTTTTCTTATCATTATTAGTGTCCCTGAAAGAGAAGAATTTTTTGAACTAGATTTTAAATGACAGCCATGCATTAGTGAGTTCTTTTATTACTTTGTCTTTTTTCACTGATTTAGTCTCACTTTATTCTGACTTGTGCGGTAATTTTTTGCTGGTATGAGTTATTCTTAATTTAATTTTTTGCGTCCTTTTTGACATTTATGGTGGAACAAACAAGTAAGTAAATAATTGTAAAATAAATGTGTAATAAATTCGTTTGTCACCTGTTTGGGTGAAGTCGGTGTCCCGTTAGGTCCTACAAGGAGCAACCGCATGTTCCGCAGAAAGGCGCCTCAGAGCGTTCAATTCCTTCTGGCATATCGTTTAATGTACGATACCTGCATTTTTGTTGTTGGTTCTACTACAACGTAGTCATTGACGGGATGTTAAGACTCCATTCCTAAATCCTTTTTTTCGAATCTTTGTTTTTGCGCCCTTGACACTGATCACATTGTAGCACAGCACTCCTCCACGGATGTAAAGAAAAGTTATGTAACTGAGAAGGGTCGGAGAAGCGACAAGCGACAACCATAATTCTGAGGATTCTCGGGTAATAGTATAGCGTGACGCCAGCCCTAATTGCGTAATAAATACAGGCGAGCGAAGTAAAATTTGATTATAGCCGGCAATGAAAGAGTAAAAGGTCGCAATGAGCCGGCAGTAAAGTTGCCGCCTCGCGTTTTATTAGGCGATCTGGCAGCAAAAAAAGGTGGTTGCTGGGGTGGACAGAGCTGGTGCCGGCGGAAGTTAGACTGGGGCTCAGATAGGTGGCGCTGTCGGCTCTTTTTGTGCGCCGGCGCGGAGTTTTACGGCTGTCGCCCGGCCACCCGCTGGTATCGGCCGCGCATCTCGCAGCACCTGAGGCCCCACAGCCAGATGCTATCGGCTTCCGCCGCGCCTCACTGAGGTTCCCAGACGCAACCGGTCGTTAACTCTGCGGCGCGATGCCCTCCAGCCAAGAAGCGCCCGACGCCGGCGGGTTGCCGTCTTATCACGCGAGTTCTCGCACAGTGCCGCAGCAGATACGCTTGCTGCTCGATATGTTCACATCAGAATATAGACCAGGGGTAGGCAACCACAATGCCTTAGAGATCTACTATTCTACATCTACATCTACATAGAAACTCTGCAAATCACATTCAAGTGCCTGGCAGAGGGTTTATTAACCACTTTCATAACTTTTCTCTACCGTTCCATTCTCTAATACCGCGCGGGAAGAAAGAACACCTAAATCGTTCCGTTTTCCATCTGATTTCTCTTATTTTATTGGAATGGTCATGTCTCCCTAAGTAGGTGGGTGCTAGCAAAATATTTTCACATTCAGAACTAAAAGTCGGTGATTGAAACTTCGCAAACAGATCACGCCGCAATGAATAACGTCTTTCTTTTAATGATTTCCACCCCAATTCATGCAACATTTCCGTGACGCTTTCCCTCCCGTAACGTGATAAAACAAAACGAGCTGCCCTTCTCTGAACCTTCTCAATGTCTTCCGTCAGTCCCACCTGGTGAGGGTCCCCACAAGGGGCAACAGTACTCCAGGAGAGGACGCACAAGTGTGATGTAGGCAGTCTCTTTGGTGGAGCTGGTGCATCTTCGAAGCGTTCTGCCGATGAAACGTAACCTATGGTTCGCCTTCCCCACAATATTTTCTATGTGTTCTCTCCAGTCAAAGTTGTTCGTAATTGTAGCTCCTAGGTATTTGGTAGAATCTACGACCTTAAGGTTTGACTGATTTATCGCGTAATTGAAGTTCAGCGGATTTCTTTTAGTGGTCACGTGTATTACTTCACACTTCTCTTTATTTAGTGTCAATTGCCAATTTTCGCACCATGCAGAAATTTTGTCTAAATCGCTTTGCAGTTGCTTTTGATCCTCTGTTGAATTCACTGACCGATAAACGACAGCATCATCCGCGAACTGTCTAAGGGAGCTATTCAGATTGTCTCCTAAATCGTTTATAAACACGAGGAAGAGTAGAGGACCAATAACGCTTCCCTGTGGAACGCCAGATATCACTTCTGTTTTACTCGATGACTTACCGTCAATTACAACGAACTGTGTTCTTTCTGATAGGAAATCGTGAATCCAATCGCACAATTGTGGAGATATTCAATAAGTACGCAATTTCATAAGAAGCCGCTTGTGGGGTACAGTGTCAAAAGCCTTCCTGAAATCCAGAAATATGGAATCGATTTGAGATCCCTTGTCGATGGCACTTAACACTTCATGTGAATAAAGGGCAAGCTGTGTTTCGCAAGAGTGATACTTTCTGAATCCGTGTTGACTACTGGTTAATAAGTCGTTCTCTTCGAGGTAGTTCATAATATTCGAACAAAGTATATGTTCCAAAATCATACTGCAAATCGACGTCAATGAGATAGGCCTGTAATTTTGGGAATCACTCCTATTGCCTTTCTTGAATATTGGAGTAACTTGGGCAACTTTCCCGTCTTTGGGTACAGATCTTTTGCTGAGTGATCGGTTGTAAATGATAGCTAAGTATGGAGCTATTGCATCCGCATCCTCTGAGAGGAATCTAGTTGGTATACAATCAGGCCCGGAAGATTTATTTTTGTTTAGTGACTTAAGTTGTCTTACTACTCCAGGAACATCTACTTCTAAGTTTCGCATGCTGGCAGCTGTTCTTGGATTGAATACTGTATGTACCACCGTATGAAAGTGATTTACGATATTAACCCAGATGATCCTGACGTCCTTCCAGAAGGTAGGTGTCTCGTTTTTTAAAACATTTAAGGTAAATTGTTTCCTTTTCACACAAACACTTTCTTCAACATCGGACTGTCATTTGAATGTCGATCATTGATATGCATATACTAACAATCATTGTTACAGCACGTTAATCTATGTTGATCCCTTTTGAAGATAGGGATTCAGAAGAAACGTATTAGTTAACTCATGATTTTAGGTGTGTGAGTACTTACACATCAACTTTATTTCTATTACTCAGAAACATATGGATGGATTTACAATTAAAACGTAAAATCTAGCATGTGATAATAGTGTTCTCATTTTTACTTCGTTCCAGAAGGACGGCTTATTATGTCGAGACTAAGGATGCAGTTCGTGTAAAATCAATGTTGCAACATTTGAATGATCTATTAGAGATGTAATACACTATTTTTTAAACCAAATGTAACCGACAAAAAACTTCAGGAACATCTGGGTTAAAAAACATAAGAATTACATTTTTATCTTTGAAATACTGTAAGACAACAATATTTAAAAATAAAAATTTACATCTTTATTATTCGTTCAAAACATAAAAAATTATAAATTACGCGAATACTATAGTCCAGGTCAATCAACCTTGTTCTGTGTTTATTTTTAATAAAGTCATATTTTAAAACAATGATTCTCAAAGGAACATAGATTAAGGAAAGCCTTCATTAACTAATACAGGGTATTTCTCTTGAGGAAATGGAGGCCAGTTGTTTTTGGATTCTGCAATACTTTTGGGATACAAACCACTTAGTATTATTTCAAGTTCAAGCCTCACCCTATGTAAGTAATTTTTATTAGAAGTATTCAATGGTTCAAGGATGGCTCAAGAAAAGAATAAAACCTGTGTTATCTCAAAAATCTTTTTAAAATCTGAAAACTGGTGTTTGATATAATCTCTGAAAGTAGAGATGTTTGCGTAACATTCACTGTTGCTCAACTCATTCTTAAGTTTCTTGACTTGTTTTCTGTTTTCAGTTCACTGTATAAAGGAAACTCGGCATTCACACATAAGGTGCACAATTTTCAAATGTCTCTCAACGTTTGTCTTTTTTCACAAACGTAGCTTGATGCAATGAACAAATGCATCTGCCATTTCTTTCGGCTACGAAAAACTCGTCTTCGCACTCGGAATGAAAATGATCATCTCCGAATTTTTTATATACTACTGGTTAAGCTAGAAGTCGTAACACTAAGTACCCTACTCTTTTCTTGGCACAAAATTACGGCGGAGTATCTTAGTCAAAATATCCCATCCACACACTATATAAACGCAAAGTTCGTAACTAATCGCAATTATCATTGAATAAAACTAACTTTTGTCGAACGAACGCGCGTTTTCGATGCTACCAAAGCAATTTTATCCAGCAGTTTCTCTTATGCACTCTCAAAACTCACGCGATCTATCAAATAAGCATTCGGGATCTACCAGTAGATCACGATCGACATGTTGCCGACCACTGATCTAGACTATCAATTTCAAATTACGTTTCGATACCTTCTCAACGTTTCAAACAGACAAATGTATTATCTAACACAGTGGTTCCCAGTCTGTGGGTCAAGACCCACTAGTGGATCGCATTATCTATTCAGATGGTCGCCAGGCGAGCTCAACATACCTTACGTACTTAAAGTGAAAATGTGTTTTATAAGACTTAGCATTTTCGTGATATTTTCCATCCCTTAAAGAAAAATCGCAATTAAGCTCTTTTGCTTCCTTATTTCAAATGATAATGGTTATGGACCAAAGTTTTAAGTTTTTGTGGATTAATATTTTCACGTTACTCCAAGCGGAACATGATAGTTTTTCTAGGAGTACTGTTTAATATTGTTTCGTATTTCGGTATTTGATTGCCTAGAATTGTCAAATAATTGTTAGGGATAAGAAATTCGTTTCTAGAATACAACCTTAAAAATCTAAAATTGTCAACAACCGAGTAAGACTACCTGATGTAACAAACATGTGTTTCTTCTTTGAACAATTTATTTAAACACTTAAGCCTAATCTCATTTTAAATCAGAAAAGAGAGTACAGAATGCATGCAGATATAGCTTCGAAGGAATTAATGGGATCCGCAAATAAGTTCTCAGGCTCTTTTGCGTATTCATTATATATTTTAAAAAAAGGAACAAATGCGCAGAAACTGATTTACGCTTAAACTTAACAAGCTTTGCTTAAGAAATGGAAGTGTCATTAATACGAAGATTTAACAATCTCACACACTGAACTTGCCATTTAATTTTTTATATAATTTTAACTGGACGAAATAGTGGGATGTTAAGTCCATAAAATGCTCTTACATATATATTGGGTCACAAAATTTTTTCCAGAAACTTTGTGGGTCCCACTACCGTGAAGATTGGGAAGCACTGATCTCACATATGAAAAGCCTACACAGAGGTGTTTTTACTGAAAACTCGTAGAAATTTTGTATAAGTTTTACTTAATTAGTTGCAGCATAGTAACTAGACTGGTCAAAACAATTATGGGAACAGGCGAGTATTGTCATCTGCAGTATTAACTAAAATGGTTCGACGTCTTTCTGCCAGTTCCACGGAGAAGATTCAAATGTTCAAATGTTTGTATAGTCTATGGGACTTAACTACGGGGTCATCAGTCCCTAAACTTACAAACTACTTATGAACTACTTACGAACTAGGACGGCACAAATATCCATGCCCGAGGGGGGATTCGAAGCCCCGACCGTAGTGGCCGTGCAGACCGTGACTGGAGCGCCTTAGTCCCCTCGGCCACCGCGGCCGGCCACGGAGAAGAGACAACAACATTACTCCAACCAAGATGTAGGTAATAACAAAGTTGCTGCACAGGAGGTTGGTGTTGACTTATGTTTACTCTACCGAACTTGTCTTTACGAAACTTCAGTGGTCGTCGGTACCTAGACTTACAAACTTACTTACTCTAAGGACAACAGAAAAACTCATGCCAGGGAGAACTCGAATCTCCGACAGGAAGCAACTGCATGCTTCGCAGCAAGGCCCAAACAAATTACAGAAGCAGTTGGGTTCAGACAGCGTAGCGAGCACATAGTGCAATGTAACAACAACGTGATTTAACGAAAGCTGTGGTATAGTTCAAATGTTTGTAAATCTATCGGACCAAACTGCGTGGTCATCAGTCCGTAGCTTACAAACTACTTAAACCTAGTTAAACTAACTTACGGACAACACACACACCCATGCCCCAGGGAGGACTCGAACCTCCACGGCGAGCAACCGAGCGCTCCGCAGAGAGACGCTTTAGACCGCTCGGCTACTCCACCGCGGCTGCCTGTGGTATAGAAATCCACATGAAGGTTGGAAGCGGAGCAGACACAGAGGGAGGTGGCTGCCAGCTATTGGAGTGTCCAAAAGTATAATTTCCAGCACTTGGACGCGATTTCAGACAACAGGTTCCGATAAAAGAAGGAAAGGCCAAGGTCGCCCATGGGCAACATCAGCAGGAGGTCACCATCATCTCCGTTTAACAGCCAGTCGAGACAGGAGGATGAAAGCAACTCAACTGCTGCGCACCCTCCAGGCAGCAACAGGCCACCTAATATCAACACAAAAAGTCGAAATCGCCTTGGAAAATGTGACCTCTATGCACGGAGGCCTATGGTGCGTGTTC
Source organism: Locusta migratoria (assembly GCA_026315105.1). Taxonomy (NCBI): domain Eukaryota; kingdom Metazoa; phylum Arthropoda; class Insecta; order Orthoptera; family Acrididae; genus Locusta; species Locusta migratoria. The sequence goes on from CM048745.1 coordinate 355,651,743, forward strand.
CATTAAAACCACGACACCGTTTAGCCCGCAGAAATAATGTGGAGGATCTCGAAGAGATGGAAGACAGGATTCGACTAGTCATTTCCCAGATTTCGGCAGCCGAAATTCGTCGAGTGTTCGCAAATGTATTCAAGAGATGTCAGGCCGCTCTTTCCATAGAGGGACAACATTTTGAACATTACTGTAAATAAAGGTAAGTTTTAGGTTACTCAGAGGGCAATGTCTTTTAGACTTTAACTCTGTGTATGCGCCCGAGAATCGGGCGCTGCCGTGGCTGGCGGTTGCGGTGGCGGCGGCCGGGAGCCATATCGCGCGATCCGCGGACGACTGGCAGGCGTCTTTCGTGAGACACCCTGTACTAACATATATATGTGAATTTGTGGTCTCAATACTTCGTGACGATGACCAAAACAATGAAGGTTATGTAATTGTACGGGGCGTCCAGAAAGTAAGTTCCGTTTGGTTATATAAAACGAACGGGTACAGATACAGAAAAAATATTAATTGTACAAAAATGTACAACTGGTAAACTACTTTTCTACACAGCTTCCGAAATTTTGTAGCCAATTGTCATAGCATGGCACAAGGTTTTATGTGCCTTTTTCATAGAATGTTGCGGCCTGTGTATTCAACCATGTGGTAACATGTTCTTTAAGCTCGTCATCATTGTTGAAGTGTTGTCCACCAAGGACAGATTTTAGGTGTAAGAAGAGGATTACTGTCAAAAGATTTTTTTTTTCACGATAATGCCTGACCTCACACACCGAATGTGACCTAACAATTCGTACGGAAATTTCAATGGGACCTGTTTGATCATCCTCCATACAGCTCGGACCTCTCTCCTAGCGACTTTCATCTCTTCTTACACCTAAAATCTGTTCTTGGTGGTCCACACTTCAACGATGATAAAGAGCTGTTACCACATGGTTGAATACACAGGCGGCAACCTTCTGTGAAGGATGCATGCAAAAACTTGTGGCACGCAATGACAAGTGCCTACAAAATTTCGGCAGTTACGTGGAAAAGTAGTTTAAGAGTTATAGAATTTTGTGCAATAAAAATTTCTTCTGTATCTGTGTACAATTTCGTTTTATTACCAAACGAAAGTTACTTTCTGGACGCGCCTCGTATTACTGTCAAAACGTGTTTCACAAGTTTAAATTAAGCATCTGGTGTTTCAAGTTACTGGTATCGAACGTTTCAATTGAGTTTGATTTAATCGGGTTCCTAATATTTGGTGGTGGGTTACTTGTTACAAGTTGTAGCTCTCGATCTTCTAAAACACGAATGCTGACGAAAACAAACGTCACAAGGCAAGCGGGATCAGCGACTTTCGCTGAATGTCGGAGAGCAGCCCATCTGTCACTTAGGCAGGGACGACCTGAGAGGTGTCTGGCGGGACCAGTCGCGACAGAACGAGTCCGTGCAGCGCCGGTGACGCAACCGCCATTACCATAAGAGACGTCTGGCGCACAATGGCCCTCCTCCTGGTAGCGGGCTTCAGGCGCCGCGGCTTCGCGGGAGCAGGATGTGCCTAATTGGAGGGCTGGTGAGGTAAGTGGACGCGGTTCCCACAGGCGGGCCGGCAAAAAGAAGGCGATTGGAGGAAGTGCTGGAGCGGGCAGCGCCCGCCGGTCTGGCGGTCCTGCCGCCTTCCAGGAAGTGCCCGATAGCCATCTGCCAGGCTGAAGTGACGCGTGCAGCGCGCCGGCTGCCCAACACGTGGACCACTGTCCGAGCGTTGCCTTCGCCGCTTCGTTCCCACTGACGATTATGCAAACGATCTGAAACTCATAGCGAACGAAATTCAAACGACCGTCAGCGCCCTGTTATCTCCCTTCCACTGAGCTTAGGAAACAGCGACTGTCTATAGTGCGAATTAAAACAATTACCTCTCCCAATGTTGTAATTTGCGGCTGTTTGCTGATGATGCTGTGGTGTATGGGAGGGTATCGTCTGTAACTGACTGTAATAGCATACAAGATGACTTAAACAAAATCTCTAGTTGGTGCGAAGAAAAGCGGCTAGCTCTCAATGTAGAAAAATGTAAGGTGATGCGCATGAGTAGAAAAAACAATCCCATAATGTTCGAATACAGCATTAGTAGTGAGCTTCTTGATGCTGTTGCGTCATTCAAATATCTAGGCGTAACATTGCAGAGCGATATGAAATGGAACGAGTATGTAAGGACAGTTGTGAGTAAGGCAGACATACGACTTCGGTTTATTGGGAGAATTTTGGGAAGATGTACTTCACCTGTAAAGGAGACCGCGTATAAAACGCTTGTACGACCACGTCTTGAGTATTGCTCAAGTGTTTGGGACCCACAGCAGATCAGTTTAAAGGAAGACATAGAGGCGGTTCAGAGACGAGCAGCTACATTTGTTACTGGTAGGTTTGACCAGTGCGCGAGTGTCACGGAAATGCTCCGGCAACTCAATTGGGGATCGCTGGAAGAAAGACGACGTTCTTTTCGTGAATTTCTGTTAAGTAAATTTAGAGGTCCGGAATTTGAAGCTGAGTGTAGTACGATCTTGCTGCCGCCTACTTACATTTCGCGTAAAGATCACAAAGACAAGATAAGAGAAATTAGGGCTCGTACGGAGGCATATAGGCATTCTTTTTTTTCTCGTTCAATTTGGGAGTGGAATAGGAAAGGAAATGCCTAGTAGTGGTACAGTGTACCCTCCGTCACCCACCTTACGGTGAATTGCGCAGCATGTATGTAGATGTAGATGTTCAGGAAGTTGTGAAGGAATTACAAGGAGAAGTTTGGAGAGGGAATTAAAATACAGGGAGTCTGAATAAAAACCTTGCGGTTTGCTGACTACGTAGTAATTCTGTCAGAGACAGCAAAAGACCTGGAAGAGCAATTAAACGGAATGGGCAGTGATTTGAAACGAAGGCATAAGATGAACATTAACAAGATTAAAACGAGGGTAATGAAGTGTCAGAAAATCAGGCGATACTGAAGGGATAAGACTAGATAATGAGACAATAAATCAGAATTTATCTTGATTTAATGAGTTGTCTGTATTCATCTTTACTTCCGTACATGGAACTTGACGGGACGGGGGTGACTTTGAAATCTTAAATATGAATCCCTATTTTAATTGCAGATTTGGATTATCCGTGAAGTTGGACAATACTGTGAAAAGTCGTTGCACAAAGAAGTGCGTCTTTGAAATTTCTGGGGGCGAGGGGTGAAAAATTAGTACTTTTTGCCAGCCTGGCTGGGGGGTTGGGGCTTTATGAAACAATTTACAAAACGTGAAATTAAAGATATTTAATTCCAATATTAAATGTCCAAAATGGACCTAATATCTCGTGTGTGTGTGGGGGGGGGGGGGTTGGTCGTGGTTTGGGAGGGGGGAGGGGCGTGTCATTGGCGAAGGGGGAGGGGAAACCTCTGCCTTTGACGAGCTCAAAAAAATGTTTTCAAATGTTTGTATAGTCTATGGGACTTAACTATGGGGTCATCAGTCCCTAAACTTACAAACTACTTATGAACTACTTACGAACTAGGACGGCACAAATATCCACGCCCGAGGGGGGATTCGAACCCCCGACCGTAGTGGCCGTGCAGACCGTGACTGGAGCGCCTCAGTCCCCTCGGTCACCGCGGCCGGCTTGACGAGCTCCTTGAACATTTAAATGAGCCTCAGAGTACGAGGAAACGCTACAGACTTTCTACAACCGTTAACGTAGCGGAACAATTGCGTAGAGATGTGTATTGTTTGAATCATTGAAATAAAATAATCCGACCATAGTGTGAGAGTCAGTGCTTCATTCGGTTGTGGGAGGTGTAACATGATTGCATTATCGGAAATATCAAAACTGCACTTTATCCTAATCTGGTGCGTTTTTGTTTGAAATATTACCGTTTTCCACCAATTTTCAGCTCAATTTTATTTTTGCCGATTTTCATAGAAAAGTTAAGTATTTTTTTCACAAGAATCAAAATCTGCAATAAAAAATAGGGGTTTCTATCAAGATTTCAAAGTCCTCCCCCCCTCACGCCCACGTTCGTGCTGCAGGGGGTCGACCTTTACGTTAATGGATGCCGCTGTTGGAAGTGAACAACTTTCATCGCAAGTTTTTCTTAATCGGAATTAAATTATTCCAAATATTCCTAAAGTAGTTTTAAGTGATCACCCTGTATAAAAATCGATTACTGTGCGTTAGTCTCGCCAAAACTCAGAAATTCGTTTTATAACAATATCCGTCATTGACTGCTCTGCATACAACAGCTCTTTTCATACACCTTAAGAGCAATGTGTGTTTCTGAAGAGCTTAATGAATTCTTCTTTAATCGCTTGTTCGGTTGATTCACAACTGGCATGTCGACTTCGCTTGCTGTATCCGTGGAGGATGATATAACGAACTCACACGTGCGTGATACTAATGTCAGAGTACTATAGAATAAACTTAATTATTGGATGGTCACAGGGACAATGAAAACTATGATTACAAACACCAATACTTACTCTATAGGGTAAAGTTTGCAGTCAGCTTCTAATATAACCGTTTTATAACCAGACACACAACGACCTCACACCTGAAACGGATGCTTCGAGCCGCGGTGGAGTAGCCGAGCGGTCTAAAGCATCTCGCTGCGGAGCGCGCGGTTGCTCGCCGTGGAGGTTCGAGTCCTCCCTGGGACATGGGTGTGTGTGTGTTTGTCCTTAAGTTAGTTTACGTAGTTTTAAGTAGTTTGTAAACTACGGACTGATGACCACGCAGTTTAGTCCGATAGAATTACAAACATTTGAACATTTGCTTCGACACCGTGAAAGCTGTTTGGTCTGGTCTCACGTCTAGGCCGTTTGTCTCTCGTTCGGTGAACGCAATATATGCCCAGTGATCCGTGACCAGACACCAGTTTTAGTTTGGATCTCCTTGTTGGTAACTGTAAACTGCCCTGCCCTGAGAAAACACACATGACTGTAGCCATGAGGCGTGAGTCGTGAGTTGTAGGCTGCTGGGTGTTCTTCTATGCAGGTTGCATTCCTTACCTCCTCGAGGACACGTCTTACTTCACGCATGAACTGTACAGAAAGGCAGTAACAATGCTGTAGACATCAAATAAAAGAGCAAGTCCTTAAAGAAAACGGCTGGTAGATTGAGTAGATACCTAGTCATACTGATTGCGCTTTTATGTGTTCTGCATGTCAAGTTTGGGATTTGATCGCAGGCCATTTTTGTGAGTCATAGCGTCCGTGGCGTGTTATTTCCGACTGCATCTCGCCTATCGCGTTGTCGTCATCGATTAGACGTCAGTACTAAAAATATAGAGCAGTCTGCTGTGTAGTTTCGCATACGAATGATTAAATGGGGTTATAAGGGCACATTTAAGTGGTAGCAGGAAATTATATTGAGTTTATCGATGACGAAAGGGTAATACATACTTGATATTCTCATCGAATTAAATCGGAAATAATTTTCTCTACAAATAATTCTGAGTTTTTCGCTGTTGAAATAATTTTCATTAAAACATGGTTGCATATATACGTTCGTACTTATGCACATTGTTGGCTTTTTCCCGTGTAAAACTAAGTATCTTTCTGTTTATAGACGTTTCTTCACCTTAAAAGGAGAAAAAAGAATGCTAGGCTCTGTTGCAACCTTTTCGGCGTGACGAGAAAACAAAGAAACAAAATAATAAAGTAGATGCGAGATCATTACTATAATATGAATGAGCTCGAACAGAGTAGATTAACTTCCTATGTCAGCAGATACAGTTCTTTGCTTCTACCATGCGCATTCTGCAGCACACTCGGAAATTTAGAATTCCACATTCGTCACAATGTACTGATCATTGACGTCATAGACGCACTCGCGATACCGTTGGCGCCTGATTTACACGTAGGTGCTAAGGGCGCACGCTCTTCTAGTAGTCGATTTTCAGCAGAAAGTCGATCGTGTAAAACGGGCTTTAGGTCGCACAGGGTACGTGCTTGCGTAGTCCTTAGAGAAGTGTGGAGCCCGTGTGCCCCTGTGGCGCAAGGCTCAGCACAACTATCTGCTAGTCAGCAGGAGAGCCGGGTTCGAGTCCAGTCCCCATCCCTCCCACCCTCGGGCAAAAATTTTCTTATGGCCATGTTGATTGATTACAGCGCCTGCCAGGAGCTAAAAAATAAAATAAAATAAAATAATAAATAAATAAAACAAAAATCACTTCAGTATTCACTTGAAACAATTTTCAATACTAAAAAGATGTGAATGAGAAATGCGGAAAGAGCGTCCAAAAACGAGTTGAATCATTTTACGTGGAACATAAATAGTGACAGCAATAGTGACAAATAAAATTCGAAGGGAAGGCCCTCAGAAACACAGACGAAACAGCACCTTTTAAGTTAGTTATGGTAGCAAGAATTTTCGTTGGTGTCCTCAGGGCGTCCCACGTAGCTGCGAGATGAGCTGCTTAAACCGTCCGCCGCCACGGGTCAGTGACTTGGGGTGGAGCGTAAAGGTAAGTCACAAGCCAGCATCGTAGCAACAATGTTATGTGTGGCTCACGTGTGCGGGTCATATGAGGTCACACACAGTAACCAGCTCCCATGATGCGGCTACAAAACCGGAATTACCACGGACGGAATGTCGCGTTGCGTTCAGTATCTTCTGCAGGCCAGAAGTAGTCACTTTCTGCATGAGACGTAATAACTTGCTGGCGGCCCCTCCGCCGGTTCTGCCAGTGAAATGAAAACCGCAAGCTCACGAGGAGAGGACGGGAGTGGATGGAAGTGGAGGGGTGGAAGGGAGGGGAAACGGAAAGGAGTATTACAGTGTAACGAACCGTTAGTAAAAAGACAGTCATCTTTCAGGACGAACACCAGTAAAGTCTGAGGATCTAACATCGACAAACAACGAGCAACAACAACAAAGACGACACACACTGCTCGAAACGGGGATGAAATGTTCAAATGTTTGTAATCCTATGGGATCAAACTACGTTGGTCATCAGTTCCTAGTCTTACAAACTAAAGTTAAACTAACCTAAAGACAACACACACGTCCACGCCCGAGGGAGGATTCGAACCTCCGTCGCAGGAGGCCGCGCTATCATAACGTAGCGATTCAGGCCGCTCAGCTACTCCCGCACGGCAAACAGGTATCAGTTGACATATAATACACAATATACAGTACATATCGTAACGTATTTTATTCAGATATTGGTTAGAATTGTAATTTGTGTGTGACACAGTACGAGATTTGCTGTCTTAACTCTTTGTGCGCATAGCATTTAATTAGAGCGAAGCACCATGGGGCACCATGGGACGGCCAGTACAGTTACACACCTGCGTGGCATGTCCAGTTTGAGGTTATCAACCAGCTCTTGAGGGATATTTATCATTCTTCCATGAGTGCAACATCCAGCTCTGCAACCGTTCTCGGAGGTACTGGCCTGGCTGCACTGCGTCTGCTCAATTGGGTTCAATTCCGGTGAACAGGCTGGCCACTGCACTCGTTCAATTCCCTTAGCTTCAATGTTGTCCACGAGTACAGGTACCGTCCACCACCATCTTCTATGGCACCAGCGTAGGGCACATGTGGCACGGAGTGAGTGCGCAGGCAGGCCTCAGTACGGAGGCGGAAGTGGAGTGACGTCATGACGTACCAAGGATTGGGTTTTCGGTGTTCAGCTGGGTCGTCGGCCTTACCCGCGGTATGTTGTGACCGACACGCGGTACGTGTTCTGTCAGTACGTTGGAGGCAACAAGTTCGAGGAAGGAGACGAGACGACGCGACAGGACGGGACGAGAGCGATTCGAAGCGAGTCGTCACTACAGAGACATGGCTTCCTTCAGTGTCTTCTTGCTGCCAAGCTGTGCAGTAACCTGTACTGAGATTCTCCACTCACCACAGTGCGGGCCCTCTCCGATCGCTCGGGGTAAGAACCTTTTCAAACTTTCGTCTAAAGTTGTGTACGGTGGGAAGTTCGGCTGGGCGCAGTCATCAGTGTAATTGCAGGTTTACGTACCCGGTTATGAGGCGTGATCATTACGGCACTGACTGTTGGAAACGTTTGTCATTGGTCTTTTCAGGTTTAGGTGCTCGGTACAATGATTCGCAGTTACTGTGGCTCAGTTTCCCAAGTGAATATTGTTTCTACCAATAAAATTCTTCGAGGTATGAAACCGCGTCTTCGTTTCTATAAAATCTACCGCCGTTTCAGCCACTGATTCATTTTGTAACTGAGACGATATTGGTGTTTCGTAATCTATAATTGCTTCTCGTTTATATTGTTGAAATAACCCAGAACAGTCAGATGCGATTTATTGACGATTAGTGGTTGCTTCAAAAAATAAATTTAATTAAACAGTGATCTTAATGATCATTTGGTTGCTAAGTATCTGGGTGTTTTGTTTCAGTTTCCAGTTTCATTGGGAGATAAAGGAAATGCTTTCAGGGTCTTAGTTTTGTGTGTTTGTATTTCACAGCTGAAGTAGTTCTCTGTGTGAGTACGAAGTCTTTCACGGCGACACTTCTGTATCAAAATTTCTCGGACTTTTTGCCGCGTCAATTCTTGATAAAATTTCTTCGTCAGGAGCCGTGACGTCAGGAGCTCCTGACGAAGAAGATGGAGGATATCTTCGAAAGCTTGAAATTTTATCAAGAATTGCCGCGGCAAGAAGTCCGAGAAAGTTTTATACAGTTCTCTCTGTGTTTTAGAGTTAATTATCTGTATATTGCGGACGCTTGTTGTTGAATTGGACGGCTCCTGCTAACATGAGACAGTTGATTGCGTCACGAGACACGCTACCTGATAAGCGTGTTGACTGACCCAACGGAAGACGAGCGTGCACTGTTCATATTTAAATTTTCATAAAGTTTGTTTTGATCTATTCTAAAGCTTGTGTATATTTTACTTGAAGTGTGTAAGTTCTTGAATAGTGGTTTAAAACTTCATGTCATTTGCCTAGTCCATCTTGGGTAAATAATTTTGGAGTGCTTTTCTTGTAATTGGATAAAAGCCTTTCAAACACAAGGTAGATGCATTCATTACAGCCAGGTCTTGTGCTGGAACCTTGTTAATCATTTATTACATAGTGGTTGCATCTAGGTTTTGTTAGCTTTCGAATCTATTTATAATTCATTTTGATGAAGATTCATGTGTTAGTACCTTGAGAGAAACTGAGTTCTAACCTGTGATAAAAACAATTTCTTTACCTTGGTAGTAAATGTTGTTTAATGTAAGCTTGGATACCAAATGGTATTAAATTTCCTACCGTCCAGTCCTTCCACGATTGTTTCCTGGTTACGTTAATATCGGCCTACTGTAATTTAAGGTGAAAATGATATTATGAATCGTGTTACCATACATGCGAAAGAATATATCAACATTTTTATTATTATTTAGACGTTTCTGAAGCTCCTAGATGAGTCGAGAGGCTAGTTCTTCCCTTTTACATCTTAGTCACTCGCCAGTACATATTCGCTTGTTGTTGTGCTAGTATGGAAACATTTCTCTTTCTCACAGGGTTTGCGAATGTCGAGATTTCAGAGTTAAGAGGAGCAACGTGCCTGCATTAAATTTTGACTGAAAACTCTTCAGAGGTATACAAGATTATGTAGGAAGCCTTTGGTGACGAATGCTTAGGCTGGAATCTAAGAACATTTCACGTTGTTTAAAAATGTCTGGACGGTAATTGGAGATAACCCTCCTTCAGGAGATCCTCCGACGCCTGGCGCCGCCTCTCATGACGGAACGTGAACGGAATTCTGCATGTCAATCGAAGACTGACTGTCCGAGTGCTTACAAACAACGTAATATTTCAGATGGACCATGCCACGAAATCCTCACACAGCATCTGGCAATGGATTGTGTTGTCGCCAAGGTTATCCCACGGCTCATGGGGCAGATCATGTCTCGCACGCACGTATACTGAGTTCATCATGAATCCGTACCGCAGGGGCGCACTCGATTGTACTATCGAGAGGCGATACAACGCTTTCGAGAAAGTGTAAGAAGGAATCTTGAAATGTGGCGAGACGGTGCGTGGCTCTTACATGAGGATAACGCACGTGCACATTCTAACATTCTACCCTGTTGGTGCGTGGCTCTTGCACAAAAATGACAGTGCTGCCTCATCCTCCCTACTCTCCAGATCTGGGGAAGCACGAATATTCGCAACGACTGACGAGATAAAAGACTATTCGCAAACGGCGCTTCGAGCCATCCAGCGAGAGGCGTACCAAGACTGCTTTCGGAAGTGAAAATGGTGGTAGCGGTTTATGAATTGCGAAGGAGAGTATATCGAAGGAGACCGAGTACGCTAAGTGAAAGATAAGCGTAGAAACGGTTTGTGGACAGATTCCGGAATTTCTTGAACAGGCGTCGTAGAACACTCCTCCTATATCCCACTGTCTTATTTGTACTAGGTATGGTGGTTAATGCAGAAACAAACGGTGTTAGGGTATACAACTTTTTTACATCTCCATTTTAACCTCACTATAAAAATCGATCAAAATAACTGGTTCCCTAAAGACTCGTTTTCGGTTTTTTATTGTTATTTTCAGTAACAAATGTAGAAAACAGAAGTTGACAAATTTTAAGTTTCTCAGACTTCTGCATTATACGTTTCATCAAGACATGTAGGATAAAAAACTGGTACAATAGGGAACTTAGACAGAACTCATTCAATCTACCGTTTGTTGCTTGTATTGAAAAGTAATGAGGGGTTGAATACAAACAAAATATCACGTTTCTCCTATTAATTCTGAATCTAAGTTGAAAAACCATGTAATTAAGAATCACATCACTGTTCCTTGATCACTAGTCTTTCCACCAATGTTCTGCATTAAATTCCAAACCTCTCCTCCGTGTCTCGGGGAGTGAGGGCATGGAGCACTGTTGATGGTGGTCCGTCCGTCGGATGGGGCGTTAAGCTCGGCGACTTCCATGGTGCTATTCGAGAGGAGTAGGCTATGTGCTGGCGCCGGGTTTCACCCTCTCCCTTCTCCCATCATCTCTACATCTACATCTACATACATACTCCACCATCCAGCGTAAGGTGCGTGGCGGAGGGTACACTGTACCACCACTAGGCATTTCCTATTCCATTCCCAAATAGAAGGAGGAAAAAAAGAATACCTATATGCCTCCGTACGAGCCCTAATTTCTCTTATCTTGTCTTTGTGATCACTACGCGAAATGTAAGTAGGAGGCAGCATTATCGTACTACACTCAGCTTCAAATTCCGGCCCTCTAAATCTCCTCAACAGAAATTCACGAAAAGAACGTCGTCTTTCCTCCAGCGATCTCCAATTCAGTTGCCGGAGCATTTCCTTGACACTCGTGCATTGGTCGAACCTACCAGTAACAAACCTAGCTGCTCGCCTCTGAACTGCTTCTATGTCTTCCTTAAAACTGATCTGCTGCGGGTCCCAAATACTTAAGCAATACTCAAGACGTGGTCGTACAAGCGTTTTATACGCGGTCTTCTTTACATATGACGTACATCTTTCCAAAATTCTCCCAATAAACCGAAGTCGGCTGTCCGCCATACTCACAACTGTCCTTACATGTTCGTTCCATTTCATATCGCTCTGCAGTCTTACGACTAGATACTTGAACGACACGACTGCATCAAGAAGCTCACTACTAATGCTGTATTCGAATATTATGGGATTGTTTTTCCTACTCATGCGCATCACCTTATATTTTTCTACATTGAGGGCTAGCTTTCTCAAACACGAACACGTCGCTACACTACGCACGCATCCACTACAGTCACCTGGACTTAACTAGTCACTTCAGCACACAGTTCTCATACTTCGCGAAGGAAAGGTGCCTGCGGGCGCGAAGGGTAGGGAAAACCTTTACAATTAGGCGGCTGCACCTGCCTTTCGGGGTCTCCCAGCTATTCATGCCATACGACTTTACTTTACATCACTCCTTCTCAATTTTTCACCCTGAAACAATCACAAAATTAAGAGCTTCATTACTGTTCCAAGCTTATCGTACATCAATATCATAGGAATATGAATAAAATTTACCTTCTTTTCCAACAAACCTTATGGGTGCTTTCTCCTTAAATTATACCTCGAGTTTGTAGTATCTCCACCATTTTTCAGCCTTTTAAGGCAAATGTGGCATTGTACTTGACTGCTACCGAACTTTACAAAGTACTTCAGACTCGGGTTGGTGCCATTTAACTGGTAACGACGTGTATATATACAGCAGCAGTCGACAGTGCCATGAACGCGAATGGCGTACATGTAAGTATGAATGTTTTGTCACAACGTACATGGACAAGCTGAACTACAGCGGCTCATGCGTTTGCTAGTAGTTCTGATAGCGCCACGATACAATTCACAGATGACAGGAGACATCAGTTTTGTTTTAGCCGAGCGCGTCGCTGCGGAGCGCGCGGTTGCTCGCCATCGGAGGTTCGAGTTCTCCCAGGGGCATCTGTGTGTGTGTGTGTGTGTGTGTGTGTGTGTGTGTGTGTGTGTGTTGCCCTTAGGTTAGTTTACATCTACATGGGATACTCTGCAAATCACATTTAAGTGCCTGGCAGAGGGTTCATCGAACCACCATTATACTATTCATCTCCCATTCCATTCTCGAACAGCGCGCAGGAAGAAAGAACACCTGAATCTGTCCGTTAGAGCTCTGATTTCCCGTATTTTATTCTGATGGTCATTTCTACCTAGTTTAAGTAGTTTGTAAGCTACGGACTGATGCCCACGCAGTTTGGTCCGACAGATTTACAAACATTTGAACATCACTTTTGTTTACCTTTCGCGGCTTTTGGGGGTATTACAGTATCAGTGCGTGTACAAACAAGTTAGAAAATGTGCAAGGGCGTTCTGTGGAACGCCGAAGTAGAAAGGTGACAGTGAGGATGAATTTAATTTTATTTCATCTTCTGATAGAATTTTTGCTGTTCTACAACTCCGGGCTGACAAAATCCTTGCCGGCCGCGGTGGCCGAGGGGACTGAGGCGCTTCAGTCACGGTCTGCACGGTCACTACGGTCGGGGGTTCGAATCCCCCCTCGGGCATGGATATTTGTGCCGTCCTAGTTCGTAAGTAGTTTGTAAGTTTAGGGACTGATGACCCCGTAGTTAAGTCCCATAAGCTTCACAAACATTTGAACATTTTGAGTTATACAATTTGTATAGGTTAGGTTACCGTCTTATGCAACTGTAAATTAGTCTAATTTAGACTAGACGGGTTTTCTTTATTCTAAAGTATCTTCAGTGGTGAAGTATTTTTATGTTGTTCTCTTTGTGTATGTTTTGTTGCACAGTGTCACTTGCTGACGCTGTATATTTACACTATTTACAATTACACTTTCTTATAAAAGTTTTTGGAAAATCGCCATTTCTGTGGCCTGGTTGTGGCCTGGCAGTGATAGCAAGTGGCAATTTGCTACAAAACACACATGAAGAGGACAACATAAAAATACTTGACCACTGAAGGTGCTTTAGAATGCAGCGAAACGCGTCTGGTGTAAATTAGACTAATATAGAGTTGCATAAGACGGTTACCTAACTTACACAAAAAATATTATGCCATGAGTTCGTAGCTCATTTCTGACCTGGGATTATTCTTAAATTATCTCTAATTTCCTAGTTTCAGCGATAACCTAACATTTGACAGCATGGGGAATAAATGTTACCAGTGTTTAATTATTTTAATTATTAAAAAACAAAAAAACAAATCATTTAGAACCATTACTGACGGATGTAAGTTATACCGACATCTGCTTCCGGTTATTAGCAATAAATTAGAAAAACCGGTTACAACCGACGCCAAATCAATACAGAAAAAAACAACGATTATTTAGAACTAAAATACCGGTGTCGGTTTTTCCGACCCCTACCTTATACTGAGGGTTGTGTTTGTCAGAGCCGCTGTGGAGTAGCCGTGCGGTCTAAAGCGCCTCGCTGCGGAGCGCGCGGTTGCTCGCCGTGGAGGTTCGAGTCCTTCCTGGGGCATGGGTGTGTGTGTGTGTTGACCTTAGGTTAGTTTACCTAGGTTTAAGTAGTTTGTAAGCTACGGACTGATGACCACGCAGTTTGGTCCGATAGATTTACAGACATTTGAACATTTTGTTTGTCAGAAGTGGCCGCTGTGGTGTGCGGCGTCCTGGCAAGAAGCCAAGACCCCAGCCGGCGTCTCTCGCACCCCGCAGAGAACCCGCGTGTCCGAGCGAGCTCGTTTTGCTCTCTGCAGTCGTACTGTACTACAAAATGCTATTCTGAGAATAAGGCGAAAAGAAACGGTGGGGAGAAATGCACTCGCTATGAAACTCCGGAGATAATTTAATGTGCACTCTGCAGCCAGCATACCACACGTCAGTCTGTCGGATGAAGGAACGAGTGCGGTTCTGTGCTACACGAAAGCTTTCTGACTGGGTGTTAACTGAGCTGCAATAAGTTGTAAACCAGTTCCCGTGAGTTTCAGTCCTATTACAAAAATATACACGAACTGAAAAAAAAGAAAAAAAAAACAATTGTGCCGTGGCGAGTTATCTTGGAAGCGTTTGTTGGTGCAAATAATTTTGTCTATTTTTGAAGGTGATTTCTATCTAGCAATGTCTTTTATAGAAGATTCATGTTACGAGCATCCAGAATGCGTAGTGGGAACATACTGTTCTTAAGAATCACTTAACTAGCTCACTCTTCAGCTCGTCGAAACTGCAATAAATATTTCAAAAATATGTTCAAATGTTTGTAAAGCTTATGGGACTAAACTACGGGATCATCACTCCCTAAACTTACAAACTACTTACGAACTAGCTAATACTAAGGACGGAACAAATATCCATGCCCGAGGGGGATTCGAACCCCCGACCGTAGTGGCCGCGCAGACCGTGACTGGAGCGCCTCAGTCCCCTCGGCCACCGCGGCCGGCAATAAATGTTTCTCTTCTCTATTAAATTGAAAGGACTCAGGAAGAACGACGACAATAATTTCTACAGTTCTTAAGCAATCTCTACATTACTTCCAAAACAACGGCACACGCTGAAGACTTTCAAACAATTTTACTTTATGATCAAAATTAAGGTTCTGACTGAGGTTTCATATTAAATTTGTAGCTCACTCCAAGCTCAAAAGAGTGTTTGGCTCAGTGCGGCACTGCGTAATCTTCAGTTATCGCGATCGGTAAAAATGTTATCATTAAAATCGTGCAGTCTCTGGATGGAGAGACACGACATCTGTCATAAAATATCTGGAGAGGTCCTGCAATTAGTGGACATTAATAATTGAAAAAAATGTGTACTCAGACGGAAAAACCATCTGGAAACATCTTTGCTTTTTACATATTTTTATAAACACTGATCATGCTATTAGATAACTTTTTTCCCTTCTTACAGAAAAAAAAAATTGAAAAGAAAAATCGAAACTAATTGAAAACAATCAGAATACGAGACACCACAAAACACACACCTCTACATTTTCAGTAAATTATTCCTCTCTCTCTCTCTCTCTCTCTCTCTCTCTCTCTCTCTCTCTCTGCAACACTCGGAGCAGTTCAAAACCGTATTCCTCGTGACTTCACTGTCCTATTATGAAGCACCTAAATAAAGTGCTCGCCTCATAAGTGGAGAAGGTTTCAAGACGTGCCACGCAGATTTTCAGACGTCTACCTGAAAAGAAACATAGAAATCGAATTAACGTATACGTTCACTTCTTTATAGTTGAGCAGGTTTCCCAACGGATCAATGTCTGACGTCAACAATTACGCACGTCCGAAACTAGACGCGCTTTCTAATGTTACTTGCTTTTCTCTGCTGACACGGACTATATTCTATCTTGGCCTTAAGTCAACTTGACGAAATTTAGCACGCTTGACCTTCAAAACAAGAGGAAGGTCAATGTCGATATAAAATTCCGTATGGTGTATGGCGGAAGGTACTTTACTTTAAAACTTCGACACCAACCTAAAGTTTTATTCCTAACTGAGGAAACTGTGCAAACTTAAACAAGAGGAGGGTTTTTATTATCCGCAAGCTACGATATGGTACATGCCAGAGGATACCTTGTAATAAACTTTACCCTGTTTCATTGACAACCACGAAATCTGACAGATATATTCGATTTTTCATAGAGAGGAGGCAGCGATGAGGCACGGGATGCTATCCGACCACTACTTGAAAATAACCATGACAATATTCCAAGTCAACCACATTGACCGCACAGAAGCGAGAAAAGGCAGAAGAAAGAGAAGAGGTGGAGGAGGAGATAAACTGTGGAGTGGACAATCATTTTGTGGTTCAAGCTTATATCTCCTGTGTTTGCTTCCTAATATATGGTAACGATGGCTATTTCTACCTTGAGTAAACATAATTCGTTTTTTATTCACCCAAACATGCTTCGGAGAATTTTCTTCATGATCAGTCCTATTGTTAATTTATTATTGCATCTTAAACCACAATTCGTGTTCCTTATAACTGCTTGATATTTGTAGGTTTTAAATGTCTTGCAATACGTCATTTTTGTGGTTTTTTGGAATTCATATTTCAATTAGTTTTTAGCACTGAATTCTTGATACTCTGTTTTGCTGTGATTTTAAGATGCAATAATTAAAAAAAAATCCACTGACTAGAAAAACTTCTGCGAAATATGTTTGAGTGAATAAAAAACATAAACTGTTCAAGGTAGAAACATCCTTACCAAATATGTGAAGGCAGAGTTGAATAGATACAGGACTATGAGAGTCGTGAGTCACAATGTTAAATATCTGTATTTTACGATTTATTGCATTAAGGTACTTGTTTTGGTCCTCTAATAGCACCATCTTCAGGCCCCACACACGAACTGATACGTCTAGGTGAACATTAGTGATTAAAAAATTGCTACTCTGATAACCGGCTACCGCTGAAATCTTTAATAGGCATGATGTACCCACATGAATATTGAAAATTTCGATGGTAGCTGGTTATCAGAGTAGCAATTTTTAATCACTAATATTCACCTGGACGTATCTGTTATTGTGTGGGATCTGAAGTTGGTACTATTGGAGCTTAATGCAATAAATTACAAAATATAGCTGTTGGTCAGTTGTTGTTGTTGTGGTCTTCAGTCCAGAGACTAGTTTGATGCAGCTCTCTACCCTACTCTATCCTGAACAAGACTATTCATCTTGTCATAAGATCGGCAATACTCATCTCTCTGAATCTGCTTACTGTATTCGTGTCGTGGTGTTTCTTTGCCGTCCCCCCCCCCCCCCCCCCCCCCACACACACAAACACTTTCCTCCAATTCGCGATCCCTTTATGTCTATGAATGTGCCCTACCAATCGATCCCTTCTTTTAGTCAAGGTACGCCACAAATTTCTTTCCTCTCCAATTCTGTAGAGTACCTTCGCATCAGTTACGCGATCCACCCACATAATCTTCAGCATTCTTCTGTAGCACCATATTTCAGAAGATTCTATTCTCTTCCTGTCTGAACTATTTATCATACAAGTTTCACTACCGTACAAGCCAACACTCCACACAAATGCCTTCAGAAAAGAGTCCCTTACACTTAAATTAATATTTGATGTTAATAAATTCCATTAAAAAAAAAGCTTTTCTTCCCATTTCCATTCTGCAATTTATATCCGTCGTATGTTATTTTACTGCCCAAATAACAAAACTCATGTACCTCCTTTATTGTTTCATTATCTAATATAACTCCTTCAGAATCGCCTGATTTTCTTAGACTCCATTACCCGTGTTTTTCTCTTGTTAATGTTCATCTTATACGCTCCTTTCAAAACACTGCCCATTCCGGTTAATTGCTCTTCTAGGTGCTTTTCTGTCTCTGAGAGAATTACAATGTCATCGGCAAAACGCAATGTTTTTATTTCTTTGCCCTGAACTTTCATTTCTTCTCAAATTTCTTCTTGCTTTCCTGTAGAGCTTGCTCAATGTGCAAACTGAACAACATTGGGGAAAGGCTACAAATCCTGTCTTATTCTCTTCCCAACCACTGCATCCCTGTTATGCCCTTCAACTCTGATTACTGCTGCCTGGTTTATGTGTAAGTTGTAACTAACCTTCCGTTCCTTATATTTTACTCCTTCTTGCTCCAGAATTAGAAAGAGTGTATTCCAATCAACATTGTCAAAGGCTTTCTCCAAACCCACAGCCAGTAATATGACTATAGTCGGCGTCACCTACGAAGGCGGCCCAGTTTTCAGCCGTTCTGCGCATCCCCTCCATTACCGCAACGGCAGCCAGTAATGTTCATTATCTAGGCGCGTGGCTGGCCTCGAGTTACGTAGTTTTTATCCCGCAGGCTCCAGTGTTGGCACTCGGCCATAGCTCCTCCCCTCCACGCTTCCTCTATAGCTCCACCTCTATGTGCGAAAGTGCCTTCTTAAATCATCCCGTTTACATGGTCTCCCAAATCCGTTTTAGTAAACCGATTTCCCAGTTCCGCTTTTGGTTGGTCATGTAAAGAGTCCAAAATCGATTCTGGAAATCCGCTTCTCTAAAGCGGTTTTCCAGTTCCACAATCGACTTTTGTGCGCATGTAAACGCAACCGTTTTTGAAGCGTTCTTGGCTTGTCAGATTGTTTTCTCTTGTTAAGAATTTTCGGCACAAAGGAAAGAGTGATATTTTCTAATGTGAAATAAAAGTATAAATATTAAGGGTGAATATGAATGTGTGTATTTAAATAAAGCTAAATAGCGATTGTGCGGACTAAATCAGGAACTGAATCAGCTGTTTTTTAGCCGCCATATTAAGTGGGCTAGGAAATCCGATTCAGGCTATACTATGTAAACACGACAGCGAGAAACGGTTTACGAAAATCGGTTTTCGTCTACCGGAAGATGGGTTGCATGATGAACGTAGTGTATGACGCCAGGTATAGCTGAGTCTGCAATATTCATGTTGGAGTCAGTGGACGACGAGATGGGCAGATAGGTTGGGGTGAAATGTTCAAATGTTTGTAGAGCTTATGGGACTTAACTACGGGGTCATCAGTCCCTAAACTTAGAAACTACTTATGAACTAGCTACAACTAAGGACGGCACAAATATCCATGCCCGAGAGGGGATTCGAACCCCCGACCGCAGTGGCCGTGCAAACCGTGACTGAAGCGCCTCAGTCTTCTCGGCCACCGCGGCCGGCGATTGTGCGGACTAAATCAGGAACTGAATCAGCTGTTTTTCAGCCGCCATATTAAGTGGGCTAGGAAATCCGATTCAGGCTATACTATGTAAACACGACAGCGAGAAACGGTTTACGAAAATCGGTTTTCGTCTACCGGAAGATGGGTTGCATGATGAACGTAGTGTATGACGCCAGGTATAGCTGAGTCTGCAATATTCATGTTGGAGTCAGTGGACGACGAGATGGGCAGATAGGTTGGGGTGAAATGTTCAAATGTTTGTAGAGCTTATGGGACTTAACTACGGGGTCATCAGTCCCTAAACTTACAAACTACTTATGAACTAGCTACAACTAAGGACGGCACAAATATCCATGCCCGAGAGGGGATTCGAACCCCCGACCGTAGTGGCCGTGCAGACCGTGACTGGAGCGTCGCAGTCCCCTCGGCCACTGCGGCCGGCGGTTGGGGCGAGATGCACGGGGAGAGAGGGGGGGAGGAGATGAACAGGGGGAGGGGAAACAAAGGGATGACGAGAGAGAGAAGAGGGGAAAGGAGAGTATGGAAGAGATAAATACTCGAGTTTTCAGCTGTTTGTAAAGAAGGAAGGAAGGAAGAGTAGGGTTTGACGTCCCGTCGAAATCGTGATGTTGGTGGTCGGATTTTAGGTAGCTGTATAGAATCTGGAAGACTTATGTCCCCTCAGACGGGAGATTGCAGCCGGTGTGTGCGCGCGCGGCGCTAATAGAGGCATCAGCTGGTGTTGCGGCGATCTGCCTGCTGCCTGCTGCCGGCGCGCGTGACCGGCCAGCGCGGCCGCAACCTGATAGCAGCCGCCGCCCCCTCCCCCTCCTCCCTATCTGCCGGCGTGCTGGCGCGGGCCCCGGCACCCATTGTACGGGATCGCTCCCTTTCACGGCCGCTAGCCACTGGCCGCATCCAATGGCTCAATTGCCAACACTTTGGGATTCCTGCGCGCCCTGCACGCGTCCATTCTCGGCGCTGCGGAGACCACCAACTACTCGGAGGCTTTCAGTCAGCCACCTAGCCACCTGTAGAATAGCCCAGGAAAACGAAGTGAAAAAAAAAAAAAAAAAAAAAAAAAAAAAAAAAAAAAAAAAAAAAAAAAAAAAAAAAGGTTTCGGAGAAGCCCTCTAAGGGTCCAGCATACTCATGTTCAGAAAAGAAACAGAATACTTTGAACGACTAGAGGTACGAAGTTTCCTTTCTTTTGTGTGTTTCGAAGACGTGATTAGCATTTCATTTACCTCTGCAGCACGTGTCCTGTTGTCTAGTACAGTGTTTTTCAACCTTTCTAAATACGCGACCCTGTTCCAGGCAAAATATACAATAAGTATTCAAACGCGACGACGGCGTTAGCTTCAGTTATTTCACCGCAGATGCGGTCATACGTCCGACCTCGCACGGGAATCCGTAATGGCGAGTGTCCTGTTGTCTAGTACAGTGTTTTTCAACCTTTATCAATATTCAACCCCCTTCCAGGCAAAAATATACAATAAGTATTCAAACGCAACGACTGCGTTAGCTTCAGTTATTTCACCGCAGCCGGCCGCGGTGGCCGAGGGGACTGAGGCGCTCCAGTCACGGTCTGCACGGCCACTACGGTCGGGGGTTCGAATCCCCCCTCGGGCATGGATATTTGTGCCGTCCTTAGTCTTAGTTAGTTCATAAGTAGTTTATAAGTTTAGGGACTGATGACCCCGTAGTTAAGTCCCATAGACTATACAAACATTTGAACATTTCACCGCAGATGCGGTCATACGTCCGACCTCGCACGGGAATCCGTAATGGCGAGTGTAAGAGGGCATGGACGATAGGAGCGCTACAAACATAGCGTGCGATTTGTGGGAGTTTGAGACGGACGGGAGGCGAGCACGGGTGGCCAAGTGGTTAAGGCGACCGCTGGCCAGAAGCGGGAGACCCGGGTTCGATTCCCGTTCCGGCTCATATTGTCACTTATCGCCATTGCTTAATATCAATGCCCAAATGCGGCCACTGTCAATCCTTTCTTTCCTATCCTTCTTCCTTCCCTTCCTTTATCATTTGTAAATCCTATTTGGCTGCGAAGCCAAAAGAAAGAACAGACACCACACCAATACAATAAAAATATTCTGGCGACCCTCTTCCAAATAAGAATATTTTGGCGTCCGTCTCCTCACGAACCGTGACAAAACTGTGTTGTCTCAAAGGGAACAAATTTAATTATCCTCCTCCTTTTTTTTTTTTTTTTTTTTTTTTTTTTTTTTTTTTTTTTTTTTTAAATTGTTGGACGATTTTTTTTCTGTATTTTTCGGAATGCAACAACTGTTTTTACATGATTTCCAACAGAAAAATATATTTTGCTCAACAAGCATTTCAGATAAAACTCTGAAGCTAATTACGCTCATTAAGGAGGTTTCTACTCCATAGACAACTTGTAAAGAAGTTATTTTTTCGAAATTTTCAGAATTTTTTTACCTATCGATTTGGTCCCTGGAAACAGTATTCAGGCTTTGCACTTATTCATCATTAAGACACGGTATCAGTGATATATTCAATTCATAATTAATGTTACTCAAGGAACTTCGTAATTTTAACATTAAATAAATTTTACTTAGGTATAAGTTTTTGTTTACGTATAAAGAACAGTCAAGAGCGGACTTTTTTTTCACCGACTAGTTTCGGTCTTACTTTACACCATCTTCAGGATATTAAGCTCCATTGATAGTGTGAAGCTGTCAGAAAACTTGGAGCCTTTTACTGCGTCACTGTCAGCAGTGACGCAGTAGAAGGCTCCAAATTTCCTGCTAGCTCCACACCATCAATGGAGCTTAATTTCCTGAAGATGGTCTAAAATAAGACCGAAAGTAGTCGGAATTTTTTTTTGTACTCTAGACTGTTCTTTATGCATACATTTAAATGAGAGTGCTGTTCCTCATAAGTCAAACAAAAATGTTTCCAAAAATATATAAGTTTTTATGTTATTGAACCCATGGTTATTTTATGGTGCAAGTCATTCCTCTTGTGACTGCGACCCCCCCCCCCCCCCATTCCCCCGAAGAAAGACTTTGCGACTCCCGTGGGGATCGCGACCCATTGGTTGAAAAACACTGGTCTACTAGACACACAGTCTGCCATGTCTAATTTCATTACTACCAGAATGATATTTTCACTCTGCAGCGGACAATACACTACTGTGAAGTTTCCTGGCAATGCAAACTATCAACTGGACCATGATGGTGTACCAGAGTAGCTCAGTCGGTAGAGTGCATGCCCGCGAAAGGCAAAGGTCCAGGATTCGAGTCCCGGTCCACACGCTTTAATCTGCCACGAAGTTCCACTAAAACAGTTTAGTTTGCTATATAAGATATTCACATAGCTTTGCAGTGTGACTGGGTCAATGTTTTGGGGAACACGCCTGTAACGACGGGCTAAACATACGTTTTCACCATCTCTGGAGACTAACCACATATACTGAAAATTGTTAACAAAGCCCTTTCCTGACCAAGCTATCAAATATTCGAGTACATGTTCATATTTGGTTATTTTACTACCAAAGTGTTTAGTGCTTTTATTAGCACATTAGTGTAATTACATATTTTTGTTTTGTTTTCGTTATTTGACGCTATATATATATATATATATATATATATATATATATATATATATATATATATATAGGGTGTTTCACTAAGTGTGTTTGCCGCGGTGGAGTAGCCGAGCGGTCTAAAGCGTCTCGCTGCGGAGCGCGCGGTTGCTCGCCGTGGAGGTTCGAGTCCTCCCTCGGGCATGGGTGTGTGTGTTTGTCCTTAGGTTAGTTTACCTAGGTTAAGCTACGGACTGATGACCACGCATTTTGGTCAGATAGATTTACAAACATTTGAACATTTTTAAGTGTGTTTGCCTCTGTAACTTATAAAATAATATGTGACGGGAAATTTTAATGCGGTAGGTCAACACAAGAAATGTTACACTTTCTGCGGAGCTATGAACATAGTTTGTTGTATCATTTTCCAAAGAGATACAGCATAAAGATATAATTTTTTAATTGAACAATAATTTTTTCTATCGTGCATTGGATTCGTTTAAACCAGCTGCGTCCAAATCAATTTAAACTACATTCCTATCACTGTTAGTTTGGGAGCTACAACCCTTCAAAGTTTCAGGGGCACATACCACAAGCGCTGCGCAAAATGCAATGCGCCTTCTAAATGTGGTGCGGCCGAGTTGTAACGTCGCCGGTGTCACGGAGTGAGAAGCTTCCTCAATGCGCTGTTAGACTGCCGACTGTCGCCGCACACGGCCGTATACCCGACAGTTGGAGACACACAAACAACCGGGGCTCAATATACCACAGTTACTGACATCGGATGACGATGGCATACACGAACAACAGCGCATCGAGGAAGCTTCTCGCTCCGTTACACCGGCGTTGTTACAACTCGGCCGCACCACATTTAGAAGGCGCATTGCAGTATGCGCAGCTTTGTGGTATCTGCCCCTGAAACTTTGAAGGGTTGTAGCTCCCAAACTAAAAGTGATAGGAATGTAGTTTAAATTGATTTGGACGCAGCTGGTTTCAACGAATACAATGCACGATAGAAAAAACTATTGTTACATTTAAAAAATTATATATTTGTGCTGTAACTCTCTGGAAAATGATACAATAAACTATGTTCATAGCTCCGCAGAAAGTGTAAAATTTCTTGTGTTGACCTACCGCATTAAAATTTCCCGTCACCTATTGTTTTATAAGTTACAGAGGCAAACACACAGTGAAACACCCTATATATACTAGCTGAACCCCCGCTGCTTCGCATGCGTAGGCTGGTTGGTCTGCACCAGTTGTTTCTTTTTAATCCTGATGAAGAATCCAATCTTAAATTTCGTAGTTATACCTTGAAATTTGAGTTAACAGCACCATATCATTGAAAATCAATTTTTGCATCTCGTATTTCGCCACCTTATTGGTCGAATTTCCAAAAATACCGAAACACGTGTCATTTAAATTTGAACCGCGAATCCAAATCCGAAAATTTGTAATTTTAACTTCAAAATTGCCTAAATAGCAACAGATTTTCGAAAAACTCCCCCTCTCCAATTTAACCCGCTTGATGGTTGAATTTCCAAAAAAACCGAAACACGTATTTTTTAAATCATAACGAACAATACAAATACCAATTTTTGCAGCTATAGCTTAAAAATTGTCTTGACAACAAAGTTTTTTCGAAAAGAATTTTTGATCCCCTCTTTTACCCCCTTAGTTTTTGAATTTCCAAAAGTACCGAAACTCGTGTCTTTTTAATCCTGACCAAGAGTCCAACATTTCTTGAAAATCAATTTTTTGCGTCCTCTATTTTACCTCCTTATTGGTTGAATTAAAAAAAATGTCGAAACACGGGTCTTTTAAATTCGAACTCCGAATCCAACTCCTAAAATTTGTACTTCTAACTTCAAAATTGCCTAAATAGCAACATATTTTCGGAAAACACCCCCTCTCCAATTTAACTCCGTTGATGGGTGAATTTCCAAAAATACCGAAACACGTATTTTGTAACGTCTAGCCAACTATGCAAATATCAATTTTTGCAGCTCTACCTTCAAAATTGTATCAATAGCAACGTGTTTTCAAAAAGAATTTTTGATCTTCTATTTAACCCTCTTACTTGTTGAATTTCCAAAAATACTAAAAATCATGGATTTTTAATCCTGACCAAGATTCTATATCCGAAGTTTCGTAGTTGTAGCTTAAAATTTGAGGTAACAGCAACATATTTTTGAAAATAAATTTTTTGCGTCACCTATTTTACCCCCTTATTTGTCTAATTTAAAAAAAATGCCGAAACACGTGTCTTTTAAATTCGAACCCTGAATTAAAATCCGAAATTTTGTAGTCCTAGCTTCAAAATTGCCTAAATAATTACGTATTTTCAAAAAACGTTTCGTCCCCTATTTCACTCCCTTACGGACGGAAAGTCGAATAATCGCTTCTTAAATGACGCCTACAGAGTAAGATCAACACGCTTCACAAATTTCAAGTTTCTACCTTCAGTGGTTTGGGCTGGGCGATGATGAGTCAGTCAGTCAGTCAGTCAATCAGTCAGTCAGTCAATCGGGACATTTTCTTTTATATATATATACTGACAAATCTGACATCTTCCTTTCCACCATTAATGTGCTCTATGGGGGACTGGTGCAGAGGTGTAGAGCACGCACCAGGAAGACAGAGCAGCGGTGAACAGCCGCTTGGCCCGCGCGTGTGTACTTGTGGCCGCCTGCCGCTTGCCGCGGCGCCGTGCCGTGCCGGGGCCTTGAACCCGCGACCCCCAGCTGCCGCTGCTGCACTCCCACGGCGCGGACGCTACTCCCTCCGCTTCACACGGGCACATCTCACGCGTGCCACCGCCGCACGGCACCTGAACGCTTCCACTGCTGTCCAGGAAGAAGGAGCCGACATCATGGTTTAACGTCCCGTCGACAACGTGATCATGAGAGACGTAACACATATGCTCGGATTGATTTTCTCTAACGATTGGGAGAGAAATCGGTCGTGCCCTTTGAAAGCAACCATCCTGGATGCCGCACGGAATGACAGTGTGATCAAAGGCGCCATGCTGCAAACTGTGAGGCAGTTCCCGCCGGAGGGTTGAGTCTACCCTAGAGCTTGTACAGGGTGAATCACCTAACACTTGCACCGCAAATATTGCGGAAACGGAAAGTGCGATTGATGTGCGGTTTTCACAGAATGGATTGGTAGTCAGGGGCTCATATTTTTAGCCAACAAAAGGATTGTAATATTACTCAGAATGTGTATTTTTTACGCAAACATACAGTTTTTTAAATGTAACAATGGTTGTTTCTATCATGCACTGGAATTTTTGACACCAGCTGTGTTCAAAGAATTTTGAATGACATTTTTATCACGTTTAGTTTGGCACCTACAACTGTTCAAAGTTTTGGGGGCGGAGGCTGCGACAGCGTAGCTGACTGGCTGGAGGTCATGAGACGGCTAGCCACTCGGCCACTCAGCTACCCTATCGCAGCCTCCGTCCCCGAAACTTTGAACGGTTGTAGCTGCCAAAATAAACGTGATAAAATGTCATTCGAAATTCTTTGTACACAGCTGGTGTCAAAAATTTCAGTGCCTGATAGAAACATCCATTCTTACATTTAAAAAACTGTATGTTTGCGTAAAAAATACACATTCTAATTAATATTACAATCTCTTTGTTGGCTAAAAATACGAGTCGTGTGGAAGTGGTTGCAGCCAGGAGTGATAGAACTCAGAACTCATTTCATCATCCTCGTTAATATACGTGAGACTAAGTCTTCAATCGTGTTATATTTCTGCTACTTCTTATCTCATAAATCATATCTCTGACTCTTCTTGATGTTCCGTTTTAGAGTATGTTTTATTTCTGACACGAATTAATACAGCCGATCAATTGTGAACTCCTACCACGCCCCTTTTTTTCTCAGCATTTATATCGCTGTGCGAGGACAAGACCGTCACTCTACAAGACCCAGAGGAAGTCCTGAAGAGGTCCAGCGCAGCTCTGGAGGAAACGTTAAGAACGGAAAAGATTCAAGGACTTTTTTTTTTTTTTTTTTTTTTTTTTTTTGAGCGCCCGGATTCGTGGACTGGAAGATTTACCGTTAGCTGTGTATCTTCTACTCACTTCTTGGAAATTGGGGGACGGCTAATGATACGGTAGCCGCTGTGGGAGAGTAGCGTGGCGTGTTGTTTGCGGCGGCCACTGGTGATCTCATTGGCAAGTAGCCCCCCCTACTCCTCCTCACAACTCGGAGGCGTCGGAGCGGACCTCGAGGCTAGCGCTCGGCCGGGGCGGCGGCAAATTTATTGTAATTGCTGTGCCGGGCGTCCGGTCGTGTAATTGCAGCAGCCGGGCGCATACATCAGCCGCGAAACCGCCACCTGCTCCGGCGTTTCAGCAGGTGGATTCCCGTTCCCCGCACATCGCCGCCTAAAAGGCCGGCCGCTGGGCTAGCCGTCGGTAGGCGTAAACAACTCTGTCTTGCAAATTAAAGCACAGCTTTCCTCTCTTTTTAATCTTCTTCAGCAATTACAGAACAATACCGAACGACGAAATCAGGCCTATATATAGGATGAGGCACTTTGTTTTACGGAATATTTGGAAAAATACAAATCAGTTTTAAAAATTCAATAAAAGTTGTTCACCTCAAATAGGGATATCCATCAACATAAAGTTCGATCCTCCCTCCCCCTTCCTGCAGCTTTCGTGGGTGTGGGACGGGGGTGAATTTGAAATACCAAGCACGTCCAGAAAGTAAGTTCCGTTTGGTAATAAAATGAAATTGTACACAGATACAGAAGAAATTTTTATTGCACAAAATTCTACAACTCTTAAACTACTTTTCCGCATAACTGCCGAAATGTTGTAGGCACTTGTCATAACGTGCCACAAGTTTTTGCATGCATCCTTCACAGAAAGTTGCCGCCTGTGTATTCAACCATATGGTAACAGCTCTTTATCATTGCTGAAGTGTTAACCACCAAGGACAGATTTTAGGTGTAAGGAGAGATGAAAGTCGCTAGGAGAAAGGTCCAAGCTGTATGGAGGATGACCAAACAGGTCCCATTGAAATTTCCGTAAGAATTGTTTGGTCACATTCGGTGTGTGAGGTCAGGCATTATCGTGAAAAAAAATCTTTTGACAGCAATCCTCTTCTGACACCTAAAATCTGTCCTTGGTGGACAACACTTCAACGATAATGACGAGCTGAAAGAACATGTTACAACATGGTTGAATACACAGGCGACAACATTCTATGAAAAAAGCACACAAAACCTTGTGCCATGCTATGACAATTGCCTACAAAATTTCGGAAGCTATGTAGAAAAGTAGTTTAACAGTTGTAGATTTGTGTACAATCAATATTTTTTCTGTATCTGTACCCGTTCGTTTTATATAACCAAACGGAACTTACTTTCTGAACGCGCCTCGTATGGCCCCTATTTTTTATTTCAGATTTGGATTGTCCGTGAAAAAATATGCATCTTTGGTTAAGAAATATTTTTTCGTATCATTACAGATGACACTCTAAAAATGAGTTGAATATTGCGGAAATAATAAACAGACATCGGATTCTTTCTCTAGTTTGAACACTTATAGTTTCAACAAACAGTTGGACAAAACTGCGAAATGTTGTAGTAGAAACATTCCTCTCAGGGAACAGATTACCATACCTTTGACGAGCTCCTTCGACATTTCTATGAGCCTCAAAATACGAGGAAACTGTATATACTCTCTCTCTCTCTTCGGTCCTTAATATCGTCGAACAATTCCGTAGAGATGTGTACAGTGCGCATCATAAGTACAATGAACAGTCTGGCCACAGACTGAGAGCATGTCGCGTGCGAGTGGCCGTGCGTTAGAAGGCGCCTTGCTGCGGAGTGCGCGTCTGTTCCCTGTTGGACGTTCGAGTCATCCCTCGGACATTAGTGTTTGTGTTGTACCTACAATAAGTTAGTTTAAGTAGTTTGTAAGTCTAGGGACTGATGACCACTGCAGATTGCTCCCGTAGCCTTACAAACATTTGAAAATTTTGTTTCGAGAGCAATCTTACAGTTATTTATTTTATACAATCTGTTTTCAGGTCTTTAAAGCCAACATCACTAAGATCGCAAATTGATTTATTTATTCAAATTACCAGTTTCAACTACATAAATTGTTATCTTCAGTTTTACACTGTTTCTTACCTTATGTATTAACTTTAGAGACCTTGTGGCATGAAATAGTTTAAATCCTTAGATGACGCTCCATATAATTGAAACTGGCAAATTCAATAAGTAGATAAATAAATAAATTGACGATCTTGGCTTAACGACGTGAAGAACAAAGTGTATACAATAAATAGCTGTAAGATTGGTCTAAAAAATATATGGGACCACACTACTGCGAACATCAGTCCCTAGGCTTACAAACTACTTAAAGTAACCTACGGACATCTTCAGATTTATGCCACAAGGTATACAAAGTTTATCCACAAGACACGAAGTAGTATAAACCTGAAGATGAGGATTTATATTGTGGAAATAATTTCAATAAATAAATGAAATTGAGATCCTGATTTAAAGACCTTATAGAAGATGTACTTATATAATAACAATTTCAGACTGATTCCTTCACCAATTGAAATATTACATTATTCTGCAATCTCTCGGGACAGTCTAGCGTTCGATTGGCCCGCACAATTCCGTTAACGTTACTAACATGCACGTCGTCGGTAGACGTCGGATGGTGTCATGACACAGCGTCATCTTTAACTTCAGTCCGGCCGCCATTTTACAAGTGCGCGAATCATTCGTAATACCAAGTAAGGCTAATTCCATCATTTGTTGGCTTTTCTTTAGTTTCATCCAAAATGTAATGCACACGCGTTGCTCCTCAAAGTGTGTTGTTTCAAAATTCACAAACTGCGCGACATAGTTTTGTGCTCGGTACAGACGTAAAATAATGAAACTTCCAGTCGTTTCACATTCAAAATAGGCGTGTGCACCAACCGCATTTCACTGCAAAACTCCATTGGTGTCAAATTACGACTGTTACGGAATTTTTTGAACGACTTCGTGTTTGTCAAGGAATCATTAGCCTTCAAAAAGTCCCTGGTTTATATATATATATATATATATGACTAAAAGTGTCGTTTATACTACTTCTACATTTTTCTTGTTGTTCCATTCTATTTCAGAAATGCTGTGCTCTGCTATTGCTACTGGTCTTCGTTACAAGCTTCAGTGTTACAGATTGTTCAAAATGTTTGTAAATATATCGGACTAAACTGCGTGATCATCAGTCCATAGCTTACAAAGTACTTCAACTAAGGTAAACTAACATACACACCCATGCCCCAGGGAGGACTTATAAGCTCCGACGGCGAGCAACCGTGCGCTTCGCAGCGAGGCGCCTTACACCGCTCGGCTACTCTACCGCGGCGTTACAGGTTCTGCCAGCGTTTATGAACCTACTACGTGTTATGCCGTACCCGCCGAGATAAACGAACACCATCTACAGAGAAGGTCGCGGAGCTCACTCGGAGCAGGCGTCGATCACGTATATGACTGGCTGGCCGCTAAGGCATAGTGGGCCGTGCCCCAGCGGCCACCCAGTCAGCTACGTGAACGACGCCTACTCTGCCCGGTACCGAGCCGCTTATTCACGTAACTTAACGTCAAGTTGACAAAGCCCCGTTGACACCAAGAGAGCCCCTTCCGTGGAGGTTCAGTATGCTCCCACTGACTGCAGAAGGATGTTACGCTGCACTTCTCTGGCGGCCATGGCAGGCACCACCTTCTTGAGCCTGAGTACCGCAACTGTAGCCTACCATAGATGTTCGTATGCTATTGTAGTAAAGCCTGATGAGATCGGACCGGCAGATGGAAACGCCTGTGCCCTATCCCAGCCAGACTCTGCAAGGCCACCACTGCCCTTTCTACTACCGCATCTATGTGAGCTGCTAAGTTCCAGCGTTCATCTATTATAACTGCTCGGTACCTTGCCTGTCGGCGCCGAATGATTGGCGTTTCCTCAAATCTTACTATGGGGTTGTGCAGAAGCTGACCTTACAAAAGTAAAGAAGTCGATTTTCCAGGTGCAATTTGCAATTTGGTGTTCTGTCACCGTGTTGCTAGGATCTGCATGGCATGTTCGACGCTTGGTTCCAGATATTCCCGGCTGGGGCTACCAACCAGCAGAAGGAGGTCTTCAGCGTATTCCATCACCTCTAGCACATCCTCGCTGTTCTGTATACTCCACAATAAAGGTGCCATGTTAAAGTCCTAGAAGAGCGGCCCAAGGACAGAGCCGTGTGGGCACTCCTTCGTCACTCTTTTTGATATTCACTTGGAGATGATAGCATGACATCCCGTCCATTACAATAGCTCCTCAGACACCCAGAAAGTCCCTGTCTTTGTCCCTTTCTATCCACAGCGAGTGCCACCTGGCGGTGGGACAGAGCGCAGCAACCGCAGGCGAATGCGGACGGCCGGTTTCACTCGGCAGCAGCTGTGGGCTCGCGTAGGCCGTCCGGCGTAATTCATGGGCCCAAACAGTGTCGACAGCAAGGGCGCTTTCTAGCCCGCGGCTACTGGCGCCAGCTGTCAGACGGCTCCGCCAAAGATGCCAGCCACTCGCCAAAAACAGGGCCGCCCTACATCTGGGCGACAGTCACTGGCGCCAGTCAGCACCATGCAGCGGGTATTCTGGCACACAACTTCTGCAAGTCCCTAAATCATTAAAAGCCCCCGCCAATATTATGCGACAAATCCGCGTCCCAGTTCCTCCACCGTCTAATGTAAGTAATAATAGATACTTAGACAAGGAACTCATTGTTCAATGGGGCGATCTATAATTGTTTAATAATGATTTTGCAGCCAAGATCGCATTTTTCATTTATTATGTTACCGGTTTCGGCGTGCTCGACGCCATCTTCAGACCTGTCGTATTTTACATAAATTCACAACATTTTTTACACACTAAAAGAGTACATGCAGTTTGAGGCGTCACCAAACATAAAATTTCTAGTCACCCTTGGTGACGCCTCAAACTGGATGTACTCTTGTTGTGAAGTTATCTAAAATACGACAGGTCTGAAGATGGCGTCGAGCACGCCCAAACCGGTAACATAATAAATGAAAAATACGATCTTGGCTGCAAAATCATTATTAGATAATTAGACGTTTACGTGTACACGTTTACTCTGAGGTTCGCATTTAACCCTTTGGCAAAGGGTGAGTGGTACGTTCATTCCGTTATCTTCCTGACAGTTGACGAATATCAAATACATTAACATTCCAGAGACAGTTTCGACATATCAAAGAGATTAATTGTAAGGCGAGGAATCTAATTTAAGATTTTGCTCTGACCAGGATTGGAACCTTGGTCTCCTGCTTACTGACACGTAGATCTTTTTTTAGTTGGAAGGGGAAACGGTTCAGTTTCATCAATTACAAGAAGTTCATTTGAATGATAGAAGAGAATCGTGGATATGGCTATGGATGGGTTGGATCCGCTGACCGCATTCCCATAATGTTTGCTCCTGCCTACTTACTAGAGAGTAGCTTTAAGGACTGAGCCACCGTTGAAATATGGATAAAGCGAATGCGCGAAAAAATCTGACTACGTCATCTGCCGCAACACAAACTTCAATTCTGCTTCTATGTTCCTCTATGTACGAGGAATGTACAGATAAAAAAGACACGAAACGTCTTAACAACCAAACCGGGTGAAATATGAATATGCCACATTGGGAAAAAAGTAGTGCGACATCTAGAGACGCGAAGCATGCGTCGTTACCTCCCTCTAAAAGATTCAAGGCTGTGCCTCAGCAGGCAAGATGATGCTAACCGTCTTTTTCGACGTCCGAGGTCCAGTACTCATGGTATTCACGAACGTAGTGACGTGTACGGTGAGACACTCCGTAGCACGCAAGTCCATCAAGATCAAACGGCCAGGGTTCCATGATAATGCGCGCCCACACGTCTCCAGGCTTATGCTAAGTGTACTGCCCAAGTTCAAATAGGAGCAGCTTGAGCGTCCGCCCTACAACCAGGGCATGTTGCGCTGTGACTCCCATCTGTTTGGTCCGCTAAAACACATCTCAAACGGTAGCACTCAATGAAACGTTCTAAATCGAGTGTAGTGATAATTTTATGTGAGAGTGACCTGGTGCAAGTATTTCGCTTGGACGCCACCTCAGCGGCTAATATATCCCTAACCTATTCCGATTATCCAACTGGGATACCCGGACGTATGGTTCAACGTGGAATCTGAAACACGTGTCTGGCAACTCATTGCACCCTTGAGAGGTGAAGGCTAGATTAAAACTGAAAGTGATAAATTCCGAGATACCGGCGAGTTTATAACCCATGACCTTTCGTTTTCCCACCCAGCTCATACTGCAAGTTAAGGAACGGTGCCAATTATTGAATACTTCCCCAACCTAGATAAGAATTTGCAATAAAGTAATATTGAGGTTATTAATTGAGATGAAAACTATCGTATATTTTTAGTTAGACCAAATCACAGACACTGTGCAACTCGAACGACGACACAGTGGAGGATTGGCTCTTGCCACAGGCACAGGAACTCTGGGAACAGGGAATTCTTCGACTCGTTAAACGGTGGCATTGAATAAAAACTTCAATTACAACCACAGCGTCGTTTCGTACCTTTTCATTTGAACAACCCTTGTAGATCGTATCAGTATTGCCGACGCTCTCCAAAAGCGTAATAGCACCACAGCATTGAATGTAATGGCGATAATTCTGCCTGTACCTCAGGCGTACGTGAATCTTTGATATGTCGAGACTAACATGTCTTCGGTTTCACAGTTGCTCTTTTGACAGTGAGCGGTAAGGACGCGTTCTTGGAGTGGATACTTTCTGCATTCACAACGAACGTGCACGATTTTTCGTAACAGCGAGGGTAAGCATGTTCATGCTTATCTTACGTTTTTCGAGCCTAGATTTTTGGATTTTGTTCGTGCTAAATTTGTGCTACATTATGGCAGTGATTGTCATTTAGATTTACAAGCTGTACGTAGTGCGAAGTCTTGGTTCACTTATATTACGAAAGATGTTGCCGAAACTCTTCATAATATTAATGAGGGCCACATTGTCGTCATTATGTTCAATGCTGGGGCGCTATTACGCTTTTGCAGAGCGTCGGCAATATTGCTTCGAACTACATCAGTCTAGGGACTGAAGACCACTGCAGTTCGATTCAAATATTCATATGTTTGTAAATCCATGATACTTAACTACTGGCGTTTCAGTCCTTAAACTAAACCTGCGACTGTGATGATTAAAAGAATCAGGAAATACAGTAATTAATCGCCTTTTTTAAGTTTTTATTCACCACGACCGGTGTCGAACTGCCTAGCAGGTCATCAAAAATGTTCAAATGTTTGTAAAGCTTATGGGACTTAACTACGGGGTCATCAGTCCCTAAACTTACAAACTACTTATGAACTACCTACAACTAAGGACGGCACAAATATCCATGCCCGAGGGGGCATTCGAACCCCCGACCGTAGTGGCCGTGCAGACCGTGACTGGAGCGCCTCAGCAGTTCATCATTAGACGTTATACATTTTTATTGGTTGTTCATAACATTGTGAAATTCGTTTGCAGTTGGTTCACTTTTGTTTGATGATCGATGGTTTTGTTCCTTTTTTAGGCATTTCAGATATTTTGAAGTGCTCAAAAGCTGATCACTACACACACTTTACCACCGCACTCGCTTTCCACATGTTTTAAATGTGATGAACTGCCAGGCACACACACACACACACACACACACACACACACACACACACACACATGCCCGAGGGAGGAATTGTACCTCCGACGGGAAGCAACCACGCGCTCCGCAGCAAGGCACCTTAGAGCGCTCGGCCATTCCACAACTGCATTCAATTATTACCAACATTTCACCATATTTGACAAGTCATCAATATAAATCACGAACAGCTAAGGATCCAAGGCCGAGTTCTGTGGACCCTGTTCTTGTTACTACCCCGTCAGAGGAAATAAATATTTTTTGCGCATTATGAGAGCCACTTAGTTTAACTTTCTGCAGTCTTACAGTTAAGTAAGAATTAAATAACTGGTGCGGTGTCCCACTCATACCGCAACACGTGTCCTTATCTAGAATTCCACTGCCGCGTCGGCAGGTGGGCGTGTCAGGTGTCAGGTGTGAGGCAGTGCCCCCGGGCGTGCCCGTTGGCAACTCGCCCCGCTGCAGTGCGAATCGCCGGTGGGCCGGCAGCATTCGCAATGCGCACCGGGACCCGGTAGCCACCAGCGGCCGAGACCCGAATTCGCACTGCCGCTTCCCGATGGCCTCTGACTCACACTACGGCGAAAGAATGCCGCGGTCGCTGGAACAGGCGCGGCCTTCTCCAAGGGTGGGAACGCTCGGGTTGTCACACCCGAGCAGCGGTCTCTGCGACGAACGTCCTGTCACGGTCGCCAAACTATTTAAATATGATATCACTTCGGGCTCTGTAGCGAAGAAAGAGGCATTCAGAAGGAAGTAAACAAGTAAATGTGTTCTTCGCTACAGATCCTGAAGTTATATATTTTTGACAACGTTACAACTTTCATTTTAATGAAATAAATCGCAATTTGCTATCACTTATGCCATCACTGTACTAGGTTTAGATGGAATACCAAAGTGCGGCGAATGAAAATTTGTGCCTGGCCGGGTTTTGAACCCGGGCAGACGCGTTGACCACTCCACCACTGAGGACACCAACCCAAATGCAGAGGACTCTTTCCTGCACGTCTCCCGCCTCACCCAAATCTCCATTCACCACACTGTCTGTTTCCTATTACCACAGCCTCTTAATTCTGTAATGCTCGCAGCCACAATATCGTATTCCCGCACCCGAGAGAACAGACCACGAGGTATCGAGACACAATTAATTGTCGTCAGCAGCCCAACGCTGCTGGGCTCCTGACAACAATTAATTGTGTCTCGATACTTCGTGGTCTAGTTCTCCCTGGTGTGGGAATACAGTATTGTGGCTGCGAGCATTACACAACAATTAGGCCGTGTTAGCTAGGCGCCCCGGAACGCTTCGCCACTCCATCGCGGCTGTAGAGCTTCACTTCCCGTTCAAATGTTCAAATGTTTGTTAAGCTTATGGGACTTAACTACGGGGTCATCAGTCCCTAAACTTACAAACTACTTATGAACTAGCTAATACTAAAGACGGCACAAATACCCATGCCCGAGGGGGGATTCGAACCCCCGACCGTAGTGGCCGTGCAGACCGTGACTGGAGCGCCTCAGTCTCCTCGGCCACCGCGGCCGGCCTTCACTTCCCGTACCGCACTGTTCCGTTGATAAGGCCGGTATTACACCATCAAGTTATTGAACAAAGAATTGGACAAAGAAATATTGAACGCAGTCTAATGTAATCAACGAAATCTCTTCTGTTTCCTGTAGTGACCGTTCGGAGCGGTAGTAGTAGTAGTAGTACAGTCTCCTTGCCACTTCAGCTGTTTGACCTTAACCTCGAATAATATTATTTTTAGCTAATGTTTGACATAACGTTCGTATTCGTAAACATGTCTACTAGTGGCAAATTTGTGTAGTGTGTTCCAGCAACAACGAAATTAATAGGAATGTATAAATCAAGTGGGCCGTTGTATAACACGCTATATAGCCAATTCACACCGTCCGTCATATCAATTCGCTTAGCCTAATACCCCACGGTTTAGGGACTGATGACGCCGTAGTTACGTCCCATAAGCTGTACAAACATATGAAAATTTTTGATTTGAAATGTTCAAATGTTTGTAGAACTTATGGGACTTAAGTACGGGGTCATCAGTCCCTAAGCTTACAAAGTACTTATGAACTAGCTAAGACTAAGGACGCACAATATCCATGCCAGAGGGGAGATTAGAACCCCACACCGTAGTGGCTGTGCAGACCGTGACTGGAGCGCCTCAGCAGTTCATCATTAGACGTTATACATTTTTATTGGTTGTTCATAACATTGTGGAATTCGTTTGCAGTTGGTTCACTTTTGTTTTATGATCGATGGTTTTGTTCCTTTTTTAGGCATTTCAGATATTTTGAAGTGCTCAAAAGCTGATCACAACACACACTTTACCACCGCACTCGCTTTCAACATGTTTTAAATGTGATGAACTGCCAGGCATTTAGAAACCGGTCGGGTTGAATAAACACACACACACACACACACACACACACACACACACACACACACACACACACACACATGCCCGAGGGAGGAATTGTACCTCCGACGGGAAGCAACCACGCGCTCCGCAGCAAGGCACCTTAGAGCGCTCGGCCATTCCACCACTGCATTCAATTATTACCAACATTTCACCATATTTGACAAGTCATCAATATAAATCACGAACAGCTAAGGATCCAAGGCCGAGTTCTGTGGACCCTGTTCTTGTTACTACCCCGTCAGAGGAAATAAATATTTTTTGCGCATTATGAGAGCCACTTAGTTTAACTTTCTGCAGTCTTACAGTTAAGTAAGAATTAAATAACTGGTGTCGGCCACCGCGGCCGGCGTAGTTAAGTCCAATAAACTGTACAAACATTTGAAAAAAAAAAAAGTTCAAATGTTTGTTAAGCTTATGGGACTTAACTACGGGGTCATCAGTCTCTAAACTTACAAACTACTTATGAACTACTTACGAACTAAGACGCCACAAATATCCATGCCCGAGGGGGGATTCGAACCCCCGACGGTAGTGGCCGTGCTGACCGACCGTGACTGGAGCGCCTCAGTCACCTTTTTGTTTTTTTGTTTTTTTTTTTTTTTGTTTTTTTTTTTGTTCTATGGGCAGTTCTCTTCGTTGCGGACGCTGATCGTTTTTGTTCGTTGTTGTTCGGTGTGTTGTTGGCTCAGCTTTTTTATTACAGAGGGCGTTGAGCCCTCTGACCGGGCGCGCTGAGCCACGGCGCCCGGCAAAACACTTAGGGTAGGAGTTTGTCGCCTTCACCACTAGACCACAGCGTCTACTAAAATGTTTTTAAAGCTTATGGAACTTAAGTACAGGGTCATCTGTCCCTAAACTTACAAACTACTTATGAACTAACTAATACTAAGGACGGCACAAATATCCATGCCCGAGGGGGGATTCGAACCCCCGACCGTAGTGGCCGTGCAGACCGTGACTGAAGCGCCTCAGTCCCCTCGGCCACCGCGGCCGGCAGTCACCTCGGCCACCGCGGCCGGCACAAACATTTGAACATTTGCTGGTACTCAAGTAAGTTAGCCGATGACCTTTGGTAAAGCACGTAACGAAATGTTTATAGCCTGTGTGCTCGCCTGGAGCATTGGTAGGCGAAACGTGCCTTATGCATTACGCATCAACAACGACTGTCGGCTCGTCTTTGAAGGGATCCACACCGCGGCACTCGGTACTGTCACGAAATGCTGCTTGTGGCTTAGTAATGGGGGCTGTTGTACACGGCGGTAAGCGCGTTCTGTGGCGTCAGTATGCGCCCGGTGACGACCGCTGGACGACTGTTGTGCCCGCGGCGGCAGCGGCAGGTGAGGTGCGCCCGGCCGGCTGTTGTCGATGCAGCGGCTGCGCCGGTCGCATTGCTGAGGCAGCGCTGCGTCTGCAGACGCGACCCGCACCACAACTGGCGGCGGCGGCGGGGGAGGAGCAGTCAGCCACCTGCCGAGGCGCCGCCGGCATGCGGAAACACGGCAAACCTCTGCCTGCGCCTAAAAATACTCGCGGCGCGCTCTGCCCATAACCCGTGGGAGCTTAGGCTGCAGCTGCGAATGCAGTCCAGCCACACTCCGTCACAAGTGTCAACGGCGCGGCTCTAGCGAATGTTTCAGCGCTTGACTCACAGTCCGTTTATAGGTCATGCGTTTCCCGCCCAAAACTCGTGCCTTTATTCGTAGAACCGTTTTCGACTGGTACCGCGGCTCACTCCTCAGATGTATCGTATCTATCGTATAATAAATAGTGAGTGAGGTAAATATAGGAAAGGTTGGGGAAATGCCAGTCGACTATATTATAACCCCATACTGCTTCAACAAGCCTTTCAATATAACAATTGGAAGTAGTGGGAGAAAATAGTTCGACACCGTACGGGGGATATTGTCTAGTTTACTGACGGGTCAAAATCAGACCAAGATGTTGGGGCCGGGGTATATGGGGTGCACCGAAGACTGGAGGGTGTCATCTCTCTAGGAAAACTGGCGTCAGTATTCCAGGCCGAAATCACTGCCATCAGGGCGTGTGTGGAGGAGAATTTGCGTAGGTGCTACAAAAATCGTAGCATCTATATCTATTCAGACAGCCAGGCAGCCCTGAGATCACTGGCAGCTCCTGTAAAAAGGTCTAAAATTGTTGCAGAATGTCACAGGGTTCTGGTGGAGCTAGGGGAAAGCAATAGAGTAAGCCTATTGTGGGTCCCTGGCCACTCGGGGATCAGTGGCAACGAACATGCCGATAGATTAGCCAGGATTGGGGCAGAGACTCCTTTCATTGGACCGGAACCTGTCCTGACAATCACCAAGGCAATGATCAAATTGGAGCCAAGTAACTGGCTCAGAAGACAGTACATAGAATATTGGACCAAAGTCCATCAACAAAAACATGGCAAGGTAATGATGCCAAAGCCTTGTTTTAAAAGAAGCTCTGCAATCCTGGGTCTGAACAGGAGAGAGATTAGACTCATGGTTGGATTGCTGACAGGCCATGGGAATTTCAAAAAACACCTATGTACAATGGGAATAACAGAAGAGGACCCTAAATGTAGGATCTGTGATGACGGTGATGAAACTGCATCACATCTAATCTTCGAATGCATTGCATTGGAGAATAAAAGGCACAGAATATTTGGGACAACCAGACCCGAAGAAATTGTGTCTAATAAAGAACTGGTAAAGGGACTCCTTGCACTGTTCAAGGGCATTGGTTGGCTTTACTAGATATATAGGGAGCGATACCGCACAATAAACTTAGTTTCGGTGCGGGCAGTGACGGGTTGGACCAAGACTGTTTTGGCTTCCCTGGAAAAATCAATCAATCAATCGTATAATAAGGCATATTAGCAGATATTTGTAGAAAAGGGCGAAGTACTTTTGACAAGCTAGACTGTAGATGTCATCACTGCTTGTTTACTCGCAACAGTTTAAGCTGTAACTCTTAGGTTCCTACCTAACCACATCTTTTAAATTCAAGACTTATTCGTAAAAAAATAATGAAGTACTTTTGTCAATCAACTAAAATGTAGCTTGTCAAAAGTACTTTGCCGTTCAAGTAGCTACCACACCTCACCAAAGATTTTATTTAAACATCTTCTTTAAAGAGCAGGGCTGCCAACATAAATGTCAATCTGCTCTCTAAAGAGCTCTGCCTCTAAAGAAATTATTTAAATAATACTTTTAACATAAATCAGTGCTTTCCAAGATATACGAGTAAATAAAGTAACAGCGTTATATCACATTAACAAATACACGGCCATAATTGTTCGTCATAACAATTATTCGCAACTCGTTTAGACCATGAACTTGCATTAAAATCAACACACTATGAAATTCAAGCTCGACGAATCTAACCAAACCTGGACCGCCATATTGGTCATCATATGGCTTTCCAAAGATCTTCTTTCCAAATAACTACCCAGTGATCTCTATACAAACTGGATGTATAACTCTGGTGTTTGGACATATAATTGCAGCGTGCCTGCACATTCATATGTTTTCCACACGATTTCGCATTGTCCACCATGTTTAAATTTGGCAAACGAGTTTCCATCAGTTATTACGTGACAAAGAATTGCTTGTTTACCTCTTGATTTGGAATTTAATTCAATATTCGATGTTGTAGGCTGATATGGGAGCAGAATCGAAACATATTTTCTTCTCTTTTTCCTGAAATGCTGCTTAGCAGCCATGTTTGAATTTGGCAAGAAACTAAATATGAATATCTTTGCTTGGCACGCTAAGAAAGCTGAAGTGCAACATCCAGAGTGTTTAGAGATCAATGTAACTACCGCACCTCACCAGATGTATTATTTAAACACCTTTATACAGCAGGGTTGCTAACATAATCTGCCTTCTAACGAGCTCTGCCACTCTAAAGAACTTATTTAAATAATACTTTTAACATAAATCAGTGCCATCCAAGACATACGAGTAGATAAATTAACAGCGTTCCTTGTTACAGTGAGGCAGTTGTCAAACATAAATCGTGTTTACAGTTGGGTTGCGTCAGTGGCGACGCCGGCCGGCCTGGCGTCCCAGAAGCGCTCGGCAGCGGCCGCCCTGGAAAGAGAATTGGCGCTGGCTGCTTTTCCGGCCGCTCATAACAGGATCCCACGGCGGATTCGCGTGTCCCGCCGACAGCCGATTACCGAACGACGCACAGCGCGGCTAACGGCAAGGGACCGCTTCCGAACTCGACCGAGCCGCCAAGCGACACGGCAACGCACAAACAGCGGCACACGTCCAGCAAGCCGCGAGAATCTTTTAACGAGCACGGATCACACAATCCACGATTACACGTAGCCACGGCGGAGCGGCCGAGCGCATTGAGGCGCTATGCTCCGATGCGCGAGGCCGTTCAGCGTCGGGGGTTCGAATTCCCCCCCTCCCCCCCTTTTGGGCATGGATGTTTCTGCTGTCTTTAGTGTAAAATAGTTTCTAGGTTTAGGGACTGAAGACTCCGTATATAAGTCCCATAAGCTTTACAAACATTTGAACATTTTTGACTACATGTAAGCGACAACAGTGGGGATGTTTTAGAATTATGCAATGTGAAGCAGTGCCTCCTATGTTTGATACCATTCGTATTGTAAATACAGATTTGTTAAGTCGTTTCTGCAGTTCTGTGGTGTGCTCCTCCCAACTGAATTTATTATCAAGCTAATCGCAGGATTTTAATGCTGTCAACCTCTTTTATCTGCTCTTATTCGTACTTTATCCATTTGCTGGATGGGAATCTCTTAATGAGTTGGCTTTAAACCATTTATTAATGTTCATGAAAATATAATTAGCAGACCTTTTTCAGCATGCTATTTGCAAAAAAAAAAAAAAAAAAAAAAAAAAAAAAAAAAAAAAAAAAAAAAAAAAAAAAAAAAAAAAATAAATAAATAAATAAATAAATAAAAAGACATCGGACCCTACTTCTGGCAGTGCATCTGATGAGAGGTCAATAATGTACACAAGAAAAAGCAATGGCCCTAAGATAGATCCTTGTGCGACACCACACCGTACATTTCATAACTCCACTGCCGTTAAATATAAATCTTTCGCCACTATTATTAATGCTATTTCGACTGACCTAAAGCATTTATATTAAAATATTTCTTAAGTGCCTTCGGCAAGAAGCCTAATTATATCCAACGAAAGGACTGAAAATATTCTTGGCGATTGCGTATAGAAACAACTGACAAAATAAATTTGCCTACTTTAATTAATTTCAATAAAACTACTAACTGACATGTAATTTCCCGATCGCTGTGTCCCCAAGTGGTGCAGTGGTAGTAAGCCTGAGGATCCAGTTTCCGACTGGACACAATTTTTAAATTTAACCATTGATTTTATTCAACGCTTCCTGGAAGCTGACGTCGTAAATGTCTTTGTATGTTGAACTTGTGTCCATTCTGGAAGTGTGGAACCTGCGACTGTGTTGATTAAAGAAATCAGAAAATAACAACAACCAGTCACCTTTTGTATGTATTTATTTCCACAACCGGTTTCGAACTGCCTGGCAGTTCATCATCAGGCGGTGTACATGCTTTAGATGTTGCTTATAACATTGTGGAATATGTTTGGCTGTTGTGAGATAGAAAATTATTATGTGTGAGCTTTGTCATTGGCACTAAATTTCAATATTTGCAAGTTTAAATTGTATTCTAAATAGCTACTTACAGTTGGTTCACATTTCTGATTGATGGTCTGTGATTTTTCAAGCATTTTAGTGCTCAATGGATGCACACATAACACAACACTCGCTTTCCACATGTTTTACAAACATAAACAATTCAGAGATATGTACAGCTAATTGTCAAATATGACAGTTGATGCATAGATATTATTTTAAACTAATTTACCAGTTACAGGTTCAATGGTTTAAGTGTTCATACATTTCTATTTACAATATTTTCTTACAGTGGTGGCTTCTTTATTTCTTATTACTGTAATGGTAGCACTATTGTTACATGTGAAGAAAAATCCATAGATTGGATTTATAAGATTAAACATCTGCGGTTGGAGTAGCATTTGGGAATGGCAAAGAGGGGAGGGGGGGGGTAGGTGTTATGTGATCTTAGTATGTGTATGTATTTTTGACTTCCTCAGGCTTAAAGAGTCTTTAAAACTTTTGTAGAAAGAGTTGTTTGCCAGTTCTGTTTGTTCATTTAAGATGGTGTGTGGTGCTTTATTGTTATGGATGAAAATTTCTAACTGTTCTAAAAGGTCCATCTTTATTTCTTTGTCTGCAGTGTGTAGTATTTGGAGATTGGTTTTTATATTTGTTATGGAATGGCTGTTTTCAGCCAGATGGGCTGCAAAGCTTGACTTGTTTAGATTTTTTAAACGGAGTGCATCAATATGTTCTTTGTATCGTATTTCAAAATTCCTTCCTGTTTGTCTTATATAGTAGCAAGAGCAGCTATCACACTTTAATTTGTATATGCCAGATTTTTGAAAAGGTGTGTTGGTTGATTTAGTGTTGTGAACTATTTTGTTTTGTATTTTATTGTTTGTGTGAAAACATATTTTGACATTGTGTGGTTTAAAGAGTTTTGCAAGTTGATATGATATGTTTCCGACAAAGGGCATTGAGATATATTTGGATTGTTCTGCTTCTGATGGTTGGTTTATAGGCACTGCATGGTTGGTTTGTAATTTTTTATCTAATTTGTCAATTATAGTTGGGTCATAATCATTGTTGTAGGCTATGGTTTTTAGAAAATTTCTTTTGTTTTTGTAGCAGGTTCAGCATGAATTTTATTTATACGGTTCAATGCTGATTTAAAAAATGCAAGTTTGTGTTGTTGTGGATGGCAAGAGGAGTTATTTATAATTACATCTGAAGTTGTTGGTTTTATGTAAATTTGGAATTTGTGTTTGTTGTTGTGATGTGTTATGTTAAGGTCAAGAAAATTAATATCTTGTTGTATTTGGTGTTCAACTGTGAATTTTATTTTGGGGTGTACTTCATTTAGTTTCTTAGCTAAGTTTTTTATCTCAGTTTCTGTGCCATTGTACAATATCAGGGTGTCATCAACATAGCGTTTATAATAGATAATTTTATCTTTTTCTGTTTGATTGGCTTTGAAAAATTCTGTTTCTAGATTATTGATTTAAATGTCTGCCAGCAGGCCAGCTAAACTGCTGCCCATTGCTAACCCATCTTTTTTAATATAAATTTTGCCATTGAAGGAAAAGTAATTGTGGGATAGCACCATTTCAAGCAGGTCCATTAATTCATAGATTTCTGTGTTGCTTAGCTTTTTGTGATGAAGTAGATTATCTTTAATTATCTGAAGTGTTTCAGTTATTGGTATGTTAGTATAGAGGTTTGCTATGTCAAAGGATGTAAAATTAGCTGATTTGGGTATGTTGATGTCTTTGATTAATTCATAGCTGTTCTTAATGGAGTAGTTGGTTGTAATGTGTAGGCTTTGCTGAGGATTTCCTGAAGTTTTTTAGTTATTTTGTATCCAGGGCTATTTATTGAATTCACTATTGGGCGTATCGGGTGGCCTTGTTTATGTATCTTGGGTTGTGACCAAAGTTTTGGTGCTGTTGGGTTCATTACTATGCAGTGT
The DNA here is from genome assembly GCA_026315105.1 of Locusta migratoria. Lineage (NCBI taxonomy): Eukaryota > Metazoa > Arthropoda > Insecta > Orthoptera > Acrididae > Locusta > Locusta migratoria. Next base: position 355,696,155 of record CM048745.1, read on the forward strand.
TTAGCTTCAGTGGAAGTTAGGAGGAAGTTGCAGTTTTTTATTAGGCTTTTTAATTTAGCTTGGTATTTGGGTGTGGGATCACGTTCTAATTCAGTAATGTTGTTATTTTTAAAAAAATTCTAAGGTTTTGTTAATGTGGTTGTGGAAATAAATACATACAAAAGGTGACTGGTTGCTGTTATTTTCTGATTTCTTCTTTGTATGTTGATTTCTGTTTATAGAAGACCCATTACTAGACTACAAAACAGACAAATTTTCTGCGATTCCAGTTTCTTTTCTATCACGTCATTTCACTTCCCTGAAAACCGATTCGTAGTCCAGAACACAGATAATAATTCGAAATTTCCAAACGTATCGTCCGTTTCTGGCGGCCAGCGGTCGCCTTAACCAATTAGGCTATCCAGGCACGCTTGCCTTCCAACCCAAATTCTCATCATACAGCACACTACGATAACAGTGTCCTCTGCCCATTATTTGATCTTGCTCGCAGCCTATACTGAATTCCCGCAATAGGTCGAACGTATGAAAGCGTCCTCATTGAGATCGTGAACTGCCTGTTGGGGGCAGAGTTTACAATTATTGATATGGTGTCTGTTCTTTTCGCACATGTCCGAAAAGATGACTCCATATCAATAACTGAAATTTAATTCTTTGCAGGTCCTATACACACACCCACACCCACGAAAAGTTACATCTAAACGATTCTAGGGATTGATGACCCTTCACATAAAATTGGAACAGAGATATTCAAAAATTATCCCGTTCTCTTTATTGCTCACGAAAACAGTCATTACCCAGTTATACAGTTATACGACAATAACTTATACTTCGTGAATTTGTCTTCGAAAGTGCAACATACACCAGTACACCTAATACTTGATAACAAATCACTAATGCAATGATGCGTGTTTGTATTCGTCGTGGTACACTGTTCGTTAGGTCATCAAGTATATCTTGGTCCACATAGTAACATTCCTCATTTCAGCGTAGACCTGTCTGATTAGTCGGACGTCTCGTCCAATAACAGCCCTTTTCAATGTATTTCTGGCGTGTTTGACAGGGTTGACGTTTGAAAAACATGCTGGTCATTCGTATCTTGTGATGCCGTTAACACGAAGGAAGGCATTCACAAGATGTGCGCGATGAGCGTGAGAAATGTCCATTAAGACCCATCCATCATCCAAATGCTGCCGATGACGTTGCACCATACATCGGAGGATGTTATCCCTGTATCGACAGCGATTTCATTGCCTTATCACCATATGTGGCGTACTGTGGACCCACGTAATACCACCCCAAAACATCGGGGAACGACGACATTCTGCATTCTCTTGACAGTGTGTCTAAGATGTTCAGGCTGAACAGGATGCCTCCAAAAACGTCACTAATGATTTTGTAATTGAAGGAAGATGCGAGTCCAATTTCTGAATAGTTCTTCCAATAGGTTCTACATTACAGCACTAGTCTGTGTTCTGTATGAAATACATTGCATCGAAATAAAATCGGAAGGTAGTGAAATATGTGGAGTAGCCAAACTAAGGCTCTTACTGTAGTCTGGAATAATAAGGATGCACAGGGACTCGCAGTGCAAGAATCTACGAACACGTAATGTACTCAAGCTTCAAGTACCTGAAACAAGAATTAAATGCAAATGAGAATACTCCCATCAAAGAAAACAAAATATTTTTTGAGTATATATAGAGTATTTGATAAAGTTCACCCAACCAGTTCCAAAATTTGATAAAATACCTTGATCTAGATTTCGGCACCATCTAAGGGTGCTTCCATCAGAAGAATAAAAATTAAAACATAAGACGTACAATTACGAGCAGTGTGCTCAAGTCCAAACTTATAAAATTATGCAACATGCTAGCAAAAGGCTAGCAAGTCAAAAATAAAAGTAAAATAAAGGTAGCTCGCCTGCGTTAGGCTTACAGTGCTGCTCAACAGCGTTGGCTGCCTTTATTTTATTTTTGACTTGCTAGCCTTTTGCTAGTATGTTGCATAATTTTATAAGTTTGGACTTGAGCACACTGCTCGTAATTGCACGACTTATGTTTTAATTTTTATTCTTCTGATGAAGGCACCCTTAGATGGTGCCGAAATCTAGATCAAGGTATTTTATCAAATTTTGCAACCGGTTGGGCTGAACTTTGTCAAAGATTTGTAAACCTACAGTTGCTGCAGTCAACAAGTTATGTTTAAAATCATATATATAGAATTATATTAAAAAAAAGTTCTAGTGTGTTCATATTCGAAAGATAGCAGTAACGCATAATTGAACTTAATGGATGGTACAGTTCAATAGGTTAAATCTATAGGTTGCAATGAATTACTCGGTATGTGAACAACACTTGGTGTTCTTGTGAAATACGCGTGGCAAAGGAAATCTATTTCAGAGACGTAGTTCGGGTCTAATCTGGTCGCTATAGCGCATGCAACAATTTAACAGAGATATCCAGGAAACTTAAATGCGAGACTTCGGAAGAATGACGACGTGGTCCTTGCGGAATCCTGCTGGGTAGGTTTGGGGAACCTGTATCCTTGGAAGAGTGTGGTGCCACTCGTTCGTCGCCACCGGATTTCTCCAACTGAAATCATGAGAACCGAATAAGACTTTAGGCCGCGGAGAGTAATTCCTGGCTGAACTCGCAGGCCATTATAATCTTGGCGATGTCGTTATCATGAAGGAACACATTCACAAGATGTGAATTATTTTCCATTAAGACGATTCCCTCACCGAAATGCTGACAATATGGTTACACTATACGTCGGAGGATGTCATCCTTGTACTGTATAGCCGTTTTCTGATTGCCTTCTACGGCCACCACTGGCATACGGCGGCCCTACATAATACCACCGAGCGAGGTAGCGCAGTGGTAACACACTGGACTCGTATTCGGAAGGACGGTGGTTCAAATCCACTTCCGGCCATCCAGATTCAGGTTTTCCGTGGTTTCCCGAAATCATTCCAGGCAAATGCCGGTATGGTTCCTTACAAAGGGCACGGCCGATTTCCTTCCCCCATCCTTACCCAAACATCCGAGCATGAGCTCCGTCTCTAATGACCAAGCTGTCGACGGGACGTTAAACCTTCTTCTTTTTTTACATAATACCTGCATATCCCTGAAGATGTAAATAAACGCGAAACGCCTGAGGCAAGCAGCGGCGGAGCGGCCGAGCGCATTGAGGCGCTATGCTACGATGCCTCAGACTGTTCCTCGTCGGGGGTTCGAATCCACCTCGGCCATAGATGTTGGTGCCATCTTCAGTATAAGGTAGTTCGTAAGTAGTTTGTAAGTTAAGTCCCTTAAGCTTTACCAACTTTTGAACATTTTTGAGCCTATGGCAAGAATAAATTGTTTTATTTCAGTTCCATAGACGGTTCATATAAACAATCTTCATATTCTTTTGTCTACCTTTGTGAATACCCAAGAACTAAATATCGAACCGGCCGCGGTGGCCGAGGGGACAGCGGTGCGCCAGTCACGGTCTGCTCGGCCACTACGGTCGGGGCTTCGAATCCCCCCACTGGCATGGATATTTGTGCCGTCCTTAGTGTTAGCTAGTTCATAGGTAGTTTGTAAGTTTAGGGACTGATGACCCCGTAGTTGAGTCGCATAAGCTCTACAAACATTTGAACATTTAAATATCGTAGTACAGTAATTACTAACCTCTCTATCGAATGGTACATAAAATTCCACTTTTAAAATCATTTAAGTTGAAACGTGAAACAAATCGATGCTTTCCATCGACAATAGACGTCTCAGAAAGGTGGTAGCAGGCAGCATTTGCCTAGGATGACATAGTAAAAAAGACGTCTCAAATGTCTGTCGAAAGATCAGAAAATGTGACTGACAGTACTTACCCCCTGAATGAGAAGAAGATTCGACGAGATGTAACAAGACTTCCGGGAGCCTTCTGTTCGTGTCGGCTGTGTGGTCCGGAAGATCACGAACAGGTAGCGGTGGGGAGGGGCGGGCTATCTCTCTGCGACCAGGGGTCAGTTCATGGCGCCTGTGCCGAACATTCAGTGCGGCCTATCTCAGATCGGGCATCTCAGAGAGGAGCGCTATGGAGATCCCACTAATTACGAGTCTCTAAACCTCTGCCCGCGGGCGAAAAAGGAGGATGAAGTAATCTGCACGAAAAACAGTAAGCGGCGGAGCGTGGTACACGCCAGCTATCGCTCTTCACTGCTCGTGAATGGATAACCGCTGCCGCCCTAATTTTAATTAGGCTTCTCGTTCAGTGTGATTAATTGTAGACATGGGAGATCCGTTACTACTTAATTGCCGTGTTTTTAGCCAGAGCGCTGGCCACCGGCTAGACGCAGTTCCTCAGAACAGGTTTCAGAAAATAATTAGCTTTACTAGTTCGTCTGGCCTGAACGACTCGTTTCTGTGGCGATACACTGTTCTAGCACGTATACAATTCCAACGGTACTGGGCCACGTCATGAAGGTGTTTCGCTGCAGAATTATAAAAAGAGTCAGCATATTGTTGACGGAGTTAGCGTAGTGTTCATGCAGTCAGCAGTTTATCCGGTCAGCAGAGTGTACTTCGATTCAGGACAAAAATGCATCGTTTCATTAGTGTTATGCTTCGCCGAACTTAATCGTCACCTTAGTACAGTCCTTCACTGAGACGCAAGACTTGTTTATGTATTGAGACTTGGAAATGCACTTATGCACTTAAATGTATGGACATTATCAGTATGGGTCATTGAAATTCTTCAACACCCAAAGTTGAGTATTCGTTTGTTTAGTAAAATTATGGAATCTTTCTGTTAAAGAATGCCTGCGTCGGCTTACTAAAAACACCGATACAACATATACAAGTTCTACAGAAACCAGGCAGTAGGTCGAAGGGCGTAGAAAAAACACAGTGGTTGATAAGGGAATAAGACAGAGTTGTAGCATTTTCCCAATGTTATTTCATATGTACAATGAGCAAGCTGTGAAGGAAAGCAGAGAGAAATCTGGAGACGGAAGGAAAGATAAACCCTCTTCGGTTGCCGATGACATTACTGTCACAGCCAAAAGAGGACGTGGAGAAGCAGTTCAATGGACAGTGTCGTAAACGGAGGGTATAAGATAAATGTTAACAGGAGCAAAACAAAGTATTGGGTTTTACAAATAGCGAGGATGACATGGCCGACCGCGGTGGCCAAGCGGTCTGCGGCGCTCCAGTCACGGTCTGCACGGCCACTAAGGTCGGGGGTTCGAATCCCCCCCTCGGGCACGGATATTTGTGCCGTCCTTAGTATTAGCTAGTTCATAAGTAGTTTGTAAGTTTAGGGACTGATGACCCCGTGGTTAATTCCTATAAACTCTACACACATTTGAATATCTGAGGATGAGATACCCGCGCGTACACATTCAGGCATGTCAAAAAGCGGAGCGTATCGTGCGAAGCACTGCAGTGAAACAGTGGTACACGCTGCGACCCAACTAACAGGGTCAGTATGAGAACTCGAGTCATTGCATTATGGATGGCTTAATGGTGCAATGGAGCAATGCGGTAACGTCAACTTTTATTTCAAATTAGGCAAAATGGCGACGGAGACTGATGGGATGTTAGTGCAAGTGTATGGTGTTGAAGCAGCGAGTAAAAAGTGCTTGTTTGAGTGGTTTTAAACGATTTAGAGACGGAAAGGAAGGTATCGAGGATGAGCCACGTTCGGGTCGACCTCCACAATCACGGTTCCAGACAACATGGAACGATTCATATAAATTTGCACTGAAAGGCTGACACTTCATAATGGTTGCGGAGATCCAACAACACGTGACCTCAGTGCTTTGAGCTATTACACAAGGAGCGTTTGCTGAAAATTTCCAACAGTTGTACAACCGATGTCAGAAGACTATTGTTGCGAATGGTGATTACTTTGTAGGACAGTAAAGGTATTCTGTTTGTAACTTTCGTGTATTTCCTGAGACCATTCATCGAACTTTTCAGACGCACCTTGTGGCATAAATAAATCAGGCGATGCTGGAGGAATTATAATATGTAACGAGACAATAAAGGTGGTAGATGAGTATTATTACTTGGGCAGTAAAATAACACCCCGGCGGGAGTATCCGAGCGGTCTGGAGCGCCTCGTTGCGCATCGCGAGGCCTCCCGTATCGCAGGTTCGAATTCTCCTTCGGGAATGGATGTGTGTGTTGTCCTTAGGTTAGTTTAAATTAGTTTAAGTAGTTTTTAATTGTAGGGACTTATGACCAAAGTAGTTTGGTCCCATAGAATTGCAAACATTTGAACATTTTTGAATAAAGAACATACGATGGTCGCAGTGCATATAAAATAGAATGCAGAATGGAAATTTAAAAAATTAAAAAAAAAAAAAAAAAATTAAAAAAACTTTTTAACAAGAGGAATTTGATTATTAATTTAAGTATTAGTCAGTCTTTTGGGAAGGCAATTGTGTGAAGTGTTGCCTTGTACGGGAGTGAAACAAAATGTTGTTTGTATAGTCTATGGGACTTAATAACGGGGTCATCAGTCCCTAAACTTACAAACTACTTATGAACTACTTACGAACTAGGACGCCACAAATATCCATGCCCGAGGGGGGATTCTAACCCCCGACCGTAGTGGCCGTGCAGACCGTACCTGGAGCGCCTTAGTCCCCTCGGCCACCGCGGCCGGCGGGATTGAAACATGGACGATGAATTGTTCAGACAGGAAGGGGATAAAATCTTTTGAAACGTACTCGTAGTGCTTCAGGTTTATTTTAGTAAGCTCAGAAGCGTCGCGGAGATGAGTGTCCAATGGTAGAAGCTGCAAGAGAGGCGTTGTGTATCACGGCGTAAACTGTCATCAGAGTTGCCAAGGCGCACGTTTCTCCCGTGTCATGCTGTATATCGCCTTCCTCTACGCATACCTCGCGACAAGACTATGGCGATGAAATTAGAAACCCACAGGGCCGCTTACCACGAGTCGTTTTATTTCCCGCGAACAGCACGCGACGGAAAAGGAAGAAGCGACAGTGCCACAAAACAACTCCCCGCTACACACGCCGCGAAGTGCCTTACGGTGTACAGGCGCAGTCTAACACAGGCGTGAAAACTCTCTAGGGGAAGAACTGCACCTGAAGCGATGCTAGCAGCACGGAGTAGCAGAAGAATTGCGCGATACAAAATTAGTACCGTAGTTTCTGTTTTTTATACTGTTACTTTCATATTTGCTAGTCGCTAGACGTTGTTGTGAATTTTCTAGTACAATTATGAAAACGTCATTAAAGTCGTGTCAGTGCTCCTGTTAGTAGCAGCCTGTAATAAGGAAATGTCAGTACGATGTAATCCATATGGCTCACAACAGCTGAGTCGTAATCGCACCGTCCTAAAACGTTTTAAGACCAGAAATGAATTGCAACCTGATGTGCTCACATTTAAAAGGAGGTGATTATATTCGCGTGGCCGGTGCGTACTTTCATGATCATTAGTTTCGTCTTAGCGGATTTCCTACATTGCGGTATTTTCAAAACTAGACTTCTTGGAGACTAGGTTGTACACCCCGTTTCGCTTTGTCCTTGCTTCTATGCCTTACGTGTACCTACCATGATTTTGTTAGGTAATATTAACAATTTATACACAGAGATATTATTCATTTGTAGCTACGCATTCACTTTTGCAAACTAGTAGGTAACCGCTAAAATATGTAGGTATATAGAACTGCAATTCTTTTTTATGAAACTGAAGTACGAAAGGAAGCATGCTCTACTGGAACAGTTGATTTACTGCAATCAGAGGCGTTCAGACATTACCTTTATACAGCAGCAATATTATGAAGTAGAGGACAAGGATTTGCGATTCTCATTAAGAGACGCCCTTTCGAAGGGAATGAGTTGTTAAAGGTTTCCTTCCATGCCTAAAGTGTACGTGAAAACTTGTTATTGGTAACATTATTCTATTTCTACTCAGCAAATGAGAGATTTCCGGATTATACTTTTGATAAATGCTACAGTTTTTAGCGCCTCAAAAGATCCTAAAGAGGGTGGTATATTGCGAAGTTTCAGAAAATGGCTGGAATTTTCGTGACTCTTTCTTGACTCGTACTCTGGTGTTTTTCTTATTTATTTCTCGTTGAAAGTCCTGCTGCCTAATAATATAAATCACGGCGTAAGATTACAGTTTTATATTTACATATTTTGAAAATTATAAAGAGAAATTCGAAAGAAACAATAAGGAAAAAATGTGATTATATACAATAGCTTAGATCTGTTGTTGACATTTATAATGACAATAAATAGAACTTACAATTCGTGGCCTGATTGTAAGAAAGAATTTGTCATTGTAGATGAACGGCCGTACTTGGCGGGGAGTAGCTTGGTATTATTATATGAAGCTTCTGAGCGCCAGACACGGTTTTTATAGTTAGTTGACTGTTTTGTTGTTACTATTATCTGTATAAGATAAGCAGTGTCCCTTCAGTGGCTGCAGAATTGTGTCCTATCACTATTGTCACATTTTACTATTAACTATTTGTTAAATGAGTTCAGTATACTATGCTTCAATTTATGGTTTCCTAGGACAGTAATGGATATCACCAACAATAATTTTTGTTAATATTGACTGTTCTCTTCGTCGTCATTCTTTACGCTGTTATTTCCCTCGTCGCTTTCTGATGAAGCTCAGATTTCCTCATCCACCCTGTGGTCTTTATTTCGTCGTTGGCTTGCTACCTGTACAGTCTTGGCCTTCCCAAGTGTGGCTTTGTATATGCTGCCGGTTAGTTTGTTGAGTTCCGTCCACTGTTCGGTGTAGGCCTAACGTATCATATCAAAAATCTATTTTGGAGTGATTGTGAAGTGAGATTGAAGGGTGTTTCAGGCATGTATGTATTGTCCGCAGAGAAAGACGATGTGTTGTAGGAAGCCGTCTTCCTGTCCTCATGCGCATGTATGTGTGTCGACTAAACCCGTGCGAAATAAATACGCAGGGTATGGGCCGTGGCCTGTCACGAAGTGAGCCATACCGCGGCGAAGGTTGGTATGAATCCTTTCCAAATGTTCACATGTTTGTAAATCTATCGGACTCAACTACTGGGTCATTGATCCGTAGCTTACAAACTACTTAAACTAAGGTAAACTAACAGAAACACCCATGCCCGAGAGGGGACTCGAACGCCCGACGGCAACGACCGCGCGCCCCGCAGCATGGCGCCCCAACACGCACGGCTAATCCGCCGCGGCGGTAACTTTTCCCTAATGTTTGGTAGTAAACGATACAGTCTGCGTCCCTTGTCACTAGCATCCCATTCACTCTGCCATGTGTTTAGACGCCAGGCCTTCAGTTGGCGTGATGTCGTTATAATTTGTCCTGTGATTTCGTGTACTTTGTCTATTCTCCACATCCTAAATGAGTATATGGCAGCTCGATGTCTTATTCTTGTGTAGATTGGGCAGCCTCCACTAAAGATAGTGATTCTTTATGTGTGGTGTCGAATGCACCCGAGAGTCTGATCAGGACCCATTCGTCTGACTAATGTTAATATTGGTAACTAGAGGTAATCTACGTGCCCATGAACTGGCTGCAAAACATAGTACCGACTGGAATAGAGAGTATTGGTATGTGAGTGTAGTTGAGAAGGATAAACTCTGGTGTAGGTATACATTAGGGATGTAACGGAAATGGTTATATCGGAACCGAATAGGGAAGCGGGGGTTTTAAAATTTGGTATATCGGAACTGGAGGCAGAATAGAGCTTTGCAAAACTGTTAAGGATGGGTTTATTAAAATAAATTTTCACACGTTATTCATAAGTTATGCACTTATTATTAGTTCAAAATGTATACCTGTATACCTGTGAGTTGAAAATAAAAACAAAAGTCTTGAACACTATAATAAATCAAGCCAAACTGACTCCAAAAGAACTATATTATAGTTTATAAAGCTTCGTAGCCGGCCGCAGTGGCCGAGGGGACTAAGGCGCTGCAGTCACGGTCTGCACGGCCCCTACGGTCGGGGGTTCGAATCCCCCCCTCGGGCATGGATATTTGTGCCGTCCTTAGTATTAGCTAGTTTGTAAGTAATTTGTAAGTTTAGGGACTGATGACGCGGTAGTTAAGTCCCATAGACTTTACAAACATTTGAAAGCTTCGGAGCTTTTTCTCCGTCCAGTCTACTCCTCGACGGGTCTTAGATTAGGCCAGCACCACTAAAACGTTGTTTCATCTACATCTACATGGGATACTCTGGAAATCGCATTTAAGTGCCTGACAGAGGGTTCATAGAACCACCATTATACTATTCATCTACCATTCCATTCTCGAAAAGCGCGTTCGAGCTCCGATTTCCCGTATTTTATTCTGATGATCATTTCTACCTATGTAAGTGGGAGTCAACAATATATTGCCGCATTCGGAGGAGAATGTTGGCGATTGGATTTTCTTAAGTAACCCACGCCGTAGCGATAAGCGCCGTTGTTGTTCGCTGGCTACTGAGCTTGGTGGAATGACAGGGGTTGAAATCTCGTATTCACTTTCCACCATAACGAAGGATCGTCACTATTGTACTCTTTAAATAAATTCTTCAATAGGAAAAAAAATTGTCCAAAACATCATGTTTGTCGGATGTGATTATGCACGTGTACCATATGCACACTAGAACGCTGTAGTCAGTATATTAGGTAAAGTGAGAGCAGTGACAACTGTGCGTAGACACTCTGCATGGGTAGAGACGGTTCACAGTTGGACCCGGAAGTTGCACATGTGCAGCAGCACTGCACGTGTGCAGAATTTCTGGCCGGCCCTGGTGCATTCTGACAAATAATGAAATTCCAGCGTTAGTCTCAGGAGTGGTGAAGCGTACTAAGACGTCATGTCACGGTGTGCGAGGCCGCTGCCGCCGGGGGTTCGAATCCCCCCTTGGGCATGGATGTTGTGTTTGTCCTTGGGTTAAACTAGTTTAAGCTACATTAGTTACATGTAGATCGTCGCTACATAACCATAGCAGTTGAGGAAGCGACGTAAAACAAAAGAAAAACTTGGACCCGGAGGTTGCACATGTTCAAAAATGTTTCAAATGTTTGTAGAGCTTATGGGACTTAACTACGGGGTCATCAGTCCCTAAACTTACAAACTACTTATGAACTAGCTAATCCTAAGGACGGCACAAATATCCATGCCCGAGGGGGGATTCGAAGCCCCGACCGTAGTGGCCGTGCAGACCGTGACTGGAGCGCCTGTCCCCTCGGCCACCGCGGCCGGCGGTTGCACATGTGCAGCAGCACTGTACGTGTGCGGAATTTCTGGCCGGGTCTGGAATAAACCAGTGCATTCTGAGAGACAAATAATGGAATTCAGCGTCAGTCATAGGTGTCATTCATTACTGATGAAACAGTAGTCTGAAATTTAGACTGTCTTGGACAAGAAAATGGTTGTACGCGCTGACTGCGACCTGCTGCCGCTGCCACTGTACATCAACCTCCGATATAACGTCCGTCTAAAATTAATTGGAACCGAAAGAGGAAAATGAACCGGAAGTTCCGAACTTAGGAAATCGGAATGGGACCTCGGTAAGATGGCTGGTGTGGATGTGTAGTGGCGTGTGCTCGGAGTCGCGGCGGTGGCCGTGTCGGCGTCTGCGGCCGCGGCTGCAGGCTGCGTGTCCGGTCTTTGACCCTGCGGCGGCGCCGGCCGCTGGCCTCTCGCGGCCGTAATGGACCGCAGCACGGCCGCGCTCCGCTGGAATCCACCGCCGCCGCCGCCGCAGGACCACCTCCGCGAATCGCTCCACCGCGCTGCCGTGGCCGCTGCCTCGTCTACACTCGACTGAAGCGCTCACAAACGACTTTGGCACTCCCTAGAGAGACAGCCCTGTACCTGTGGTGTCGCACAAGTCTGAAGTGCACGCCACGTACTTTCCCCATGCAAGCACGGCGCGGCGTTCTTACGACGTCGGCCACGAGCGCCCTCTGCCGCTACCCCGCTCGTGGCCACTGCATCGGTCACTTGGGATTAGGACAAGCACTAGGACTCATCAGTAGGCAGGCCTCTATCTAGTTCAACTACGTAACAGCATTCTGCAGTCATGATACTTGTAAAAGTTAAGTATTGTCATATTGATACGAAATATATATCTTGGTCTAATCTAGCTTAGTGTTTCTAGTTTCTGCTGTCCTACTGGCTGGTCACCTCCGTACCTGCACACGCGTGCATCCTATTTCCCTGTGTCGGACTCTCTCTACTCGGCCACCGACACCCAGGACAACCGGCGGAAACGAGACACAAAAGTACCGATCCGGTCACACCTGCACTTCGCAAATTGTTGAAAAGTGCGTGTGTAGCGTAGCAGCTGAGCACCGCCCTGTATCTTTCCTTTATTTGGGACGGACGGACGCTGACGTGCGCCAGGTGTTTCGATACGCGACATACGGGGCCGTACGAATAACATTCTCACAGCAAAATAAAGTACTATGATAAGTTCTCAATTTCGTATGAACAAAAACTTCGAGGCATATGCTCTGAGCAGGAAATTCATTCTCGCTAGCTCCCCTCCTTTTTGAGTAAGTTACCCATGTCCGACACAGAACAGCTGTTCAATTGTATTTTTTTTTAAATAGTACAATCAGGCAAATTCAAATGTTCAAATGTTTGTATAGCTTAGGGGACTTAACTACGGCTCATAAGTTCCTAAACTTACAAACTACTTATGGACTAGCTAAGACTAAGGACGGCACAAATATCCATGCCCGAGGGGGTTCGAAAACCCAACCGTAGTGGCCGTGCAGACCGTGACTGGAGGGCCTCAGTCCCCTCGGCCACCGCGGCCGGCTCAGGCAAATTACTCAGTGTAAAAATATGGAGTAGGCATCTACGTGTTCAGAACTAACTGCACCATGTTTAGACATTACAAGGTACGTCCACAAAGTAAGTTCAGTACAAACGTGTACATACACAGAGAAAATATTTATTTTACAAAAATCTACATTTTTAAACTACCTTTCCACATAACTTACGAAATTTTGTAGGCATTTGTCGTAGCGTCGCACAAGTTTTTCTATGACTTCTTCATAGAAGGTTGCCACCTATGTATTCGAAATGTCAATTTTTCAGTAACAATTTCAAGAATTAGTGATCGTGAGATTTGCGGAACTTCCATAAAAGGGCACTAAGTGTAAACTTACGGTTGTGCGTAATCTTCCCTTCATTTGTGTGAACCAGTTCAGCAGTAACCACAGACGGCCGTCCACTTCGCAAAGCACACGTCGGCAGCAGCGACGTCAAAATGACGTACATGTCTGCTCCTTGAGTCAGAGTGAATGCTGCGCATACTTGAAACTGCCATCGTAGCGCTGCCGTGAATAGAAATAGAAACGGCACTTACTTTGTGGACCAGCCTCGTAGTTTGTTATGCAGCAGCCTATTATTAACACTAAATATCAACTTTTTACGAAAATGCATTCTTCTGACGATGGTACAAAATTTTTATCACGCGAGGTTCTTTTTTGTTATTGAAGTTAGATTGCAACAATTTTGCGAACGAAATTTTAAGAATACATCACATTCTCATCTGTTTCAACGTGGAACGATGTCAGAGCTTTCTAACACAAAATAGTTTTTGTTAAACACCCAATGGTCTGCCCATAAGCGACAGCCCCCGCGATTTTGTTGCAAAAAACAGACTACTGGTATGTAATTAATCAATTATTAATTTTTCTGTTGTGTGTACTTATTCCTAACATACAAGCTAGGATTACGAAGTGAGAAAACGTATCTTAAATATGTCAACCCGTTTTGGTAGAATGAGCAAGAGCAGTACAATAAACAATACTTCAGTACACCATTTGCAGCAATATTTAATTTTGTGATACAGACGGTGAAGTCCTGTGATGCACTTTCTTACTAATTAACGCCATAAGACCTTATTAATAGACCCTGTTCAAAAATACTACATTATTTTGCTATGTAGCTGATTACAACTGTAAATATGCATTCCAAACAAACGGTAAAAAATGCAAGTAAATCCACTTGTGTTTCACTTCTATGTTAGTTAATGAAAAAACTCCTCTGACTTCACTCTCGTCACTATATAAAATGCTTGAATTGTTAAAAGTATGATGTTTGTGAAGGAAGCTAGTCGTCAGAATTTTTTCCATAAACTTTTTAGTTCTTTTTCTATTTCTTCAGACGACGTATAAAGGAACATCTTTGCCTTCTAAGCAACACAAATTTAGTCATTTTTATTATAAAACACAGTAAAACGAAACATTAGTAGAAGTTACTCAGCTCTAAGTATGTTAGGGAGCTGCGTGGGTGCTACAAAGTCCGTAATGTTTGTTAAAATTAAGGGACAACTGCGGGCTCATCAGTCCCTAAAATTACAGATTACGTATAAACTATCTCATAATAAAGACGTCACAAACATCCATGCCCGAGGTGGGATCCGAACCCCCGACGGGGAACGGCCTCGCGCATCGCAGCATAGCGCCTCAATGCGCTCGGCCAGTCCGCGGCGGCACGACTGTTTTTATGTAACTTTAAAGACGAGTGGCGTGTTATGCAGATCGTAACATATAAAAAAAAAACTTTCAAGAGTGCCGATTTGCTTAGCACTGGGCGAGCAAATTCAAGTACGAACAGCTGTTCAATAAACGGTTTCGGTACCAGGTTCTATTTTACCAAAAATATACAATAATAATAAGTAATTGTGGTGTGAGTGCTTAGTAATAACTGTCATTAGCACCGGGCTTCGCAGTGAAGTGTATCTTTGAAAAGTTTAATTATCATTGCGTTTAACAAAATCACATGTGAAAGTTCGTTTCGTGAAGGAACTGAACCTACCAGTATAAACGTTTACAATGCATTTTGCAAACTGCTGAAAATCTGTATTACAGTCATTTTGTACGCAGTTTTTAGTAGCGCAACTATGAAACGAGTTTTCATGTAGCTGTGGCGGAATAGCCGTGCGCACTAAGGCGTCTTGCTGCGGTGTACGTATCGTTCGTTATCGGAGGTTCGAGTCTTCCCTCGGGCATGAGTGTTTGTGTTGTTCTTAGTATAAGTTAGTTTAAGTAATTTGTCAATTTTGCATTAAGGTACCATAATTTTACAAACATTTAGCAAGGGACGGACTGCTGAAGAAAAACGATGACAAGAAGTGAATAGAACCATAGACTGTTTACTGGTAGGACGAACCCGATTCCTAAATTGCACCTGCTAGAGGGGGACTGACTCAACTCTGTACCGTAAACACTGGTGGAAATGGAAAGTTGTACTTCGTGGGCAGCTACAACAATCGCTACCGACCTGTTGTTGTTATCGTCGTCGTTGTGGTCTTCAGTCCAAAGAGTGATTTCATGCATATCTCCAAGCAACAGTATCCTATGCAAGCCTGTTCAATCTTTGAATAAGAACAACAACCTACAACTTGCTTACTGTATTCGTCTATGGTCTCCCTCTGCGATTTTTACCCCACACGCTTCCCTCCATTGCTAAACTGATAATTTATTGATGTCTCGGAATGTGTCAGCAACTTCTCATTAGTTATCTACCCATCTAATCTTCAGCATTCTCCTTCAACACTACAATTTTCAAAGTCTTTTTATCATTTTTCTGTCTGAACTCCTTATCGTTGACGTTTCATTTCCGTACAATGCTACACTCCAGACAAACGCCTTCAGAAAGAACTTCCGCCGTGTGGGAGAGGCCGAGCGCTCTAAGGCGCCTTGCTGTGGAGTGCGCGGATCCTCCCCTTCGGAGTTCGTGTCCTCTATAGGGAATTGTGTATATGTTGTCCTAAGCTGAGTTAATTTTAGTTTAGCCAATTATCATACCCTTCATGATTAGAATACAGCAGCGTAAGTGTACCAGTAACCGGAACTGCCAGAGTAACCGAGGCTTAAATTTTACATTTAAAATGCCTAAATAGTTCATTCATATAAAAATAAAAAATACGTCTCATTACCGAAAAATAGTAGGGTTGAGTTTCGATAGCAGGGTGTCGGCATATTTTGCACTGCCAGTCACTGGTACGAAAGGTGCATTTTATAAATGTAATTATTTTAAAACGAACTGATTGTTATTACAAGGACTCGAGCATATCTATACGAAACTAGATGGATTTGTGTGGCATATCACAATAAGTTACTACCAATATTACAGAAATAATAGGATTTACACATGATATTTAATGTGAATCCCATTAATATGCCGATAACTGGTACACTTGTCCTACCAAATTCCACATTGCAGTCGAACAACGCAGTATCCCAACGCCGTGAGGATAACACAGATCTTTGATTGACCTGCAGTTTGAGTTTCACACCACCATACAGTCAGTGAATGACCCAACAAACGAATAACCCGAGTTACGTGTCTTTAAAGATAGTAAATTGTATCCACTAGTAAAGCACGATATATGACTCATTAGGGGAGTTAGAGGTATTGCCTGATATGTTAAAAACCAAAATGTAACAAATTTTTAAGAGTACGCTAAGTGTAATTGTCAGCAAAACTGGAAGGAGACATCAGAAAAATATTGTTACTGTTTGGCAATAAGAGAGTAGACAGATGTACGAGTATTGTACCAGTGCTCGTTAAAATGCTCGTTACAATAACTGTGTTTAACCGCCGACCCACTGTGGCAGGTATTTACGGTCTTCAGAACAATCTAGCAACTTCCCCCGGCAATTTGCCGTACATGTACGTGCCGCTACGCCTCACACGTACTCACCCTGACGACTGACCGTTACTTGCTGACCTCTCAGTACCAAGAAGCATAAATGTCGAGCTGCAAACTACAGAATCGTCAAAGGGCGGATCTGCTTATTAACTCCATTACGAATATTTGACAAGTATTTTTATTAAATATTGTCACTTTTGGCCCTATTGCTTATTACCTATCAAACGATGTTTCAAAGTTGACAGGAGGTCAACTGTAGTTGGAAACTGTTGTTACAATCATAGAATACAAAGACATCAATTTGTGCAGACTCCTACCATCCTGAGCTAATATAAAGTATGTCTGGAGGATTCATTACAGCGTGTACCTTACGGCAATTAAAAAAAAAAAAAAAAAAAAAAATCGGCCCGGTATGTTTTACGGTCCACTTTAGGTTGTCCTGTAGTTTTATGATTTTCTTGCAACCATTTCTAACACGAATAATAAAAATATAAATATTTAAAAAATATGGGCGATACGATTACGTCATTACTATTATCATAATATGTCTGGTCGTATTTTAACAAGCCGCATAATTATTTGATATTTACGTTTAGCTATGACAAAAGTAAACTCCTTTTTGAAATTTTCCCTCTTTAAACTATTACATGAAGACGGGGAGCAATTTCAACATATAAAATAATAGTATTGTTTGTATTTGGGAATGACATACAAGTTCAATCTTATGTTTACATCAGTGCCGACAGTCCATTGACTTCTGCGCCAACATGTACAACCTTCGGGTCAACTGAAACACGGGATACCACCATCGCCTTTGACCCATAACGTCAGTGAGTTGTGTTGTATGACTCGCAACACTGATCGTTTGCAATGGCGATTTTTTTCCTTCTGTTACGAATGGGTCATTAGTTTTTACAATAGAAACTGATGTATTTACGTTCACCCATCCACCTACCGAGCACCATAATTTAATTAAAAAAATAATAATAAGAAAAAAGAAAAAAGAAAAAAAGAAATGAAAAGAAAAACACTATTCACTTGAAATTTTGATCAACTTCACTGATTCTTCCGTCGATTCTTGGTGGAACAACACCACACTGAATTAAAAAACACAATTTTGAGGATGTTCCACAAGTTTATATTAATTCGTGAACCGGTTTTCAGCTTATAAGGCCGTCTTCAGACTTTACTCTTTATCTCAAAGAAGTTACAGTGTTTATATACAGGGCCGGCCGCGGTGGCCGAGGGGACTGAGGCGCTTCAGTCACGGTCTGCACGGCCACTACGGTGGGGGGTTCGAATCCCCCCTCGGGCTTGGATATTTGTGCCGTCCTAGTTCGTAAGCAGTTCATAAGTAGTTTGTAAGTTTAGGGACTGATGACCCCGTAGTTAAGTCCCATAAGCTTAACAAACATTCAACATTCATTCTATACAGGCTTAAAAGATATTCTGCTCGTTACACTTATATTAAAGCAAAAATTATCATTTTTGTGGTAGTACAATTAAAATGTTCCAATAAAACAATCTTTAATAAATGTACAGGAGGTGGAATCAAGAATAAATTTAAATATCGAAAATTTATGTCTAAAACATTTTAAACAATTAGCCAGACCAGTGAATAAATTACTTTAGAGACTGCTTAAACCACCCCCATGAACCACAGGCATTGCCGAGGTGGGGTGGCTTGCGTGCCTCAACGATGCAGATAGCCGTACCGTAGGTGAAACCACAGCGGAGGGGTATCTGTGGAGAGGCCAGACAAACGTGTGGTTCCTGAAGAGGGGCAGCAGCCTTTTCAGTAGTTACAGGGGCAACAGTCTGGATGATTGACTGACCTGGCCTTGTAACATCAGCTAATGTGCCTTTGCCACACAGCTACTGCGAACGGCTGAAAGCAAGGGGAAACTACAGCCGTTACTTTTCCCGAGGACATGCAGCTCTACTGTATGAACATATGATGATGGCATCCTCTCGGGTAAAATATTCCGGAGGTAAAATAGTTCCCCATTCGGATCTCCGGGCGGGGACTACTCAGGAGGATGTTGTCATCAGGAAAGACAATAGTGGCATTCTACGGATCGGAGCGTGGAATGTTAGATCCCTTAATCGGGTAGGAAAATTAGAAAATTTAAAAAGGGAAATGGGTAGGTTGAAGTTAGATATAGTGGGGATTAGTGAAGTTCGGTGGCAGGATGAACAGGATTTCTGGTCAGGTGAGTACAGGATTATAAATACAAAATCAGTTGGGGGTATCACAGGAGTAGGACTGATAATGAATAATAAAATAGGAATGCGGGTAAACTACTATGAGCAGCACAGTGATCGCATTATCATTGTCAAGATAGATACAAAGCCAACACCGACACCAGTAGTACAGGTTTATATGCCAACTAGCTCTGCCGATGATGAGGAGATCGAAGAAATATATGAGGAGCTAGAGGAAATTATTCAGACAGTTAAGGGAGAGGAAAACTTAATTGTGATGGGAGACTGGAATTCGGTAGTAGGAAAAGGAAGAGAAGGAAAAGTAGTTGGTGAATATGGACGGGGCAGGAGGAATGAAAGAGGAAATCGCCTGGTAGAATTTTGCACGGAACATGATTTAATCGTAACAAACACCTGGTTTAAGAATCACAAAAGAAGGTTGTATACATGGAAGAGAGCAGGAGACACCGGAAGGTATCAGATAGATTTTATAATGGTAAGACATAGATTCCGGAACCAGGTTGTAAACTGCAAGACGTACCCATGGGCAGATATAAACTCTGACAATAACTTGTTAGTCATGAACTGTAGGCTGAAACTGAAAAAACTGCAGAAAGGTAAGAAATTAAGGAGATGGGACTTAGATAAATTGAAGGAAAGTGAAGTTCTGGAGAATTTCAGAGGGAGATTTAGGCAACAATTGACAGAAACAGGAGATAATGAAACAGTAGAAGAGGAATGGGTAGCATTGAGAGATGAAATAGTGAAGGCAGCAGAGGACAAAATAGGTAGAAAGGCAAGACCTACAAAAAATCCTTGGATATCACAGGAAATACTTGATTTAATTGATGAAAGGAGAAAATATAAAAATGCAGTAAATGAAACAGGCAAAATGGAGTACAGACGACTAAGAAATGAGATTGACAGGAAGTGCAAAATGGCTAAGCAGGAGTGGCTAGAAGCCAAATGCAAATCTGTAGAAGAATGTATAAGAAGGGGAAAAGTAGATACCGCCTACAGGAAAATAAGAGAGACATTTGGGGACAAGAAAAGCAACTCTACGAATATCAAGAACTCCGATGGGAAACCAGTTCTCAGGAAAGAAGGGAAAGCTGAAAGGTGGAAAGAGTACATAGAACGACTCTACAAAGGAAATGAACTTAGAGACTATGTTGTAGCAAGGGAGGAGGAAGTAGATCAAGATGAAATAGGAGATGCTATACTGAGAGATGAATTTGACAGAGCCTTGAAAGACCTAGGTCGGAACAAGGCCCCAGGAGTAGATGACATACCCTCAGAGCTACTAAAGTCTCTGGGAGAGCCAGCCATGACAAGACTATTTGAACTGGTGTGTAGGATGTATGAGACAGGCGAAATACCCGCAGACTTTAAGAAAAATGTAATAATCCCCATTCCAAAGAAATCAGGCGCAGACAGGTGTGAAAATTACAGAACCATCAGTTTGATAAGTCATGGTTGCAAAATTTTAACACGAATTATCTACAGGAGAATGGAAAAGCTGGTAGAAGCTGACCTAGGGGAAGATCAGTTTTGATTCAGGAGAAACGTAGGGACCCGGGAGGCAATACTCACTTTACGTCTTATCTTAGAAGATAGAGTAAGGAAAGGCAAACCTACATTTTTAGCTTTTGTAGATTTGGAGAAAGCATTTGACAATGTTGACTCGAATACACTCTTTCAAATTCTGAGGTCAGCAGGGGTAAAATATAGGGAAAGGAGAGTTATTTATAACTTGTACAAAAGCCAGACCGCAGTTATTAGACTCGAAGGGCATGAAAGGGAAGCATCAGTTGGGAAGGGAGTAAGACAGTGTTGTAGCCTTTCTCCGATGTTATTCAATTTGTACATCGAGCAGGCAAGGAAAAATTTGGAATAGGGATTAAAGTACAGGGGGAAGAAATAAAAACATTGCTTTTTGCTGATGACATTGTAATTCTGTCAGAGACAGCAAAGGACCTGGAAGAGCAGTTGAATGGAATGGACAGTGTGTTGAAGAGAGCGTATAAAATGAACATTAACAAGAGCAAGACAAAAATAATGGAATGCGGTCTTAGAAAATCAGGTGATGCTGAAGGAATTAGATTAGGTAACGAAACAATGAAGGTGGTAGATGAGTTTTGTTACTTGGGTAGTAAAATGACATGTGATGGTCGCAGTACAGAGGATATAAAATGCAGAATGGCAATGGGAAGAAAAGCATTTTTGAAAAAGAGAAATTTGCTAACATCGAATATTAATTTAAGTGTAAGGAAGTCTTTTCTGAAGGCATTTGTGTGGAGTGTTGCCTTCTACGGGAGTGAAACATGGACGATAAGCAGTGCGGACAGGAAGAGGATAGAGGCCTTTGAAATGTGGTGTTACAGAAGAATACTGAAGATTAGGTGGGTAGACCGCATAACCATTGAAGAAGTACTGAGCAGAATTGGTGAGAAAAGGAATTTTTGGCATACCCTGACTAAAAGAAGGGATCGCTTGGTAGGACACATTCTTAGACATCGAGGAATCGTAAATTTAGCGATGGAGGGAAGTGTGTGGGGTAAAAATCGCAGAGGGAGACCAAGAGACGCGTATAGTAAGCAGATTCAAGTGGATGTGGGTTGCCGTTCTTATGAGGAGATGAAAAGGCTTGCTCAGGATAGAGTAGGGTGGAGAGCTGCATCAAACCAGTCTCCTGACTGAAGACCATAAATACAACAACTACTTAAAAATTTATAAATAACATTGTGGGAGGCAATGGAAATCATGGAATAAAACTATAGCTGTTAACTAAACAGCTTTACATATTCCTTAACAATTTCAATTTATAAATTACTGACCGAATTGGTGATAGTTACTTTGGTAAACAAACTGTACTAGATCGTGCAGCCACGTCTCGATCCCTGAGTCAACAGATGGGGACGTTTGCATGACAACAACCATCTGCACGAACAGTTCGATGACGTATGCAAGCAGCATGGACTATCAGCTCCGAGACCATGGCTCCGGTTACCTTTGAAGCAGCATTACCTACATGAGCGCCTACGATGGTGTACGTAACGACGAATCTGGGTGCACGAATGGCAAAACGTCATTTTTTCGGATGAATCCTGGTTCTGTTTACAGCAATATGATGGTCGCATCCGTGTTTGGCGACATGACGGTAAACGCACATTGGAAGTGTGTATTCGTCATCGCCATACTGGCGTATCACCCGGCTTGATGGTATGGGGTGCCATTGGTTACACGTCTCGGTCACCTCTTGTTCGCATCGATGGCACTTTGAGACGTGGCCTTTACATTTCAGATGTGTTACGTCCCGTGGCTCTACCCTTCATTCGATCCCTGCGAAACCCTACATTTCAGCAGGATAATGCACGAGCACTGTACGGGCCTTTTCTGGATATGGAAAATGTTCGACTGCTGCCCTGGCCAGCACATTCTCCAGATCTCTCACCAACTGAAAACATCGGGTCAATAGTGGCCGAGCAACTGGCTCGTCTCAATACGCCAGTCACTGATCTTGATGAACTGTGGTATCGTGTTGAAGCTGCATGGGCATCTGTACATGTACACGCCATCCAAGCTCTGTTTGACTCAATGCCCAGGCGTATTAAGGCAGTTATTACGGCCGTAAGTGGATGTTCTGGATACTGATTTCTCAGGATCTATGCACCCAAATAGCTTGAAAATGTAATCACATGTAATTTCTAGTATAATATATTTATCCAATCAACACCCGTTTATCATCTGCATTTCTTCTTTGTGTAGCAATTTTAATGGCCAGTAGTGTAAGTATTGAAATAAATAAATAAAGCAGTCTCTCAAGTAATTTATTCATTGGAATGGTTAATCAGTTAAAATGTGTTACACATAGATTTTCGAGATTAAAATGAAGTTTATTCTTGGTTCTCTCTCTAGTATATTTATTAATGATTGTTATATTGGAATATTTTAATTGTACTACCACAAGAGAGGTAAGAATATAAGTGTATGGGAGTGAAAGTTGGGTGGATAGAGGTTACAGATATGAAAGTAGAAAGAATGATTGCAAGTACTAATAAGTGGGAACAATGGCAGGAGCGTGTCCATAATGAGGAAATCAAAGAAAAACACCATAGATGAAGCAGTTAGAGCGAACAGACTGAGATGGTGGGGTCATGTTACACGTATGGGAGAAGCAAGGTTACCTAAGAGACTCATGAGCTCGGCAGTGGAGGGTAAGAGGAGTCGAGGTAGACTAAGAAGAAAGTACTTAGATTCGGTGCATAACATCAGACGAGGCGTCAATGTTAGCATTGAATAGGGAATCATGGAGGAATTTTATTAGAGGTACTACGCTCCAGACTGAACGCTGAAAGGCATAATCAGTCTCTAATGATGATGATGATGAATATAAGTGTAACGAGTAGAATATCTTTGAAGTTTGTATCAAAATATTGTAACTTCTTTGAGATAAAAAGTCTGAAGATGGTCTTATAAGCCGAAAACCGGTTCCCGAATTAAAATAAACTTGTGAAACATACTCATGGGTCCAAACAGACGGGTGGTGAGGGACTTTCGCTATTGCCTATTCTTGCACTGGCAGCACACTACAAGTGTAGACATTTATCTCTGTCTTCAACAAGTAGTTCCAGTTCGGTACCGAGTGCTTTTGCAGTCAGTGCGGTAGTCAGAAGTGATATGTGGCGTTCCACAGGGAAGCGTTATAGCTCCCCTACTCTTCCTCGTGTTTATAAACGATTTGGGAGACAATCTGAATAGCTCCCTTAGACTGTTCGCGGATGATGCTGTTGTTTATCGGTTAGTGAAGTCAACAGAGGATCAAAAGCAACTGCAAAGCGATTTAGACAAAATTTCTACATGGTACGAAAATTGGCAATTGACACTAAATAAAGAAAAGTGTGAAGTAATCCTCATGACCACTAAAAGAAATCCGCTGAACTTCAATTACGCGATAAATCAGTCAAACCTTAAGGTCGTAAATTCTACCAAATACCTAGGAGCTACAATTACGAACAACTTAAACTGGAGAGAACACATAAAAGATATTGTGGGGAAGGCGAACCAAAGGTTACGTTTCATTGGCAGAACGCTTCGAAGATGCACTTGCTACACCAAAGAGACTGCCTACATCACACTTGGAGTACTGTTGCCCCTTGTAGGACCCTCACCAGGTGGGACTGACGGAAGACATTGAAAAGGTTCAGAGAAGGGCAGCTCGTTTTGTTTTATCACGTTTTATCACGGGGGGGGGGGGCGTCACGGAAATGTTGTACGAATTGGGGTGGAAATCATTAAAAAAAGGACGTTATTCATTGCGGCGTGATCTGTTTGCGAAGTTTCAATCACCGACTTTTACTTGTGAATGTAAAAATATTTTCCTAGCACCCACCTACTTAGGGAGACATAACCATCCCAATAAAATGAGAGAAATCAGATCGAAAACGGAACGATTTATGTGTTCTTTCTTCCCGCGCGCTATTAGAGAATGGAACGGTAGAGAAAAGTTATGAAAGTGGTTAATGAAACTTTGGCAGGCACTTAAATGTGATTTGCAGAGTATCTATGTAGATGTAGATCCCTTGCACAGGCCACAACTCAACAGTTGTTGACGCCTGTGAGACCTGTTGGAAGTGAACCGAGAAACAAATGGAGGCCTTGCTGGGTCCGGCGCGTCATGAGGAATGGGGGGGCCCTGTCAGCCGCCCTCCGGGATTTGGTGGGAACAGGTTCTGGCATGGTGATTACGGCCCTGACGTGTCTCTAACTGCTGGCCGAGGTTCTGCTCTGCCCTGCTCCACCGGCCGCCCCCAGCGATTCCGAGCGGCACGCGAGACCCTGGCGTGGCGCCCTCGTGGAAAAACACCGCGCCTCAGTGTCCAG
The DNA here is from genome assembly GCA_026315105.1 of Locusta migratoria. Taxonomy (NCBI): domain Eukaryota; kingdom Metazoa; phylum Arthropoda; class Insecta; order Orthoptera; family Acrididae; genus Locusta; species Locusta migratoria. The sequence goes on from CM048745.1 coordinate 355,720,871, forward strand.
GCTGACGGGGAACAACACCGTGGCGAGTCTGGTACTGGGGCGGTGCACAGTGCAGAAGTAGCCGAGACGATACTAGTTAGCTGTCTTAGAAACGACAGAGGGTATATCCTAATTTAGGTACCAATTTAAAAAGTCCACCCACTATTGTGGTGTCGCACAAGTATGAAGTGCACGCCACGTACTTACGCCGCGCGCCGCAGTGCACGCACGACGCGGCGTTCTTACGACGTCAGCCACGAGCGCCCTCTGCTGCAACTCCGCTCGTGGCCACGACTGCTGCATCGGCCACTTGGGAATGAGATAGCATACCTACCTGCCTTCAAGAACAGAAATCCAGAAGATCCTAAATTGCAAAAATTTAATGCGTGCCTGCGTCGTAAGTTCTTCAAACATAGCGAGAAAAGACTAAGCAAGAAGAGATTAGCCTACATCTCTATATATAAAAGGAAGTGTCCCGACTGACTGACTGACTGATTGACTAACTTACTGACTGACTCATCATCGCCCAGCCCAAACCATTGAAGATAGAAACTTGAAATTTGTGGAGGGTGTTGATCTTATTCTGTAGGCGTCATTTAAGAAGCGATTTTTCGATATTCCGTCCGTAAGGAGGTGAAATAGGGGATGAAACGTTTTTTGAAAATACGTAGCTATTTAGGCAATTTTGATACTAGAACTATAAAATTTCGGATTTTAATTCAGGGTTCGAATTTAAAAGACACGTGTTTCGGTATTTTTTGAAATTCGACAAATAAGGGGGTAAAATAGCTGACGCAAAAAATTGATTTTCAAAAATATGTTGCTGTTAACTCAAATTTTAAGCTACAACTACGAAACTTCGGATATAGAATCTTGGTCAGGATTAAAAATCCATGATTTTTAGTATTTTTGGAAATTCAACAAGTAAGAGGGTTAAAATAGAGGATCAAAAATTCTTTTTGAAAACACGTTGCTATTGATGCAATTTTGAAGCTAGAGCTGCAAAAATTGAGATTTGTATAGTTGGTTAGACGTTAAAAAATACGTGTTTCGGTATTTTTGGAAATTCAACCATCAACGGGGCTAAATTGGAGAGGGGGTGTTTTCGGAAATATGTTGTTATTTAGGCAATTTTTAAGTTAGAACTACAAATTTTCGGATTTGAATTCGGGGTTCAAATGACATGTGTTTCGGTATTTTTGGAATTTCGACCAATAAGGGGAAGAAATACGAAATGCAAAAATTGATTTTCAAAAATATGGTGCTGTTAACTCAAATTTCAAGCTATAACTACGAAACTTAAGATATGGATTCTTCATCAGGATTAAAAAGAAACAACTGGCGCAGACCAACCAGCCTACGCATGCGAAGCAGCAGGGTTTCAGCTAGTATAATATAAACACATATAATGTAGGCTACTTCTTAAGATCGCTATGTTCGAACTCTGAAGTTAGATACTTGCACAAGTTACTTGTGATGACTGTTTGTCACTTCAGATTAGGAACCACACACTACACAAAAATGAGCTTCTCTGCAAGCCACAATGTGAGTGACATTCTCAAAACTACTAAACTGAATATTTATATCACACGAACACACGGAAACAGAATACGAACGTTCCACTCTTCCACGATCGCATTATACACGGAAATTCAGCAGAATATGCAAAGACTGATGTTATCTTTTCTTAGTTGAACACATCACGAAAACAATCGCATCTAAATTCGTCACACATTTGCACGAATGCTAGAACCACAGCAAATACCGCATAAAAGCAAGCATAGCTTTCACGCTAACATGCAGTTGAATCACAGTGCGTGAGATGTGATTATCGATAGAACGTTCGATCGGCTTTCGCCGGCGGTGTTTCAAACATTCAGAGATAATGACAAAAGCGCATTGATATTCTGCAAGAAGGGATTATTGATAATATTATCGGCCAAATTCCAGTTTAATTTCAAACTCTCGCTTCTCAGGATAGCAGCTATTATCGAAAGTCAAAACTGAACTGTGGTATAAATGCAGAGGGCGGGAACATGGTCAGGAGTTGAAAATCCGTAAAAAAAACTATGTTCATCCGGAAAACCGGAAGACTACCTCAAAATCCGGAAATCTCCTGGGAAAACCGGAAAACTTGGTAGGTATGAGATAGGCACCCGTTAAGACTTGGCTATCGGATAGGCACTAGGAATCATCAGAAGGCAGGCCTCTATCTAATCTATGTATCAGCATTCTGCAGTCAAGAACTATGTAAAAGTTAAGTATTACTCTATGAAATATATATCTCGTTCTAATTTACTCCAGTGTTTCTACTTTCTGCTGTCCCACTGGCTGGTCACCTCCGTACCTGCACACGCGTGCATCCTTTATTCCTGTGTCGGTCTCTCTCTACTTGGCCACCGACACCCAAAGACAACCGGCGAAAACGGGACACAAAAGTGGCGACGAGGATGGGATACAAAAAGTGGCGACGAGGCTGAGACACAAAAACTATATACGAGGTATGTCAACAAAATAAAACAAACGTTTATAGACACACTAGCTTAAACCCGCGGCTCCGCTCGCGTGTTGGTTGATTACGATAGATAAGCTGTCTTTTATTAGTGTGCTATGAAATCAAATCACACGTAAAAATGCACTCGTTTCGAAGAATCCAATCACGAATTCAAAAATATAATGATTGTAATAATATCACAGATCGATCACTTGATGTAATGCGTGAAACGTCAAATCGATTTTTTTTAAAGAGATGTATTAAAAGAAATTTCTTTTTTACTGCTTTATTTATTTATTCTTATATTTCCTTATTCGTATGCTTATCCTTACAGAGAAAGAGCTGACGCATATACCAAAGATACGGTCTGTGGCATCACGTCTCGTTGTAGAGTCGCAAACGTCATCGCTGGCCTTCAGTTCGAATTTTTTTATAGGGTAAGGTGGTACAATTTCGATCATTTCGGACAAATGTTATTGTAACTGGAAATATATTGAGAGAAGATGTAATTTTAATTGTAGCACTTGTTCTTGGATGTTTAACTAATATGTAACACAAATATTAGACAAGTACAAATGTCGATATAGACACACAAAAAAGTTACAGAATTGAGAAAAATCGATCGAAAATGTACCACACTAGGTACAATTGTGATCACTTCCCAGTAGAATTTTGACTAAGGGCATCTTTCACATAAAAAGCACTTTTTCCGTCAGGCACCAACGCGTACTTCGTTGTACCAAACATTGCATTTTGCGTAGAGAATCTAGTCACCCTTAAATAGAGAATTTGTAAGAGCTCGTTAGACTAAGTAGCTTCACTTACCTTCTAATGGGAAGAAATTTATCTCTCCTTAGCACAATGTGGTGTATTCTCGGAAAAGACAGGAGGAGCTGTAGAAACCTGCTACGCTACAATGCCACACAAGGAAACACTACGAGACTGACAAATGGCGCGAAAATTTATGTTGATCAGAATTGTACCTATATCGAATTTGTATCACCTTACCCTAATTTGACGACTTTCAACCACCATCGGTATGGAACTGCTATATTGTACAACGGGAGATTTCGGACAACAATTACACACAGACCATTCATTTGCGTTCTGTAATTTTCGCTGCAGAGCGAAATATGAACACACACACATACGTAAAATTTTATACACATCGATAACTTTCCATCCCAATATACTCCACCCTTTTATCATTATCGACCCTCAAGCAACAATGCAACCAATAAAACCATTTTCAAAGAGCAAATATAATTTTCAAACAGTAATTATTGTTCCGCATTTCGCGTTATATTCTTCATATTACTCAATATCTATCAGATCGCTATAAAACCGTGCCTAAAACCTTCATCAGTTATAAATTAGTAACTGTACAAATATTTAAGTCTCTGCGTCTTATCGTCCGGACGTGATAAGTGTACACCGAACAGACATTCACATTAATATAGATAGATAAATAGCTATCCGATCGCCACAAAACCAAGACTAAAGCCTTCCCCGGGTTGACATTAGTAACTGTACAAATTTTTAGCTCTGTATGTCTTGTGGTCGAGACGTGATAAACGTAAACCGAACAGATATTCACATTTACAGATATAGATATAAAATATTTATTTTACAAAATTCTACAACTGTTAAATTACTTTTCTATATAGCTTCCGAAATTTTGTAGGCACCTGTCATAGCTTGGCACAAGTTTTTGTGTACCTTCTTCATAGCAGATTGCCGCCTGTGTATGTGGTAACATGTTCCTCCAGATCTCACAACTCGTTCACCTCTTACTTTAATAATAGACAACAGAAGTTAATTCTCCGCAGTGTACAAAATGGCTATGACGTAGGGGAGAGTTGCCGAAGATGGACCGTTGCCTAAGTTGGACCACGTACGTATTTCACTGTGTGTTGGTAACTTAGAACTCTAAGTTCGCTCAACTGGTGAGAAACATTGTCGAAGTCACGTGGCTCAGTCGCCAGTCGACAATAGTCATTGGAGTGAGAACAGTTTTCATTATTGCTTTTCTTCGATGTCGCTGTAAGGTTTCTGCTACATATCATAAGATTTCCTCTGCTCTAAATCTGAATTGAATCCACTGAGTTTTTGACAGAATATTTTACTGATTTTCAATCAAGCACACGAGATAAATGTGTGACAGTACATGAAATCATTACATTTACAGATTGATATCTCATGCAGTACTGAGGTACCAGGTGTCGATCCATTCTCAAACATCCATCTGAACGATGAAGCAGGTAGTTATTCTGGCATTCATTCGATCATATAGACGGCGAACACAGTAGTGAGATGTATTATTCCTGCTCGACCTGATCACTTAGTCCTGCAAGTCGCGCGAGTCAGCTGTAGTCCCACCTTATCCCATACGTGCTCGATCACAAGTCCGGAAGTCGCGCTGGCCGAGGAAGTCGCCGCACGTCTGGCAGAGCACGATGAGTTGCGCGCGCAGACTGTGGGCGACCATTGTCCTGTTGAAACCACAAATCGCCTTCTTGTTGGAAGAATGTAAGAAGAATTGGGCTGAGAAGAATCTGCACGTACCGAGCTCTAGTCAGTGATCCCTCCACACTGGTGTGTCTCGCACGAATGCACTCAAACGAGGCAGTGCTCGCCGGACCTAAGTCGTGCGGGAAACGTCTGCTTTCATCACTTGAAGACCGTGGTCGGCCATTACACTTAAAAAGTGATGCTCTGACGGCACCAGTCGAGCCGTGTAATGCCCGAGCTGTGAACGGAATACAGGCTACGTGCATGCGTTTAGTACCACAGCCAGTAAGCTGTTGGCGACAGCTCGTGTTCGCACTACCAAGCGCACAAATCCTTTTATCTTTGCTATACGAACTGCCACTGCTGCTCTTGCAGTACAGTGATCTTGGTGGCCTTCTGTGGTACGTGGACGTCCAGAACCTCGCATACGCGTGTGAGAATGTTCGTATCATCATTGCAACCACCATCGTTACACGACTCATGCAGTGCGTCCAACACCATCTAGGAGACAAGGCCTCACGACTGGCCGTGCCTACAAAATGTTCAAATGTTTGTGTAGTCTATGGGACTTAACTACAGGGTCATCAGTCCCTAAACTTATGAACTACTTACGAACTAGGACGGCACAAATATCCATGCCCGAGGGGGGATTCGAACCCCCGACCGTAGTGGCCGTGCAGACAGTGACTGACGCGCCTGAGTCCCCTCGGCCACCGCGGCCGGCGGCCGTGCCTACGTCACACTTACAGGTTGCGGCCGCCATCTGACTGGCCGGCCGCTACGCGGCGGTGGGCGTGCCCCAGCGGCCAGCCAGTCAGCTAGCGGCCGCGGCCTGTAAGTGTGACGTACGCACGGCCAGTCGTGAGGCCTTGTCTTCTAGGTAGTGTTGGTTCGTCCAATTGGTGAGGCAGTTCTCCGAAAGGGCAGACCCGCTATTCGAAAGTTCACGATTTGGAGCTCCTTCAGATTCACTTAATTTGCTGTAGGAAGTGCCGCTTTTTTCCCTCACATTAATCATTACGGACGTAAACATTCCCTGTTACAGGGTACACACACATGTTGTTGTGACACCTATGCCACTCCGATATCGATTGGTGGACGACATGGAAACTATTATCAGTACTTCTTCTGCAGTTGGAACTTGCTGTCATCAGATCAATATCGATGTCGTTTTTCCTGGTGTTCTAATGTTTTTCTACTCGCAATACTGTAGTTTTTCGTTGCCTACAATCTGCTAACGGTCTGGCGAAAGTGATAAGCGAAGAGCATTTCAATTTAATATCCTTAAAACATGTTGTCTTTGCTAACCGGTTTTCGACCATTAGGCCATCATCAGGTAAACACTAGAGAGGTACAGCTATGTATATATCTCTGTCTTGTTCACCTGATGTTAGCCGAAGCGATGAAAGCAGACGTTTCCCGCACGACTTAGGTCTGGTGAGCACTGCCTCGTTTGAGTGCATTCGTGCGAGACACACCAGGGTGGAGGGATCACTGACTAGAGCTCGGTACGTGCAGATTCTTCTCAGCCCAATTCTTCTTACATTCTTCCAACAAGAAGGCGATTTGTGGTTTCAACAGGACAATGGTCGCCCACAGTCTGCGCGCGCAACTCATCGTGCTCTGCCAGACGTGCGGCGACTTCCTCGGCCAGCGCGATCTCCGGACTTGTATCAGATCGAGCACGTGTGGGATATGGTGGGATGACAGCTGACTCGCGCGACATGCGAAACTAAGTGAATAGGTCGAGCAGGAATAATACATCTCACTACTGTGTTCGCCGTCTATATGATCGAATGAATGTCTGAATAACTACCTGCTTTATCGTTCATATGGGTGTTTCAGAATGGATCGACACCTGGTACCTCAGTACTGCATGGGATATCGATCTGTAAATGTAATGATTTCATGTACTCCATACGAAATGTTTGAATAATAAATCTGCCACTGCCACTGCTCACTCGACCTGTGTGTGGACGTGCTCCACAATTTTATGATGTGACATTGTTTTTAAATTTTACTTTTTAGTCTATGGACATGGAGTCAGCCACATTTTATATAACAACTTTTTTAATGTGAGCTTTATGTATACTTCTGAAGAAGGCAAAATTACTTTTGCCGAAACCTAAGTCAAGGTTTATGCATGTAAACCATTTTATGCAACTGGTCGGCTGAAACTGTGTTGACTTTTGGATCGAGTTCCACCGTTGCTGAATTGCAGCCATGTTTAAAATTTTGATATTCAATCTATCTGGGGGTAATCCAGTTCCCATGGAAACATTAGAATACCGTAGAGGTAAACAGGTCAGGCGACATGTCTCCGAGCAAAAGGGTTAACAGAATAGATTTCTCCGCCTCTCTAACCTAAAACTGAAGCGATATCAGCGAAAGCTGTTTGCTGTTCAGGCCGACCTCATAGAGGAGATCAGCTCTCCTGTCTCCACAAGAATCGCTGGATATTTTACGACGCCGCAGCGGATAAACGGGATGTAGTGGCAGAGCGCGACGCCCGTGAGGAGCCATTAGCGGCCTAGCCGCAGACAGGCGAATGGCTCAATCGGCCGCAGATGCGGCGGAGGAGAGAAACCTGGCAAGAAACCTGTCCGTGACAAAGAGGCAGCGGTGGCATAGGCGGCGTATCGCGGTCAAGGCCCCGCGGCACTCCGGAAGGACGGAAGGCCGCCCCGCCGCCTGCGACAGGCTGCGCTGCCCGCCACCACAGAGTAACATATACAGAGGAGAAGTCCCCCCCTAAACCACTGTCCTACGCTCCCCTCGTAGTTCTGTGAGATGCTAGCAGGTGTCAGGCGGTTCCCTGGCTTAGGGTGCCTCTCGCATGTCAGAGAGTAGTGTGGAGGGGAGGGTGAGGGGAGAGCTCGTGCCGCCTGCCACGAGGCCACGGCTATGTCCAGCTTGCTGGCGTTTGAGGGGAGGTGGTGGTGGGCGCAGCCGCTACCTACCGCCTGCCCTGGCCAGTTTAAAGGGCTGCTTCTGACCGCAGCGCCATCATGAGGGATTGCAGCGCCATCATGGGACATCCTCCCTTACGGAGGTTTCCCGTCTGTATTTGTCTGTGCCGCCACCAGGGGTGTGGGAACACTGCTCCTACCCTTCCCGTTTTGTTGTCAGTTTCGTGTTCCTACATCTTCAATTTCGTCTAGCGACATCGTGCTACGTGCTAACAGGCCACAACCCATACACTGCGTATTTATTTCGCATGGGGATAGGTGACACGCAAACATGCACATGCGGACAGGAAGATGGCTGCCCAGAACACACCGTCTTTCTCTGCGGACGATACACACAAGCCAGAAACAGCCTATAATTACACTACACAAACACAGCAGCATAGGTTTTTATTATGATACGGAACAATGGGCGCAACTTTACGAACTTGAGCCACAACGTCTCTGATTTAGTGAGGGATTGCTTCGAGAAAAACATTGGACCGGTCGCGCTGTGGTTGGCTGGGTCACACGTTAAGAGACGCGTGCGCGCGGGGACGGGAAGTTCTGCGCCAGGAGGTCTGGCTGGAGAGCACTGAGTGACGTGATAAAGATGCTGCTGCTGTGACGTATAGGGGCTTTGCTGGTACGACTGGGCAGACGTATGTGCTCGACGGTGTGCACGTCGCACGTGGCGCAGTATGCAGGCTGACTGCCGCGGAACTGGAGGACGCCGTGGTCGGCCAGCGCTCTGTTGATGTTGTGGCCGATTACCAATTTGCATTACAATACCGTTATAGCACGACTTTTCTGCGCACTAACGATTACGTTTAAGGAGTCTGGCTCACGTATTTCACAGTAGAGAGGGACTCTGGTGAGCCTGCGAAGATATTTAAGGTATAAATGAGGAGACGAGCCTTTGGGATAGATCTTTATCGCGTCCTCGTGTGTTTACTAACACGAACTGGCGAGTACATTTGGGTATGAGCAAAATATTGAATATGCTTGACAATTTCAAAGCAAGGGGGCGATCTGAATTGTTATTTGTTGTTTGTTGATAAATATATATGCCGGGATTGCTTGTCAAGTTTTTATTTCAGATAATTGGTTTCGAAGAAGTTATCATCTTCAGATATCTAAATTTAAAAAAAAGTAGCACTTCTCGATACATTATTTATGATGCATAATTCAACTGTGTTGTGCCATTATTTATAAGAATTTGATACAAGAGAGAACAAGTGAGGAAAATGTGTTATTGTTTTTAAAAGTGACGAGCTATGGCGTATGGATTTAAATTAAATGTCTTGTTGATAAGGTGCTGTAGATACAATAAATGACGAGCAGACGCCGGTCTGCTTTTCTGCTGGAGTATCCGCATCTATTAGAATTAACGGTGAGCCACCTCTGTAACAGTCGCTAACTCCTGCTACCGGAATTCATTTGAAGATTTGAGGTTCGCTTTACCGTCTCTACTGATTCAGGTGTGACTCGGTGTTGTGGTACTGATATGTGAATCGTTGTTTTGATAAAGGTACACACTGTGAAGCCGACCTCGTGCAATATTGGTTGTTTATTGAGGTCCGATATGGTTTGATTTTGTATTATTAATTGTTATCAAAACACTGTTTTAATATTTCCCTGCTGGTTTGACGGGTAGTTTCCATTATTTTCCACCAACGGAGTGTGTATGTTTGCTTGTTGTGCTTCACCTGTTTGTAACAATAGTTTGTGTGTTACAGAGGCACTATTTTTGTTGTGACGAGACTAGTTAAATAACCGTGTATTATGCAACCTCAATTGCATGCGATCTGCCAATGGCGACGTATGCATATATATTGAAATATCTTCGTAATGATGCCACTATATATTAAAAGGTTTTTATTTAACTGAATTATAATAGTGTAGTGTATCACAATCGGCCTCTTCTGCTAAATATATATGTATACACCTACTTGTTACTGTAAGAAAAGAATTCAAAACTTTTTTCTGTAAATATTGAGAGAGTGAGAGAGAAAACCATTACCTTCCTTGTAGCTTTGGTTAAGTGAATGATTAGTATATTGACATTTATGAAGGAACAGTTAATTTGATTTACTAGATTTTTTTTAAAGTTCCTTAAAATTTCTTATTTCACAAGGGGTTAGGGCCGTGGCCGATTTTAACCGTTTTAAGTCTATATATATATATATATATATATATATATATATATATATTACGATGTCATTACCAGTGATCTATGTAATGTTGTAAATTTATGAAGGTTTAAATAAAACTTGTCAAACAGTGTATCCTCTAATGGGCTAGTGGCTTCCACTCCAGCAGTATCGTAATCTGCTAATAAAGTAATCGTGCTAAAACACTGTTACACTTCAGAACTAACCGACAGGATATCCAAAGTCACACATGAATAATTGCTAAGGACAAGGCTGGACAGGTGGCAAGCCTATACGTAACGACAGAATACAGATCACAGGGTGGATGAGGACAACTGGGCTTCACCTGAAAGTGACGAGGAAACCAACAGCTTACAGAAGGAGGTCGAAGAAGACAGTCTAAATAAAGAAAAAAGTATGGTTGGTCAAATCCATTACTGTCATATGATACCATAAATTGAAAAACAGTACACTCAACTCATTTATCAAACATAAATAAATGTGAATAAACCAAATGTAATATGCAGCATTGGTCTTTACTAGGGTCATTATTAATATAGCAACAGATCGATTTCGATCACATAGTGGCCATTTTCAATGCACCTAAAAGCAGGCACTGTGAATGAAATCAGTAAGAATTGAAAGCGCATATACAACTGTGGTGTGTTGGAAATAAATTTCCGAACATAACATCACAGTGGTAGGGGTTAAAATGCGTATAGTGTTACATGTATGAAAGTGTTAAGAAATGTTTGCGAATTGTGTAACGAAGACAGGACTTGGGTACCAGCCCGGTATTCACCTAGAGGGATGTGGGAAACCGCCTAAAAACCACATCCAGGCTGGCCGGCACTCCGACCCTCTTCGTTCATCCATCGGGCGGATTCGAAAAGGGGCCGGTACGCCTCCCCGTCTCGGAAAGCGGTGTCTTAGACCGCACTGCTAACCGAGCGTTTGTGCTAAATCCTTAATAACGGAAGAGAGGAAAAACACGGCTTATGTTGCAGCGTGTCTACTTCCTACAAGGAGTAGGTTCCGTCTGCGATGATCGGGACGCATGTCACGGTAGCGAAGTGGTACGTCGGTGCATTACCTCAGCGCCACGCCTGGAAGGAACACTGTGTGGACACAAAACTGAAAGTGAGTGCCACAAATGGCAGATGCGGAGCACAACCCGCAGTTCTCCGTACGTCAGCTCTAGCGCTGTATGTCTCGCTGCGGAGTATTCGGCACCTGTCTGGCAAAAATCCACCCAGGCGGAACAAGTAAATATAGCCCTGAATGAGACAGGGCGCTTGATAACAAGATGTCTGCGCCAAATTCCTACAAATCAGTTGTACCAGCTCGTGGGCATAGCCCCTGCAGTCATGAGAAGGAAAACAGCTTCAGAAATCGAAAAGCTCACACAGAAAACAGATCCCAAGCTTCTACTGTTTAGTTATAGACTCCAACATTCTAGGCTTAAATCAAGGAAGAATTTCCTAGAAACTACCAAATCAACTCTTCTATCTCCTGAAGCACGATGAGAAGAGCTGTGGCGAAACCTGGAACCAAAAAGTCCTCGAAAGAGCCCCAGATAAGAACCCAGAGCTGGTTTCGAACTTCCATATACGATTTGGAAAGCAATGAATAGACTACGAACGGTAGTATCGCGGTGCAGAGTAAACCTGAAGAAATGGGGTTACACCAGTGCAGAAGAGCCCAGCGAGTGTGGAGAGCTGGACAGTGATCTCTATACTACCTGGATGTTGAACTACGGATTTCTGAGAGTGCCAGCCAAAGATATTCATATTCTGTTCCTTGACTAACTACAACACAGCTGCTATGAAGTATTACAAGAAAACGAAAAGGAAATACGTTTAGATTCCGTACTCACGAGAGTCTGTTGCTCCTGTTATTGACATGTATTTCAAATTCAGAGGCAATCTAGCAGTTATTTCTCACGTACTAAATGACTGAAATTCGTTTGACTAATTACAACGTGGAGGAGAATTCAATTTAATGTGTCAAACATATGAATGTGCAGGCAAGCTACAGTTCTATGCTCAGACATCAGAGTTATACATCCAGGTTTTATAGAGATCACTGAAGCTGGACGAACCCTGTACGATGGAAGATTTACTCGCAGCAAATAACAAAGCCATTCATGCTGCAAAGTATTGGGCTTCATCTGCAATATGAATTTTGTAATTCCCCATAGAAATATATCAGCTATTTTAAATTTATTCTTGTATTTTTTTATCATATGTTCGATATTATTGCATTTAACTTGCATTTCCCTACTACTATGTGTTACATCTGGTTAATATTCTAAGAAAAATATTGTAATTATTGTATTGTACTATAGTAAGATAAGCGATGTCTTGTAAACGATAGCCGGCCGCTGTGGCCGAGGGGACTGAGGCTCTCCAGTCAAGGTCTACACGGCCAGTGCGGTCGGGGGTTCGAATCCCCCCTCGGGCATGGATATTTGTGCCGTCCTTAGTGTTAGCTAGTTCATAAGTAGTTTGTAAGTTTAGGGACTGATGAGTTAAGTCCTATAGACTACACAAACATTTGAACATTTTTGTAAACGATAAACCGCGGCAGAATAGCCGTGCGTAAGTTACTTTAAGTAGTGTGTAACTAAGCTTGGGGACTAATGACCACCGTAGTTAAGTCTCTTAGATTTACAAACATTTGAACATTAGGATACGATATATATAAGCTCAGGGCGATCGGTCAGAGAGCTCACCGGTCGGTTTAATAAAAATAATAATCCCCATTATAAAAGAAAGCAGGCTCACACCGATGTGAGAATTACTGAGCTATCAATTTAATAAGTTACGGTTGCAAAATTTTAGCATGTATTATTTACAGAATAGTGGAAAATCTGCTAGAACCTGACCTCTGGGAAGATCAGTCTAGATTTAGGAGAAATGTAGGAATATGGGAGGAAATACTCACCGCTTGCCTCAGAAGATACATTAACAAAAGGCAAACGTACATTCCTCACTTTTGTATATATGGCGAAAGCTTTTGAAAATGTTGACTGGAATACATTCTTTCAAATTCTAAAGTCAGCAGGGGTAAAACATAGGGAACAGAAGGTTATTTACAACTTGTACAAAAACCAGACAGCGCTTGTTACAGTGGAGTGGCATGAAAGGAAGGCGTGGGTTGGGACGGAAGTGAGCCTTTCTCCAATGTTATTCAATATGTACAATGAGCAAACTGTGAAGGAATGCAAGGAGAAATTCGGAGAGGGAATTAAAAGTCCAGGGAGGAGAAATAAAAACTTAGCGGTTTCCCGATGACATTGTGACTCAGTCAGGGATAACAAAGGCCCTGGAGGAGCAACTGAACGGAATGTAGAGTGCGTTGAAAGAGCGTCTACGATGGACATTAAGAAGAGCAAAACAAGGGTAATGGAATGTATTCTAAGAAAATCAGGCGATAAGGAAGGAATGAGATCAAGCAACGAAACACTAAAAGAGGTAAACGAGATTTGTTACTTGGGCAGTAAAATAACCTGATTGTGGCAGCACAGAGGATATAGAATGCAGAATGACAACTGGAAGTGTGGCTCTTACGGGGGTGAAGTTTAGAAAAGGAAGACGATAGAGGTTTTTGAAATATTGTGCTGCAGAAGAATGCTTGAGATTACTTGAGTAAATCGCATAACTAATGAAGAGGTACTGAACAGAATTGGTGAGAAAAGGAATTTTTGGCATACCTTGACTAAAAGAAGGGATCGCTTGGTTGGACACATTCTTAGGCATCGAGCAATGGTAAACTTAAAATTGGAGGAAAGTGTGTGGGGTGCAAATCATAGAGGGAGACCAAGAGACGAACAGACGAATACAGAAAGCAGGTTCAAACTGATGTGAATTGCCGTTCTTATGAGGAGATGAAGGGGCTTGCTCAGAGCGGAGACCTGAATCAAACCAGTGTTTGGACAGAAGGCCACAACAACACATCTATACAAGAAAGACATCATCGATTTACACTGTTCGACATGATAGCAGTGCACAAAGAAGCAATGCAACGAAAGAACAAAATGCATAGAATTAGTTAAGGCACCCAATGGCACGCAGCGAGAGACCTGGGTTTGAATCCCGGCCAACCGCAAAACTTCACTAGTCACCATTTAATTATTATTTCAAGGCCCTAGTGCCGCTAGAGTAAGACCTTTGCTTCCTCTTCGCTTTTCCTTCATTTCATTAAAATGCAAGTCCAGGTTTCGTCGCGGCTGCTCATCCATTGGGTAAGCTCAAGCGCTCACTACTCACTTTCTACGTGGGTGTAGTCGCTACTGCGTTATCGTTACAAGTGACGTGTCCCTGGCGGATGTGCATCTCGGCCGCCGCTAGCCACAAAGGAAAGCTGCCGGGTTTGTTGCTTTACAGTCTTCTCTGGCACCGGAGAGCGCGCACATAATTTCTTGCGCGGAGAGACAGGAAAGCGCGCTTAAAGATCTGCGAGATGAGCGCCGCCGGCGAATATGACAATGGCCGGCCACAGCAAGTAGCAGGGCGCCGCTCTCTCCGGCAACCGCCCTCGGCGATGGCTCCACTGGGCACAGCTGTCTGTGACGAAGCGCCTGTGGGTGAACGACACCACCGGGAGAAAGGACGAGTCTAGTCACACCTGTCCTGCGAACGTACAGTCTACTGAGGAATTTTGTTACTAATATACACTGCGCAAAACAAATAGACAGGCGGCGAATACTCCGTGGCAGAGATATACAGTGCTAGAGCTGACGTACGGAGAACTGCGGGTTGTGCTCCGCATCTGCCATTTGTGAGGTTGCGGATGATGTTGTTCCTGGCACTCACTTTCAGTTTTGTGTCCACACAGTGTACCTTCCTGGCGTGGCACTCAGGTAATGGACCGGCATACCACTTCGCTACCATCTTTCATCTCAGGCGGAACCTACTCCATGTAGGAAGTAGACACGCTGCAACATAAGCCGCTTTTGTTCAAATGTTCAATATAGTCTATGGAACTTAACTACGGGGTCATCAGTCCCTAAACTTACAAACTACTTATGAACTACTTACGAACTAGGACGGCACAAATATCCAATACCCCCGACCGTAGTGACCGTGCAGACCGTGACTGAAGCGCCTCAGTCCCCGCGGCCACCGCGGCCGGCGCCGTTTTTGTGATTTTAGATATATAAACCAGGTTTTTTCCCTCTCTTCCGTTATTAAGGATTTAGCACACCCGCTCGGTTAGCCGTGCGGTCTAGGGCACCGCGTTCCGAGACGGGTAGACGTACCGGCCCCTTTTCGAATCCGCCCGGTGGATTAACGAAGGAGGTCGGAGTGCCGGCCAGCCTGGATGTGGTTTTCAGGCGGTTTCCCACATCCCCCTAGGTGAATACCGGGCTGGTACCCAAATCCTGTCTTCTTTACACATTTCGGTTGAGATACCTAGGTTCTGAAGTATTGTCATAGGGAAAACGAGCTAAAATGGTTCGACGTCTTTTTGCCGCTTCAACGGAGTGGTAATAACAGGAAGTTGCTGCAGTTACAGTTGTTGCAGTTTATCAAACGAATTATTCAAGCTGTTGGGTTCAGGCAGTGTATGAGCGTGTAGTGCAATGCAGCAACAACGTGACTTACCCAAAGCTATGTCATGGACAGCATAGGAAGGTTGGAAGAGGGACAGACACGGGAGGAGGTGGCTGCAGCTATTGGAATGTCCCAAAGTGTCATCTCCAAGACCTGGACGCGATTTCAGACAACAGGAACCGTTAAACGAACGTAAGGCCAAGGTCGTTCACGGTTAACATCAACAAGATATGACCGTTATCTCCGCTTAATAGCCCCTCGAGACAAGAGGCTGCATGCAACTCAGCGGCAACGGACCATCCAGGCAGCAACAGGACGCGCAAGACCAGCACAAACAGTCCGAAATCGCCTTTGGGAACGTGGCTTGCACGCACGTGTCCCGTTAAAACGACGACAGCGTTTAGACCGCAGAAATTGGGCGGAGGAACATTAGGATTGGAGTCGTAAGGAATGGCTCTGGGATCTGTACAGAGATGAGCCAAGGTTTTGTGTTCAGTTGGACAATGGTCTTTGCCTCATCAGGAGAACAGCGTCGTTGTCCAACTAACGCAGCACGCCCAACTTGGGTGGCAATTCTCCCAAAGGAATATCCCGCCTCCAGAAAGGCCATTTCGGGCCGTTGGCTGTAGGAAAACGCGTGCGTTTCCATATCTACATCTACATGGGATACTCTGCAAATCACATTTAAATGCCTGGCAGAGGCTTCATCGGACCACCATTATACTATTTATCTCCCATTCCATTCTCGAATAGCGCGTGGGAAGAAAGAAAACCTGAATCTCTCCGTTTTAGGTGTGATTCCTCGAATTTTATTCTGATAATCATTTCTACCTATGTAAGTGGATATCAACAATATATTTTCGCATTCGGATGAGAATCTTGGCGCTTTGAGTTTCGTAAGTAGCCCACGCCGCAGTGATAAGCGCCGTTGTTGTAATGATTCCCATCCCAGATCCTGTATCATTTCCGTAATGCTGTCTCCCCTGTATCGTGACAGTATAAAACGAGTTGCCCTTCTTTGGACTCTTTCGATGTCCTCCTTCAAACCACCCCAGCAATACTCCAAAAAAGGACGGACAAGCGTAGTGTATGCAGTTTCTTTAGTAGTTCTGTTGCATCTTTTAAGAGTCCTACCAATGAAACGCAGTCTCTGGTTCGCCTTTACCATTACATTATCTACGTGTTATTTCCAGTTTAAGTCTGAAGTAATAGTAATGCCCAGTAATTTTGTGGAGTTTACGGCCTTCACTTTTGATTGATTTATCTTATAAATAAAGTTTAACGGATTTCTTTTCGTACTCTTGTGGACGACTTTACACTTCTCTTTATTTAGAACCAATTGCCAATTTTTACACCATAGTGATATCTTATTCAGATAGTTCTGCAGTTGGTTTTGATCTTCAGATGATTTTACTAGACAGTAAATGACGGCGTAATCCGCAAACAACCTAAGAGAGCTACTTAGATTTTCTCCCAAATCGTTAATGTAAATAAAGAACAGCAGAGGTCCAATAACACTACCCTGTGGAACGCCCGATATCACCGCTTTTTTAGTCGGTGCTTTACCATCGATTACTACAAACTGTGTTTTATCTGACAGGAAATCCCCTACCCACTCGCAAATTTAGGGCGATATACCATAACCACGCAATTTGTCAGGTGCGGTGTCAAAAGCCTTCTGGAAATCAAGAAATACGGAATCGATTTGCGAACCCTTGTCGATAGCACTCATCACTTCGTGTGAGTAAAGAGCTAATTGTGTTCGCCATGAACGATATTTTCTAAATCCGTGTTGGGTCAATAGATCATTCTGTTCGAGATAATTCATAATATTTGAATACAAGATATGTTCCGAAACCCTGCTGCAAATTGGCGTCAATTAAATAGGCCTGTAGTTTAGTGGGTTACTCCTACTGCCTTTCTTGAAGATAGGTGTGACCTGTGCAACTTTCCAATATTTTGGTACAGATCCTTCTTTGAGAGAGCGGTTGTATATGACTTAAGTATGGAGCTATCGCTTCAGCACCTGTTTTCTTCACATATTGATATCACACTGAGTCTTACGGCTGTTAACATTCCGTACAATAATAATTTCGTGTGGCTCATTGGCCTGGTGCAAGTCTTTCAATTGGACGCCACTTCGGCGACTTGCGTGTCCGTAGCCTACACCAGTTATCCAACCAGGGAAAGGGGATCTACAGCTTAACGTGGAATCCGAACCACGTTTCGTTTCTGGCGACTCCTCACATCGTTGAGAGGTGAAGGATGGGTTAAAATGCAGAGTGAAAAAATCCGAGGTCCGACCGGGTATCGAACCCGCGGTTTCCCGTCGAGCTCTTTAACCCAAGACCACCAGGCCCGACAACATTCCGTATAAAACGGTACACACTTATGGCGTTCTGGCATGTATGTCACTACGGTACCTGTTGGCAGACGACGATGAAACCGTTATCAGTACATTTATTGTGCACCAGGTGGCATCTGTCGTTATCAGATCAAATTCCACGCCGTATTCCGTGGTGAACTATTTTTTCCGGCAGTGTATAGAGAAGTTATATGTAAGGGGTCTGTACTTTTGTAAATTTATAAATTGTGGAAATGTCCTCGTCGCGGTATTTTTGAGACGAAGGTCGATTAGTGAATTTTCAGACGTTGTGCAAGTACTAGCGGTTGGTACGACAAAGGTCGTCAATTATCTTTTTACGCAGGTTTCCAGATAAGATCGCGTTTTATTGACTCGGATGACCAATTTCGTCGTGTCTTAGACGTCATCTTCTGATCTCCTGAACATGTCGATGTTACATCTCATGTATGCCCTAGCTACCCCCTGTTACGTAACATCGAGATGTACAGGAGATCAGAAGATTACGTCTAGGACACTTCGAAACCGATCATCCGAATGAATAAAACGCGATCCTGGCTGGAATCCTGTGTAAATTGATTCCAGATCGCCACAACTAACCATGAGTTCTGTGCATTCTCACCGAGCAAGGTGGCGCAGTGGTAACACTGGACTCGTATTCGGAAGGATGGCGGTTCAAGTCCACCTCCGGCAATCCAGATTTAGGTTTTCCGTGATTTCCCTAAATCGTTCCAGGCAAATGCTGGGATGGTTCCTTTCAAAGGGCACGGCCGATTTCCTACCCTCATCCTTACCCAAAAATGCGAGCGTAAAACTCCGTCTCTAATGGCCACGCTGTCGATGGGACGTTAAACCCTAAGATTCCTTCTATGCATTCTCAGTTATTCAGAGATGTAACAGGAAGGAGAATTAGTAGGAAGTAATACGTCCCGCAGCGTGGAACGTGCTCTGCCGGTAAGCGCTGTCCCGGTAGCTGGACCAGGTGTCGTGTGCTGCTCGCCGCGGGCGAGACGTAACGGCCCGGCGACAGTTAGAGACGTCGGTAATGATACGCCTCGCTCCAGGGGCGACACAACCGCTAGGCTCGCCCCACACTCTGCGCACAGCAGCGGCACCCTGCAGACAGCTACACGACTAGCGTGCTACGTAAAACGTTCCACACAAGTGTCTCTGTTCGACGGTTTCTGCATATACGCTGTCTGACGAAAATAGACGCAGTGGAGTAGCCTAGCGTTCTAAAGAACCTCGCCGTGTAGCGCACCATTGCTCGCCGTCGGAGGTTCGAGTCCTCCCTCGGAAATGTGTGTATTAGTCTTGTGTAGTCCGCGGACGAACTAGTTCGGAAAAGCGCTCCCACGGGCGAACTACGCGAGCTAGTTCGCAGATCCCTTGTCTCTTAGTTCGTCCGCTCCTTTTCCGAAGACTTGACGGGTAACAGCGAGAGGACGCGAGAGCGCGCAGAATCGCGTGATTCCCTTCTGCCAGTCACCGTCATTTCGAGCTGAGATGCAGCTCAGCTGTAGTTTTAGTGGCGGTAACAAAAGCCAAAACGAGCGGACGAAATAAGAAGAGCGACCTACTTCGCGGTCGAGTTGCGAACTAAAAGGAGAGTTACCGGTCGCGAACTAAAATATGCGCGATAGGTCACGAACTAAAATATGCGCGATACGTCGCGAACTAAAAAAAAAAAAAAAAATCACGTGTTTGCCAGTTGCTGATGAGAGCCATTTCGAGGTTAGCATCTGCCTGCTAGATTACATAGTTCAGTGCTACAAAATTTCTGCTTTGAAGTATTCTGCACTCTGCAATACCTAACTAATAAATTCCATAATGCCAAGACATTGAGATAACTCTAAAATTAAACGCGAGAAATTATCCACAAACAGTTTCTTTTGGTTTGCGCGATATCGTTAGCGGCTCAAGCAGCACGCGCATGGAGCAGCTAGGTGGGGGAACTTCTCCCTCCACCTGCATGCGCAGACCACGCCGCTCAGCCGTTCTTGGGAGCGGAAGAACTAAAAGAACTAACTAGTTCGCGACACAGCCGCGAACTAAAGTGAGCGCTCCCGATCGCGAACTATTATGCACAAGTATAGTGTGTATGCGTGCGTGCGTGTGTGTGTGTGTGTGTGTGTGTGTGTGTGTGTGTGTGTTTCAATTAGTTTGAGAGATAGTTTGTAAGCCTGGGGACCCAAAATTTTTGTATAGCTTGTGGGACTTAACTACGGGATCATCAGTCCCTAAACTTACAAACTACCTTTGAACTAGCTAACACTAAGAACGGCACAAATATCCATGCCTGAGGGGGGGATTCGAACCCCCGACCGTAGTGGCCGTGCAGACCGTGACTGGAGCGCCTCAGTCCCCTCGGCCACCGCGGCCGGCGCCTGGGGACTAATAACTAAAGAAGTTAAGTCCCATATATTTACAAGCATTTGAACGTTTTGACGAAAATAGACCACTAGATGTCGCGAGAGACTGCCCGCCAGTATAAAAGGAGGCCGGGAAGTACTTTCTTGTCAGTAAAAAACACCACCTACCAGTAAAATTTAGTTGCGGCTGTCTTTGTCACTATAAATCGAAGGTAATAAATAGCGTCCTGACCAGACCTGTAGGATACCTCGGAGAGGTGTACGCGAAGTGTACCGTCAAATCAGAGAGTTTGAAAGAGGGTGCACTATTAACGTATGATACACCCATCCGTATGGGACTAACTGCCTCGGCAGTTCTATGGGTGTCTGCGGAATGGCTCACGGAAGTCGTTCCGTTCACACTACCCTGACTCCCCCACCCCCCAAAATCCCGAACTAACATGGAAATCTCTTCCGAATGGGATTTCAGAACAGATTTTCCACCCCTCGGGTCTGATAGAACACTATAACATATAGTATATTATCAAGGGTAACAGTCTTTCGCCGTTCATTACCGCAGGGGTTACGTGTACGTCGTCACCTCAGCGCCTGCCTTTGACTAATGCTCAAAGATACAGGACAGTGGTCTATGGAACGACGTCACTGGGGGCATCACAGTGACTCCAGCCTCAGAATATATACAAGGTTTTATAGTGTGGTGTGCTATTGGGTAGAACCACAAACCGCATACCGCATCTGCTGCATGTCTAGGCCAGTGTTACCAGTTTGACCTAAGTGAATCACATGCTGAGGCCCGTAATCATAGCCTTTCTGTAAACCCGACAAGACAATGCACGACTATCTGTTGTACGAACACGGTGTCAGAGGTAAAGGCGTATTGCGCTGCCTGCCAGAAGACCTGTCGACAGTCAGAAGTGTATGGGATATGGTGAAACGGCGGGTACAGCAATACCCAATATCAACCACAAAAAATGAACTTTAGAATCAGCAGAATAGAGCATGGATGGCTAAACCACAGGACATCATTCGCACTTATAACTATCGGTGCCATCTACATCTACATAAATACTCTGCAAGCCACACTGAAGTGTACGGCAGATGGTTCATCGAACCACTTTTAAAATGTTTCTCTATAGTTCCATTCTCCAATTTCTCGCGGGAAAAAAGAACACTTAAATCTTTCCGTTTTCGATCTGATTTCTCTTATTTTAATTTGATTATCATTTATTCCTATGTAGGTGGATGCTACAAATTCGCATTCGGAAGAGAAAGTTAGTAAAAGAAATTTCGCAAATAGATCTTTTCACAAGGAGTAACGCCTTTTTTTTTAATGACTTCCACCCCAACTCATGCATCATTTCCGTGACACTCTCTCGCCTATATTCCATTAGGCATGGAACAAATTACCGAGACCCATGGTCGACACTGTGCTTGTAGGACAACAGGACACATGCTTAACTCAGATGATTGAAATGGCAATATTTTCTTCACAACACACTACAACGGTTGGAACTTAAATAGTTGCCACTACTTATTCACAATTGATACAAAAGCGTTACATGTCTGCACCTGTTACTGTCCTTCAAATTAATCACCAGCGTTGAGCAGAACCCGTTGCCAGCGATGTGGAAGTCGTAGTATACCTTTATCAGAGCCTGTTCTGTTGATGGTGCAAACGTAGCGATCTACTGCCTGACCAATCTCTGGAACAGTTCTGAAGCGAGTGCCACGAAGTGTTTCCTTCATCTTCGGAATCAAATCAAATCAAAGCCACAAGGACAGTGGCTGGTACAGTACTTCCCAGTCCCATCTATCGAACAGAGCAGCCACAGCTTGCGCCGTATGCGCCCGCGATGTTGTGCAAAATGAAGACTTGGTTGCGCAGAAAGTGCTGCCACTTCTTTCGCAAAGCTGATCGCAGGTGATGCTCCAAAAACGGACAGTAATACTGTGCATTGACGGTGTGCCGAGGAGGAACGTAATGCCTTAGGATAACACCATCACTTCGTACACGAGAATCACCATAACTTTCACCATACTAGAACTCTGACTCACTTTCGACTTTCGCGGCGACCCATAATCTCGCCATTCGTAGAACTGTCTTTTCAGTTTTGGCTCGTAGGATGTGGCTCATGTCTCATCCAGTGTTACGATACGTTAAACCTCTCCCTCACAAGTGACTGTGTTTCCCTTGATTGTGCACACGCCGATGACTGGGACGGACGATTCCATTAGCTCGGAGGTAAGGAAGACACGCCAACAATGTATGCTATCATCGCATAGAATCTCCACAGCAGTATTGCCACTAAGTGGCAATCCTCGTAGTAAACATGTCCTGTGAGTATTCAGCTGTTTTGTTAGTGAAATGCATTTTCGTCGAATTCAATACGCTAGGAACATGTGTCAGGAAGTAATATGTTGGCCGGCTGTCCTTGGAACGTAGGCTCCTCCAATTTCAATACTAGTACACTTCTTGATGTACAACGCCTCTCCTGTACAAAGTATTACTGAAGTCTGCAGAGCATTTCGATAAAGATTTGGCGCTTTTTAATCGATTCCGCGATGGGACGCGCAAGTCTTCAAAATGTTCAAATGTTGGTATAGTCTATGGGACTTAACTACGGGGTCATCAGTCCCTAAACTTACAAACTACTTATGAACTACTTACGAACTAGGACGGCACAAATATCCATGCCCGAGGGGGGATTCGAACCCCTGACCGTAGTGGCCGTGAAGACCGTGACTGGAGCGCCTTAGTCCCCTCGGTCACAGCGCCCGGCGCGCAAGTCTTCGTATGGTGTCTTTCCTTTACTAAATGCCTGAAAGAACACACGCAACACCTGCTCCTCAGCCACTATGCACTGTAGTTTCTAATGATAGGATGGAGCAAAGAGTTAGGAAAGTAATGTATCTGGCTACATTAGGCCATTGCAATACTTTAATGGCGACAGGTGAAAATTTATGCCAGACCGGTACTCGAAGCCGGGTTTTCCGCCCTGGACCAGCAGCCTTAAATATTCGGCCGTAAGAGCGCGCCGTTGACCGCCCCAAATTCCCACAAGTCGCACGTTACGGAAGTAGCGGCCCTCTCATCCATCTCGCCAAACGGATTCCCGCACGAGGTCTAACGACGTCACTGTACCTGCAGTGAAACTGCTGCGGTATCTGATTTAGGTTGAGACGTGCTCGGATAGCCAAGTGGTTAAGACGACCGCCGGCTCAAAGCGGGAAACCCGGGATCGAGTACCGGTCCGGCTGATAATTTCACTTGTCGCGACTGAATTTCTGCGATGCCCTGGGGCAACCAGGTTGATTCATCTCCTGGTGCTTGCCTCTTCCTTCGTGTCATTAAAACTGCGCAGATCTTTGTCGTATCTCGACGATCCTTCTTAAGCACTGAGCAAGGTAAAACACTGGACTCGGGTTCGAAAGGATGGTGGTTCAAATCCACCTCCGGCCTATTTCCTTCCAAATCCTTACCAAAACATTCCGAGCGGAAGCTCCGTCTCTAACGACGGGAAGTTAAACTCCAAACTTCTTTCCTTCCTTCTTAAGCTTCTATTAAGGGTCCCAGCTGACATGATTTCTAATTTTTACTGCGACTTCTTCGCGGATGAAAATTTCCTTACGCTTTATGCTGTAGTTGCAGTCAGGCATACTTTTATGGGGTCATTCCACTAACGGTCGTGGTGGGAAGTTTACGGTATTTATTGTCCCAATTCTGTAAGGGACAGTAAAGGACCTCTCTGCCTAGTGTGTTCAACTTGTTACATCTATTGAGGCTGTCCCAGAAGGAATTATGAAGGTTCACGAGTATTACAGAAATGACCATTCTAAGCGAAAATGTCTAGTATACATCATCGAGGACCAGTTCTTTTTAGATTAAAACAAAACTCTTTTACTGCGAGGCGTTTGATTTCCGTATTTCAAGAATTGGCAGTATGGACGAAAGAAAGGGGAAAATGTCTAACAAACGTAGCCTCTAAACTGCACGGCTTAACAGCCATGAACATTTATTCATATTCGCTATTGTCAAATAGACCTCTCTTACTCATAAAGTTCTCAGAGCAATTAACGTGCGTGTATCATAGCCTACGTTACCTGACAACTTTTTCTCCTGTCAAAATATGCATAACAAAGAATTCGCAGTAAAAGAGATCTCTTTCACAGTATCTAAGATATGTATTCTTTAGTTTTTGATTCTCATGATTGTTCCTTTCTTATCCGTGGCACCTCCTGTAGTCTTGACAGATAGTGAACGGGTCCGTGAAGGCGACGTTCTAGAACTCATACCAACAGACTCACACTTTTCGAGTAAAACAGCACTAGTGATCATAAGGCTGTGATAGAATCAATGACTACTGGTGTTAGAAAACATAAGAATATTTTTTTTTCAACAGGCGACTAAAGGAGAGCGGTTAAAGATTGTTTGAATAATCGTTCTGAGAACGTCGATATGGAACAAAAATGGTTCAAATTCAGAAACATTGTTCAATTCGCCTTAAGTCCCTCCGCGTTAGAAATGTCATGCTGTCTGGAGCTCCATGTTCCGGACTGCATGGCCGCTCTCGTGGGAGGTTCGAGTGCTCCTTCGCGTATATATATATATATATATATATATATATATATATATATATGTGTGTGTGTGTGTGTGTGTGTGTGTGTGTGTGTGTATGTATGTATGTGTGTGTGTGTGTGTGTGTGTGTGTGTGTGTGTGTTGTCCTCAGAATAAGTTATTTTTAGTTGAAGTAGTTTGTAAGTGTACGGTCCGACGGTCCGATGACCTTTAGTGAATTTGAAAGTAAAATTTCGACAGCCGATGTTACCAAAAAACCCTAAGATTTAGCAAGCGAGTAGAAAGATATTTAGTCGATTACTGACCACCGAAATATAGAGTGACAGAGAGAAAGTCGAAATTCCGAATACAGTTTTCCACAACTCCCTCTCTTTACACGAAAATAGTAAATATTGCTATATGTGATCGCGGAACAGAACATGAATTACCGTCGGTCAAAAGCAAATATGAAACTCGACATTATGAGACACCTGTGAGGTTCTAAACATATTATGCGAAATTATTTGTTCCTCATCTATCAAAAGTGATTGACGCATCGTTTAGTAATTCGATTTTCAGTCCCAGCGGAAACGCCCGAGGTGTGAAGGGACGGTCCAGGCTACATCTTTAGCCGCTTGCGTTAGCAAAAGAACAATAGAAAAAAAGAGTAATGACAATGCAAGAAAGCAGACAGCAGCAGCAGCAGCAGTAAATGATCATTTAAAAGGGATATCCGGCTAATGGGCTGTTTGGCGCAGTGGCGTCACCTGTTGACCAAACACCAGCAGCGGCATCTGGCGTCGCTGGGGCTGATGTTTACACAGGGGACACTCAGGGGCAGACCACAGAGCTAAGTGCTTGACTCCTCGAGTGCCAGGCTGCGGCGGAATTTCCTCCATTTACTTCTGCAACTCTCAAGTAATTTACCCTATTACTGCACTGCCTCGTATTGTTTGCATTCCGTTCAGCAACAGAGCTTACAAAAGCTGGCTGCATCATCGTGTTCGGATACTCTGTGTTACTAATCTAATATTAGCACTTATGTCCTTACGCACGTTGCACGTGTGAAGCTAACTAATTTTGGCTCTTCGGTGCAACCAAAGCCACGGAAATCAACAACTAGACTTTTATTAAAAAAATTGTTGAATCCATCATTGCTGGTGGAAACGGAACAGCAGCTGGTTCAAATGTTCAAATGTTTGTAGAGTGTATGGGACTTAACTACGGGGTCATCAGTCCCTAAACTTACAAACTACTTATCAACTACCTTATACTAAGGACGGCACAAATATCCATACACGAGGGGAGATTCGAACCCCCGACCGTAGTGGCTGTGCAGACCGTGACTGGAGCGCCTCAGTTCCCTCGGCCACCGCGGCCGGCAGCGGCTGGTCAAGAGTATGAAGGAAGTGAGATACCAACAGCCGTATGTGTAATAAAATATTTATTACGTAGGCTTCCGCGGCCAGAGTCAGATTACATAAAAGTTTTCTGGGTATGGTACCGCGTCATGACGTAAGAAGGCTATTACTTAAATAACCGACGTTTCGGCCAACGTTACAGTGACCCAGATGAAGGCCACTGTAACTTTGGCCGAAACGTCGGTTATTTAAGTAATAGCCTTCTTACATCATGACGCGGTACAACACCCAGAAAACTCTTATGTCAAATTATTTATTATATCACAACCAGTTTCGGCATTCCACTATGTCATCTTCAGGTCCCTACATCGGAGCATAATATCCATTAAGTAGGGATATCAAAACTGGTTTCGTGACAACACAGTTGTTGTTGTTGTTGGTTCCCACTAAGAGACAGAAGTCCACGAAACCAGTTTTGATATCCCTTTCTTAATGGATATTATGCTCCGATGTAGGGACCTGAAGATGGCATTGTGGAATGCCGAAACTGGTTGTGATACAATAAATATTTCATTATACATAAGGCTGTTGGTATTTCAATTCCTTCATATTTTATAAATCTGTCCGTGAATTCACTCAATATTCAAAGTACTGGATACATCTTTAATATAGAGCTAAACTTCAACGGTGTTTTTGTAATGAGAATGACATTGGAGAGCGAAGGACCTTTCGCACTTCCACGTACTATACAAAAAACAAATAATTTTATTTCCTTATATCAGGAGATAAATTGTCTTATGACACCAGTAATAAATGTTATTTTGAGGACCTTATGAATAATATACATTCGTGCACATAATCAAAATGTCTACACACGAAAGAAACCATCTTTGTTATAGGGGCATCACCTGTAGAATGCGCTGTTTTTTTCAAAACCAGGACCACAGAGAAAGAGATGGACACACAAAGATGCAAAATTGGAGCCTCGACACACAGTAGTTTATCAAAAATCTGTTGGCACATGAATGCCTTTCTTTGAAATATTCAGAGGCAATGGACAACCACTTAGGGAAACCTCAATAAACTTTTCTGCTGAGAACAACACGATTACGAATGAATCTAACCAGTTACGTCAAAGATGCAACATTTTCCGTATCCTAACCTGTCTTTTAAACATATTTTTGCAACAAACCGTGCTTGCGCGGTACAGATGTAGTCTTGTAGAAAATCACTTAACAGCCGTACATTGGAGATGTATTGTTACAATGCTGTCAGCTTCTGCATTCCATTCATGTCATCCTCAGGCCCCATCAAGAGTTATGTTCGGGCACACATTTCCACATTATTCATATGTGCAATCTTTCGATACTGGTGGTGGTTGGAACTTCTATACTTATTATGAACGCGAACGTGTACTAACAAATGACAAAATGAATAATGGATTTTGCCGGCCGCAGTGGCCGAGCGGTCTGCGGCGTGCCAGTCACGGTCTGCACGGCCGCTGCGGTCGGGGTTACGAGAGCCCTCCTCTGGCATGGATGTTTGTGCCATCTTTAGTATTAGCTAGTTCATAAGTTGTTTGTAAGTTTAACGGCTGATGACCCCGTAGTTAAGTCCCATAAGCTCTACAAACATTTGAACTTTTGAATAATGGATTTTGTGGAATGGTGTCTCTTTTTGTAGGTTTCCACTACCAAAATTCTTTTGTATTCTTAACTTACATTTGTAAATGCTTTTTCATTCACAAGAATCTAAAGTGTACCCAGAGAAATAAGGAAAAAATTTACTAACTTTCAGTAACAATGCTATAATACACATGTAGACTCCATTTGCTCGTGGAGTGTGACGTCACCAGAGCTTCAGCCAATATTTGAGCATTTTCGATCACGAGATGTAATCTTGAAATTTAATGATAGGAAAATAACCGAAAAGGCTATAATCAAATGTTTGTAAATCTATCGAACTCAACTACTGGGTCATCAGTCCGTAGCTTACAAACTACTTAAACTACGGTAAACTAAGCTAAGGGCAACACAAACACCCATGTCAGAGGGGGGGGGGACCGGAACCTCCGACGGCGAACTGCCGAGCGCATCGCAGCAAGGTGCCCCAATGCGCACGGCTAATCCACCGCCGCCGCTATAATCATTCACAATAATATACTGCGCCATATTTTTAACAAAGGAAAACAGATTTTTTGCATCGACAATTTTAGTATCGGTATGCAATATAGACCAACTGCGAACACTGTAAATTTCAGTGTGTGAGTTTTTAAGTGTACATAGCATTGAAAACAAGTGGACGGTACGCCAAGAATGCGCGAAGACTAAAGAAATAATAGTTGGTAAGTACCTAAGAACCGATCAGTAGTACAGGGACGATTCCGAAGGAATGTTCATACCTTTCTTTTTTTTCATAAAACAGGGTATTTTAGGGACATTTATTTACCACTGAAGACCCTGTCAGATATTTATCAACATAGTTAAAAGACGGCATGATCTGAATGCTGAATCTGATGAAACGGCTGTTGGGTGTTTCTCTAGAAGAATACGAACAGACGTAGTCCCTGTCCATAGCACATACGCTGTATACAGGGTGTTACAAAAGGTACGGCCAATCTTTCACGAAACATTCCTCACACACATAGACAGAAAATATGTTATGTGGACATGTGTCCTGAAGCGCTTACTTTCCATGTTAGGGCTCATTTTAGTATTTCTGTTTAAATGTAAATTGACATAATTCGTGCAGACAATTCTCAAAACACCCAATTGTTTCGTGTGGACTGACGAGAATCAGCACGCAATTGTGCAATCACGTCAGCAACACAGATTTTCTGTGTACGTTTGGGCAGGAATTGTTCGTGATGTCTTGATTATGCTTCATGTTCTTCCACCTACGCGCAATGGAGCACGTTGTCATGATTTCATACGCCGTACTCTACCTGTGCTGCTAGAACATGTGCCTTTTTTTAGAAGTACGACACAACATGTGGTTCATGCATGATGGAGCTCCTGCCCATTTCAGTCGACATGTTCGTACGCTTCACAACAACAGATTCGGTGACCTATGGATTGGTAGAGGCGGGCCAATTCCATGGCCTCCACGCTCTCCTGACCTCAACCCTCTTGACATTCATTTATGGGGGCATTTGAAAGCTCTTGTCTACGCAACCCCGGTACCAAATGTAGAGACTCTTCGTGCTCGTATTGTGGACGGCTGTGATACAATACGGCAGTCTCCAGGGCTGCATCAGCGCATCAGCGATTCCATATACGGAGGGTGGATGCAAATGTTTGTTTGTAAAGTCTATGGAACTTAACTACGGGGTTATCAGTCCCTAAACTTACAAACTACTTATGAACTAGCTAATCCTAAGGACGGCAGAAATATGCATGCCCGAGGGGGGATTCGAACCCCCGACAGTAGTGGCCGTGCGGACCGTGGAGACAGCTCGGCCACCGCAGCCGGCAGGGTGGATGCATGTATCCTCGCTAACGGAGGACATTTTGAACATTTCCTGTAACAAAGTGTTTGAAGTCACGCTGGTACGTTCTGTTGCTGTGTGTTTCCATTCCATGATTAATGTGATTTGAAGAGAAATACTAAAATGAGCTCTAACATGGAAATTAAGCGTTTCCGGACACATGTCCACATAACATATTTCCTTTCTTTGTGTGTGAGGAATGTTTCCTGAAATTTTGGCCGTTCCTTTCTGTAACACCCGGTAGGTAGCCAGGGAACTAAGATTCGCATATTGTGAAAGCTTCGACCTTCTCAGCCCTTCGGTACTGCCCCGGTTGGTGCCCGTCTGTTGTTAGCCAGAACGTGACAACTCATCCTCGCTCCGCACTTGTCCAGCGCTGCTTCCCATCGGTCTGTAGTCTTTACTGCAGTGTACCTGACCATACGCACCGACCGCCCTTAACGGAAGTCCGCATTCCTCACGG
The DNA here is from genome assembly GCA_026315105.1 of Locusta migratoria. NCBI lineage: Eukaryota > Metazoa > Arthropoda > Insecta > Orthoptera > Acrididae > Locusta > Locusta migratoria. The sequence continues at coordinate 355,751,112 of CM048745.1, forward strand.
CTCAGGTGGATGAGAAGGGGGGGGGGATAGGCGCCACCGTCTCTCCCGCTGCGTGGTACCACAACCATGTCGGCATCGGCGGATGTGGGTCAGCGGCTGCGGCCGAGGAGGTAGCTCAGCTCAGCTCGGTACAGGACTTCAGGCAACGGACAAGCTCTCTGGAGGAGCGCCTTCCACAGCTCGCTGCCGCCGTACAGTCTCGGTTTTCCGTGGCTTACTCAGTTTCAACGAGGCGAATAATCGGAAATAGCTGGGGAAGTTCCGTCTGGTGGTCCCTGTTGAATGAACTCGTCACCGAGTGTAGGTTAACCCCTCAAGCGTGTGCGACGGCATATGCCGTACGCGCTTTTTTAATCCATTTTTCAGTTCTGCCGATGCAATTTCAAGGACGGCTGCGAGATGGCAGTGTCATTCATTCCTTAGCTTCATGTTGAAAGAGTTTACATTAATTTATTTGCATGGACTACAGTTATACGAACGTCTTTGTACAAGTGCCGATTTTCGAAAGTTGTGCGCAATAACTGGGTTGACTGAAGATGAAGTTCTGTGAATTTTGACAGAAGTTTATAATAAGGAAGACGTTTATTTTATTGTCTTCTGACGCATTGGATATTGTGACATAAAAAAAAACAAAGCAAAAGTTCTGTAAACAATTAATTTTTTTAGCTTGGTTAAAACTCTTTGGGCCCAAAGTGATTTACCCTATTACATCCTTATACTTCTAACAAGGAAAGTAATTGGGCTCGAACAAACATATATATACCAAAATCGTATGAGAGATAATGTAAAGATCCCTTATTGCACTAGTGATACTCCCGCATCTGCAAAACTATGAAGTCGTCCGTTAGAGGCCTCTGCGTGTGACTTGTCACAATGCACTTTGACCTGTCGGTTCGCCAGTAGGGATGGTGCAGTGTGCCTCGGAAGTTGCGTTTTGTGACATTATTTGTGTGGTGAAGCGTCAGATGGGGCGGCGATTGGTAATCAATCCTGCTAATGTATTGCGATTGGTTGAGATAGATGAAGTTACGATGAACCCTTCTTCGTGATGATGGTATTAGAGTAGAAGAATCATTCGCATGCTTTCTCGTATCTATTATGGTACAGAAATATGAGCACAAGTTAGATACTGTTGTAACACTAACACATAATGATGATAATAGGGATGATAATGACGAACAACTCATTGCAAGCGGTTGTGCTATGGTAAGTGCGGAAAGAAGCGATGGAAGCAGCGGCAGAGAATACTAACAGTCTTCCGAGAAGAAGGTTAAAGTTGCAACTATCATCACGGCTTTTGATGACAATATGCTAGAGAACATGTACGATGATTATTACATAAGTTATAGTATGACGTCTACAATGACGTCTACAGTGCTATCTAGAGCATGGTTGCAGAGTTTTGCATAAAAACGACACCCACCAGCACAATGAGGTGTACGTGGACATCCTGTAAGCAAAGTTCATACAGATATGTTTGTTCGAGCCCATGTACTTTCCTTGTAAGTGTTAAAGCCATTTTTTCAGAATGTTCAGATTTTTTTTTGTTTTTTTTTGTTTTTTGTTTTTTTGTTTTTTTTTCTACCTCATCATATACAGCATTTACAGCACTGTTGGGACATGCGCATAAGGTATCACGCTGCAGGTGGTGTCAGGTAGAAGGTAGCCTCACGCTTGAGGGGCTGAACTCCCGCAAGAGAGGCCGTCCAATCCGTGAGATAGCGTTCCAGACCACGCGGTGATCATCCTCACGATGCCTGTTCGCGCATACGTCTAAGAAGTATCCTGCCCACCCCGCGTGCCGACATGGTTCAAATGTGAATCATTTCGACAGAACACACTAATGTACAACTCCTGTGATTATGAACTGGTCTTCAAGATGTTACGATTTTTTCTGAACATGCTGATACTATCTGTTTGGTTCACAACATAAACGCTGGTTAGGCTACTACTGAAATGTCTGTCTGAGAGACTCTCGCAGCCCAGCTATTCCAGGCAGTGAATAATCGAGTAATGCCTGTGATTAGTGTGTTGGAATACTAAACGAGACGGGACTAATAAAAGATATTCTGATGTTTACGAGATGATAAAGTTTTTAGGAGGGAGGCAAGAAATTTCTTAATTAATTTTGCAACTCGTATAGGTTTTTCTCGGACAGTCATTGTTAGGTTATTTTCATAAAACAATGTTCTTTTCTTCTGATCAGTCTTCTATCTTGTAATGGTGCAATTTACCTTTCTAAAGAGGTGTTCTTTCAATAATGACAATCAATTTTTTTTAAAAAACAGAATATGATAAAGTGTACGAGGTGTAGTAATGTTACTCCCAGTTAATCAATGTCTATTGAAATATTGAAAGCAACCTGCACACGTAAATTTAAATCTGATAAAATCGAACTTGGCAGTTGCATTTTTTTTTTCGGGAAAAGTATTACCATTAGGCTAAAGATTATCTCATCGGTATCTCAGTTCCAGCGTGTTAATCAGTTTTTATTCCAGTAATCAAATGAAATGTAATTATGAAATTTTATAATCGGATGATAAGCTCATTAAAAATCATGTCAGTTTTGTAACAGTCAAATTCGACCCTGTTTTTTTTTTCTCTCTTTTGTCATAGAATAATATGATGTATGGAATAGAATGGTATTATTGACTGAATTAGTAATCAAGTTTCATTTTTAAAAAGTTGATTAACCGGATGCATAGAAAAACCCTGAGATTTTTTTTATTATTGCAAGTGTTAGTGACGTATGAAGAGTTTTAACATGAAGATATCTGACAGTCTTTGACGCTAAGCTAATTAAATTAATGATATATTTACGGAGATTATAAAAAACTGTAACATACACTTTATAACCACATTTTGTGTTTGTGGTTTTAAGTAGTGCGTTATAGCCCGTATAATCTCTATAAATGTATCATTAATGTAAGTAGCTTAGCATAAAAAACTGTCAGCTATAATAATGTTACAACTCATTATATGCCATTAACAGATGCTATAATATAAAAAATGCACGAAGTGTCCACTATCTGATTTGAATCTCTACGTAGTCTTACATTAAAAAAATCTGGCCTTTGTGTTTGTGCGGTGCGGTACTGTACAATATTCGTAGACCATTTTCCAAAATGTGAATGCTCAAACAATACGTCTCTGTTAGCGATAGGGCCGTCTTTATGATATTGGGCGCCGGGGTGCGAAAAATCAGCTGGCTCCCCCCTCTTGCCACCAAAAGAAAAAACACAAAATTTATTTTTTATATTCCATTTCTGTTATTTAATACGTACATAAAAATATAGAAACATTTTCAGACACTGAATTCAATGTTTAAATCAGCAAAATGTTTTATGATACAGTATGTTGTGAAATTTACTTTTAATGTGGTATTTATGATGGCCAAATTTGTCAGTCTGTCTTGGGTCATAGTTGAGCGTAAATAGTTTTTTATTATTTTCAGTTTGGAAAAGAGGTTTCGCCTTCTGCTATTGTTACAGGAAATGTAAATATATGCGCAAAGACGTTTAAACATTTGGGAACACAGATATTAAATTATTGGAATAAATAAAATTTAACACATCAAGTGGAGTTGTGTTTTTCTTTACAAATAATAAATGAAGCAATTCCATTTCATTCAACAGCTCTTCTCCATCAATATCCGATCTATTTTCATGTATTAACTTTCGTTCAAGGTTGAGACATTGTGTTTTTCATTGCTTTTTGTCCAATTTCCTCCAGCTTTCAGTGTGTTGCAAAACTGAAAAGCTGTTGTATTCTGCCAACAAATGAAATCTTCAGTTTTGTAATCAACATGTCGTTTTCGAGGACGTGGACGAGCAATTTCTTTGAATTTAGGTTCACATTTTAAATCTTCAGCAAGTAATTTTGAATCAACTAGCATTTGTTCAAACGCACTGGATGTTCGGTATACACATAAATCATTTTTGACCAGCTCTATCATTTTTACCGCATCTCAAATAGTAATGTCAGACCTTTAAAGAATTTTACTTACAGTTTCAATGTTTCAGCAATATTTCACACTAAATGATTAGTGATTGCAGTATTATTACTGTGCGGCTAATCTAAGCGTTGCAGTTCCTGTCGGCAGCGCCGAGACTGTATTATAACATTTCCTGTCGCACGCTTTCACTTTCGTATCGGTAGTCAGATTATTCCATTCACTCCTACGAAATCGTCTTTGTGTGTGTGTGTGTGTGTGTGTGTGTGTGTGTGTGTGTGTGTGTGCGTTACTTATTATAGTTGCCCATCGAAATTCGAAGCTGTGCCGAAAGCTCCATGAGGCGTATTTATAAACGATATCGGTGCCTGTATTCTTACAGGTATAATGAACATTTGTTCAGTATATATATAGAGAACAGTCTATTCGACTGATTTCGGTGTTCTTTTAGACCATTTTCAGGAATTTTAGCTCCATCGATGTTGTGGAGCTGGCAGGTAACTGGGAGCCTTCCAGTGCGTCACTACAGGCTCCCAAGCACCTGCCAGCTCCACAACATCGATGGAGCTAAAATTCCTGAAAATGGTCTAAAAGAACACCGAAACTAGTCGAATAAATTATTGCACTCTAGACTGTTCTCTATATATAAATTTAAATAAGAGTTCTGTTGCCCCCCCCCCCCTAAAAAAAGTGAACCAAAATGTTTCCAAAAATATGTGACTTGTTCAATAATTTTCAGAACTAGCAGATTGCACACTGCGTAAGGCACTAGCCAGGAATTGTGTCTGTGAGTACTTATTGAATGAAACTGCTAAGGTGCCTACTCTTACAGACCATTTAAACTAACTTATTCTAAAGACAACAAAACAACGACGTCGGAAGCCGCCGCGCCCTCCACGACCAGATGGCGCCTTAGACAACCCGGACATCCCCACGGCACGGCGCTACATGGCTACCGGCGCTGGGGTTCCACGCACCCCTTGTACCCCCTGGTTAGTGATATGTCATGTGGATGAACATCACAGACACCACATGACAAATGTTGCGGGCATTGGAATTATTTAATTTCACTTCTTTTTATTCTGCAGATAATACAATTCCTTGAGACAACATTGTCTCGTTATACCAAAGGTATGAAACATAAGGAGAGGCCTTGAATTGAAATTCATGCTGTGGCCGGGATTCGAACCCAGGACCTCCTACTTAGTAGGTATGCGCTTTAGACCACTCAGCTAACACAGCATTGAAGCCAAAGCGCCTACACGGACTGCCTTAAAACACAGGGAACATGAGGCAGAATTATATGGTGTGGAGGGTGACGTGCTTCAAGACAGTCCGTGATGTCGCTGTGGCTGCAATGCTGTGGTAGCTGAGTCTGAATATGTATCTCCGTCCATACTATGTAGACCAGATGCAAGATATTTTCCAGAAAAAAAAAAAAAAAAAGCGCGGTGTGCTGGTTTCTGGGAAAGTACATGAGCTACGTGATTAACAATCTTGGACTTGACACCACCACTGACTTCAAACTTTACATGCAGGACGAATATAAAAAACTTAGCAAGTATATGGACCAAAAATCCAAATATGGAAACATGCTTATTATCGTATTTGTACGAATAGGGATAGGTTAATATATATAAATGGAATCATTAAGTTTTTATCGATTGGTAGAAAAAAAAAAACTGAAAGTGTTGTGAAAACCTAAATGCTAAGGTTAACTTATTTAAAAATTGAACCGCAAAATATGAGTAAATCAACATGTTGTTTTTATGATTGTGTATGCGTGAGTATAATATGATTACCTGCGTAAAGTATCTTACTTGTGCAAATGTATCCTAAGATGTCATAATTGATGTTCACTATATACAGTAGAATGTACAAGAAATAGAGTAAATAAAAATTTACTAAAAAAAAAAAAAAAAAAAAAAAAAAAAAGAGTGGTCTAAAGTGCGTTCCTAGTAATTAGGAGGTCCCGGGTTCGAATCCCGACCACAACATAAATTTTAATTCAACGCCTCTCCTTACGTTTAATAACTTTTTATTCTGCACTTCAAGAGGAAAAAGAGGATGTCAAGTACATAAGATGTCATGATTATTGATTTAAGACGACCGCCTTCTGCATACTAGAAGGGTTTCGTTCGAGAATATCTGACCGATGTGAGCTCGGAAGAAGTCCCAGCTGGCAGTGTAGCAGCCTCGTGCTCCGAGGGAACAAATCGCTGGAGTGTGCAGCGGCTGCCGGCTCAAGGGCAGAGGCGGCCCGCGGTCGCGACTGTCGTTCGCGGCCGTGCGTGTCCGCTGCGCGGCTAGCTGTGCTGTGCTGTGCTGTGAGCGCGTGCAGCTGGGTGGAGCCGTCAAGAGGCGGAGGCGGCCGCAGGCAGGGCTGGCTGGTGATTGAGGCGTCAGTCACACGACAGCCGCCTGGGGCGAGCCGCAGCAGCCGTGGCGATTCTTTGTTCGCAGGCACGATCGGCCAGCCATTTTGCAATCCAAGGTCACCGCTATCACGCCATTCCTCGAGGCGCTTTCTTCGGCACGAAAGCGCCTCGCTCCGGTCTGACAAATTACGACGGCTGTTCAATAAAGATTTTTTTCGTAGGTATTATATCTTCTGGGTTGTAAGGCCGTGTTCTTGGAATCTTGCTGCTTCCTGACGTTTCGTCCGATGTTGCGTCGAACTTCCTCGGAGGTAGTCCGTCTGTTGAGTCTTGCCGACTGACGGTTTTTTTTTTTTTTATTGTATTTCACACCAGTTACACTGGTAGGCTGGCAGCAGCACCATAGGCTGCTCTTCAGCCGAGAGAAATTAAAATACATAGATGTGAGAATTAAAATACATAACAGGATATAAAACGACGGAGATACAATAACATAGGCAAGGAGACAGTTTGAAGTACATTACAAAAGACAGATGATTAAAACCACATTTAGTCAGTTAAAAATGATGAGCCACGGTGACCTAAAAAAGCCATGTAGGACGACAATAACACAGGACGGCGAGTACACGGAGACACTAATTAAAACACACAGTCCGACGCTTGTCTGATTGCAGTGGACGCAGTTAAAAAATATACACTTCACTGGAGCACAGCAAACAACTTTTGACGTAGCACTGATAAAACTGTCGGTCCAGGACCCCGAGGAGGGGGGGGGGGGAAGCGCGGGGGAGAGGAAAAACGGCGTGGAAGGACGCGCGGTAGGGAGGAGCCGTAGGGACTCCAGGGCAGGGAGGGGGTAGCCAAGCGGGGGAGGGGAAGGGGAGGGGGGCCTACATCTACGGGGAGGGATCAGGGCTGGGAGGACGGAGGACGTCATCAGGGAGGGGGAGGCGGCTGAAGTTACCCTGGGACAGGACATGGAGGGTGTGGATATGAAGGGAAGGGGATATAACGCGGTAGAGGCGTGGCAGAGGTCCACGGTTGGTGAGGATGGGGTGGACCAGGGGGTTGTGGGAGCCTATTTTAAATAAATAAAAGAATAAAAGGAGTGAGCCATGAGGTAACTCTTCAATTGAGTGGGTTATGACTAAGATTCTTCAGTACTGGGGCAGCTTACTCAAATGAATGTTGCACAATACTGCACACCTTTCTGCACAAAAGGAGGCGTGATCTAAGTGTAGATTCGAATTTCTGACTAGTACTCACCGAGTGAAAGCTGCTAACTCGTGAGAATAAGCTGATATTGTTAACAACAAACGACATTAAAAAAATAGGTTTTGTGACGCCAATGTCAGAATTCCCAGACTACTGAAAAGAGTTCGAAACGACATTCGCGAACATATTACTCGAACAGTTCATTTCTGAATCAAAAATATCCTTTTTGTATCAGTCGAGTTACTGCAAAAAATAACGCCCTACGTCATACGTGAATGAAAGTAAGCATAGTAGACTACTTTTCGTGTTGAAAAATAATACTAGAGACTACTTTTCGTATTGCTAAATAAAGCAGAATTTAGTTTTTGATCGAGATCCTGAACATGGGCTTTCCACAACACCTTACTATCTATGTGAACACCTAAAATTTTAACTGTTCAGTCTCGTCATATGCTCATTATGCTTTTGTTAAATTATGTATTACTAATTGTAAAAACTGTATTTTACTGTGATTTAACATCAGCTTATTTTCTACAAGCCACGAAATTTTCTCTTAAACTGCGTTATTTGATACTGTGTCAATGTTACAAAAAAATCTTTCACCACCAATTATCAGGAAACAAAAATATTTTACAATCACCTGTTATGCTCTAATGCATATCATTTATATAAATAAGAAACAGCAGTGGTCCCAAAAAAGACACCCGGGGCACCCCATACTTAACTGTGCCCCATTGTGATTCTACATCATAGCCATTTTCAACGCTGCGGAGAATTACCTTCTGTTGTCTATTATTAAAGTAAGAGGTGAACCAGTTGCGAGCTAGTCCTCGTATTCCATAATGTTCCAACTTATGCAATAATATTTTGTGATTAACAAAATCAAACACCTTTGTTCAATCAAAGAACACGCCAATGTTCGTAGTCTTTTATGTAACCTCCGAAGTTACTCACAGAGAAACGAAAAACTAGCATTTTCAGTCGTTAAACCACTTCTGAAACCAAACTGTACGTTTGACAACAAATTATGTGAACTGAAATGATCGATTAACCTTGAATATACAGTCTTTTCAATAACTTTGGAGAAAGCCGATGGCATAGAAATACGTCTATAGTTGTTTACATGATCCCTTTCTCTTTTTTTATGAAGTGGTTTCACTACTCAGTACTTTAATCTCTCAGGAAACTGACCATAGCGAAAGGAAAAATTACAAATATCAAAACTTCTACAAAAGTCCTTAGTCTTAAGTGATTTAACTATTGAATCAATCTCCCCTTTGTAAGGATCATGGAGGGCCATTTCAGGTAACAGCCTCAGAAAGCTATTCATTTGCTATATTCAGAAAGTGATTATTATATACTGTACATATATCTAACTTCTAAGTTACAGAAAAGTTTCTACCTCGCACTGACTTTATGTCCTCTACCTGGTGCTACTGACCAGACACCTCCTTTACGATTGACCAGATGGTTTTAATTTTATCCCGAGAGTTTGCTGTTCTTTTTGCATACGACATACCTTTTGCCTTCCTAACGACGTTTTTCAGAACCTTACAGATCTGTTTGTAATAAGCTACTGAATCGCCTTTATGACTGCTTCTAACATTTTGATACAATCCCATTTGTCAGCCATCCTGGCTGCCTGTTACTTAAAATAGCCTGTTTTGAGGGTTCTAGCGGAAAGCAACTTTCAAACAGTGTAATAAATGTGTTCAGGAAGCTTAGGGTTTAACGTCCCGTCGACAGCGTGGTCATTAGAGACGGAGCTTACGCTAGGATTTTCGGGGAAGGATGGGGGAGGAAATCGACCGTGCCCTTTGAAAGGAATCATCACGGCATTTGCCTGGAGCGATTTAGGGAAATCACGGTAAACCTAAATCAGGATGGCCGGAGGTGGATTTGAACTACCATCCTTCCGCATGCGAGTGTAGTGTCTTACCACTGCGCCATGTCGCTCGGTAATGTGTTCAGGAAAGCATTATATTTATCATGTATATTATCAGCACTATAAACATTCTATCACTCTCGTGCCTTAATTAGGCTTAAAAAAGGTATTAACTGACAATGGATTAAAGTAGTTTCTAATTATATTTAATATTTGTATGTGAACAGATACCTTTTAGAATTAAAATTTGTGCATCATGGTCTGAACGCCATTTACTATTCTGCTAACAGAGTGCCCTCTCTAATAATGAAGAATGAACAAATATATTGTCAATGGTACAACTGCTACTGCCTTGCACTCTCGTTGGAAAGAATACTTTTTGCATCAGACGACAGGAATTGAAGAGATCTAACAGCTGCCTTATTCTTGGACTATCACTTCCGCAAATAATGTTGAAATCGCCACATATAACAAATTTTTTGCATTTCCTATGAAATGAACCCAGAAACAACTCTAGCTTGGGCAGAAACATTTTAAAATCTGAGTCATAGGACCTATAAATAACAACAATAATTAGTTTTGTTTCATTAACATTAACATCTCCTGCACAACATTCAAATATCTTTTCTGTGCAGTGTTTTGAAACGTCGACAGACTCCGATGAAAAATTGTTTTTAACATACATGGTCTCTTCACCTCACTGCAAGGAACTCCTAGAGAAGAAGGCAGACAATTGTATTCTGGCAAAGGAAGTCTCTGTATTATCCCATCATTTGAAATGATGTAAGATGCAGCTGTGATGTTTTAATTTATGTGTTTTTATATTTAGACTACGTGTTGCACGTATTATTTAATCTCTATTTTTAAATAAGATGACCAACTTATAAAATTTGATTTGACCAGACGATTGTCCGCTGAAACCGGCCGTCATTAAATAAATAATTATTTTGCGATTTTGGCGTTTCACTGTGAAGATTTACTCTTATACTGGTATTGAAGAGATCGACTTATGATTGTTGCATATACAAATGCAAGAGATCATGGCAAATTATTATGTCACATTCTTCAAAAGTGGGTCCGATGATTCACCAATTTCAAAACAACAGCATGTTTCGAGCAAACGTGTTGCAAGCTATGGGCAAATTCTGAGATAGAGAGGATATTCTGATAATATAGTCGCTCATAATTTGGTTTGAGTGCGCTACTTTAGCACAACTGTGTCTGCCGAAAAGTGTACGGTGTCTGAGCTCACCTTGTTGGCCTCCTCGAGGCTCCAGCCGGCATCCTGCACAGTGGAGAGCCGCGAGCCGTCCTCCTCAGAGTTTGGCGCCATCTCTGACCTCGGCGACAGCTCGCTGCAACAAGGAGATGGCACGTCAGTATCGCAGCTAGCAACGATCTGCTTTTCTAAACAACAGTGGGAATGTTCCGATCTCTTTGGTTACGTTTATCATATTGTAACTATGTTTCTATGCTATACCTATGGGGACTGCAGACAAATGGAAATACATTAGTCATACCTGTAAACACATGACACTCAATTTTTCCAGTTATCATCATGGAGAGTGACGTAAATTGTGACTATTTTCTGTATAAACCGTTAGTAGAAATTTGACACCTTTGATTAGTAACAGACGTGGTGCGGCTTCAACGTGGATGAGAAAGTATTGTTATAATGAGAAGTAGTCGTTGCAAAATGCGGAACATCGCCAAACGCCGGGAGAGCGGTGCTCTGAATCCATTTCCTCCATACATATGCATACACACACCGCTAGGTATCAACATCTACATAGTCCGCCAGCCTCCGTATGGTCCAGGGGCATGCATGATTTATTTTTCTGGAATGCCAGTTATCACCAGTGGTGACATGGGGGGGGGGAGGGGGGAGGGAAGGGTGGAGGGTGGTCAGTTCTTAAGTTCATTCATTCAGGTCAGTATGCTGCTGTCAAGAAGTTACAAAATTGGAACACATATTGAATTGTAAGCGACTACGAAAAAGCAGAAAGCAGTAGATGCCGCGCAAGTCATTCGATTTGACTGCATACTGTCACCTGATTAACGACATAAGAACCTAGGAAATATGAAACCAACTGAGTGATTGCATTGAACAGTTTGCAGCTAAGAGAACACAGCATGTCTCCCTCAGCGGAGAGACTGTCGACGTGAATTTCTAGCGTGCGTTATACCATCCCATAGCTATTCACAATATACGAGAGTTGGAAGTTAAATAGTGGCAACTATTTATTCACAACCGATACAAAAGCATTACATGTTTGTACCTGTTACTGTCCTTCAAAGTAGTCACCAGAGTTGTGTAGAATTTGGAAAGCCTGTTCTGTTGATGGTGCGAATGGTTTTGGAAGGGACTAAACTACTGCCTGTCGAATCTCTGGAACAGTTCTGAAGCGAATCAAATCAATGTCACAAGGACTTAAGTCCGAGGATTACGGTAGATGGTGCAGTACTTCCCAGTCCCATCGACTGAATAGAGCAGCCACAGCTAGCGCAGTAAGCGCCCGCGCAGTGTCGTGAAAAATGATGGATGGCTTGCGCAGAAAGTGTCGATCACTGTCCACTAACGCGGCAATAGTGTACACTTCTTCTTCAAAGACTCTAGGACGACCTTCCCGATGCATGTCTACCAAAGTTTGCCAACCTTCGTTGATGGCTTCTACCCAAAGTGCCACTGTTCTTTACGACAATGCCGATTCCCTGCACGCCTCTTGAAGACCTTGATGACACTGTCGTGCTGTGCAACCTCTGGCACATTCAGTCTTGATCCAACTCCGTTTTTCCAGTTTTGAAAACATAGTGACACCGTTACGTTAAACCGCTCGCTCACAAGTGACTGTGTTTCCCTCGATCGTGCGCACGTCGGTGACGTGGGACGGGCGAGTCCATTTGCTGGGAGGTAAGGCAGGTACGTCAACAAAATGTTCAAATATTTGTATAGCTTTTGGGACTTAGCTACGGGGTCATCAGTCCCTAAACTTACAAACTACTTATGAACTAGCTAATACTAAGGACGGCACAAATATCCATGCCCGAGGGGGGATTCGAACCCTCGACCGTAGTGGCCGTGGAGACCGTGACTGGAGCACCTCAGTCCCCTCGGCCACAACGGCCGGCGGTACGTCAACAGCCTGTGCTGTCAGCGACAATAGCAGATTCTGTCTCCATAGCAGTGTTACCACTAAGTTCCAACCCTCGTAGTAATAAGCGCGAAAGCAAACTCAACAGTTGCTGCGGGACCTGTTTATTGAAATTTATTTGAAAACTTATAAGAGTTTACTAATTTCACCGATCGGTATCCGTCAGAAAAATCTGAAATAGCGTCATTTTCTTTGAGATGCTTCACAAGAAATATTTTTTTCTTATTCATGATATAGGAATGTGTAAACTTCCGAGATCATACATTTATTGAAGAGCCAACGAATATAATGTTTCCTTATAGGTATAACTCGCCAAACGATGATGAAAATAAAATTAGCGAGATTAGATCCCACACGTAGGCATATCTCGATTTTCCGCTAACAATAAACAAATTGGTGTACAAAGCACCCACCGCTACACACAGTGAAGGGACTTGTGGAGTGCTGATGTGGAAGTTGGTACAAGTTGGTACAAAAACGATTTCGGTAGCGAATGTCTTCTTCTGCTGACGCGAAAGTGGCGCGTTATATTCCCATCGAGAATCTCAGACTTCTCTGGTTAAAAAGGTGTGCCTCGTGAGACAAAATGGCATGTTGCTTGCGCAAAACAAGCAGCGGAACCGACACGCAAACCACGGTATGCATGCCCCAGTCTGCGAAGCACGCGAGAGCGCAAAAACCCTGCGACATTTCTTTATCTGCTCGCTGACACCCACTCACCAGTAGCCGGGAGAGCTTAGGTTCACCTCCATCACACTACTCAGAAACGTCACTTTGATGTTTACATGTCCAGTTTCGACCGTCGAGGATGTCTATCGACCTTCGTGGTACCGATCGATCTGAGCGGGGTGAGCCTTCCATGACACGAAGATCGTACACTTGCTGTCGTAACTTACTGTTTCTTATAAATAACGTGAATGGTTGCTATTTTCAATTCCGAAGTGTCGCCGTGCATTAATGTAATATGTGGCTAACTAGACTATGTTCATTTCAGATATGCTGGTGGTCAAGGAAATGTACTGGAAGGTCATACACCAGTAGCCAAGTAATATTTTGCTTCATCTTATTCGATTGGACCTGTTTGTTGAAATTTATCCTAAGGCAATAAGAGTTTATCAATTTCAGCGATGGGTATCAAATCAAATGTTCAAATGTTTGTTAAGCTTATGGGACTTAACTACGGGGTCATCAGTCCCTAAACTTACAAACTACTTATCAACTACCTTATACTAAGGACGGCACAAATATCCATGCCCGAGGGGGGATTCGAAACCCCGACCGTAGTGGCCGTGCAGACCGTGACTGGAGCGCCTCGGCCACCGCGGCCGGCCGATGGGTATCCATCAGAAAAATCTGAAATAGCGTCATTTTCTTTGAGATGCTTCACAAGAAACATTTTTTTCCTTATTCATCAACTGTCAGTTGTCTATATTAACAGGACAACGTAAATTATGGCTATTAGTATTCGACAGACATAGTCAGTGCTTCAAGACACTTTCGGTTATTCAAAAATTTATTGGGCCTATATACACACATAGACGACTCGCATTTGTTTTAAGCACGTACTACGTATTAAGCTAGAAGATCTGCTTTCGTCTTATACACGGAACTGATGCCTTATTTTAATCGTTGGCTGGTAGCATATCTGCTTGTGTCGTTGTCTAAATACACCTCTCGCGCACAGTCTGGTAAAAATATGGCTTACATCGGCCGATTCGCCACTTTGTCCCTATACAGGATTTAATATTACCTCAATAACATAAGTAATTTGGTTAGTTTACGTCAGTGACAGAATTAAGCTCTGCAGTCTTATATCTACAAACCAACATTCAATAACGAATTACTCATTTCGCTCTGTGTATTAAAAACTTAACCACGTTTCTTTGCTGCTTTCGACAGGTTTTATTTGTATGTAAAACATTCCTTTTATCCATATGTTTCATTTTTATCAGAATTTTGAATCCGTTCTGTTTACAAATAAGCGTGCCTAGAAAACGATCGAGTCTCTCTGATACACAAGACCGGCTACAAGGTTCAGCACTGTGCGGCCAGTAAGCTAAGGCAACGGAGTTTATTCACAAAGCGATCCCACAACGATTCCATGTTCACTGACGGAGGTCCGGAACCACTGAAAGTGATACCATGCAGAAGCTCTTCTATAACGCCCGTTGAGAAGCACGGATATTCAGGGAGAAGAGAAATTCGCGTGCTCGCACTTCGCATGGCCATTCCTCATATGCTAGCAATAAAAAAATGCCTCTCACAAAATTTGGTCCTGCGAATATTTCCGGTCGTCATCACCGAATTCGTCCAAATTTATGGTACGTGTAGGGCGTGGTGAGATACGAAAGCGCACCAAGTGGGAACCCCAGATGGATAAGCGTTTAGGAAATAAAATGAATTTTGACACGGATCTATCACCATATGCACCTTAGCAGCTGTCCCTATGAAAGGCTATTTACAAAGCAGTGTTTGGCTCAAAGGTAAGGGATCGGATTTTTATTGAAAGGTTAAAAAAAAAAAGTTCAAATGTTTGTAAACCTATCGGACCAAACTGCGTGGTCATCAGTCCGTAGCTTACAAACTACTTAAACCTAGGTAAACTAACCTACGGATAAACACACACACCCATGCCCCAGGGAGGACTCGAACCTCCACGGCGAACAACCGCGCGCTCCGCAGCGAGACGCTTTAGACCGCTCCGCTACTCCACCGCGGCGAAAGGTTCACTAATGAATGTCATTCCAAGCATGTGAATGTCATTCAATTTTTACCTCTCAATCTACTTTATTCTGTGATTTCAAATTTATACTGACTTTTTGATCACCCGGTATAAAGGATGTTTTGTTCCTTCTCTCCTTGTGTGAGATCACTCTCACTGTTGTCCTTTTATTGATCTTCGTTTGGAACCGGGTTTGTGTGTCTTACAGTATTCTGATTTTCTCGGTCTTTTTTTTTTCTTTAGGTCATATACTGTAATTTCCAGTTCTCTTATATCTTCCTAAATTTCAGTGAGCCTTTTAATGTTGCTCTTAGTATTCCACAATTATTTTTTTATTCATTATGTTTTCTTGGGTTCATATGAGATGCCCAAAGAATCACATGCATTTCCTTCTGACAGTGCTCATTACTGGTTCTATTTTCTTATATACTATTTCATTTGAAGCTATTCCCCAATGTCCATTTAATTGATAGTTTATGTATACGTGTTCTAATTATTCATCTTTCTGTCTTTAGCATTCTTTCCATTTCTGCCGTATTCGTAGTTTTGAATATGGTTTCAGCTGCAATGTTATTTCTGGTTGTGTGTTTTGTAATGTTTTAATGTTGAAACTATAGACAGGATTTTTGTTGTATATATTGTTGGTAATACAGTTTGAATGGTTCAGTATTTTTATTTTATTTTGCCACGATGCTTTCTCATCTAGAATTATATCTCCAAAATATTTAAATTTATCAACAATTTTGATTTCCTGTTCTCCTATTGTAATTCTGTTTGCAAGTGATGGGTCAGTTACCAAAATCTCTATTTTTCAAATGTTATTTTAAGGCAAATTTTCTGTGCTATTTCTTACTGTTGTTTGATTTCTTGAACTATGTTTCCTAGGAGAGCAAACTGAGAAGTAGATCCCGATTATTACTTACTTAAATTAGTGTTATAATCGAGACCAAACCGTACTTGAAAATATGGGTTATTCAGAGATACGGAGCGAAGTGGCGCAGTGGCAACACACTGGACTCGTATTCGGAAGGATGGTGGTTCAAATCCACCTCCTGCCATCCACATTTAGGTTTTCCGTGATTTCCCTACATCACTCCAGGCAAATGTCGGGATGGTTCCTTTCAAAGGGCACGGCCGATTTCCTCCCCCCCCCCCCCCAATCCTTCCCCAAAAATCCGAGCGTGAGCTCCGTCTCTAATGACCACGCTGTCGACGGGATGTTAAACCCTGCCGTCCGCGGTGGCCGAGGGGACTGAGGTGCTTCAGTCACGGTCTGCACGGCCACTACGGTCGGGGGTTCGAATCCCCCGTCGGGCATGGAAATTTGTGCCGTCCTTAGTTGTAGGTAGTTCATAAGTAGTTTGTAAGTTTAGGGACTGATGACCCCGTAGTTAAGTCCCTTAAGCTTAACAATCAAAACATGTTAAACCCTAAGATCCTCCCTATTCAGAAATGAAGTGCTGTACTGGTACCGACGTTAAGCGGTCTGTTTTTCCCACAGCCGGTGTCAGCGAGCAGAGCTGGTGCATGCACCCGTGTCGCATACGCCGGGCGGGCGCTACCTGCAGGAATGCACGGCCAGCATGAAGGGGTGGGGGAAGGGGGGGGGGGGGAAGAAGCCAAGCGCCGGCTAGGGCGTGACCGGAATGCCCGCGGCGTCGCATCGGCTCCTGCAAAGCAAAGGCACCTGTCTGACTGTGTGTGTGTGTGTGTGTGTGTGTGTGTGAGGGGCACATCTTACCGGCCCGACTGCCAGCACTACGTGACACCCCTCACCTCACCCCCTCTTTTCTAACAGATCTCAGGCACACCCACGCGCTTCATATTCTACTCTCGAGAGGACTCTCGCTGGACGAACATCGGAAAGCGTCTCTCTCGGCATGCCAAAACTACACGCCTATTTTTACCCGTGTCCTCTTTCGAAATACCTGAAGTGGTGCACAGAAATCCCGAGCCCCTACCACGCCGTAGCGGAGAAGTGAGGCAACTATCTCCCAACTGAAGCAGCTGATCGCCGCCATTTCCAGGGAAGAATCCTAGTACTGGGATTGTGATTTGAAGTGTATGAGACGCAACAAGAGCAAAATGAAGCACAAAATGTGCGCATTTTTGTTTAAAAAATTTTATTGAGCATTGGAGTCTGTTTAAAAACTATTCTTAAATGAAGAATGAAACTTTCACTCTGCAGCGGAGTGTGCGCTGATATGAAACTTCCTGGCAGATTAAAATTGTGTGCCGGAACCGGGACTCGAACCTGGGACCTTTGCCTTTCCCGGGCAAGCGCACTACCAACTGTGCTATCCCGACACGACTCACGATGCCGCCTCACAACTTTACTTCTGCCAGGAGAGTTTCTGTGAAGTTTGGAAAGTAGGAGGTGAGGTACTAGCGGAAGTAAAAGTTGTGAGGGGGCATCGTGAGTCGTGTCGGGATAGCACAGTCGGTAGTGCGCTTGCTCGCGAAAGGCAAAGGTCCCAGGTTCGAGTATCGGTTCTGGCACACAATTTTAATCTGCCAGGAAGTTTCATTCTTAAATGAAGTTTCCGAATTTCTAAATACGTCTGAATAGACACTCGAAATTTAAGAATGTAATGCTCTTTTCTGACAATGTGAAGCGACTTTTCATCTAGTTATTTACATAAAATGATTGCATGACACTTGTAAAGTAGCAGATAGTGCGATTATTATTTAATTCGCGTTATTTTCTGTCACGTCCTGTTTACTTTTACCCACTACTCTATATGTTTGCACGCTAATTTTTGTATAGCACAATTTTGTCTATATTCCTTTACATATTACATAGAATTTTTCCTTCAACTTGCCAGAATTTGGATATGAATATTTGTAATAACCCATATAATTTTAAATAAGCATTTCATTCGCACTTTAGTTTTTAACAGAGTTAATACCTCTTAAAGTGGTTGAGTATGCAACATTAGCCACATAACGGTATTAGTTTTCCATTGTGGTTCGTAACGTTTGTCTAAGTCTATACACTATTGTTGGTTCAACGTAGTCGTCAGAAGTTCTGGCCGCCTAGTGCAATCTTTTTATTTACAATTCTGTAGTAAATAAATACTGCAAGCAGCCACAAATGTTTTGTAAATCAATTTATTTCACGATACTAGTTTCGGGCCTGCGCTCGACGACAGTGTTCATTTCAGGTCTACATTGGTGCCCTAAAATAACAAAGTTATGTCGACCTGAAATCAACACTGCCGTCTGATGATAGGCTCAGCCCAGAAACTAGCATGGCGAAATAAATTGATTTAGAAAAATCTTGCGGCGGCTTGCAGTATTTATTTACTAAACTATTATTACGAAAACAGCTGCGGCATTCTCTAACAAAAAAAGGATAAAATAAGATCTTTTTATTTGGCTCCATGTGAGCAACTTCCGTGTCGATGATGATGAGGACGTCATCATGAAAGTCACAAAACATCCATTCCCTCAGGCGGAAATCGAATCCATGACCCCTGTAGTTTGCGACGCTGTCCACTCGGCTACAGAAAAATGTCCAAACAAGGATGGTTTCCCGTCTCTGTAAGCCACATATTAGTTCTCCTTTTCGTCACTGAACCAATTACACGTTAGATGCTGATGAAGTCGGGTCTGAACGCTTTTCTGGTCTGCCTTCACGCTATGTCTCCCTTGCATGTTCACCGCTCCTTTACTTGCAATGTTTTCGGCCGTGTTTCACCCCTTCCTGCCGTTTTCATGAAACAGAGACTTCCCTCTTATTCAAATGTAGATCGATTCACCGATTACTGCAACCATCTTCTTTGAGCCCAACTACAGTCCTCTATCAAATCTGCTTATAAAGTTCACGCACCTATCTCCGAGGCATAATAGTTGTACTGTTCAGTTGAGCGCTTGGGATTAAATTCGCAAAGAGTTTCACCAATGACCTTTCAGCGGACTTTATTGCATACGGGAGTCTGCAGAAGGTGCTGGAATTAGAAAGCAAATACCGACTGTGGACGTTCACAACACTATGTAAGGGTGTTTTTTCATATGGAGACTTTTGCATTAGCTACTATAAGTGATATGTTTTCGGGTTAGGTAGTACCGCCACCTTTACGCTGCGCCAGGATGCCTATATTCACCGAGATCAGGGGTGAAGCGACTACTCCGACAGAGCGCTAGCAGAAGAGGGAATTTTAGGAAGTACAATGGTCGTCTATATGGCCAAGCGTCGTCCACATGCGGCCATGCAAAGTAAACAGAAAACACCCGTAGTGCAATGTTTGACTGTTGTGTGGAACAACTGTTCGATTCTGAGGAAAATGAAAACACCACCCTGAGTACTTATTAAGGTATCACGCATAGTAACATTTGCACTTATACATGTTACACCCTGTATACACTTGTTGTTGCCACTATATTTCGTATAGTTTTTACTTTCCTGTTGAGTTTCAAAATAGACTTCATACTTGTTCAACATTTGAAAATCCAACGTTTGAAGCCTTGTCAGCATGTCGAAACAATGAGTTATAGTATGGACAGGTTCAAATGTTTCTAAGTCTATAGGACTTAACTACTGAGGCTTACAAACTAGTTAAGCTAAAACTAACATAAGGACAAAACACACACACACACACACACACACGAAGGAGTTCTCGAACCTCCGACGGGGAGCAACCGCGCGCGCTCCGTAGCATGGTACCTTAGAACGCTCGGCCAATCTACCGGAGCTATAGTAAAAATATAATGCCCTCATCATTGAACGAGGGGCTATATTCGAAATTCAATGTTTGTTAGTCTATGGGATAAAACGACTATCGTCGTCAGTCCCTACGATTACAAACAACATAATCCAACCTAAGGACAAAACTCATACCCAAGCCGAGGGAGGACTCGAAGTCCCCGACATGGAGCCCAGTACCGCTCGGCCATTCCCTTTTAAAATTCATAAAAAAACGCAGTTCGTAGCTAAAATCGCTATTTTCGTCATACATAATAAATGACCAACAGCCACGCAGTAATGGCCTCGGTGTAATGCACAGTGTGTGTGTGTGTGTGTGTGTGTGTGTGTGTGTGTGTGTGTGTGTCGCTGTTAGATTTATAAACATTTGAACATTTTTTGAAATGACTAGTATAGCTACCGTTGACGAAGTGTGTTCGTCTTTCTATTATAGTAACAACGTTGATGCAGAATTCGATGTACGACTCACTTTCATCTGCGTAGTGTAAAAGGAAGGTAATTAAAAGTTATAAGACCCATTGAAATAGACATCACAGACACGACAAAGGGACGTTTCGTTGTGAAAGACCCTCAGGAATTTCTTTCGAGCATTTTAGGGAAATCAGAGAAAAAGTAACCAGAGCTTCAAGATGGAGATTTAAATCCTGGCCTACGTCAAATCGAATCTATTTTCTTAAAACGTACTCAATTTGGTTGCTTCTGCGTCTTTTATTTAGGCAACTTGTCACAGTGGTTTTATACCCAACCTGTGACGTACTGCGAAATGTTTGTAAACCTATGGGATCAAACTGCTACGCTCATCAGACCCTAGGCTTAAAAACTAGTTAAACGTAAGTGCACTAAGGACAACACACACACACACACACATACACACACACACAGTCACACACACACACACACACACACACACACACCTGCCGGAGGGATGACTCGAACCTCCGGCGGGATAGGTCGCCCATGACGTAATGCGAAAAGAACCACGTAACAGATTGAGATGTTGGGCCACAGGTAATTACTTAATTCTAACTGAAAGACACAGCGGGTATCCCATGCGTGCAGCGCCGATTTAGATTGTGATCCGTGACAAGAGATCAGAACGAATCACATGGACAGTACGTATTGTCTCCTCTAAAGGGCGATGCGTCATGCTGTGGAACCCCCCCCCCCCCCCCCCGATATGTCGGGTGTCAGGCCAGGCTGATTGCATTCATATGGGGGCAGCACGTGGCTGACAAATGGAACGCTTTCCCCGAGATCAAAATTGGACCGCTCCCTTTGCGCGTCACAATAGGCGATTCCCTTTCACTTACTCTGCCAGCTTGCGATTCTACACTGTAGGCCAGAAAACAACAAGGCTGATTTGATAGGTTATGCTTCTTTAATCGCTTACGCAATTCAAATAAGATTCTGGAATGGTTGATTAAGGCTACATAATTTATGCAGTCTGTTAATGAAGTAAAATAAATGTAGCGTATTCTTTATTGTAGATTTTTATAGTATTTATACTTTCTTAAATTGTAATATCTGCTTTGTATGAGTTACAAAGTGTCTTATTATTTGAGCCTTTCGCTTATTTGATCCAAACGTATCGAACAAGCTGAAAATAAAATTTATATACAAATTCCGCCATAAATCTACAAAAGAAATTTGAATCACTTTAGTATCCTTTTGAGAATAACAAAACATTAGTGTAAAACGTCTAATTTGGCTACTTCAGAATAATGTTCCAGCGAAAAACTATCACGAACAGTATAAACAATCTTGAAAAACGGAAAACTACAATTCTGGACCATTTACGATGAAAAGTACACCGGCAGCCAATTTCAGCGTTAAGCATGTATGAAGAAAAAGTATCACCTATACTACAATGTACAGAATAATCGTTATTTAAAATTATCAACAATGAATAAGCCGACTAATGCGTAGTTTCGACAATTTAGAGAGAACTTTTTAAGAATTGACTTATTCAAGTACAATAGATTAGTAAGAAGAAGATAGCTGTATTTTTATCAAAAAGTAAAAATTCGATGTAGCGAAGATTTAAATATTTTTCGAAATAGTGACATTAATGATCATAGTAGTTAATCAGTAGCACAAGGTGTACTAAAGTTAATAGTATTTATGACCATTTACATTGTGTTCTGAGAGAAATACGACTAAGTTAGAGGGAAAGACGGGTACTAAGTATTATGTAAAGAACCTAGAGGGAATTATATGACATGAATAAAGTTCTCATATTGTAAGGATGCAGTTCAAATGTTTGTATAGCTTATGGGACTAAACTACGGGGTCATCAGTCCCTAAACTTACAAACTACTTATGAACTAGCTAACACTAAGGACGGCACAAATAGCCATGCCCGAGGGGGGATTCGAACCCCCGACCGTAGTGGCCGTGCAGACCATGACTGGAGCGCCTTAGTCCCCTCGGCCACCGCGGCCGGCAAGGATGAAGTCTTTCTTCCATAGTGTTCATTATATATACTACGTACAAGAATCAAGAGGGAACAGTCAAACTGCAAGACCTAGAAGAAATTACTCTGGTTAAAAATGGTGTAATATAGTGATGCAGTCTTCCATACTGTTAACAATATAGTTAACAATATGCCACGAAGTAGTAATGGTAGAAATTAAGGGAAGGTTCAACAGCGAGAATTAAATTCAGTGACAAAGAATAGCCAATTATTGATATGGTGTCTGTTCTTTCGAACATGTCCGAAAGAGCAGACACCGTTGGTTGACATTAACGGCCGTAATTTTAGGAATTCGTGGTCTCTAGGGGCCAGATCGTTCTCATTTGTGCGATCCAATAGCCCTCCGCAGGTAACGATGTGCTGATACTTCTGGTCGTGGCTAATCAGGCTTGGGACTAACTTCGCGGCAACACGATGCACTGCATAATGCTGTGTCACTTTCATGATGTGATTCAACTGGCTACACTGTTCTAACATTTCACGTACAGCCAGTCTTCGATTGAGACGAATAGTTTCTTCGAGGTTCGTGAAGTGAGCGTCGTCCGTAGGCGTCGAAGGGCGTTCTGAACGAAGGTCATCTTAAACTTGCGTTCGGCCATTTTTAAATACCGTACGGCTTAATCACTCATCACTATATGCTTCCTGAATCAATTGGTGTGTTTCTGTAATACGTTTCCCTGAGTTTCAAGGAAAATTCAATGCAAACGCGCTGCTCTTGTAAATCTGCCATTTCGATATTACAAACTGTGCGCCACAATGTTTTCCCGATACAAGACTTGAAGTCTTGCATGATTCATCGGGTAAGTCACAGTTATAATTTTACAGCGAGTCTGCATCTTTTTTTCCGCCGCAAAAGATACCTCGCTGTTTGAATTTCTTTCATTCTTTCTCTGCGAAAGAAAGACGTTGAGTCTTTGTCTGTTCTGCTCGAAGGAAGGACGTGTGTATTCCCGCGCCTGCAAATTCCGAATTCTTAACGTAAGTGTGACTGTTTCCGAGATTAATGTGAATAAATTGGGGTTAAAACTACCTTTGAAATGCTTATTAATTTTTTTTCACTCGCACTCTTTCCCATCTTTGGCGTTAATATTTGAGTGCTTATTCTTATGGTGATTCTGACGCCATTATGGTGAGATGATTCATGTACAATCCATTATAATATTTCGTGAATAATGCAGAAATTCTCTATTTCTCATTTACAATACCAATAGAACCTGCAATTATTCTTTTCTGCTACAATTTAAATTATTTATTATTATTTTCTAATTCCGATAGGTATTGATAAAAATATTTTTTTCCTAATTTCCATTGTTACGATTTCATCGCGAACAATGTGCTCCATTCTATTGTGTATGATTCAATGCTAATAACTGGTCCGTGTCACTCTAGGAAGAAGTTACCAATAAACAGATATTAAATTTACAGCGTAATGGGCAGAATGTTGCAGAAGCAGTATTGTCTAGAACAATGAGGCAACTTTATTAGCCGCGGTGGAGTAGCCGAGCGGTCTAAAGCGTCTCGCTGCGGAGCGCGCGGTTGCTCGCCATGGAGGTTCGAGTCCTCCCTGGGGCATGGGTGTGTGTGTTGTCCTTAGGTTAGTTTACCTAGATTTCAGTAGTTTGTAAGCTACGGACTGATGACCACGCAGTTTGGTCCGATAGATTTACAAACATTTGAACAACTTTATTACTAAACTCAGTCTCACAGGCCACCTGGATACTGACCGGCCGCCGTGTCATCCTCAGTTCGAAGGCATCACCGGATGCGGTATGGAGGGGGGCGTGGTCAGCGCCCCGCACTCCCGGCCGTTATGTCGGTCTTCGTGACCGGAGCCGCTACGTCTCCATCAAGTAGCTCCTCAGTTGGCCTCACATGGGCCGAGTGCACTGCCTGCCAAGAGCAGGCATAACACAAGGAAACTATTTGTCTTACGCAGCGTTATGGTGAGTTTGGGAATACGTACACGTTGCAGACTGTGTATCAGAATGTTCTTAATGTTATTTATGTGATTCTCTGAGCAGATTTTAGCTGGTATAAGACAAAATGCGTAATATGAATCATCCGATTCCAATATCGGCAAGATATCTTACTAATAGATTAAAATTGTGCGCCGCAACCGGAACTCGAACCTGGGACCTTTGCCTTTCCCGACACGACTCACAACTTTACTTCCGCCAGTACCTCTCCTCCTACTTTCCAAACTTCACAGAGACTCTCCTGCGAAACATGTAAGACTAGCACTCCTGGAAGAAAGGATGTGGTGGAGACATGGCTTAATTTGGAAAGTAAGAGGCGAGGTACTGGCGGAAGTAAAGTTGTGAGGCGGCATCGTGATAGCTCAGTCGGCAGCGCGCTTGCCCACGAAAGGCAAAGGTCCCAGGTTCGAGTCCCGGTTCCGGCACACAATTTTAATCTGCAAGGAAGTTTCATAAAGTTTCAATCTTACTAATAGTTCATACGTATCTTATATCAAAACAGATTTGTCTGTGAATCACATAATTAACAGTAAGAACATTGTTAAACGTAGTGTTCAACGTGTACGTATTCCCAAACTTGGTACAGCGAAGGAAGACAAATAGTTTGCTTGTGTCATGACTACTCTTGGCAGGCAGCGTACAGGCCTTGTATATAGGTGGCGTTGGGTGCATCCCGCTTGCCAACAGCGATTGGCAGAGCCGGACGGTTTCTCATCCAAGGGCTAGCCAAGCCCGACAATGCTTAACATCGGTGATCTAACGAGAACCGGTGTAACCACAGCGGCACGGTCGTTGGCAAGGTAATTTTATTCCTAATGTTTATAGATGACTTATTTACAACCTTAATGTTCAAATTATGTACCAAATTGTAATCAGTTATCAGTTTTAGGCCTTAATTAAGGTTCAACTATTTTTCAAAAGTTTATTCGGAATATTTTAGAAAGTCTTGAACTTTATAAAAAAAAAAAAAAAAAAAAAAAAAAAAAATCGATAAAACAAACAGAGGCAAACAGGCAGAAGCATTATAGACTGAACAAAAACCAACAGACATACAGATCTGAAACATCCGGCAGTTACATCTTCCAGACAGACGTGAACTCGGATGCCAACCGCGGTTCGCAGCAGTATTCCATTGGAGCGAAACTGCTAACGTTGCGGATTTTTTAGAACAGACCTCGTACAGAGCATCTGCTTAGATTAACGCACGAATTTCGGAAAACTGCTAGCCTAGGTGGTACGCCAGTAACGCTTTACGTTGTTTCTGCTGCTAATGAAAATAAAACTGCCAGGACAGAAGAAGAAAAATGGATTTCGCTCGAGGGAAGCGAATCGGGAAATCAAGTTTTTCTTGGCGCCAAGCACAAAGGAGGAAGTCACGACGTGGTTTACGCAAGCGCCACCATTGAGTGGGAGGGCGCAGCGGTCGCGGCCACAGATGAATGGGTCGCAGATGCCGCCCCCCCCCCCCCCGCACTTAATAAGTGACAATCGCTTCCGTCCCTCGGCCCTTACGCCACGCCACTATCCGCGTGAGACTCGTGCTGGAACAATGGCCGCGCTATTATGACTCGGCGTGCTGAATGCTGTTTCGGCGCGCGATACCATCGCAGCTGCGAGATTTATCGCGGGCCAGGTTGCGAAGCTGCCGCTTCAACAGGAGGAAGCCGAGAGATAGAGTGCTGGCCACGTTCGTGCATCGGAGGCCAGTTCGTTGTCTTCTGTATCGATAGGCAGAGGAAGATAATGCCAATAAATATGGAATAATATGGCAGTGTTTCTGTGGTGGCTGTAATACATTGCTGGAATGTATGAAACACTTCATCTAGAAGGGTATCATTGGCGTCTCTCATGAGCACAAATGAGAAGTCTACATATGTCCATTGGAACAACTTTCATATACCACGTACAGGGTGTTCCAGTTATCGTGTTCACACAAAATATCGCTGGAACAACATCATCTATTGTAAAACGACTTTCACTGGTATCAATGTAATGCAAGGACCCTTACATGTAAAATCGAAAATTCTAAACCAAAAGCATATGCAGAAGATTAGGTAGGTAGATCGCAGAACTAATAGAAGGTACTGAACAAAATTGGGAAGGAAAGAAATTTCTGCCATATTTGACTGAAAGAAGGGATCGATTCAAAAATGTTCAAATGTTTGTTAAGCTTAAGGGACTTAACTGCGGGGTCATCAGTCCCTAAACTTACAAACTACTTATGAACTACCTTATACTAAAGGCGACACAAACATCCGTACCCGAGGGGGGATTCGAAGCTCCGACTGTAGCGGCCGTGCAGACTGTGACGGGCGCGCCGCAGACCGCTCGGCCACTGCGGCCGGCAAGGGATCGATTGGCAGGACGCATTCTGAGATGTCAGGGAATCAATTTAGCACTGGAGGGAAGTGTATGGAGTAAAAATCACAGGAGATCACCAAGAGACGAATGCCGTGAGCACGTTAAATCAATGTCGGTTGTCGTTCTTATGAGAATTTGATAAAGCTTACACGGAACAGAGTAGGGTGAAGATTTGCATTAAACCAGTCCCCGGACTGAAGACCACAGCAAGAACAAGAAGTTTCTTTGGCTTATTAAATAATTAGTATTCAAAATAGGCAGTTCAATTTCCGATTTTTTTACTAACACAAACTTGTGTGTTTTTAAATGGACATCCTATATTATTTCATCTGTAATCTATAGCATGACAAATCACATGAACATTGGCGTTGATTGCATCACAATACGCCATTTACATCCGGAGATACTGCGAAGGAAAGTTGACGTTTGAAACACATGAAGATCGCATCTAGCGCGTTCCGATACTGAATCTCAACTCACGGCTGAATCTCAGGACGTGCGCTAGCCGCGCGCTTCGCGTATTTCAAGCGTCAACTTCGCTTCGCATTGCATCGGGATGTAATTAGCGTATTGTGATGCAAATATCAATTAATATGAATAAATAATCCCTGAGACGGATTTACGTCTCAAATATGTCAAAGACATTATTGATAGATGTGAAGCATTGAATTAAAATTTGTGGTGCGGCCGGGAATCGAACCCGGACCTACATGCTTACTAGGCAGACGTCTTAACCGATTTTTTTTTTCTTCTCTCATTTTCGGGCCTCCCATCTCCCCTTCTAGCCCGTACTTTCACTCTCCAGATATGCCTTCTTCGGCTAGGCTTCAGTGCCTTTCTGTAAAATCAAAATCTTTTCTATTCCTATTTTTCTTTTCTTTTTTTTTTTTTTTAACAGAAATATTTCTTCCATGGTATATCCAAGAACTCAGTGTTGCATTTCCTTTTGCATTGGATAAAAGAGGACTGAAAGATGTACTTCTTTCCAATGAGCTTCTTTGTTGAATAGTACATGTTATAAATTATTTAGGATTTTCTGCACCGAAAATTCAAAGAAAACTTAAATCTGTTTATAAACAAAAACTTTTCCTTGTAATTATATATGAGCCACTTAAGAGGCTTTCACTTTAGTAAAAAAAAAAAAAAAAACGAAAGTAATGAAATAAAATTGTGTAGACATTTACTTATACGTCAGTGTTTTCTTTAGAAAATTCGCATATAATATTCGATAATCTTTTATTTGTTCTAACTGGTGGTGTTGTATTGTCAAATACATCAAAAAGTCTTCTTTGCTTTTTTCTTCATTTCTAAGAATGTAGAACACCGCATGTCCCATGATCCAGTTCACAGCATTCCTTTTGACATTTGGGTATGGCACTTCTTCGGGGTGTAATAGTTTCGTTGGTGTTATAGAGTTATCTGATGTTCGTAGTATAAGCGAGAGTACATGCCGAACATAAACCCAAATATCCTTGATTTTGTCACATGTAAATTTGTGCTCGTCTGTGTCTATCAAGTCACACGTGCTGCAATTTGGTGATTCCGCCAAGCGTATGGTATGTATCCGTAAAGTCGTCGGTATCTTCCTGTTGACTGCTAAATACCAAGTAGATCTTACGTGCGTGGGTAAATTGCGGTCGTGAATATTCTCCCATACCTTCTTCCAGTTAAAATGATTATACTTCTGTTCTATCACGTTTCTCGGTTTTCTGTCTATCAAGTTGTTGTATTCTTCACTTACTTGTTGAATGTTTTTCTGGGGAACTGCCCTGCGCATGTAGCTGTATTCAATGAGAAAATGTTTGAGGTGATACAGCTCGTTCGGGATGTGGCGCACATCTACTGGCGGGTCCATGCTGATTGGGGCTATTTCATCCAGAAGATGAGCTACCAAATTGTTGGCAGAAACTTTCCATTGTCGGTAGGTCTTGCAGATGTAAAGCGCCTGTGCCTTACTGTAAACATCTATGAGATTAAGGCCGCCATCTTTGTGCATTAGAGTAAGGGTTTCATATTTCACTTTGAAAATCTGATCTTTACTAACGAAGTGGCCGAGCGCTGCGAGCATTCTCTTTCCCATCTCCTTGGGTAACGGCAGAACTTGAGCTACATAGTTCACTTTGGCCGTTATGTATGTATTAACAAGCCGAACTTTTTGTATTTCATCGAGGTTTCGCAGGCTGTGAACTTGTATTCCGGCTCTCATACTCGTCAATATTCTTTTGTAATTGAGGGCAGCCGTTTGTCGTATATTTCGTGTGTAAACTATACCTAGACATTTCAATCTGTCCGTTTCCGTCAGTTGTCCTTCCACTCTGATGTTATTGCCACTTCCAATGGTCATAATTCGTGACTTTACGTTGCTCAGTTTGGCCGCAGATGCAAGTTCATACTTTTTAATAATGTCAAGAGCGGTTTGGAGCTCCTGTTCACTTCTTACTACAAGTCCTACGTCGTCAGCGTATGATTTGCAGACACTATTTTGCCCATGTATCTGTAATCCCTGCAACCCTTGTGTTAGTGTACGTAAGAGAGGCTCGATGGCTATAGCAAATAATAACACGGACAAGGGGCATCCTTGCCTAACAGAGCTATTGATCTTTATTGGACTGCTTAATAGTCCATTTATATTAATTTTTGATGTGCCATTCTTTAATAAATGCCCGATCATCTCGATGAAATGTGAAGGGAAATTCATCGCTCTCATGGTGTTGTAAAGATAATTGTGATTCACTCTGTCAAATGATTGTTCAAAATCAAGGGACACTATTGCACATCTAATTTTACATGTCTCAGCTGTCGCTATTATGTCCCTGTAATCACTTAGCGCGTGAAAAATTCTTCTGTCTTTGCCTACACTTGTTTGATACGGTCCTGTGACAGTGTTTATAACTGCACGGAGACGTTGCATCAGAATTCGCGTGAAGATCTTGTAGTCGCTGTTCAAAAGCGTTATAGGCCTGAGATTGCTGATGGACTTGCCTGCTGTGGTTTTGGGAACGAGAACCACGGTCCCCTCGCAGAATTCTTTGGGAATGTGTGTACTGTGGTTCATAAGTTCATTACATATGCTCGTTAGTTTACTGAGCAGTTTTTGTCTGAACGTTTGATACAATTCTGCCGGGATACCGTCAGGTCCGGGTGATCTATTTTGTGGACTTCTGAGTATCGCGTCTTCTACTTCGTCTTTTGTGATTTCGGCAGTGAGGCTGTTTGCTTCTTCCGGACTGAGTCTTCCTGGTACCCGTGTCGTGAAGTCCTTTTGTGCCGTCTCGTCTGTAGGTTTCGTGGCTAGGAGCTCTGAAAAATGCTTCTGTATCTCTTCCTTTATGTCGCGTTGATTGGTCAATAATCGTCCATCACTGGCCCTCAGCTCGGTAAGAATTTTTCTGCTTTTCCTTTTATGTTCCTGTATGAAATGGTATACAGAAGTTGTTTCGTCTTGGGCGGTATTGTGCTGCCGTGACCGTATTTTGCATCCTTCTAGTTGTTTCCTCTTTAAATTGATTATTTTAGCTTGAATTCTCTTAATCTGTACATAATTATTAATTATTGCTGCATCCCGTTTATACAATTCTCGTAGACACTGAAAATAAAATTCTACTGTTTTCTTCTGCCACTCATTCTTCTCCCGTGAGTAATTTTTCATGGTTCTCGTTATTGCAGGTTTAGCGCATTTAATCCACCAACTGATCGGTGAGCTGAACTGAGTGAACCGTTTTTCGCATGCTTCCCACGTAGTGTGCACGTAGTGCACGACATCCTGGATCCGACAAGTGGCTTACGTTAAGTTTCCACTGACCTCGGACCTTATAGGTCCCTTGTTTCTCCAAATTAATGGTACACATAAAAGCTGCATGATCTGAGAAGACGGTGGGCCATATTTCCGAATGTAGGATACATTCCTTAAGATCAGCTGATGCGTACATCCGATCTAAACGACTTGCCGAGTGATTCGTGACGTGCGTGAAGCCAGGCATGTCACCATACGTATACTCCCAGGTGTCAACAAGTCCTAACTGATTGACAATGCTTTCAAGCTCAACTGATTTATTATAATTTGGCGTCTGATCCTTTGGGTGTATGACACAATTAAAGTCCCCGGCAAATATTACATGATCATGTCCGGTCCCAAAGAGTGGTACTATTCCGTCTTTGAAAAATTCTTCTCGTTGCCGTCGTTTTCCAGTTCCTGAAGGCGCGTAGACATTGACTATTCGGGTGTTGTTTATCGTACATGCTATTCCTCTGCTGTTAGGTAGTTTCTCTATTCGTCTGACTATAATACCTTCTTTTGTTAAAATGGCTGTTCCGAGTTCAGTAGTATAGCCAGGGTTAGCTATAACATTATATCCTGTTATTTGATCCAGATCAATTGCATCTGTCACTTCTTGTAACATAACGATGTCTATATCTGCGGCATATATCACGTCCTGGAGAAGTCGCAATTTGAGTGCGCTCCTTATCTTGTTGATGTTTATTGTGGCTAACCGATATGCTTGTAGTTCGGTCATATTATATTGGTAATGATTTATATTTGTTTTAAATTCTAAACTGTCTGTAATTCTATCATTCTTTCTATGTTTCCTTCTATCTTACTACTAACAAATTTCAGTTTAATAAAAGTCTGGGTCATCAGTTACTGCTGTGTCTTTCGCCGGGGAAGGTCTATTGTCGTTGGTTCTGTGTTCTTCAGTCTTCGGTGTCATGTCATCATTCGTCTCCATCAATTCTTGATCTTGGTCGGCATCTTCATGATCGTCAGCCCCGTTTTGAGGTAGGTTACCTTTCCGTTTTTCCTTTTTCCACTCGGTGAGGTCAGGAGGTTGTTCTTCACAGTCCGCTTTAGTTTTTGTCGTCGTTTTCATCTTCACAGAGTTTCCAGACGTTTCCGTGATGCCGCCGTAAGAGTCTTCCGTTCGTGACTTTTTGACGGTTTTTTGGCTGCTGTCAGGCGTTTTCCCCGTTGTGTCGTTCGACTTCTGTCGCAACTGTTTTGCTTTCTCTCGCAGTGCAGGTGCGGTTTTTTCAGCTCCCTGGTGGGCAATCCGACGTTTTTTATTGTCCGTAGATTGTTTATCTGTAGACGATTCACCGGACGTAACTGTTTGGAAGTCGTGCTCCGTCTCCTGCTCATTGTTTAATCCCTCATTCGGGGCTTCTGTATTTGTACTGTCGTGCTCAAGAGCCGCAGACTGACGTTCTTCGTTTTCTGCTGACAGTTCTACAGCAATTTGCCCATCATTATATTCTGGGGCGTCGGTTTCCATTCCGATTTCCTCAATTTGTTCTTCGATATTAGGTACTTCCAGCTCTGCGGTCGTAGCCTCAGGTGCGGACGCACGAGCTGCCGCAACGTAAGTCAGCGGTAGCTGCGACATCGTGTTCTGAACCACTGCTTCTCCTGTTGGCAGCTGCGCCACTCTCCTTTGCATACATTCAGCACGAACGTGTCCTGTACCATCACATCCTGCACACGTTCTAGGTTGTCCTTCATATATCACAATAGCTCTATGGCCACGGACACTAATATAAGAAGGTATGTGTTTGATTATATCGATTTTGACCTGCCTCACACCATTAAGGACCTTAAATTTGTGAGCACCTGTCCATCTCTCTGCGACATTACTGATAACGGTTCCATAGGGTTTCAGAACAGCATTTATATCGTCAGCGGTAATATCGAATGGCAGTTCGAAAATGCGTAGTGTTCTAATGCCAAACCCAGCATGACTCACTCTAACTTCGCCGATATTACCGTCTGAGTGTTTAAATTTCAATTTATCTCCACATCTAACAACAATATCATCACACATCTTGGCATTTTTCAACTTAATGAAGACTGTGCTACTACAGATCGATGGGCAAATTCCAATCATGTCATCCTCTGCTATCTTTACAACCTCCTCCATGAAATTCTCTACTTCAAACGAACTAGGTCTAGCAAAGCTTTTGTCAAACATAAACTTCAACGTGTCGACTCTTACGGGTTCTGCCATGGTTAGTCTAAGTTGAATACATGAGGAAACGCTCTACGGCGTTAAACTCACCAACACAGCGCTCGGCCAGCCGCAGCTGCGACGTAAACAAAACACGTCCTTACCGCTCGCCCGCCGACAGCGGAATGCTCCGTTAGACTACCACACCACTAACGATTAAGGCGCCTTGGAATAGTCTATGTACGATTTCCCTCCACAACACAAACTTTAATTCAGCTTCTTTGTTCCAAAGATAATTGCCACTACTGCCAAGGCTCTCCGTGCAGCGGAATAGCACCTCAGCAATGGACATGGTGGAACAATCCTGTTATGGTGATATAAATATCAATTAATATGAATAAATAATCCCTGAGACGGATTTACGTCTCAAATATGTCAAAGACATTATTGATAGATGTGAAGCATTGAATTAAAATTTGTGGTGCGGCCGGGAATCGAACCCGGACCTCCATGCTTACTAGGCAGGTCATTGTCTTGAGGACTCACTACTGTCGGGGGTTCGAATCCCCCCTCGGGCATGGATAGTTGATAAGTAGTTTGTAAGTTTAGGGACTGATGACCCCGTAGTCAAGCCCCATAAGCTTAACAAACATTTGAATTTCTTGAAGACTACTGTTGCTGAATCTCTCATATCGACTATATTGCAAATGGTCGCTCACATACGCACCGATGATATGTTGCGCATACGAAGCTATAGTGTCATCCATGTGTTCCGTGTGCATCACTTCTTCAGTTTTGCAATGTGCATGATGAGTGATTTCGCGAAAAAATAACTTCAAGTCTGAAGCAAGACCTTTCGCACGAGACGCTCAATATTAATAAGTGTACACTAAAATTGAAGTGCCTTCTTTGAAAACTAATTATTCAACGAAGTCAAAGAAACTTTTGTTCTTCAGTCTTCATTCTGGGGACTTGTTTGATGCACATCTTCGTCGTACTCTCTCCCATTTAACGCGCTTACTGTATTCGCCTCTCGGTGTTGTTCTGCGACTTCTACCCCACACAATTCACTCCAGTGCTAAATTGACGATTCTCTAACATCTTAGATAATATATATTACCTATCGAGCCCTTCTTTCAGTCAAAGTATGGCAGCAATTTCTTTCCTCCGTAATTCTTTTCAGTACCTCCTCATTAGTTGTGCGATCTACCTACCTAATTTTCACCATTCGCCTGTATCCTCTTCATATCTGAACTATTTAACATTCTTGTTTCACTCAACTTAAATGTCTTCAGAAAAGGCTTTCCAACGTTTAAATTAATATTCGATGTTAGCAAATTTCTCTTTTTCTGGAATTCTTTTCTTCCCGTTGCCAATCTGGATTTTATTTCATAGGTACTGAGACAGTCGTATGTTATATTACAGTCCAATCAACAAACCTTATCTATCACATCCATCGTCTTGTTACCTAAGCTAATTACTTCAGCATGGTGATCTTCTTAGACTACATCCCCTTAACCTAATTTTGCACTTGTAAATAGAAATCTTAGACGCTCAAGACAGTCTCAATTCCGTTCAGTTGCCCTTCCTGGTTCTTTGCTATCTTTAACAGAATTACAGTGTAACCAATAAAACTTTTTGTTTCTTCTTCATGAACTTTAATTCTTTCTCGAAATTTCGTGTTCCTTTTCTTCACAGATTGCTCAATTTACAGTTTGAATAGCTTTGGGGAAATGCTACAACCCTGTCATACTCCATTCTCAACCACCGCTTCCCTTCCATGCCTTTTGACGCCAATAGCTGTTTAAGTTGTACCCTGGTCAACACTATTAGGAATTCATTTGAGCTATCTAGGTTCTGTTGTCATCGACATAATGAACTAAAACGGTTTGACGTCTTTTGTCGGTTCTACTAAGTTGAGACATCAACATTACAGCAACCGAGATAGTGGTAGTAACAGAAATATGCTGCAGAGGAGGTTAGTATTGACTTCTGTTTACCAAATGAATTACACAAACAATTGCGTTCAGATAGTGTAGTGAGCAGGAAGTAGAATGCAAAAACAACGTGACTTACCCGAAGCTATGGCATGGAATGACGCCGGGTTCTGTTCAGAGATGAGTCAAGATTTTGTTTCCAGTCGGACTATCGGCGTCCCCTCATCTGCAGAGAACGACGAAACATCCTGTTTGTGCAGGATACATTACCGTATCATGGTGCTGGACGAATGGTGTGTGCTGCAGTCATTATTGTCGTTCAAAATTGTGCTTTGATTGCTGAGAGGTAAAGGGACGAGATCATTGATTGGATTTTTTTTTGTGTCCTCTGCTAGGAGGGGTTCCTTCTGTTAGATGATAACGTTCGTTCCCACAGCTGCAGTGGTCGACAACATGCTTGAAGCTGAGATTGTCAACCGGACTTAAGCACGATTGATGATTATGTCTGGGATGCACTTCACAGACGCATTGAAGCCAGATCAGCACCTCCCACAGGGATTACAGAGATGGATGTTGCACTCATGGAGGAGAAAATATCCTTCAAGAGCTGATTGATAATCTCATGCTGTCCATGCCATGGAAGTGTGCAACTGTACTGGCTGTTCGAGGTGATAGGACACCATATTAGAAGGGAACGAGAATGAAATTTTCACTACTCAGTAGCCCCTGGTACTTCGCTCTAAGTAAAAGCAAAGTAAACCTCAGTAAAAGAGTTGAGACAGCCAAATATCGTTCTGTATAACACAAAAATAAAAATTATAATCAATATGCGAATCAAATACGTTACCATATGTATATTGTGTCTATATCTCACCTCTCCCCTAATTGGTTTGAGGAGCGTAAATGACCTTTCGTTACCTATATTTTACCCTGTTGACTTCAGAATTTGAAGGAGTGTATTCCAGTCAACATTGCGAAAAGCTCTCTCCAAAATGTTCAAATGTTTGTATAGCTTATGGGACTTAACTACGGAGTCAACAGTCCCTAAACTTACCAACTACTTATGAACTAGCTAACACAAAGGCGGCACAAATATCCATGCCCGAGGGGGGATTCGAACCCCCGACCTTAGTGGCCGTGCAGACCGTGAATGACGCGCCGCAGTCCCCTCGGCCACCGCGGCCGGCGCTCTCTCCAAATCTAGAAAAGCTAAAAATGTAGATCTGCTTTTTGTAGTCTGTGTCGCCTCACACAAATGTTCCCCGAGGTCGGTATCTATCCGATTTTCCATTCTTCTGTAAGCAATTCACGTTAAAATTTTGCAACTTTTTACACTTGTCTGCGACAGCTACCCTTTGGATTGGGATTGTTACTTTTTTTAAAGTCTTGACAATATTTGACCTATCTCATACGTCTTGCAAAGGTACGTTCTTATGTATGCGCATAAAATAAAAATCAAGTGTATCCGTTAACAACGGTAAAAGGAAGTAGATGCGCGCCGACAGTGGAATACAGAGAAATGACTCAATTATCCTTCTATCAGGCACTTAAGTGTGTATTGCAAAGTACTGATGTAGATGTAGATGAATGTAGTGGCTTACAGTTTAAAGTAGGGCGGGACCTTGCGTCTATGATAAAACTTTATTACTTTCTTCACCACCCTCTCCATCTCTCTCTCTCTCTCTCTCTCCCTCTTTCTCTCTCTTTATCATCTCTCTCTCTCTCTCGCTCTCTCTCTCTCTCTCGCTCTCTCTCTCTCTGCGCGCGCGCGTGTGTGTGTGTGTGTGTGTGTGTGTGTGTGTGTGTGTGTGTGTTCGCGTCTAAGGCGTGGGAGAGCGGAGCAGCGAAGCCACCCAGCTGGTATGATATATCATTTCCGCTCTGCGCTGTCTCTTCAGAACAAAAAGATGGCATCTCACGTGCATTAAGACGGCTGTGAGCGGAAGGCGTGTGTGAGAAATGTGCGTAGAGCAACAAATGGCCTCGCCTCGCAGGCGTGGGAACCGCAGCGCCACCAATTCGCCGCCCACTGCGAAGGACAAGCAGGACAAACTGCGGGCCAGGGTCCTAGGCGAGGCGGGGGACTTTCCTCATGTCCTGTCATGTCCTCTGCGGCCACGGCCCTGCTCACTCTCACAGTTTGGCACTCTGACAGCGGTGGACACGGCCAGTCCAAGGTCACTCGGTGACCACAGTGCCAAGTATGTAGAACAAACAGCTTATTCTTGCTGTTGTTTTAAATCACTGATTCCCAAAGATCTACTCCAACTCGCATACAAGTCTTACGCTGCGAAAACGTTTCACTGCCTCAACAGGACAAAAGTGACTTCTACTTCAAGTAAGGTAAAGGTAAAGCAGTCAACAATCCGAAGATTGGTTTGAACACCACAGTGCTTTACTAGGCATGGTCCTATTTGGAGGTGGTATGCCGTTGCCTTCCTCCGACCTTCGAACTGACTTACCCAGCCAGTTATAGGGGGACCTACAGTTTAACGTGGGTTCCGAACCACGGTGCTACTCGGTATTTTTCACATGAGCAATACTGCCAGAGGTGAAAGAAGTGGAAAGTGACAGATAAAAATCCTAGGACCTGGTGGGATCGAACCCGCGACCTTTGGATTTTTAGTCTGGCACTCTACCACTGTGCAACCGAGGCGCACCTGTAGCACCGAGCAATTTTGAAAGAGCTTATAAAGTAATTCATTGGCTACCTGCTGTCGAGTCTGAGGAAGTTGCAATGTTTTCTGCCCTTTTGTCGCTCTCAGTAGCACAGCCGGAAATGAGAAATTTTGTACTTTTATACCAGCTGTCATCAAAGTAATCAACAAATCTCAAAGAACTTCAGAGGTATCGGTAGCATACGTAATTAAACAGTTGTTACTAGGAGAGTATGTGACGAAACGTCGGTCTTGTACTGCCTCTTAAAACAACGAAAATTAAGATGCGTGTGACTCGACGGTTATTCGTGACCTGAGAAAAAGATTACTTATGTATGTAGTTTACGCTAGCATGCAATGTCCAAGGACACTCGGCGACCACAATGCCAAGTATGTAGAACAAACAGCTTATTCTTGCCGTTGTTTTAAATCACTGATTCCCAAATGTCTACTCCAACTCGCATACAAGTCTTACGCTGCGAAAAAGTTTTACTGCCGAAAACGTTTTACTGCCTCAACAGCCCAAAAGTGACTTCTACTTCATGTAGCGTCTGGCAGTTTTGAAAGAGATAATAAAGTAATTTATCGGCTACCTGCTGTCGAGTCTGAGTAAGTTGCAATGTTTTCTGTTCTTTTGTCGCTCTCAGTAGCACAGCCGAAAATGAGAAATTTGGTACTTTTATACCAGCTGTCATCAAAGGAATCAACAAATCTCAAAGAACTTCAGAGGTACTCGGTAGCATACATAATTAAACAGTTGTTACCAGGAGAGTACGTGACGAAACGTCGGTCTTGTACTGCCTCTTAAAACAACAAAAATTAAGATGTGTGTGACTCGACGGTTATTCGTGACCTGAGAAAAAGATTACTTATGTATGTAGCTTACGCTTGCATGCAATGTAAAACAGTCCGTTTGACTGACAGATTGCTATTAAGCTGTCTTGAAATAAATGCTGGTGGAGAGTTACAAGGTCACGAAACTAAGTAATTCTATATGCTACCCCTTCGACATTTCACAACGCTTGTTAACAAGGTGGATATTTTCATCATGTCAGTCTTAGGCCATAAACAACACGTAACTTTAAAAGATATGGTAGTCTTGATTTTCCGCCGATTGCAGGGAAGAACTAGTCCTTGTAGCAAAGGTTACCATCACACGATAGCATTACGAAGGTCGAACTGCAATTAGAAGATTCCGGTCATGGCGGGGGAAGTAGTTTTCGCCATTTTACTGCGTCCAGAGAAACAAAGACAGCAGAATAATGTGGATGATCACATGATTCAGACCGGAAGGTATAGATTATACACTCCTGGCCATTAAAATTGTTACACCACGAAGATGACGTGCTACAGACGCGAAATTTAACCGACAGGAAGAAGATACTGTGATATGCAAATGATTAGCTTTTCAGAGCATTCACACAAGGTTGGCGCCGATGGCGACACCTACAACGTGCTGACATGAGGAAAGTTTCCAACCGATTTCTCATACACAAACAGCAGTTGACCGGCGTTGCCTGGTGAAACATTGTTGTGATGCCTCGTGTAGGGAGGAGAAATGCGTACCATCACGTTTCCGGCTTTGATAAAGGTATGATTGTAGCCTATGGCGATTGCGGTTTATCGTATCGCGACATTTAATTTCGCGTTGGTAGCGATCCACTGACTTTTAGAATAATATGGAATCGGTGGGTTTAATGTTTGTATAGTTTATGGGACTTAACTACGGGGTCATCAGTCCCTAAACTTACAAACTACTTATGAACTACTTACGAGCTAGGACGGACAAATATCCATGCCCGAGGGGGGATTTTAACCCCCGACCGTAGTGGCCGTGCAGACCGTGACTGGAGCGCCTCAGTCCCCTCGGCCACCGCAGCCGGCGAATCGGTGGGTTCAGGAGGGCAATACGGAACACCGTGCTGGATCCCAACGGCCTCGTATCGCTAGCAGTCGAATGACAGGCTTCTTGTTCGCATCGCTGTAACGGATCGTGCAGCCACGTCTAGATCCCTGAGTCAACAGATGGGGACGTTTGCAAGACAACAACCATATGCACGAACAGTTTGACGACGTTTGCAGCAACGTGGACTATCAGCTCGGAGACCATGGCTGCGGTTACTCTTGACGCTGCATCTCAGACAGGAGCGCCTGCGATGGTGTACGCAACGATGAACCTGGGTGCACGAATGGTAAAACGTCATGTTTTCGGATGAATCCAGGTTCTGTTTATAGCATCATGATGGTTGCACCCGTGTTTGGCGACATCGAGGTGAACGCACATTGAAAGCGTGTATTCGTCATTGCCATACTGGCGTATCACCCGGCATGATGGTATGGGGTGCCGTTGGTTACTCGTCTCGGTCACCTTTTGTTCGCATCGACGGCATTTTGAACAGTGGCTCTACCCTTCATTCGATCCCTTCGAAACCCTATATTTCAGCAGGATAATGCACGACCGCATGTTGCAGGTCCTGTACGGACCTTTCTGGATAAGCAAAATGTTCGACTGCTGCCCCGGCCAGCACATTCTCCAGATCTCTCACCAACTGAAAACGTCTGGTCAATGGTGGCCGAGAATGTGGCTCGTCACAATACGCCATCACTACTCTTGATGAACTGTGGTATCGTGTTGGAGCTGCATGGGCATCTGTACCTGTACACGCAAATCAAGCTTGTTTGACTCAATGCCCAGGCGTATGAAGGCCGTTCTTACGGCCAGAGGTGGTTGTTGTGGGTACTGATTTCTCAGGATCTGTGCACGTAAATTGCGTGAAAATGTAATCACATATCAGTTTAGTATTATAT
This sequence comes from Locusta migratoria, assembly GCA_026315105.1. NCBI lineage: Eukaryota > Metazoa > Arthropoda > Insecta > Orthoptera > Acrididae > Locusta > Locusta migratoria. The sequence goes on from CM048745.1 coordinate 355,791,272, forward strand.
ATTTGTCCGATGAATACCCGTTAATCATCTGCATTTCTTCTTGGTGTAGCAATGGCCAGTGGTGTATTACAAAAATTCCGAGCATTTTATGAAGTGGAGGGAATATGATTTGTTGATCATCCATGTAAAGAATGGGTAGGTTCTTTCTTTACTCTTGGACACTCCTTTCATCTGTTCTTATCTTCCTAGAATTCATCATTATCAAGTACATCCATCACCGCCACCCATGACTGTCACCGAAACCCATCACTGTCACCGACACCCATCCCTGTCACCGAAAACCGTAACAGATACCCATCACCGTCACTATCATCTACATCTACATATATGCTCTGCAAGCCACACTGAAGTACATGGCCGACGGTTCATCGAAGCGCTTTTATGATATTTCTCTATGGTTTCATTCTCTAATAGCTCGCGGGAAAAAGGAACACCTAAATCCTTCCGTTTTCTATCTGATTTCTCGTATTTTATTTTCATGATCATGTCTTGCTACGCAGGTGGGTGCCCACTGTATCGCCGACACCCCACACCGACACCCCTCATCGACAGCCATTACGCATGACCATCCCAGACTTTAATCACCGATATCATCCCCAACATAATCACTCGTATCAATACCAACGTCATCATTGCTATGTCACCACATTGTCACCACATTATTATCGACCAACATCGCTTCTGTCATCGTCCCTGTCGGCGTCAGTATTAGCGTCATTGACACATACAAAACAAAACATGATTCATAGTAGGCTGTATTGTAAAGTTCTTATTTTGTGAATATCTAATTCTTAATAAACGTTAACTTTTCGCTCATTAGATGTATAGCTGTGAATCTCCAACAACAGACAATACCTGCAGTACAATCTACAATTAACAATTTAGACAGACACGAAGACAGTAACATTTTACAAGGAATGCGCCTATGTTTTTAGAGACAAACCCTTCCAACTGACAAAATAGCTCCTAAGATTCTCACTCCAGAGCCATATAAACAGTTCGGATAGTGACCTAGCTGCGCGGAAGTAGCCGACCGGTCTGGAGCGCCATGTTACGGTTCGCGCGGCCTTTGCGTCGGAGGTTCGAATCCTTTCTCCGGTGTGGACGTGCGTGTTCTCCTTAGTTTAGTTTAACTTCGTTTAAGTATTTTTTGAGACTAGGGACTGATGGCCAACGTAGTTTAGTCGCACAGAATTACAAACATTTGATAGTGATCTAAATGATTGTCTTGTACTTGAGACGCAAGTTGCCGAAGCCACTTATAAAAAGACTTCCACTACGCAGGCCAAACATGACCCGAGCTGAGGTTCAACGACCAAAAATGCCACACGATAATCTCCATGTTTGACTTCCTTAAACCCTTACTGTTCTCAAGGTAGAAGTTGAAAAGCGCCGCGGCGGTGAGGCCGAGCGCATTGAGGCGCTATGCTCCAAAACGCGAGGCCATTCTCCTTAGAGGATTCGAATCACCCCTCGGGCATGGGTGTTTGTGCTGTCTTTAGTATAACCCTTTCAGTCCCACATTATGAAATCAGCTTTGGAAAAATTAAAATTCAGTGTTTTCTGTATTAATACAGTGCAGTAAACATCAAATTATGTGTTTTAAAATCTTTGGTCGAGCTATTGATTTTTTATGTCATCTATTCATGCAAAAAGACAGACGTTTGTATCGAGGTATTTTATTACTTAGACATTATTTTGTTGATAGTTAACACTGCCAGATGAATAACGCTATCATAACCTTCGCCACAGCAACAAAGACAAGACAATTCACTGCTGGAATGAAATAAAAGGAACCACACTCAAGCTCACACTCTCAGCCACAAACAGACGGCAACGCAACACGACCTCCAAGATGGACAGATTAATGCTTCATAAAGTGGCTACACGCCGTACCAAGCGGTAAAATGTACTAGAAACATGTTGTTTATCAACAAAAATGCAACTTTAAGGATTGATGCACAAAATAGGTGCAAATCAATTTTTACTACGTTGTTGTCAAGGAACAACACTGTGAATTAAAAGGATATGGTAGTTCATAAGTATAATAACGTAGGCTTCCGCGGCCAGAGTCAGATGACATAAAAGTTTTCGGGGAGTTGTACCGCGTCATGATGTAAGCAGACTATTACTTAAATAGCCGACGTTTCGGCCAACGTTACAGTGGCCTTCATTTGGGTACACCCTGCAACGTTGGCAGAAACGTCGGTTATTTAAGTAATAGCCTTCTTACATCATGACGCGGTACAACTCCCCGAAAACTTTTATGTCATCTAGTTCATAAGTAGTTTCAAAGTTTAGGGACTGATGACCCTGCAGTTAAGTCCCATAAGCTTAACAAACATTTGAACATTTAGTTAAAAAGCTTACTCACAGTAGGTGGTTGCTCCAAAAATTAAATGTTAAAAATGCTTTGTAGCTCTGTTTGTTTTATACTACATTACTTCGATGCAGTGCATTACTTATTTTGTATCCATAAAAGAGCATGAAACCATCGTACGTCATACAGACAGAGAGATACTGCCCGAACCAGCCGTGCTGCGCTACACGCTATTGGAGGGGGCCGTTAACAGCGCACGGATTGTCCGTAACGGGTTCCGAGTGACCCGGGAACATAACTGGCAGCATGGAATACGTCACAAGGCGCGGCGTTCATTACTGCAGTCCTGGGCCACACGTACAGCTCGTCACGAAAGCCTCGTCGGAACGAGGCCTGCTGGCTGCTGTGCGGGGATCAGCTGCGTCACCTAATTATCCCGGGGACTGCACAGTTATTCCTAGGCTCCTCCTGCTGCGCTACGCCGTCTTCGCTGCTGCACAGTGGCACGACCAGGGCGACCGCGGCAGCTTATACACTATCTGATCAAAACTAAAGGTCCATCCCTAAGACACGCGAGATTGGCAGCTAGGTGTCACGAAAGCTCAAGCCGCCAGTGTATAAAAGGAAGAGGGGTGTATTGTGTTGTCAGTGGAGGAGCAGTGACAGCGGAGTTAGTCGGTCACTAGAGGTCAGTCACTGCATACGAGTACTGAAGTGACGTCACCTGGTTGAGAAATCCATCCGAGATATTTTATCCCTTGCAACGTGAAGGCAGTTCTGATGTATGCAAACGTAGGCTTCCGCGGCAGTTGTCACTATCAATAAAATCCTTCTGGGTATGATACCGCGTCATCATTTTGTAAATTTTGCCGACGTTTCGGCCACTGTTGCAGGCGGTCTTCATCAGGGTCTGTGTCAGACGTCGGCAAAGTTTACAAAATGACGACGCGGTATCATACCCAGAAGGATTTTATTGATTCTGATGTATGGTTGAGGAACTTGGAAAGTGACTAACCACATCAAAAACCAGCTCCAAGTTTTTATTAACCGTTGTCTCCGGCGTATTTTAAACGTAAGATCGCCAAATATAATTACAAATCAAGATCTTATACAATGATTTCCAATCCATGGTGTACAACAGCAATCAGTTAGAATAAATATTCCTTCAAGCCGTCTTGATTGCAAATTTTTTATTAGTTCATGACGCGTTTCGCCCTTTAGCAAGGCATCTTCAGATTATCTGCGTGACAGAAGTTACATAAAATTACAAGATGGAATTTCAAACGGTTATAATGGTGCACAAAATAAGCCCATGTACCATTATAACCGTCTGTAATTCTGCCTTGTAATTTTGTGTAAATTCTGTCACGCAAATAATCTGAAGATGCCCTGCTAAAGGGCGAAACGCGTCATTAACTAATAAAAAAATTTGCAATCAAGACGGTTTGAAGGAATAATCAAGATCTTTGGAGAGAGACAAATCAGCAATCAATTAACATACAAATCAAGGAAAGAAAATGGATTGGGCATACGTTAAGAAAATCTGATGAAGCTATTGAAAAGGTGGCGTTCGATTAAAACCCTCAAGGAGTTAGAAAACGCGGTCGTCCCAAAACACACCTGAAAAAGAACGTTCCAGAGAGAAGCTGCAAAGGATGGGAAAACCTGGAGTGAAGTGAAGAGACTTGCCAGAAATCGCATCAGGTGGAGAAATTTCGTTTCGGCCCTATGTTCCAGAGGGAACGACAGGAACTAAGTCAAGTAAGTCAAAGTGGAATCGTGAAGGAGCAAACACAGATGACCCGAGAACATGAGTAATCGGCTTCTGCATTTTATGATTTTGTCCTTATAGAATGAATGGGCTCTGAATTTTAGTTGGATTGTCTATTGGAATGCTAGGTTGGTAATCCTGCTTTATTATTTAGAATATTACCGAAACCTCTAACAGCTGGGTTTTCAATGTATTATTTTAAACTAGCTGAAAATCCGGCGTTGCCCGGGTATTTACTTATTTATTCTTATGTTTCCTTATTCGTATGCTTATCCTTACAGAGAAAGAGCTGAAGACATTCTAGCACGCATAGACCAAAGAAATGGTCTGTGGCATCACGTTTCGCTGTATGTAACCTCCTTGCTATAGAGTCGCAAACGTCATCGCCGGCCTTCAGTCCGAAGTTTTTCATAATTTGACGACTTTCAACCACCATATCTTCCACCCCCTTAAAACTATCGACGTGGAACTGCTATCGTGCACACACAGACTGTTCGTTTGCGTTCTGTTCTGTAGGTTTGGCTGCAGAGCGAAATATTAACACACACATACGTAGATTTTATATACACCGATAACTTTCCATCCCAATAAACTCCACCCTTTTATCATTATCAACCCTCAAGCAACAATGCAACAAATAAAACTATTTTCAAAGAGTAAATATAATTTTCAAAAAGTAATTATTGTTCCGCTTTTCGCGTTATATTCTTCAAATTACTAAATACCTATCAGATCACTATAAAACCGTGCCAAACACCTTCCTCAGGTATAAATTAGTAACTGTACAAAAATTTAAGTCTCAGCGTCTTGCCGTTCGGACGTGTTAAGCGTATACCGAACAGACAATCACATTAATATATATCCGATCGCCATAAAACCGTGCCTAAAGCCTTCCCCGGGTAGACATTAGTAACTGTACAAATTTTTAGCCCTTTATGTCTTGTGGTTCAGACGTGATAAACGTACACCGAACAGACATTCACATTTACAGATATAGATAGATAACAGTTCATGACTCTACTATTGTTTTTTAATTGATGCCCGAGGGAAAAATCGAACCGCCTAGGCCGTAGCATGATATTTTAGAACGCTCGGTACTCCACCGCGGCTGCTGCTTGTTGGATCCGTGCCATAAAGCGTTGACAGAGAAGATCCAAAGGAGAGCTGCATTGATCGTTACAGTTACATTTAGTAAGAGGAGGCGAATCATGGAGATTATCGGGAAAGACTAGGTGTTAGTAATTGTGAACGCATCATAGAGATCACAGAGTTGGCGTTAGAATTCTGCGGGACTGGGGTCTCGAGGTTTAGAAGTTCTACGTTGGTCATCAGTCCCTGGGCTTAAAAACTACTTAAATAAACTTATGCTAAGGAAACACACAGCCATGCCCTAGGGAGGAGTCGAACCTCCGGCGGGTATGGCCACCTAGCCTGTAGCATGACACTTTAGAATGCTCGGCCACTCCACTACGGCGATATACTAAATGCTAAAGGATAAAACAACGTGTTACACAATCGAGTGTTCTGCGTTCCGTGGAAGAACTAACTCCCGCTAGTTCACCGAAGTTCAATGCCATCAGGCGTGGCTACTATTGGGATGGTGTACCGCGTGCGATTGCCGAGCGTTGTTGGCAAGCGGGGTTCCCTCAGCCATTGTGCGGCCAATTCAGGAGCTACATAATTGAGAAGTAGCGGCTCCGGTCATGGAAACTGGCAAAGAGGCCGGACGAGCGGTGTTCTGATGATATGTCCCTCCATATCGCATCTGTCGACTAAGCCCTGAGAACGATACGGAAGCCGGTCGAAACCCATTCGCCTTTCGAGGCTCGTGATACGGACATTTAGATAAGAATACACCCGACATGATAATCACGCTCTCCTCTCTGTCGAGGGGTGACGCCATTTAATCATAGTCCTCTTCCGCAAGCCAGCATCCTTGGAACAGGGCCGCGGTGGAGTAGCCGAGAGGTCTAAAGCGTCTCGCCGCGGAGCGCGCGGACGCTCGCCGTGGAGGTTCGAGTCCTCCCTGGGGCATGGGTCTGTGTGTTTGTCCTTAGGTTAGTTTACCTAGGTTTAAGTAGTTTGTAAGCTACGGACTGATGACCACGCAGTTTGGTCCGATAGATTTACAAGCATTTGAACATTTGGAATAGGAGTTGGCGGTCTGCCTATCCTTCAGAATTGGTCGTTGTCTTGCAAAATAATTTTTCTTCGGAATCCTTAAAAGTTAGGAAAGGTTCTGTAGTGAAATTTATAAACACTCGTGACTTTTATACAAGCAGACACGGAGCGTCTTCAGCGTACAGCACGTATCAAGGACCCACCTATCTAAACTGGGTCCTTGTTCTGCGTAAGCACTGCAGTGAAGCAGTCCTCTTGGTTGTTACTCGACCATGTGGATGTCTACCCGCAGTGAGTTATTCTGTACTAATACAGGAAGGCAGTGTTTCATTTTCTCGTCTGGCTGTCTAGCTTTAGTCTCTTCACGGTTTTTTTCCCCTAAATTTCTTTTCTTTCCTTTGGAAAGGACGTTGCCCATTTCCTTCTTCAATTCAATCGTATTCTCCACGGGTAATAAATTCAACAAAATTGTTCAGTGCCAACAGCCTTCCATTTAATCCCCATGAAAGTTACTCAAAAACAGTGGTGATTGATTGCCTTGATATGAGCCTATTTAACATTTGTTTGTGTCTGGTCTGTGCATCATCGCACCCAGCAAGAGAGAACACGCGAATGAAAGTGACGTTGAAGTAGAACAGCCATAAAATCATTGCTACACAGGGAACTAGCCAATGTAGTCTTTCAGTCTGTTAAATGGCTTCCGGAGTCCAATATAGGGTGATGTATATAACACTGGAGCGGACACATATCGGACGCTCGTACATGGAACAAAGATAGATATTTGTATATTGTTTCTGACAGCGGTGTCTTTGGAATACCACTTAACCGTATGTCATGCAGTCGCTCTCGTGTTACTCAAATGTCGGAAGAAAAAACAAAGTAGGAGTCGGTGGCAACCGAGTTGTACGGCAAATCTGGATGCACCGTTGTAAAGTATATGAAGGACCTTTTGACTATTATTTGAAGTTTCTTTGGGCATCTGTTGTCGTTCCAATAGTGTACATTAAGAAATATTAAACGCATTTCCCTATCTTCAACAGTCTGTTGCTCATATTTAATGATCGAATGCAGGTTTTCTTCTACGCTACAACACATTCGAAGCTTATCAAAATCCAAGTGCATCAGTTTGATAGGTTTATTTCTACAGTTGGCTTCACAAGCGCTTAGTGCACTGTACTTGCCATCAGCGCACGACAACCTTGACGGTAATCCATCCAAGTACTAGCAAGACCCAAAAGTTGTTAACTTCGGTGAGTTGACGGCAACCGTTTTGAATCCACTATGGTAGTGCGAATGGCGAATGAAGTATCCAATTACACACAAATTAACATGAAGAACAGTTAATTTTCGTATAGAGTAATATTAAGGTATGTTTTTGAAAACAGATACAATAACTTAAACACGTGGAGTTGACGCTCTCCTACTAGAACGTATGCAGTAGCCTGCCTACTGCTTCTAAATTAACTGCCTCGTTCCTTAGTAGCGCGGAATGAAAGACGGAAGTTGCACATTCCATTAACGACGAGGTTATTAAACAGATCAGTTAACTCGTTTCAAGTTACATGATATAAGACCTGTACCGTTATTAAGGAAGACATTCGCTTTAACAACATCTGAATTACGCCAACTGGGGAAGTGTCAAACTGTTGATTAAGTTAACGGAATTTTATTTATTTATTTAAGTTATTTAACCCTGAACATAGCATGCAATAACAAGCTAATACACGGAGCTGATATAAAAGTTTGAGTTAAACTGAGAAAAATAAGCTTAATAGAACAAAATACTAAGTACATTTTTTTAAAGTCATGATTACTTTCCTCACATATCTATTCCTAGCGTGGTTTCATATCTCACTCAAGATAGTTTACTTATAAAAATGTAATTACATAATTTAAAAGTTTCTGTATATACAAGTAACCTCCGTTTGATTACAGGATTATAGTACAAATTTTGCTTCTTTTAACAAATTCGCTATAAAACTTTACTTCTTTACACAGAATTTTAGAGAAACTTTTGCACTTAGGAGAAATCACTTGTAACCAGATTCCAGGAATAAAAAGTTTCCGTAGCAATTGCGATTATCCGCTTCAACGCCATTACTTTAATTGCTTTGAGCCACGACTAATGCGGCCTTCTCAGTTTAAGGTGATACGAAGATGCGTCAAGAGCTCGAATTGCGTTATTGTTAATTAAAAACTAATTGCAACAGAGACCATTTCTTATTCCTGGAGTCGATACAACACTGTTGCTGGACCAAGCCTGAATGGTATGGAAGGACGTGTACCCTTGTAGCCAGTAACAGCACCTCCTGTCGTCTCTTGAATTTTGTACATGCTGATATTACATGATTCCGATCAGTGAAGTCTGTTTGATGCTGATGACTAAATCCAGCAACTAGCATTCTTATTCGATGTGGACGTGCACGGTAAAATCCATGTTAAAATGTTTGTAAACGAATTTGACGAAACAGATACAGTCATCAGTCCCTAAACTTACAAACACCCATGCCCTAGGGTAGACTCTACGTTCCGGCGAGAACGGCCGCTCAGTCTGCAGAAAACACCTTAGACCACGCGGTCACGTAAAATTCTCCATCCTTAACGAATGATGGTCGTCCATTGACATGACATTTACTTAGCTCTTCACGTACTCCAACCACGATCGAAGCTTTGTTTCCCGACTGCATTAACAACTGCGTTACTCATACTGCTCTGCTTCAAATACCCACCCAGTGGCGGCACTTGGGGTAAATTTTGGGTATTCACAAATTTTCAGATTTTAGATAAACATTGAAGTGTGAAGTAGAGTCTGCTTTACAACAGCTATGATTATGTATGAAAATGAGATTATATTAGGTTAGATGTACTTTTAGTTCCAGTAGATCCAAATTGAACAGATTTTCTTGGATGTAGAACATGCCAGAGCAAAATAATAAATACTTACAAAAAATGAGAGCAGACGTGTAAATACACCATCCACAGATCCAATATGTAATTGCCCTTTGGATTTGCAGTTGGTCAGAAAAACAATAACTTAAGAATATTTATATTTTAAATGACATAAAAAGTATTAGTACGTACTAAATGTTGAATAAACTAGATGCATATGATAATTATTAGGATTTTTAAAAATACAACATTCAAATTTGCGAATATTATGTACAATGACATTCAACAAACACTTCTGCTATGAAATGCATCAATGGAGTAGAAGGAGTTCACCACCAAAAAATCCTTCAGACTCTTTTCAAATTGAACTTTACTATGAGTTAATTTTTTTATGGCTACTGTCTTGTTATTGAAAATGTGTATTGCTGAATCGTGGACACCTTTCTGAGCCAAATTAAGTGACTTCAAATCTTTGTGGAAGTTATTCTTCTTTCTAGTGTTGATCCCATGAACTGAGCTATTGGTTAAAAAAATGTATTTTAATGACAAATTTCGATTCAAAAACTCAAGTTATGACACATCGTTTCATTATAATACAGGATGATTTTTTCTTTAATATATTATATATAACCTATATATATTTCAATTTTGGGATTTTAGTGACAATGTTTCCCCATAAAAAAATTTATATAAATTCATATATTACATATAATTAAAAATTGGATATATAAACCCATTCCAGTAAAACGTTGTCACAATTTCATAGTATTCGTGGATTTTCGGAGGTTTGCGGTTAGGTACATTTACATTTAGCAATGTAAATGATCGTCTGTTCAGAATCTGAAATCTCCGTAAATTTTTCACAGATTGCGTTGAAAGTTTGATCCAAAATATGAACAACCTGTAATTGCGGTTGTTGGAATAATGCTTCTAAATGCTGCCCAGTCATACTCCCAACTTCCAAACAAATAGGGAGCTAATGAAATTAGACAAATGGAAAATGCAAAACCTATAATTAGGGCTGTTATCTTCTTAAATACTGAGGTTGACGTCGTTTGAAAAGTCCCCTGCGCACCCTGTAATGGATTTAGCCATAGGGAAACCATTTGTCTTGGTTAAGAAAGTATGCGATACCCTTTATGAAGGTCTAATAACGTTATTTTCTATATTCATAGGCTACAGGTATTGAGATAATTTTGTGTATCCCATACTTACAGAAACAATCCTTTGTGTCAGTTGTTTGTTTTCATTCGAAATTTGCCGAAAATATAGGTAGTAATTGACCAGATCAATTTTCTTAATATTAATGTTCGAAACGCATTGTTCAGAACTAAAAGTCACACTGCATAATTATAATTTAATGCAAATAATGTTATAAAAATACTTTGTAACACCTTATACTTTACCGTCTTGCCCATTCTCTGACAAATTACTTTCGTTTAACTACAGATTATAAAAATCTTGTAATAATGACAACATTGTTGCCTTGTAACAAGATGAAATTACTCGTATTACTACAATAATATAATTACTAGCATTTCCTGAAACAATGTAATGTATCTTAATTAAACAATTTGTGACGAATCAGTCTGTAGCGAAACTATACGGCTGTTTTATTATTTAATAATTTCAATTACGTAAAGAAACCAAAAATGCACTAATCATGTTGTAACGATACACAATTTTTTTAAATCTTTTATCAGCGATGCTTATCGCCTCCGGTTCCCTCTGACTAGCAATGCAACTAATTTAATTTCGTTCGTCATTTTTTACTTAAAAACAAGCGATAAGACGGAACCGTGAAAGTAGTTTTACTCACTCTCTGGTCTGTATCTGATGTGACAAGACGTCTTTCATACCTGTATCCACTTATGTAAGTAGGAAGAATGATGCAAGTTGTTGCTGAAAATATATTATTTAAATTTCAAAGCATTACCTCTCCTTGGGTTTCATTTAAATCAAACTCCTCCACGTCAAATATTTAATTTATTGGTGTTTTCCATCTCCTCGTCAAACGTAATAGTTTAATGTTCAGACGCCATTACAATCGCTTCGCATTTCAATCAATCAAACATCCTTATACTATACTTTGCTTGAATTTAGAACCTGCAGTCATTTCTTTTGTAATTTCACGAACTCCGATCATTTTTTTAAAAATTATTTTATCATTACCAGTAACTTCATGTTCTACCCACGATCACACAACAATGAAAAGCGAAGTGAACAGTCTGAACATTGATCTCCTACGGAAAGTATCTTGAACATTCACAGATTAAATAAGAAAAAGTTATCATTTCCAGCTTCTACAATACGAAGTGCAGGATCCAGCTAGATGCTTTTCGTAAGTCTTATAACGTGCTGTTGCTTGCATGGTGCCCAACTTTAATATGCAATCCGCGGTATATTTGCTTTAATGTTCATTTTGTGCTGTACTTTAATTAAATTATTCCAAATTCAAAAAATTCGGTACCATCAATTCCTTGTCCAAAATATAATCGCGGAATCTACTTTAACAATTATGCTATCATACTATGCACGGACAACGTTATAATGTTTTGTGCATATGTCTGGTATATAATTTTATCCGATCTATAAATATTTGTAAAATTGTCTTCTGTTTGTGTCAATTAATCTGTTATACATCTTTTTTTTTAAACTGCTAATTACGAAAACATAAATCAGAAATTTTATTTTACCAACTATATTCTGGAACTTTCTATTATCTAATATTATCTATAAATAAAAGTGGGAAGCATCATAGTCAGTATTTAGTTTGGCTCAATTGGGATGGTAACACGAAGATGTAGTGTTATATATATATATATATATATATATATATATATATATATATATATATATATATATATATTTCTTTGAATATAATAAATAGAAGTCAAACATGCGGCAATATACTTGCATTTAATACGTAAAATCCTTGCTGCAAAATTTAATAATTTCACAACAACATTGGATACTACGAAGAAGCTGATCAACAAAGCAGTTTTGTCTACATCAGCGAAGCAGATGATGAAATTTTAAACATTATAACTATTATATGTTCCAAAAATGTTACAGCCAAGATCGCTTGCAATTGCGGTTTCACTGGCCTCTGCCAGCATTATCTGGTCCAAAAACTCTTTTTACATGGCCTTCATCTTGTAAAGACAAACAGTTGCTATATAAAATAATTTAAAGTGCATAGGTGCACTATGTTATTATAATAAAAGTGTACATATCACTGTGAGAGACAGTAGGATAGTGATCTAAACTATTAGAACTTCTGTTGGGATTGTGGAGGTCCTGTTCTAACTGATGATTTTGTGTAGAATTTTTGGCCGTTAGACCACAGTTGGGATCGTTTACGGCCTGCTGAAAGTCTTCACGTGACGCCAAATGTTTTTTTTTGTTTTTTTGTTTTTTTTGTTTTTTTTTTTTGTTTTTTTTGTTCATATGGTAGATCTATGGTTCGCGGTCGTTCGTTGAGTTTGTTCGGGGTTGTTCGTTGAGCGGTTGGCTCAGCTTTTTTATTACAGAGGGCGTTCAGTCCCCTGGCCGGGCGCGCTGAGCCACGGCGCCCGGCATTGTCGACTTGCGCGTCGATGATGAACTGATGATGAGGACGACGCAACACCCAGTCCCCGAGTGGAGAAAATCTCCAACCCGATCTGGAATCGAACCCGTGCCACCTGCGTGGCAGTCTACCTCGCTGTCCACCGGACTATGTAGGCGGACCGTGTTGTACCTGAAAAGTAGGCTCATCACAAAGGTTGTTTGAGGGGAAGAGAGCAGGCTATACTGTCTCGTGCAGTTGGTGTGGTGGTACCACATTCTGCCTGAGCACGCAGTGACTTGTGCTCATTGTCTATGTAATCCGCATTCATTTGGCGAATGACTTCACGTCAGTTGCGCATGCGCAAAATCTCCTTCAAACGTGCTCAGACGAACTATGCTCCTCAGTCCTGATCCTGACGCCAAGTTTCAAGTATTCCAGACGAGGAGCACCCTAGCACAGCCCCAAATAAAAATAATTGATACATCCATAGCATGTCACAAATTACAGTGCTATTTTGTTCTTGCGTAGCAGCCGCCCCTGTATCGATATTAAAGAATGTACTCACGACGTTTATTTCTGACACGTACACAGCATACTTTGATATTGTGATTATTTGCAACAGTTCTGCTTCCGCGAAATAGCAACATAGTATGAGTTCGCAGAAGCAATACAAATCGCTCGTGGCGCTCGCATACTCGAGGTACGTGAACAGCGATCGTTTCCGCACCGTCTCTTCTATTTTTCCCCTCGCTTTGCACGCTCCGTGCCGGTAAGAATTCCTGCCATTCGCTTCGACGTAATGGCGTGCTAATGGGGAGTAACGAGCCAGCTAACCATGTTTAGGAGTCCTTTCGGCTGTCATGCGTGACGCTGTGACGTCAGCGAGGCCGTAACGAGTCGCCAGCACGAGAGGCGCGGGGCCGATTAAATTCCTGGCGTGCGACCGTGGCGCCCATCGCGGCAGCTAAGAAGAGTTGGGGGGGGGGGGGGGGGGCTGCGACGTCCTGGGTTCAGCGACAGCGGCGGACCGTTAGAGCCGTGGCGGGCGTCAGGCGTACGTGCCGGCTCCCCAAACACCTGGCACGACGAACCGAGCGCCGTTCCTCACTGACCGCTCGCGTCCGCTACCAACTGACTTCCGCTCTCACAAGGAGACCACACGCGCATCGTATTTTAGAATTTCTTTATGTTTACGGTACGTGAAGTTCAGGACATAAATAACAACCAACCAAAACCATTCGATAAAATGCATTTTTTTAAAACCATCAGCTGTTTATTAAAACCTTATTCATCTACTAGTTTCGGTCATAGACCATCTTCATGGATAAAAAGGTGTTAAAACACCTTTTTATCCATGAAGATGGTCTATGACCGAAACTGGTAGATGAATAGGGTTTTAATAAACAGCTGATGGTTTAAAAAAAATGCATTTTATGAAATATATTACGGCTGTTGACACTCGCCTCACCAAAGCATTTAAAACCATTCGACGCAACCACTTTTCTCGAGAAAATCGACTTTGAAGTTTTGTAAGTACCATCAATTAAAACGGTTGCAGGAGCTGTCGTTGTACGAGGCGCATCCAGAAAGTAAGTTCCGCTTCAATTTATCTCCGCTGCAGCGCTGCGATTGCAGTTCCGCACATGAGCTGTAGACGATGTGTATCAAGGAGGAGAACGTGCGCCATTTGGAGATCGCTGTCAGTTACGTACGCTTTGTTGTGCTTGTTTGAAATGTCGGCGTTGATTGGAAAATCCCGCCGCCTGTGAAATCAGGTCGGTGATTCGGTTTCTGAATGCGAGGAAAGTGAAACCAAGTGAAATTTATCGGCAAATTTGCGATGTTTACGGACCAAATGCGATGAGTGATTCGATGGTGAGAAGATGGGTCCGACAGTTCAATGGCGGGCGTAGTGATGTGCACGATGAAGAACGAAGTGGGCGTCCACCTTTGGTTACAGACGAACTGATTCACGCGATTGATGACAAGATCCAGGACATCTCGAGTCTTTCCTTGGCGGTCATCACTTCAACAATGACGACGAGCTGAAATAAACTGTTTCCAACGTTGAAGACACAGGCGGCAGATTTCTATGAAGAAGGTATACAAAACCTGGTGCCACACTATGACAAATGCCTGCAAAATTTCGGCAGTTATGTGGAAAAGTAGTTTAAGAGTTGCAGAATTTTGTGCAATAATAATTTCTTCTGTATCTGTGTTCAATTTCATTTTATTACCATACGGAACTTACTTTCTGGACGCGCCTCGTAGCTCAGGTGGAGCCGTGGCTCAGCGCGCCCGGTCAGAGGGCGCAACGCCCTCTGTAATAAAAAAAAAGCTGAGCCAACAACACACCGAACAAGAACGAACAAAAACTATCAGCGTCCGTAACGAAGACGACTACCCATAGGAAATAAAAGTGGTATCGTTCTGGTCTCACATTCATAGAGTCGGTGATTCGAATCCTGACGAAACAATGTTTTTCGTTGTTTTCGAATCCAGTTATATGAAATATTTTGGGATCTATACTTCCACGTGACGTGTCAGTTTTTGTTTATGTGTGTGTAGACGAGCTGAAAACTTGTCATCAAAGACGATGGTTGTGTTGGTTAGCTGCTTGAAAATGCTATTATAGCTATGGAGATTAGTCTTGTGTAGTTCGCGAACTACACAAGACTAGTTTGGAAGAGCGCTCCCACAGGCGAACTACGCGAACTAGTTCGTAGCTGCCTCGCCTCTTAGTTCGTCCGCTCCTTTCCCGAAGACTGACGGGGAACAGCGAAAGGACGCGAGAGCGCGCAGAATCGCGGGATTCCCTTATGCCATTTACCGTCATTTCGAGCTGAGATGCAGCTCAGCTGTAGTTTCATAGTTCACTGCCACAAATTTTCTTTTCTAAGGTATTCAGCAGTGTCTAAATATACCCCCATTCCATAGTGTAAAATACTACGAGTACTCTGTATGCAAAGTAGTTGAATACCATTGTATCATCCATTCTTGTAAATAACTGATTTATTTGCTTAACTATTTGGTGTCTAATTGCCCAAAAATACGGGTAATAACACACGCTTGGGCAACACTGATCATTATATAAAAAGCTGCCATAAAAGAATGAGCTCTTTTAGTAGTGGTAGCAAAGTCAAAAAGAGCGGACGAACTAAAAAGAGCGACCTACTTCGCGGCCGAACTGCGAACTAAAAGGAGAGCTACCGGTCGCGAACTAAAACATGCGAACTATTATGCCAAACGTATCTCACGTCTTAGTTCGTTGGATTCTTTTCCGAACACCGACGGGCAATAGCGAGAGGCCCCCAGCAGAATTAAAATCACGCGTTTGCCTTCTGCTGATGAGAGCCATTTCGAGATGAGCGTCTGCCTGCTAAATTACATAGTTCAGTGCTACAAAATTTCTGTTTTGAAGTATTCTGCACTCTGCAATATCTAACTAATAAATTCCGTAATGACAAGATATACAGATAACTTTTAACTTAAACGCGAGAAATTATCCACAAACACTTTCTTTTGGTTTGCGTGATATCGTTAGTGGCTCAAGCGCATGAAGCAGCTAGGTGGGAGAACTTCTCCCTCCACCTGCATGCGCAAACCACGCCGCATGGATACTGCCTAAAATGGGTGTGGTCAAGTTTACGAGTGTTCAGCAGATATAGTATGTGTCAAAGAAAAAACTGAACAATCGATTGCTATTAGTCAAGGTTACGAACATATCTAGCTATTCTGAACATCCACAGTCCATATATGAGTAAAAAATGAGACTTTGAGACCTCGGAAATTCAGTTATTAGTATTATACGTCAAGGATGTCCATACAGAGAAGTTTTAATGCGCACTATCCAGATAAAGTCCCAGAAAATGGCCCATATGTGTAAGCGCAACTCATATATACATCGTACACATTAGTCATTAGAATTTCACATCTAGTGCAGCGTATTAGCCTAGTCGCTATCGTGTATGTTTGTCATGTGGATGATCAGGCCTCGATCCTACCAGCGCGAAAATTTACTTTTATTATATGTTTCAAAAAATTAGAACAATTTGTAAATAAAATTAATGATATAAATTATTATCATATACGCCATAAAGACGTTAATTTTATTGATGAAATAACGTTTGCAGCTAATTAAAATTTTAATTAAAATATTACATTTTTAAAAAGTGAATAATTCCAAATGCATTTTACAATTAGTGTAGGTCAGCGCTTTTCAACCCGTGGGTCGCGACCCCCAAGGGGATAGTGGCACCTTAAAACAAACAGACCAGCGCTTGTCTGAATACTACGGTTTACATCATACAGAAACATAGGCCTAAGTGAAATTTATTTCAAAAGTATGCAGTTCATTGCTTAACATTACTCCTGAATAAAATATATGTAGATTATTTACCATAAAACTACGGTATATACGCTGAAAGCCTGAAAACTTTTCACGAACTAATCGATTGGAAAATGAAGAAGATGCAATAATTAAATCTAAGAAATTATCAAAAGAATCTGCTTCCTCACAAAGTGGGACCTTCCTTAATTAGCATAATTCGCTTCTGACTCTTGCCTGTAATGCGAAACACTATTTGTGCAAAATTTATACTTCTGTCGGTAAAGGTAAAGCGGTCAACAATCAGAAGATTGGTTTGAACACCACAGTGCTTTACTAGGCATGGTCCTGTTTGGAGGTGGTATGCCGTTTCCTTCCTCCGACCTTGGAACTGACTTACCCAGCCAGTTATAGGGGGACCTACAGTTTAACATGGGTTCGAAACCACGGTGCTACTCGGTATTTTTCACATGAGTAATACTGACAGATAAAAATCCTAGGACCTGGCGGGGATCGAACCCGCGACCTTTGGATTTGAAGTCTGGCACTCTAACACTGTGCAACCGAGTCGCATATCAAGAGAAAATAGGCATAATTCTTTCTATTCAGAAAAATACACATATACACCGTCTAAGAATCTACAAGAAAATTGTATCAATAGATAGAAAATTAAATTCATCGCCTTTGACAGTTCAAAATAGTTCTTTTTATTTATTTATTTATTTATTATTATTATTTTGTATGTGTTTTGGTTGGATACACCATGATTTCATGAAAGGGGTCGTCGGAATATTTTTATTTGATATGGTGTCGCACTGTCGAAAATACTGAAAAATACTGCTGTAGAGGATGGTCAAGGTAAGAGGAGGAGATGGATGGAAGGCAATGAGTTCACAGAGGTTCCGCGTGGGGGATGGGTACGGTAGGGAGTTGGACGACATGGCGTTCAAGGATTTATAGAATTTAGGATTGGAAGAGACCCAGGAGGTACCGGGAAAGCACAGGATGGAAACATCTCTGCCACTTCTTCGACCTTTCATACCTTGCCTATGCGATACTAGTGCCATCTCTGTGTGTGAATGTCGTTGCCGCACGACCTCTGCCATTTCAGCATGTAGCTCTGAGCCTCGTTGGGTGAATGAGAACTAATCTGGGTTATGGAGAGGGTTGGTTAACTGCTGCTTCGTGTCTGATTGAAACTGCTACGTTCCTTTACTAGTTAATCGATAAGTCACAGTCACGGACTAACTTCGTGTCACGTTTCATCAACGAGCTGTGTATCTCCGGCAACTCGCTGTATCTCTGTTACAGGTGTCAGCAACGCGAATTCGGAGAAGCGCAGCTCTGGGAAACCGGAGGAAGCTGATTCGAAGCGACAGCATATAAAAGTACCGTTCCGGAAAGACGCGACAGATCTTAAAATCCTGCACTTTATAGCTCCAGCGATGAAGCAGAGCCAACACTTTTATGGGCTCTTCCGTGGATCGTGAAAGCAGCTTGGCGACCGTCTGCCGCCGCTTGGACGCGACGAACAGGATGATGATGTTTCTAGTACCGCTTTTTGAAACGTCTCAGCGTGTAACCAGAACACTTCGTGCAAACAGAACTGTAAACACACCTGTTAAAAATGTTTATAAATCGGGATAAAACTACTAGCTTCTTCTAGCTACACTGCACTCATAAATGTTCTTCAGAAGACAAAACTCCGTTACAAAGTCCAAAATAGTTTTGCCGGCCGCGGTAGCCGAGGGGACTGAGGCGCTTCAGTCACGGTCTGCACGGCCACTACGGTCGCGGGTTCGAATCCCCCCTCGGGCATGGATATTTGTGCCGTCCTAGTTCGTAAGTAGTTCATAAGTAGTTTGTAAGTTTAGGGACTGATGACCCCGTAGTTAAGTCCCATAAGCTGTACAAACATTTGAACATTTGAACATTTCCAAAATAGTTTTAATATTGATTACTGACATCAGGTAACCGCTCACAGCATTGACGCTTCACCCATTTGACTAACAACATAAAGTATTCCTTGCTAGTTTAGCTCACGTAGCATAACTTTTGTATGTAGACATCCCTCCATATAGCAACACTCTTACTCGCTTAGTCCATTAGCTCAGTATTTAAATAAACTTCATCTCATTATACTGTCGAAATACATCTGCCACTTATTCACTGATTCTCTCAGTTCAGCATCAAACTTTATAACAACACAAACAGACAGTGTTCAATGTACCAGTGTACCTACATATAATACAGTTTACGTCATCGTGATAAGTACGTCACGTCACGTCACGTGACAGACAAATCTCAGGGTTTTAGCACATTGTTGTTTTGTTTAATTGAGTGATTCCTACTATTTTGTGAATACACTTAGTCTTAATCATAAAAAAATGTTAATATAATTATAAGCTGACATTCGGCAAACATATGATCGTCAATAGCCATTCCTTCTTATGAATGTTTGAAATTCATCTACTGTGTTAGTAAACAAAATACGACACCGGTCGAGTCCAATCTTAAGTGGAATTTAATACTAAATTTCATGACACATTCTACGATAAATATACATCAATAACAGTAATAAGGTGAGCTGGAGTATATTCCGTTTTTTCACTACAGAACAAATGATTACTTAAGAATTTCAAAACAATATATATCGTCAGCAGGAACCACTCCATTAACACGTAGGGATATCACCACGGAGAATCATATACTACTATCGTAAGCATCAAACTTCAGTAATGAAATACCTCTTGCCGGAAACGGATTTTAAATATTGTAGTTTTGATTGAATTTTCTAGTTCGTTAAAATATATATAGGTTTTCCGACCATCAGTTGTACTACTTTTAACTTTGGTTGGACGTTTCTTTGAAGTTACGAATAAAATGTGGGTAACTGCTTGCTGAAGTTAATATTTCCTTCCTCTCCTTCAAAGCACCTTTAGATATTCTGATTAAAAAACTTTTCTTTTAATACCGTGTTGGCCTTTAACAACCCATGCTTCTTTTAAAAAACGGTTTAGCTTTTACATAGGCAGGAACTGAAGCAGGAATCCCGCACCTAGAATCACATTTCATAAATGGTTATTGAAATATTTACGTGATCAATGAGAAACAGTATTGAAAATACTGTTTAAGGAACTCGTTTGAAGGGGACCCATTAAAATCCAGTAATGTCTGCACCTGGGATTTGGAAACATAATCTTCCTAGTATCGTATACTGTTAGAAACAGCTATATCCTCTTCTTTGACAAAACACTGTCTTATACACATCTGCTAATTCATCGATATGAATGTACATAGTCATGGAATTTCAGTAAGAGTGGGAAAGAGCAAATTTATTTGACTATTGGCTAAACACCCAGCGTTACTGGGTATTTATTTAATCTAAAATTGTGTTGTCCAATTCCTGCTCCCTCCTCCGTGTGCCTCCTCCTCCTTCCCCCACAATTTCCGTCCACCTCCTTCTCTAAATGCCATCTCCTTCTCATCCTCTTCCTCTACTCCCCCATCTTCGTATTTCTGTCCACCACCTCCTCCCCCTCCTGATATAAACAATGACAGATGTTTTTTTTAACATTTCCTACATGACGAATTTATTACAATAGTCCATCTCCTCATATTCTTCCTGCTCACCTGTTCCTCCTGTGTTCTTCTGCTTCTCTAACCTGTCCATGGTATCCCTTTTCGCTCATCCCCTCTGCCCCCTCTGTGTAAATCTCCTCGTTTTAATAAAATCGCCCCCCCCCCCCCCAGCAAGCTCAGTCGTTAGTACACTGGACTCGAGGACGGTGGTTCAAAACCACCTTCACTGTCCAGATCTATTTGAAATAATGAATTTTTAACCATCTGCTGTATAGACTCAACTTAATTCCTAACGCTTTCAATATCTACAATTATCTTCACAGGAGCTTAAGCTGGACAATTACTTGTTTAATCATGCATTTTATAAAAACATCATTTGGCTATAAACATTCATCATCTTTGTTCCAAAAGAAGTTTTATTATACACCCATATAGCTATATCTTGTCTACACCCTTTGACAGTTACTTAGGACGTCAAATTTCCGACATATTTCTGTCCACTTTCAGGACAACTAGTAAGTACTCCAATATCACTAGCCACAACCGCTGCCTACATGGATTTTATGTGTGCAGTGACATATGCAATGTCTCTTTGGATAAACTATAACTTTGACCTTCAAATGTTTGTTAAGTTTGTGGGACTTAACTGCGTGGTCATGAGTCCCTAAACTTACAAAACACTTATAAACTACCTTATATTAAAGACAGCACATGCATCCATACCCGAGAGGGGATTCGAACCCCCGACGGGGAACGGTCTCGCGCATCGGAGCATAGCGCCTCAATGCGCTGGGCCACTCTGCAGCGGCCGTTGCTCTTTTTACCGTAGAATCAAAAAGTTACAATTAAAATAAAAAAAGTATATAAATCTCTAATTTGACGATTATTTACTGAAACAAACAAAAATACAGGAATGAGCAGAATTAATAATAATAATAATAATAATATTTTACTCGAAGAACAGTATTTAATTTCGGGGTGGTTCAGACATGCCCCCTCCCCCCGTCCGCCTCTTCCCCCGTATTCTTGTACCTGTCAAATGGAATACGATGTGAAAATTTTTAAACTTTCATTAGAAACATGTTTTTGTGCCCTCCGCGGATGAACTTTAGGTGCGATTAAGAAAGTTTCCACGAGGTTATTCTGGATAGAAGCTTTTGCAGTAGGGAATGTTGGTAAGCTATAAAACTTAGCGAGATGTAGGAACACCTACAGAAGATGTATGCCTGGCACAGCAACTGACAGCACTTGCTAGTGTAGACAAGAATACGAAATTGCTACGACACAAATAGGAGCGACTGAACATCCTACCAGTGCGTCCTATGAGCAGCCAGGTTGAAAGGTACCTGCTTGGTTTCAGATACGGATGAGCGAGTTAAGAAAAATAGTTCCTTAATTGAACTGCTTAGATCCATACATAAATTTAATAACGCGTTATGACTACAAGTGTTTGTAGAAAAATACCTGCATACCGAAAATTACTTTTTGAAATGCGAGAATTTAGTACAATAGACTTATCAAAAGGAAACTGAACTGAAGCTGATCATGAGCAGTCGCCGAACATACAGACGTGTAAAGCAACTTAAATTAGTGCTAGTATTGACGAATTGCAATAAAGATGCCGTGGAATATGTGTCCAATTTTCATTGATTGCACACATACAGTTGAGGTCAATTCATTTTTATTTCCTAAGCGGAGACTGCCAGATTCAAAAGTGTCCACTAGTGTAAACTGGCCTGTTGCGTTACCGCATCGCCTTACAAGAGTCCCTTACGCACACTTTCTTGAAAATGAGCTTCCTGCATTATTGAAAGAAATTCCGTTGGCTACACGAGTGAGTACGTTCTTCCAGCACGACGGTGCTCCTGTACATTCTAATCTACACGTGACGACACATCACATAAACTTAACAATCCCAGGCTAGGTATGGGCACATCTCAAAACCTTACACCCTTGGAGTTATGCCTGTGGGGATGGTTGAAAGGTGTTTTCTACAAGGAAAATGTAAACCCAAGGGTCAATTTGATACTATAGCCCTCATAAAAGAACGCAAAGATGGATTCAGAGGAACTACAAGTGATGTTATCAAGAGAAGTTAAAAGCGCATTGAAGTTAGTGACGAAATTTTTGAAAATCAACTGTGAACAACCTCATTTGCCTTTTCTTTAAGTTTGTTTGGTTAACATAATAACAGATGTTTATCTGTATTCAATAAAAACTGCACACATGCACACATGTAGCATAGTACTTTATTACAATTCAATTACAATTACAATTACAATTACAATCAACTGTGAACAACCTCATTTGCCATTTCTTTAAGTTGGTTTGGTTAACATAATAACAGATGTTCATCTGTATTCAATAAAAACTACACACATGCACACATGTAGCATAGTACTTTATTACAATTCGACTACACAACAACTTCATAAAATATTTACTGTTTCTCTTGAAACTCCATGCATATTGCTGACAACCTGCTGTACATTTTAGCGTTAATTTACAACGTCCGCTGCAAATGTTTACTGCATCCCTGTTTAATTTCTCTTCAGTCACCTGTGGTAATATTTCTCCTGTCCGGAAAGTACCCTGGATCTGGTTTGGCTACTCAGTAATTTACGCAGACAGCAGTGCAATACATAGGGGCCACTAGAACGGATGAACTTCACTTGCAGCGTGTGTTTCGCTTCAAAGACGTTTAGCACCGACTGTGACGTCACTAGCACTTCCGAATCATTTACTGCTTGGCGCCAGGCATACTTTCACATCTGAGCTGCACTGAAAAGCTGTTTACTGCGTTCTCTATTTCCATTCGCGAGATGAGATGCCCTGTCCATGCCTGAGAAAGTGTCGCCATCAACAGAACTATTAATATTCATGGCGGTTTCGCCACATTCCGTTGGCCCATAATTTAAGCGTTAGAGAGTTATCAGCCCAGTAATTTTCGAGCTCCTCTCCTTTCCTTAATGAAGGGAGGTGTGGGTCACTTCCGTTCAGAAAAATAGCTGACTATGGTCGAAGAAGCAAAGTGAAAGCATAAGACGAGAACCTATGTAAGCTGTATGTGTGGCTCTTAATTCGCTTATAAGAATAGCTACAGGAATTAAGCGCCTCCAGTGGTCGCTAAAGTCGATACAAGGCCTCTCTCATCTTGGATACATAGTGCATAAGTCATAATGACGTCACATCTGACACTATCTGGAACTGCTCTGCTGACGATACAATCACCTGTGTATTGTATTTCTTAATTTCCATGAACATATTTGTACTCCCTTTTTTCGTTGAATTCAGTCGACGAAAGAAGGAAGTGAAAAAATGTTACAGGAAATTCAGGACCACAGAAATACAAGTCACTTAGGAATGGAATATACATGATATAAAGGGAAGAGAAGGAGAAATGACTGCAGTTAAAATGCGAAGAGATCGAATAGGAAATGGTCGTCGGAAGGAGTAACTCGGTATACGGAATTGTCAAGATGGGTCAAATTAATAAGCAAGAGTGGTAACATTAAGGATACATGAAAAAGGCAAGACATTGGAGTCGGAATTTAAAACAGCTCAGGACGACTTGAAATCAAAAAGGTAGAAGTCAAAATTACATCGCAATTTCTAAAATCATTCATGGCAGAGGCCATCAAACGACTATTTTATTTGGTGGTTGATGTATGAGACTGGCGATGTTCTATTAGACTTTCAGAAAAATTTCATTCACACAAGTCCGATGACAGCTCGCTCATACTTAAGACAATAACGTAGAGAAGCATCTGACCGCCATTTGACTCATTCATTCTGCTTTATTGTCGCGATTGATAATAACCACGTCTGATGAATTTGATCATGCCACTTTAAAATGGCTCACAGCCGAAATCTGGATCGTGACAATTAAACAGTATAAATCAATCAAATATCCTTCACAAAATTCTACATGACTAAGGCTACTGAAGAATCCAAAAAACATAGATGATTGGAAAAGAAATCATGGATCTATTTGTTGCACGTCGATCAGTTTGACTTTTGAAAAGGTAAACGCACAAGATAGACAGGACGCAAGACACGTCCATAGTATTTGTCGACCTATAAAAGGTGGTCGAAAATGTAAATTGGCACAAGATGCTTGAAAAAAAAAAAAAAAAAAATGGAATAAGCTTTAAGGAAGTATGGTGAGATTTAATATGGACAAGAACCAAGAGGGAATGATACGACTGCAAGACCAAGGACGAAGTGCTCGGAGTATTATAGTACAGCCCTCATCAAAGAACGCAAAGACTACCTCAGAAGTGCTGCTACATGTAGTGTTATCAATAGAAATGAAAAGTGCATTGAGTTCGAGTCACGGTCCGGCATACAGTTTTAATCTGAGAGCAAGTTCCAGACAGTTACCGCGAAATAAATTAGTTTCCCAGCTACCGTACAAAACAAGAAACGGGGGGGGGGGGAGGGGAGGGGGAAGGGGGAAGGCGGATGGGGAGGGGGCGGCTGCAGATATATAGTTGTATATCACAAAGCTGAAATACCAGTAACAAGAGAGGAACTAAAAACTTAACTTAAAACTACGCAAGAAAATAGTTTTCCATTACAGCAAATCGTTTAAGAAATAATAGCAAAATCATTATGAAGAATAAAATGGAAATAAGGGTACCATAAACGCGTATTAATTTTAGAAGAAAATGAAATCTCTATAGCAAAGGACTTACATAAATATCTCCAGATAACATGTAATGCATAAAACAGATTATCGAACGCATTCATCATCTGTTTCCAATTTAATTCATAGTGTAGCTGATCAACTACATAGCTTATTTTTTCCATTATCTCTCAAACTGATCAACATTTTACCACAAATTCATTTGTAGCTGCTTCTTATATAGTGTTACACATCCAAGTAGCTCGTTCTAGAAATTGTAAATCGCAGAATGCTACTGAATCAGTTCGACAGTTAGCTCCATTGAGTTACTTCTGACATTTGCGTTTGTTTACTGTAGTATTCTTCCTCTGCCATGTAAAAGTAGTCAGTCACATACTGTTGCATTATGAGTTGCTTTCTGGAAATATTAGATGCATAATAGTGACATTTACTGCATCGGGTACATCATGGAAGCACTATATAGCTGACCAGCTATGAACTTTTTGTTGCTGATAGTGCATAATAATTTTAGGCAATCTTTTTTAAAATATTTTCTCAGTATATACGCACTACACATTAATGGTGGTTGTTTCTATAGCTTCAAATAGAATATCATTCACGGAAGGGTTAAGACTAAATTTAATACAAACAAGTCATTTAGAACACAAAGCAAAACAGCGACATAAAATAAGCAAAATTTTATGTTGGCGGTTTACACTTTCCTAACCATGTGCCCCATATCCTTCGAGATACACAGGATTTACGTTCACGAGTTGAATCTGTAGAACCGACCAACATGGTGTACTCAGGTATAAAAAGTATTGACCCCACAATCTAACGTTAGTGAACGTTTTATGAATGGGAACTGGATATATATTCTACTTTCTTTGCTCCCATTATATCTGACCCTTTGCTCATTCCATTGTACGTAATGACCTCCCTCGTCTCTCTTCCTCTCTTCTCATTACCATCCCTTTGTGCATATGCTTCTCCCTCCTCTGTGCATTTCCTCCTGCCCCTTCCTGTCCATATCCTTCCTCCTCTTTTTCCTAAACCCCCTCATCATCTTCTCCCCTCTTTCTCTGTCCATCCGAGCCTCCTCCTCCCTATTTCTGTGTATCTGCACCTCCTCCATCTCCATCTCATCATCAGGCTCTCCTTATTATGAGCTTCTCACCTCCTCTACCTTTTTCAGTTCCGTCCTGTTTAATGTTATGTTCAAAATATTAAATGTACGAATGATTTTGACCGAATAATTTGGAATTTTGACTCAAAGTAACACTTGAATAGGTGCATCATGTTTTTATATATTTAATTATTTAATAAGTGTCACACAAACATTTTGTAAAAATTTACAATCGACAATAGGGGAACTTTGTTGCAGAATACTGCAAAAAGATAAGTATGTATCTAGCGCATACCAGGGTTGGAATTTGCAACTACTTATTAACAACGGATACAAAAGCGTTATATGTTTTCAAGGCGTAGTATACCGTTATCAGAGAGAGCTTGTTCTGTTGATGGTGCGAATGGAGCGGTCTACTGCCTGTCGAATCTTTGGAACAGTTCTGAAGCGAATGGCACGAAGTGGTTCCTTCAAAGTCACAAGGACTTAACTTCTGGGAATATGGTGGATGGTATAGTACTTCCAAATCCCATCAACCGAACAGAGCAGCCACAGCTTGCGATATATGCGTCCGCTCGTTGTCGTGCAAAATGATGGGAGGATTGTGCAGCAAGTGTTGCAGCTTCTTTCGTGTACGACTGTGATGGTGTCATCCTAAAGCATCACGTTCCTCCACAGCAGACTGCCACTGCACAGTATTTCTGTACGTTTTTGGAGCATCATTGCGACCAGCTTTGCGAAAGAAGCGGCAACACTTTTTGCGCAACTCACCCATCATTTTGAACGAGACTGAGAGACCGCTTACAGCGCAAACTGTGGCTGCTCTGTTAGGTCAATGGGCCTGGGAATACCTATACCATCCACAATCATCCCCGCACTTATGTCCTTGTGTCTTTGATTCGATTCCCTTGTGACTTTGACTTGATTCCGGAGATGAAGGAACTACTTCGTGGCACTCGCTTCAGAATTTTTCCAGAGATTCGAGAGGCAGCAGACAGCTCCAATTGCAACATCGCCAGAACAGGCTCTAATGTTCAAATGTTTGTAATTTTATCGGACCAAACTGCGTTGTCATCAGTCCGTAGCTTACAAACTACTTAAAGCCAGGTAAACTAACCTAAGGACAACATACACACCCAAGCCCCAGGGAGGACTCGAACCTCCACGGCGAGCAACCGCGCGCTCCGCAGCGAGACGCTTTAGACCGCTCGGCTACTCCACCGCGGCAGAACAGGCTCTGTTAACGGTATACTACACCTTCCACATCACCGGCAATGGTTTCTATACAACGTTGGTGACTACTTTGAAGGAACCTGTAACGCTTTTGTACCGGTTGTGAATAAATAGTTGGTACTACGAGGTATGTCCACAAAGTAAGTTCCGTTTGGTTATATAAACCAAACGTGAACAGATACAGAAAAAATATTTATTGTATAAAAATCTACAACTGATCAACTACTTTTCTACTTCCGAAATTTTGTAGGCACTTGTCATAACGTGGGACAAGTTTTTGTGTGCCTTATTCATCGAAGGTTGCCGCCTGTGTATTCAACCATGTGGCAAAGATGTTCTTTCAGCTCATCATCGTTGAACTGTTGACCACCAAGGACAGATTTTAGGTGTAAGAAGAGAGGAAAGGAATCTTCTTCTTCCCTTCACGTTGACGCCCGACCTCAGAAGGCGAGTGTGACCAAACAACTCTTACGGGAATTTCACTGCGACGTGTTTGATCATCCTTCGTACAGTCTAGCTCCTAGCGACTTTCTTCTTACACCTAAAACCTGTCCATGGTGGTCAACACTCCAGCGATGATAACGAGCTGAAAGAACATGTTACCACATGGTTGAGTACACAGGCGGCAACCTTCTACGAAGAAGGCACACAAAGACTTCTGCCATGCTTTGACAAATGCCTACAAAATTTCGGAAGCTATGTAGAAAAGTAGTTTAATAGTTGTATTTTTTTGTACAGTAAATATTTTTTCTGTATCTGTACGCGTTTGTTTTATACAACCAAACGGAACTTACTTTGTGGACATACCTCGTATGTTTTCAACGCGTAGTATGCCGTTAGCAGAGAGAGCTTGTTCTGTTGATGGTGCGAATGGAGCGATCTACTGCCTGTCGAAAAGTGGTTCCTTCATCTTGGCAATCAAATCAAAGCCACAAGGACTTACGTTCTGGGAATATGGTGCATGGTATAGTACTTCCCAATCCCAACGATCGAACAGAGCAGCTACAGCTTGCACTATATGTGCCCGCTCGTTGTCGTGCAAAATTATGGGTGGATTGTGCAGAAAGAATTTTTCCAGAGATTCGGCAGGAAGCAGATCGCTCCATTCGCAACATCTACAGAACAGGCTCTGTTAACGTTATACTACACCTTACACATCACTGGCAATGATTTCTACACAATGCTGGTGACTACTTTGAAGGATAGTAACAACTCAAAGATGTAACGCTTTTGTACCGGTTGTGAATAACTAGTTGACACTATTTAAATTCCAAGCCCCACACACACACACACACACACACACACACACACACACACACACACACACATATATATATATATATATATATATATATATATATATATATATATATATATATATGCCGGTGACGGGCAATGATCCTATCGTTAGTGGGGAGGGGTGGGCAAGTTTGAAGCCCTTACTCTTACGGGAATTAGTTTCATAACTACGAGTTTGAGTACTGTGGGCAGGGCGAAGCTGGGAACTTGTATCTGACGGGAGGCGTGCTTAGGTAGTCCTTGCAGGTGCGGTGATCACTGTGTCCCCAGTGGTGTAGGGGTCAGCGCAACTGCCTAGACAGCAGAAGACCGGGGTTCGAATCCCTGGTGGGTACACATTTTCAGCTTTGGCCAATCGCAGTTGATGTCATATATTCTGTGAATATTAAAAGTGGAATCGTTTGCTTGTGCAAAACCGTCAATCCACGAAGGTTCTAGACTAAATCCTATAAAATTTTGACACAAAGTTGAATTCTTATAAAGGAAGTTATATATACAGGGTGTCCCAGCTATCTTGTCCACCCAAAATATCTCTGGAACAATAACAGCTATTGGAAAACGACTTTCACCGGTATCAACGTACGGCTGGGGCCCATGAATGTTCATATTTGGAAACATTCTAAAACGAAAGCAAATGTGTTTTTTTAACACAAACCTATGTTTTTTTTAAATGGACACCCTATATTTTTACTTCAGCAATCCATATCATGTCAAATCACATAAACAATGGCGTTTATTGCATCGCAATATTTCAGTTACAACCCGAGATATTGCGACGCGAAGTTGACGCTTGAAAAACCCGAAATACGCTGCCACCGCACGTCATGAGACTCAGGCGTGAACCCCATGCTGCTCAGGACGTGCGCTAGCCGCGCGTTTCGCGTATTTCAAGCGTCAACTCGCGTCGCAATATCTCGGGATGTAATTGGAATATTGCGATGCAATCAACGCCATTGTTTATGTGATTTGTCGTGCTATGGATTACTGAAGTAAAAATTTAGGGTGTCCATGTAAAAAAAAAAATAGGTTTGTGTTAAAATACACATTTGCTTTCTTTTTAGAATGTTTCCAAATATGAACATTCATGGGCCCCAGCCGTACGTTGATACCGGTCGGCCGCGGTGGCCGAGGGGACTGAGGCGCTCCAGTCACGGTCTGAACGGCCACTACGGTCGGGGGTTCGAATCCCCCCTCGGGCATTGATATTTGTGCCGTCCTTAGTAGTAACTAGTTCATAAGTAGTTTGTAAGTTTAGGGGCTGATGACCCCGTAGTTAAGTCCCATAAGCTATACAAACATTTGAACATTTGATACCGGTGAAAGTCGTTTTCCAATAGCTGTTATTGTTCCAGAGATATTTTGGGTGGACAAGATAGCTGGAACACCCTGTATATGTAACTTCCTTTATCAGAATTCAACTTTGCGTCAAAATTTTTTAGGATTTGGTCTAGAACCTTCGTAGATTGACGGTTTTGCACAAGCAAACGATTACAGTTATA
This sequence comes from Locusta migratoria, assembly GCA_026315105.1. Classification (NCBI taxonomy): domain Eukaryota; kingdom Metazoa; phylum Arthropoda; class Insecta; order Orthoptera; family Acrididae; genus Locusta; species Locusta migratoria. Next base: position 355,821,619 of record CM048745.1, read on the forward strand.
GTATTCACAGAATATATGACATCTACTGCGATTGGGCAAAGCTGAAAATGTCTACCCAGCCGGGATTCGAACCCAGGTCTTCTGCTGTCTAGGCAGTTGCGCTGACCTCTACACCACTGGGGACACAGTGATCACCGCACCTGCAAGGACTACCTAAGCACGCCTCCCGTCAGATACAAATTCCCAACTTCGCCCTGGCCACAGTACTCAAACTCGTAGTTATGAAACTAATTCCCGTAAGAGTAAGGGCTTCAAACTTGCCCACCCCTCCCCACTAACGATAGGATCATTGCCCGTCACCGGCATATTATATATATACATGTATCGGAAGTGACGTCTGTTCTTTCGGAACAGATGCCACATGTACATAGATTACACTTTTAATGAGTATAGTTTTATGAGTGGCAAATTAATGGCTGTTTTCTTCAAGGTTGATTATGCACAGCGCACTGAAACGGGAAGTTAACAAGGCCCTCTGGCGCTCGATCGCACCAGGCGTGGGGCCCCGCGGGTGATTTAGTGTGGATACGTCACCGCTAACCGGCCGCTGAACGGGACGCTGGCAGAAATGGCGTCCCACCTGCCGCGGCCCACGGTCCCGGCGCCCACCGCTGCTCTCTATCGGCCATCTGCACACCCTCCTTCCTGACCGGCTTAATCATTGCGGTACGCCGTTTCCACTCAATTAGACAGGGGTCGCACATTATGTCGTTAGCCTCGTTCTGATCTTCCGCAAGGCTCGTTTCCATCACCTTCAAACAGCCCACCTCACTCGTCCCACGTTCGGAATCTGATTTTTATGTGCGTGGAGCAGTAAGGGAAGAACGAAAGAACGGTCCCAGAAATTATTCCTAGGTTTAAGACATTAGGTTACTTGCTTTCTGGTTCCATTCGAATTCAAGGAAATTCTCGGCTATGTGAAAAAAAAAAAAAAAAAAAAAAAAAAAAAAAAAAAAAAAAAAAAAAAAGCAGTCAATAATCCGAAGATTGGTTTGAACACCACAGTGCTTTATAGGCATGGTCCTGTTTGTAGGTGGTATGCCCTTGCCTTCCTCCGACCTTCGAACTGACTTACCCAGCCAGTTATAGAGGGACCTACAGTTTAACGTGGGTTCCGAACCACGGTGCTACTCGGTATTTTTCACATAAGCAATACTGCCAGAGTGTATAGATGTCATTTAGAGACGAGATGACAACTTGGAGTAGTTGGCAGAAATAAACGGAAGATTGAACCGTGGAATAGGACTTCAGATTCATCTACATCTATATCTACATAGATACTCTGCAAATCACATTTAAGTGCCTGGCAGAGGGTTCATTAACCACTTTCATAATTTTCCTAAACTTTTCGATATGATTTCTCTTATTTTATAGGGATGGTCATGTCTCCCTAAGTAGGTCGGTGCTAGCAAAATATTTTCACATTCAGAAGTAAAAGTCTGTGATTTCTTTTAATGATTTCCACCCCAATTCGTGCAAAATTTCCGTGACGCTTCCCCCGCCCCCTCCCCCGTAACGTGATAGAACAAAACGAGCTGCCCTTCTCTGAACATTCTCAATGTCTTCCGTCAATCCCACCTGGTGAGGGTCCCACAAGGGGCAACAGTACTCCAGGACAGGACGCACAAGTGTGATGTAGGCATTCTCTTTGGTGGTGCTGGTGCATCTTCCAAGCGTTCTGCCAATGAAACGTAACCTTTGGTTCGCCTTCCCCACAATATTTTCTATGTCTTCTCTCCAGTCAAAGTTGTTCGTAATTGTAACTCCTAGGTATTTAGTAGAATTTACGACCTTAAGGTTTGACTGATTTATCACGTAATTGAAGTTCAGCGGATTTCTTTTAGTGGTCACGTGTACTACTTCACACTTTTCTTTATTTAGTGTCAATTGCCAATTTTCGCACCATGTAGAAATTTTGTCTAAATCGCTTTGCAGTTGCTTTTGATCCTCTGTTGACTTCACTAGCCGATAAACGACAGCATCAACCGCGAAGGGAGCTATTCAGATTGTCTCCTAAATCGTTTATAAACACGAGGAAGAGTAAGGGACCTATAACGCTTTCCTGTGGAACGGCAGATATCTCTTCTGTTTTACTCGATGACTTACCGTCAATTACAACGAACTGTGTCCTTTCTGATAGGAAATCGTGAACCCAATCGCACAGTTGGGGAGATATTCCATAAGCACGCAATTTCATTAGAAGCCGCTTGTGGGGTACAGTGTTAAAAGCCTTCCGGAAAACCAGAAATATGGAATCGATTTGAGATCCCTTGTCGATGAAACTTAACAATTCATGTCAATAAAGGGCAAGCTGTGTTTCGCAAGAGCGATACTTTCTGAATCCGTGTTAAGGAAGGTTATGAAGTTGTGGTCAGATGGGATTCGAACTCGGGTCCTCCTACTTACTATAGTCAGCGTCACTTACGAAGGCGGCCCAGTTTTCTGCCGTTCTGCGCATTCCCCTCCATTACCGCAACGGCAGCCAGTAATGTTCATTATCTAGGCGCGTGGCTGGCCTCGAGTTACGTAGTTTTTATCCCGCAGGCTCCAGTGTTGGCACTGGGCCATAGCTCCTCCCCTTCACGCTTCCTCTATAGCTCCGGCTCTACGCGCGGAGGCGCCTTCCTACATGATGCCAACTATAGGCATTAGCGCTGATCACTGTACCTGTGCCGAGACAGTGATCAGCATTAATGAGGAGGCTATTCAAGAACGCCTCCTGTCATACAAAAATTCTCCACCTACGCACTCTATTGACGTGATAGTCGAACCCGGTGATCTCAGGGAGAAGCGCTTATTTGGAAAACGCGGGTTCGAAACCCGGTCGGATCATGGAATTTTCCAGTTTGCGTTTCAACCCAGATTTCACCTGTCAACGATGTGAAGAGTTTGCCAGAAACAACACGTGGTTCGGATTCCAAGTTAAACCATAGGTCTCCTTTCTCCGGTGGGGTAACGGGGATAGGTTTGGAACACGCAAGTCTGTAAAGTGGCGTGCAGTTCAAAAACTTGTAGCAGGCTACTAAGCCACAGGAAATGATTGTGTGCCATGTACACTACTGTTTCCCACGAAAACAACAGTTGTTAACAGGGCTGCAAAGGTACATCCTCAATTTAATGAAGGCACAAGAACCATATGGCACTTCGAATGATACGCCAAAGTACTCGATTCCAACGAAAATGTGTAGATCCATGAGACACTAGAAAAAACAACCCGTCATTTTGGTTTCTAAAGCAATCTACTGATCCGTGAACGGCGTCATGCAGAAGCGGGATAGGTAAAGAAACTCCTCGATGAGGCCATTATTCAGGTCAGAGGCGAGGCTCCATGTCGTTAAGGAGATGAAATATTTGTATAGCCTATGGGACTTAACTACGGGCTCATCACTCCCTAAACTTACAAACTACTTATGAACTACTTACGAACTAGGACGGCACAAATATCCATGCCCGAGGGGGGATTCGAACCCCCGACCGTATTGGCCGTGCTAAACGTGACTCGACTGCCTCAGTCCCCTCGGCCACCGCGGCCGGCGGAATGAAACTGCTGAGGTCATCGGTCCAGACTTAAACTCTCTAAAACTAAGTTATGTTAAGGACACAAAACACACACACACACACACACACACACACACACACACACACACACACACACACAACGCATGCCCGTGGGAGGAATCGATCCTCCGACGGGCAGCGCCTGCGCAATCCTTACCAAGGAGCCTCACAAAGCAGCCGTTCCCGCGCAACAACTCATTGACCGAGTAACACCACGGTTTCAGGTGTCTAATGTTACAACCACCACGATAAACAGGCGGATGTGCTATGACGAAGCGGGGCGCATAACATGTAACATGCTTTCTTAACCAACTACCGGAGACGACGCGAAAACAACCGAATCCAGCAATTTTCGAAGACTGCAGGACGGAGATATGCGTTAGATGGCGGCTTAACGTCCACAGGTGTTGCAGTCGCAGTGTGGAGGCCGTGGCGGCGATGTTGCGCGGTGTTGAGCAGGCGGCTAATCGCCGTCCTTCCTGCCGCAGGGGCGGGCCGTGGGACGCGTCGGCTTGCCGGCTAGGGGCGGCGCGGCGGCGGTGTTTACACAACACGCGGGACCTTGGCGGCGTTGCACAAGGAGGAGCCACGCTCACACGGCCTGCAGTGCAGTGCCGGCGGGCGCTGCGGCTCTCCGACACTGTGCGCAGGGCTCGATTTCGCACCACGCTCTGTCGCTAGGCAACTGCCAGCGTAGCTCATGTCTAGTTCTGTGTACCAGACATTCCTCACAACCTTTCTGTATTGACTTATTTTTTTGTTTTTCTCTGCGATTGAGGTCGCAACATACTTCATGTTATAGTGAGATATTGTGAGTAGAAACTGTCCATACTAGCCACTATAATGTCACAAATTTTTATTACGAGATCTGTTTTGGCTTTATCGTTATTTTCAAATAATCTGCAGATGCTAGACTTGCATAATGCATAATAGTTCGCGATCGGGAGCACTTCTTCTAGTTCGTCCGCTCCCAGTGACGGCTGAGCGGCGTGGTCTGCTCATGCAGGTGGAGAGAGAAGTTGCTCCCCCCCCCCCCCCCCTAGCTGCTTCATGCGCTTGCTGCTTGAGCCGCTAACGATATCACGCAAACCAAAAGAAACAGTTTGTGGATAATTTCTCGCGTTTAATTTTAGAGCTTTCTCTATTTCTTGGCATTATGGAATTCATTAGTCAGCTATTGCAGAGTGCAGAATACTTCAAAGCAGAAATTTTGTAGCACTGATCTATGTAATCTAGCAAGCAGACGCTAAACTCGAAATGGCTCTCATCAGAAGGAGGCAAACACGTGATTTTTAATTCTATTTGCGACCTATGGCGCATATTTTAGTTCGCGACCTATCAAGCATATTTTAGTTTGCCTGTGGGAGCGCTCTTCCGAACTAGTTCGTTCGCGAACTACACAAGACAGACAGATACAGGGCGTTTCCGGAGGAATAGTAAATATGATTTAAGAAAACTGCTCTAGTCACGTACGATATCTTATTTATGGAAGCTCCGTTACCCTTTATCCAGCAATAAAGACAAAAATTACATCGATAATTTTATTGATCATTTATTGCTGGATAAAGGGTAACGGAGCTTCCATCAATCAGATATCGTACTATAACGTTAAAATCAAGCAAAGACGAAATAAAGACAACCATGTCAAATATAAATGTATAATCTATAATATACTCCAAAATTTCTAATAAATTTTTTAACCATAATCGCTAATAACAACATAGACAGAAATAATAAAGAAAATAATGCCATATCTGTTAACTTCTATATTTTCTCTCTGAAAGAAAAAATTGTAAGTATTTGTAAACGTATAAACGTATAAACGTACACCGAACAGACATTCACATTTATAGATATATGGCCGGTTTCCGAAACAGTAGTTACCTGTCCAGTTATAGTTATCTATGGGTTACCTGACCGTTAGGTACAAAATGGGTTTCCGAAACAACAGTTACCGTCACAGCCGTAGTTACCTGTCCGTTAGAGATAAATGCGCGTTCCCCTGGGGTTACCTAAACGTTAACTTTAGTTTTAACTATATCCGCTACGTAGCCCTAGTGGGCTTCCAAACTCAAGTCCAGAAGTTATTTAACAGTAGTAATTTGTTTTTGTTTTTATGACAGCGTTCCGTATAATTATCATACAATTTTAAAATTTGTGAAGCTGAATAATGGAAAATCTTTCATCATCGTCGTCACCGCCGTCGTCTTCTTTTTCTTCTGATGCTTCGGACAGTTGTTCAGAAGAAGAAAACTTAGCTGTACTCGGCACTGTTGAAACACCACGACGCGTTTTTCGTGTTAGATGACAACTATTTGATCTGTGTAATGAGAGGGAACTTCATATGCGTTTCAGAATGATAATAATAATAAAAAAAATACTAACCAATGAGTTTGCCGGGTTCAAACGGAGAAAAACGCGGAATTCGACATTCCGGGTTAAATTTTACATCGCGCTCGGCTGTCGCGAGAGATAATGTTGACAACGGGTGACGTTTGCATTAGCTGCATCTCCCTAACTATTGGTCAAGCAACATCTCGACATTGAGCAACAGTGGCCAACGTTATCTCTCGCGATCGCCGATCTGAATGTAAAATTTTACCACATTTAAATCACAAAGCCATGCCTCATAATAAAACTTTCAATTAAGCATAAAGATAGTTCCCTTCGCAATAGTGTTGTGCCATGAAATTGCCACTACGATCAGTCAATGTTTCAAGTGATTAGTGTTTTTTAATTATTATTACAACGTGGGGCTCCGATAGGTGGACGGGTGGACGTAAATTTGCCAGTCTGTGTTGTGAAAAGTAATGTCACATTCACAGAACAATGGGAAGAGGAAAATTTAAATCATAAAAAATATATATTGACAACAGAAATAATATGTATGATTTTATTGTTAACCCTGCCTTCGTTGTTGTTTATCCTGTTTTTCTTTTTAAAAAAGAATACAGCTCTCTGAGTTGCCTTACCGTCTTCTCTCCTGTCTGTTTAACGAATTGTACAGTTTTGTGACAACTTCCAAGGCGTGTTGTTTTTCCAAAAATAGTCAAACCATCTGCCTTTTCATTTACTATAACTACTTTCCTCTCTAAATTCAAGTCGGTCGAAAGATTTTTCTCAAATATAGTCAAATGTTTTCCTCATTTGTCGCCCATTGCCTTTGAAAACAGAAAATTCGTAACAGCTATACAAACTGAGACGCGTCTTCGATTTCAGTTAATAATCGATAAAATTCGAGTAATTGCGATTTTCGTTAGTGGTACCATCTGTTATCTGTTGAGACGTACTATTTGCTTCGACAGAAGGCGTAGTTACCCGATAGTTAACTAACGGTCGTTGAAATCAGCTACGGGAAAGCCAAGGAAGTTATCTGGCATGTTAAATTATAACGTGACGGTAGCTTACGGCACGGTAACTATAGTTTTTCAGAAACCGGGCAATAGATAATTAATTACAATGTTTGGACTGTCCTTTCACATTATGTAAATTTACAAATATTTGGTAGCGTCAGTCCGTCCAGCACTTTCCTCCTTACACTACTACGACGGACTAACGAGGACTCTAGACACGGCAGTGTATTTGCGGCCTCAGTGCTTCTCAATGCTACCCAGTCAGATTGGCTTACAGCTAATAGTGTGCTCAGCCGTGATTAAGCACAAGCAATCAGCGGTCTCACGGGCACGCCTAGAGCCCATTAGAAACGTCGTGTCCGCAGAGTTAAATTGTAATTTATGGGCCGATCAGGCGTAGCGAAGCGAGATGCCAAGCACCGGCCGGTAATGCCTGGCACGCGATGGCAGCCGCCGCTTGCGTGTTATACCTCTCCTGGCCTCGCTTCGCGTGCAGCGCTCCTAATCACTGTGCCGTGGTCTGGCGCGGACCCAGTCTGCTCCTAAACACCCCCTGTATCGCACAAATCCCGATCACTTTTTCCGTCGGTGCGATAAACTGGGCCGAGGACCCCTTTACCCGACTCGTTGCGAGTGGAATTGTAATTCCGCGCAACAGTAATTATGGTCCCAGAGCAAATGAAACGAACTGCAAGGATTAGCAGCTAATAGTGGTGCCTGTTTACGTAACGACAGTTTACGATATGTATCATGTTACTATAATGGGCTGACCTGTCTAAAGTGCAAAGTGACGGGGGAGGTAGCAATTGCAGAATATAGGGCGGAAAATGCTATTGGAACAAGCAATATCTTTCCTGAATGTGTAAGTGAGAAACCAAACCAAATAATGGGTTATTATAATCTAATATACACTTTATATTCCGCGTCTGACAAAAAGATGTGAAGCACACTGAAGAGACACTCTGATGTCAATGGGACTTCGTACATGCACAGTATATTGCTGCGTATGCAAAAGACTACCTCGAAACTTGGCCTTGCCCTAGTATCTATTCAGTCCAATCTTTCGTCAGGTCTCCTCCTCCCCTATATTCGCTCTCCTCCTCTCTCTCTGTGCATTACTTCATTCCTCTCTCCTAACCATCTCTTCAACCCTCCCACAGTACTTCTCTTCCTCCCCTCTCTAATCATGTGTTCCTCCGGCTCTCTAAGTTCATCTCGTCTCCCTCGTATATATTATATCCTTCCCTATCCCTCGTACTTTCTCGTCGCGGTGGAGTGACAGAGCGTTCTAAGGCGTCTTGCTGTGGAGCTCGAGGTTGCCCACCTTCCGAGAGTTGAGTCCTTCTACGGCCATATGTGTGTGTGTGTGTGTGTGTGTCCTTAGTTTAAGTAGCTACGGACTGATAACCGCCGGCCGCAGTGGCCGAGCGGTCTGCGGCGCGCCATTCACGTTCTGCACGGCCACTACGGTCGGGGGTTCGAATCCCCCCTCGGGCATGGATATTTGTGCCGTCAGTATTAGCTAGTTCATAAGTAGTTTGTAAGTTTACGGACTGATGACCCCGTAGTTGAGTCCCATAAGCTGTACAAACATTTGAACTAATAACCAGAATAGTTAAGTCCCATACATTTACAAACATTTGAACATATATCTTCCAAATTTAATGGTGATAACTTTATTACAAAGTAACCTCTGCCATGTACAATACGGTGGCTCGCGTATTATAAGAACCTTCTTCACGTATGCACACGAATGCAAACGTGCATGTTGATCGGCCAGATACTACTGAAGTCTGTTATAAGGAAACCTTAGGCTCTACAGGAAATCTAACATAGACAGATATATTTCTCTTAATTTGAAGGTCAAGTTTGCAAAATTCCATCCTAATCGTAACGAAATTGTAGAGTTGTATGAATTACAAACAAACGGACAGCAGTGTCGTCCATGTACATTGTTCTCACCAGTCTTGGTAGGGTATGCAAATAAAACCTCCGATCCCCTAAAGAATCCAAATCCCATGCATAGAACTGCTTCAAATGTCTGATTACCTTTGAATTGTGTTAATGTGCTAAATTTCTGTTTCTGAACATGTAGCAGACAAAAATATTATAAATGGTTTCAAACTGCATTTAAAGCTTGTTAAAAGTTAGAAGTGCTCTCAGTATCACATAGTAGATGAATAGTGGGTAATTTCCGATTCAACAATGTCATGCATAAATAAAGTTGCAGGTAGATTTATTGATATATGTGAATCGTTTGTGAAAATTAAATAAGTAATAAAATAAACTGTCAAGTCTAATAGTCAAGTATCACTATACGCCAATGTAACCAGCAGATATTTCTTCAGGCGTCCAAGAGTCTACCACGTCATACATCCTGAACTACGAGGGGGGTTGTAAAATAAGTTACTCCTGTCGACTATGGGCGGAGTTATGTATGAAAGGGAAAAAATAGAATGAGACATTCAAGATGAGACATATCTTTATTTTTTCTACATAATTTACAAGTACATTAAGACATTTGTGAAACAGCTTTATAAGCTTCAAAAAGCCGGTCAGAAAAAAATCAGGCCGTTACGTACGGAAGAGGCGTTGAACTGCTGTGGCCGAAGGACGACACAGCAGGTGAACGCGCACGTTCAAGACACGGATAAGGCAGTGACTTTCTCTTACGAATTGTGACGGGAGATGAAACGTGGGTCCACCATTACACGCCCGAATTGAAGGCCGCATCCATGGAGCGGAAACATCCGTCATCGCCTGTTCGAAAGAAGTTCAAAAGCACACCGTCTGCAGGTAAAGTGTTGCTCACCGTTCTCTGGGACGCCCAAGGAGTTTTGTTGCTGGACTTTTTGGAGGATGGAACCTTCAATGCTGCGCGGTACTGTGCCACCCTGTCGAAATTGAAAGAGGTGAATCGGAGAAAGCGGCCTGGCCTTCTCAGATCTGGCGTTCTGCTGTTCGATGACAATGCATATTGCAGCTCTTGGTTGGGAGCGCTTACACCATACAGTCCTGGTCTCGCATCAAGTGACTTCAGTCCGTTTCCAGCTTTGAAGAAGACTTTCGGCGGAAGGCGCTTTGGAAGCAATGCTGAGTCATCTACCTTATGCAACGACCGCTACGGTCGAGGGTTCGAATGCCGGCCGCGGTGGCCGATGGGACTGAGGCGCTCCAGCCACGGTCTGCACGGCCACTACGGTCGGGGGTCCGAATCCTCCCTCGGGCATGGATATTTGTGCCGTCCTTAGTCTTAGCTAGTTCATAAGTAGTTTGTAAGCTTAGGGACTGATGACTCCGCAGTTATGTTCCTTACGCTTAACAAACATTTGAACATTTTTTACAACGTCCTGGTCTTTTCCTGGAAGGCTTTTTGGAGCTTATAAAGTAGTATGACAAATGTCTCAATGTACTTGGAAATTATGTAGAAAAATAAAGGTATGTCTTATCTTTAATGTCTCATTCTATTTTTTTTTCCTTTCATATGAAAATATGACCAGAGTCGACAGGGGAAACATGTTTTCCAACTACCCCTGCGAAATACAGTTAATAGGGTAATAAACTAAAGCGACATGGCAAATGCTGGAGTAAGACCGCTTGAACACCGGAAGTACAGTATGCGATAACCTTTTTTTTTTTTTTTTTTTCCTTTCATAATTTTGTGTAGAATGTCAAAGATAAGATGTTTCATGGCGGTTTGAAATTATGTTTGAAGTTTGTTGGGAGTAGCTCATTGTTATTTTCGAGTAATGGCTGGACGAAGACGAAATATTTTATTGCTGTAACCTTCAAGACAATTCCTAATTGTATTTAAGCCGTTACTTATCATGGTCTTGGATAGGCCTGGAAAGTAAATTTTTCATATATTTCCATGTAAGTGAAACATATTTTAGCTTTTATTCTTTTACCTGAAAGATGAAATGACTGGTCTAATGCTTGCAGATACAAAATAAATAATTTTTCTCTAATTAATTGATACCGCCTCGGTTGCACAGTCGTAGAGTGCCAGACTGCCAGACTACAAATCCAATGGTCCCGGGTTCGATCCCCGCCTGGTCCTAGGATTTTTATCTGTCACTTTCCACTTCTTTCGCCTCTGGTAGTATTGCTCAAGTGAAAAATACTGAGTAGCACCGTGGTTCGGAACCCACGTTAAACTGTAGGTCCCCCTATAAGTGGATGGGTAAGTCAGTTCGAAGGTCGGAGGAAGGCATACCACCTCCAAACAGGACCATGCCTAGTAAAGCACTGTGGTGTTCAAACCAATCTTCGGATTGTTGACTGCTTTACCTTTAATTAATTGATTTCAGAAAAGGAATTAATTTGCGTATTTTCTCTCTTCGTGCTTGGCTACACTGAGTGCCTGCAGGTAGTTGCTGTACAACAGTGAAATATGATTTATTTGTCTGGGTGTGTTTGTAACGAAAACGTACACACACGCACGTCACATTCAGAATTTGTCGGATTCCCTGAAGTAACTGTAAAATGAATTTACTGTACGCGTCCCAATAATGGGACAACAGTTTGTTCATCGTTTGTTGATGTGCGCATTATATACAATAAATACTCCACTAATCAGACTTAAGTGCATAGCGGAAGGTTCATCGAACCGATTTTATGATATTTCTAAATGTTCAAATGTTTGTAAATGTATCGTACCAAACTGCGTGGTCATCAGTCCGTAGCTTACAAACTACTTAAACCTAGGTAAACTAACCTAAGGACTACACACACACCCATGCTCCAAGGAAGGACTCGAACCTCCACGGCGAGCAACCGCGCGCTCCGCAGCGAGATGCTTTAGACCACTCGGCTACTCCACCGCGGCTATGATATTTCTCTACGGTTACATTGTTTAATAGCGCGCGGGAAAATGTTGTATGTGGTTTTTCCTCATTGACATTTTGTGGTCCCAACAGAATAAACATTTGCCACACGAGTGTAGATAAAAAATTCTACCGAAACTGTAGAAGATGAACTGATTTCTGATTAAACTGTTGATTTAGAACTTCCATTCGATGCAGATGAAATAACAGATGAAGAAATTTATGAAAGTCCCACAAACTGTAGTAACCATAATTCGAATTGAAATATCATAATTTTTTAAAACTGCTTTTTCTTTCATTTTTCTCTCAAGGTATCATATTAATGTAAAATGGTTTCAAAAACTACACGAATGGCTGCGTTTAGAGTGCAGTGACTGGGAAACTGCTGATAAACCTCGACGAATTGTGTTCAGCGACGAATCCCGGTTCTGCACTACTGCTTCGGCGATCTGAGGAGGGATTCAACACTTTCAGTATATTCGAAAGGTACGGCGGTGACGCTCCTTTTGTCACGGTATGCGCTGCTGTAGGATTTTTCCGCAGGGTATGGATTTTGATGTAGTGATGTGCGGTGGAATATTGTTGGAAGGAAACTTGTTGATCTCAATTTATGTGAAACATGCGCTTCGGTTGTATACTGACTTTAATTCGTGACCGCTTTCGGGACGTTGCAGTCACATCTTCAGATGTACAATTAATTTTCAACCTGGTCAGTCATATGTCAAGTTTACTGTTGAAAGGTCAAATGTGCCAGAAAGTTACACATGAACTAAGTCAACGTAAGGTTATCCCATTATCCAAAGGTATCGCTTGCATTCATATGTGTTATTTCATAGGAAGGACAATACTAGCGAAAACTGTCGAGTTCGTTTACAAACTAAGCGCGTAAAAACGTTTACGTAGCTTACTAACTTTGCCTCGGAGCACTTTGGGGTTGCAAATTGCAGTAACAAAATAATACGGAAGTGCTTTTTTTTCCTAATTTGTGGAGCATATTCAACAGTTACTTCGTACGTGCAAAGTATGCCTGAATTGGAGCCGGTAAATAATACTTCCAGGGTATTGGAAAGGCATGGCTGTGTTCTTTCTGCTGTAATGATGTGTGCATGGAACTACAGTATCCCCCAATAGTGTCTACCGCTGCACTGCAAACGGTTTCGTGCGATATTAGCTGGCCATTCTCAATAGCGAGAGCCATTGAGCCATTTTAAACATGAAAGTACATCCAATTGGTTACGCATCACGTACAACAATAATCAGAAAATTTAGGGCAACATTTTCCCCAGATAAGGAAGCCTATGACCATTCTTACATGAAGGTAAAGCAAAGCAGTCAACAATCCGAAGATTGGTTTGAACACGACAGTGCTTTACCAGGCATGGTCCTGTTTGGAGGTGGTATGCCGTTGCCTTCCTCCGACCTTCGAACTGACTTACCCAGCCAGTTATAGTGGGACCTACAGTTTAACGTGGGTTCCGAACCACGGTGCTACTCGATGTTTTCCACATTGACAACGCTGCCAGAGGTGAAAGAAGTGAGAAGTGACAGATAAAAATCCCAGGACCAAGCGGGGATCTAATCCGGGACCTTTGGATTTGTAGTCTGGCATACAATACTTGCGATATAATATTTCGGGATATAAGTTGGGAGAGTTTTTAAACAACCAAAAAATTAAACTTTCGAGTATTTAATAGCTTTGTCAGAAAGTATTCGGCAAATTGCCAGCGAAAATAATCTCCTCAACTCTTCAACATAAACCTGCAGAAGTACTCTTGGTCTGATCAGTGCAGGCCCCGCTTCTAAGTACGTTCGATGTTTACTTACTGCCACAGGTAATCGCACAACACGGACGCCAAGTTTGTGACATTCTCCTTCGGATTAAATTCATCTGATATGTCACTGCACATTTTTCCGTTCGTTCTGGTAACTATAATCGTAGTAGAATGGAGGCCTATTCCTTTCCGTAAAACTTTGATGTCAGTTTCATGTAAGTGAACTTTCAGGGTGCCGCGCGGCCTGATGAACGGATCGCACGGCCGTTTCTGTCAGACGTTCGAGTCCTCCATGAGCCATATGTGTGTGTGTGTGTGTGTGTTGTACTTACCATAAGTTTGTTTAAGTTAGATTAAGTAGCATGTAAGTTCAGTGAGTGATGACCTTGGTAGTTTGGTTTCTTTTTACACAAACTTCGAACTTTTTGAAGCTTCAGAGAAACAACGAAACGTGAAGGAGAGAAAGCTTTGACTGACGCCGACAATGGTGCCGCCTAAGGTGCTATTAACAAAGGAGTTGTCTCTGAGAACACAGTGACATAGCACTTCACGCCAAGACAAAATACCGCCTGGCTCGTGTTTGACAATTCGAAACTTCGTGCCTTGCATTCTCAGAAGAGTAATTAGAATGTCTCGAAGAATAAGCGGACGAGTGAGCGACGTGGTCGCACTTCATTTCGCAATATTGTACTACACCTCGTTACTTTGCAATCTAGATGTCAACCGACACTACGTAAACGTTACTGAAGATTCTATGCAAAACTGCTATGAGAAACAGGAAAAAGTGAGAAACGTTATTTTACCTTATGTCCTTAGAATTGCTAATTATCATGTATTTTCTAATGACTGAGATGCATGTGATAAATATCAGTCTTGCTACGCCCTGGAGGATCTAAGTTGGATAACCACGCTACTTACAAGTACGCTCCTTAAGTTTTTGTCACACTTTGCGCGATCATTTATTTAAATTGAAAATATTTGGGATACTTTCGAGCAAGGATGGGTAGGGATTGGGGGAGGTGGAGGCAGAGGAACTCAGGGGCTCAGTCACTCTTCAGTTGATACAGAGTCAATACCACGAGTCATCGCTGTCGTTAATTGCCACTGGACATCGGATGAGCTGGGGTGGAGTGGCAGAGCGCTCTAAGGCGCCTTGCTGCGGAGCGCGTAGTCGTAAAGTCCTCCCTCGGGCATGGGTGTATGTGGTGTCCTTAGCATAAGTTAATTTAAGTATTTCCTAGGCCTAGGGACTTAAGACCGAAGTAGTTAAGCCCCTTACATGAACAAACATTTTAGATCGGATAAAAGGTGGAAAAGTAGTACGCGATAAAGTTCTTCTGTGCATCATTTTATTGGAGTTGTCAGTGATAAAAAGTTTCGTAAAGTTTGTTACAAGTCGCTAAGTGCTCACATAGTTAAATAATGAATGAATAAAGTCTGTTACTGAGTCTTCGCATGATAGGGCAGTTTTTTATGACGTCACATCTCCTAATGTATCGTATGTGAGTTTTAGCCCCAGAGCGATCATTTTCTGATATGAAAGAGTATTTGTACCAAGTTTGGTTGAAATCGGTCCATATGTTTTTCATTATTAAATGTTATTTGCGTTCCGTTTCGTATAAACTAAGCTTTTTTTTCCCTTCAGAGGCTTTGATGTAGCAAATTTAACTAGTCTCGATGCTAAGTGCTTCTAGGCGACTACGGACTCTTGATCTGTAATACTTGTTTTTCTCGAAAGAATGGAGTACGCTTGACTGCATGTGTGAAAAATGGAGAACCGATGTCCGTCTTTGCATTATTATGGTTAGCTCCAAACTTTTGTGTATGGTATTGGTTGGGGCTATACATGTAGGGGAACTGTTAGCAATAAACATAAGCTCTCTTAATAATTTCCAATGTAGTTTTGACCGGAACCAGCTAGCAAACATGTTTATTCTTCTTCCAATGCCGCGGTGGAGTAGCCGAGCGGTCTAAAGCGTCTCGCTGCGGAGCGCGCGGTTGCTCGCCGTGGAGGTTCGAGTTCTCCCTGAGGCATGGGTGTGTGTATGTTTGTCCTTAGGTTTGTCCTTAGGTTTGTCCTTAGGTTAGTTTACCTAGGTTTAAGTAGTTTGTAAGCTACGGACTGATGACCACGCAGTTTGGTCCGTTGGATTTACAAACATTTGAACATTCTTCTTCCAATAACTTTCAGGTGTGCAGTTGGATCCCGTCATCAATCTGCCACGATATTTCGACGCGAAGCCGATGCACACCCGAACGTTTTTGGAAGCTGAAATACGTAGGGTAAACTTCATAAGTCGTATGTTTATTGTTAATGCATGATACCTATTTATTTTCGTATTTTGAGGTTTATGATTTACTCTTTATACGTTACCGACAGAAGAGTTAAGTCGTGGATCAGTGACAATTTTAAAGATTTTAGACTGGAAATAGTTCGTAAACTGTTAGGGTATAAATAGCAGTGATTTTGGAAACAGCTAACTATAGCGGGACCTCTCGCTCACTTAAATTCAGCATGATTAACAACGAAGTTACGGGTGGATGGAGAGATTGTGGGAGGTATTACTTTGAGGTCGACTTGGCGGGAGGAATTTACGCTTTGGGATTCGTCGGTTCACTAGATTACCGAATGTTCAAATTACAGCGTATTTAAAGTCATGGAATCTTCAGGTGCGTTGTATTTTTCATAGCACATACATTTTATCTGTTTAAAATTAATTACTGCGTAAAATGACTTGCGTCACAAGAAATACTGCAGAGCAAAGTAAGGATAAAAATTACTTCAGAAGGAAATGCAAGTTCCCACGTAGTGCAAGATACAGAAGATCGTGAAACCGTAATGCAGGCAGTTCTGACATTCATCTCAGAGCGAAAAAAACCAGCGGCGTGCGAACCAAAAAGTCATTAGAGGGTCAGGCGATATTTCAGGGTAAATTATAAAATTAATAACGACAGTCATTAATATCTAATTGCTCGTGCTTTAATCACGACGTATAAACGCAAGGTACGCAGAGTTAAGCAATTTTGCTCGCCCATTTCTTGGTCGTTTTGGTGTGTAATGAATTTACTATCTCAACAAGAAATTCCGCACGGCTACGTGCCTCATACTTCAGTCACGCGACCATTAGTTCTCCCCCCCCCCCCCTGCAGAACTAGAGGAGAGGCAGACTTGGTGGAATGGCGGCATACGTGAGAGTAGATGCAGCGATAAACGTCTAAAAGTCGGCTATGAACGAACGATAATTATACGCGAAACTCCTTGTGAGGTGAAGGCACGTCTTATCATATTAAACTAGTGCGGCAACAGGAATAACGTGAAAAAAAATTACGAATATTTTTCAGAGTATCAGTAAAGCATCAGTGCGGCGTAAATCGGCGTAATGCCGAGTTTTCTGAGGTATTGGCCCCTTGCATTTATCGCGAATCTTTAATTCAGCTCAAAGTTCCTAGTGATTGAAAAAAAAAAAAAAAAGCGCTGGTGACTCCCGTTTATAAGAAAGGAAAGAGAACTGACCCACATAATTACAAATAACGTTGACATCAGTTTCCTGTAGAATTTTGTAGCATATTCTCAGTTCGAATATAGTAAATTTACATGAGACGGAAAAGCTTCTTTCTACGAAGCAGCACGGGTTCAGGAATGATCGTTCATGTGAAACTCAGCTTGCCCTTTTCTCACATGACATCTTGCGAGCCATGGATGAAGGGCAACAGGCGGATTGTGTTTTTCTTGACTTCAAAAAGGCGTTAGACGCGGTGCCACACTGCAGACTGCTAACGAAGATACGAGCTTATGGAATAGGTTCACAGATTTGTGACTGGCTGGAAGACTTCCTAAGTAATAGAACGCAGTACGTTGTTCTCGACGGCGGGTGTTCATTAGAGACGAGTGTATCATCAGGCGTGCCCCAGGGGAGTGTGATAGGACCTCTATTATTTTCTATCGATATAAATGATCTGATGGACAGAATATCTTGTAATTTGCTGCTGTTTGCTGATGGTGTGGTGTATGGGAGGGTGTCGTCTTTGATTGACTGTAATAGCATACAGGATGAATCAGACAAAATTTCTAGCTAGCTCTCAATGTAGAAAAATATAAGGCGATGCGCCTGAGTAGGAAAAAAATCCCATAATGTTCGAATACAGCACTATTAATGAACTTCTTGATTCTGTCGCGTCGTTCAAATATGCAGAGCGATATGAAATGGAACAAACATGTAAGGACAGTTGTGAGTAAGGCGGACAGCCGACTTCGGTTTATTGGGAGAATTTTGGGAACATTTACTTCATCTGTAAAGGAGACAGCGTATAAAACGCTTGCACGACCACGTCTTGAGTATTGCTCAAGTGTTTGGTACCCGCAGCAAGTCAGTTTAAAGGAAGACATAGAAGCAGTTCAGAGGCGAGCAGCTAGATTTGTTACTGGTAGGTTCGACCAATGCGCGAGTGTCACGGAAATGCTCCGGGAAGTCAAGTGGGGAGCGCTGGATGAAAGACGACGTTCATTTCGTGAATTTCTTTTGAGGAAATTTAGAGGGTCGGAATTTGAAGCTGAGTGTAGTACGATCTTCCTGCCACCAATATTTCGCGTATTGATCACAAAGATTAGGGCTCGTACGGAAGCATATAGACATTCTTATTTTCCTTGTTCTAATTGGGAGTGGAATAGGAAAGAAAATGCCTAATAGTGGTACAGTGTACCCTCCGCCACGCACCTTACGGTGGATTACGGAGTATATATGTAGATGTAGAAGTTACCTTTACCGTTTATTCTGCGCTGAAACGATCTTATTGAGTTCATTACTGGCCTTCCACAAACAGCCTCAATAAAAATTGATCTGCTAAATAAAATTCTGATTTCCACAGTGGGACTCTTACTCGGGTGGATCTCTCGTTGAAATGTGTGTATACCTGTGGGATCAAACAGCTAAGGTCTTCGCTCCCTAGACGTACAAACTACATGAACTAAATTATGCTAAGAGCAACACACACACCCATGCCCGAGGGACGACTCGACTCTACGGTGGTGAGCGGCCGCGCAATCACGCAAAAATGTAATACCTCGTTTTTTTAAAGACGCTGAACGAACATTTAAGAAGCAGTGTCGTTACACAGCCAAAGACGAAAAACGTCAGAAGTGTCGATGCAGATAGCAGCAGTCAGTGGGTGCAGGGCCTTAATTCAGTGACTCTGTTTTTCTACCAGACGGAGAGAGAGAGAGAGAGAGAGAGAGAGAGAGAGAGAGAGAGAGAGAGAGAGAGAGAGAGGGAGGAGGGGTTTGAGGTAGATAGCGGAATTCCACACAGAATTTAAGCAAAGACTTCAATTTCTATTAATAGCGTTATACGCTAGTTAAACATTAATTGTATCAAACGCGCTGTTAAAATAAAATAAAAAAATTAAAGAAAACCTTAAAATGGGCTATATAGCAAAAACACTAAAATTTAAGACACGATGACCAGTTTCGATGTTACATACCATCATCTTGTGACCATTCTGACAAACAGCAGATTGAAAACATTTAAGCAAATACGTGTTTGTATTTTGGCGTTAACGCCCATGTCAATATGTTTTAAAACATCAAAGCCTTGATAGGTCATCAACTACTATCTTACAATATGGTGGTAAGGAAATGAGTTACAGGTTCCATCTATAAAAATTTAGGCCTATGTTTATGTAGAATGTTAAAACTAGTGGCATAAAATATGGGCCTTTTGCGAAGGCAATAAAATTGCTAAAATAATTTTATACCTCAGCAGGCATGCCATCTGGTACGTAAGTGGTAGATCAGTGTTGCTGGTAAAGAGCACCGCCTTTCCTCCAGCGATATCCGATTGAGTTCCCGAAGCAACTCTGTAACTGTGGTATACTTGATGGGACTTACCAGTAAGAAATCTAGCAGCCAATTTCTGAATTGATTTTATGCTCCCTTTAACCCGATCTCGTGGAGATTCAAAACACTTGAGCAGTACTAAGGAAGGGGTCACGCAAGCTTTCTTATAAATTCGAGTCAGCTGCCGCTTTTTTCAGTCACTTGGGACTTTGCGGTGTAGTCTATGCGATCAGCAAATTACGGTATGTATGTAAGGACCCCTTCGTGAATGATTTTTAATTGTTAAATTTAAAACCTCTGATTTCCTTTTCCTGTCTTATATTACTTCCCCGAAATTATCAATGAGTGACTAGTTAAAGGCCTTTGACCCGCTTACCGACTTTACATAGAGCCAGAGTTTTTCGAATTCTTGGGAAGTTCGTTGGGTGATTTGTTACATTAGCTACCAACATCGCTTTTAGAATGAACCTTTCACTCTGCAGCGGAGTGTGCGATGATGTGAAACTTCCTGGCAGATTAAAATTGTGTGCCGAAACCGGGATTCGAGCCTGGGACCTTTGCCTTTCGCGAAATGAGTCAGTGTCGTCGCTGAAGTGGGAATGTGCTCAAGTTATAAAATACATCACCATATTGGATTTTCACAATTTTACAAACTACTGAAATAAAGCCGATATACATCAATGTTAAAATCACGAGCGCAAACGGTACCCATCCTGTACATACTTCTCCAATGACGAATGCAGTAGACTGTGTTGAAGGAAGTTTTCATACACTATGTGATCAAAAGTATCCGGACAGCCCCAAAAAGCCGCGGCGGATTAGCCGTGCGCACTGAGGCGCCGTGCGGGGCTGCGCGTGGCCATACCCCTCGGGTATGGGTGCATGTGTCCTCCTTAGGTTAGTTTATCTTAGTTTAAGTAGTTTGTAAGTTAAGGAATAATAACCAAGCAGTTGAGACCCATTGATTTACAAACATTTGAACATTTGAACAGCCCCCAAAACATACGTTTTTGATATTAGCTGCAGTGTGCTGCCATCTGCTGCCAGATACTCCATATCAGCTACCTCAGTACTTATTAGACATCGTGAGAGAGCAGAACGGGACGATCCGCAGAATTCACGGACTTCGAACGTGGTCAGGTGATTGGGTGTCACTTGTGCCAGAAGTCTGTACGCGAGATCTGCAGACTCCTAACCATCCCTGTTTCTCATGGGATAGTGAAGTGGAAACGTGAAGGGGCACATACAGCACAAAAGTGTACAGGCCGACCTGGTCTGACACAGACCGCTGACAGTTGAAGAGGGTCGTACAGTGTAATAGGCAGGCATCTATCCAGACCATCACACAGGAAGTCCAAACTGCATTAGTATTCACTTTAAGTGCTATGACAGGCGGGAGGTGAGAAACTTGGATTTCACGCTCGAGAAGCAGCCCATAGGCCACACACCACGCAGGTCACTGCCAAACGGCGTCTCGCTTCGACGTTTCAACAGTGGAAAACATTGTGTGTAGTGACGAATCACGGTACACAATGTGGCGATCCGATGGCTGAATGTGGGTATGACGAATGCCGAATGAATGTCATCTACCAGCGTGTGTAGTGTCAACAGTTAAATTAGGAGGTGATGGTGTTATGGCTGGGTCGTGTTTTTCATGGAGGGGCTTCAACTAACACCACCGAAAGAGAAGGCCTCGTCGCGCTTGTGGCACGTGACGCAAAGCAGTTCTTCATCACGTCGGCCGAAAGGACCTAGTGAGTTGTGCATCACCGGTGCGCCACTTAGCTACGCGATAGCGACCTGCTTTGCGTGACGTGGTCTTCTCTTTCGGTTATGTTTCTTGCATCCTTGTTGTTATGAGTAGCACTATCAGAGCAGAGACCTAAATTAATGTTTTAAGCACCTAGTTGTTTTCCACTGTTGAAGAGCAATTGCATCTTTCAACGCGATGGAGCATCTGTGCATAATGTACGACCTGTGACGGACTAGTTGCACGACAATTACATGTCATGGACAGACCTGCACAGAGTTCTGAATTCAGTCCTAGAGAACAGCTTTGGGATGTTTTGGAACGCCGACTTCGTGCCAGCCCTCATCGACCTACATCGTTACCTCTCCTCAGTGTAGCACTCCGTGAAGAATCGGCTGCCATTCCCCAAGAAAACTTCCAGCACCTGATTGAACGTATGCTTGCGAGATTGGAAGCAGTCATCAAGGCCAAAAGCAGGCCGATACAATGCTGAATTGCAGCATTACCGATGGAGGGCGTCACGAGCTTGTAAGTCATTTTCATCGAGATGATCGGATACTTTTGATCACATAGTGTAAGTATGTAAAGGGGTATTAGGGTGCATTTATGCTGCCACCTCGCTGCTCTCCGACGTGGGACGGCGATGATGAATAAGACCCACAGAGTCTTACCAGCCCATTTAGCGTGCACCACCACAGCTCGCCCAAGTCACTGCTCGCTGCTCGCTACAATCCTCGCCAGGCGATGATATGAAACTTAAGATTACCTGACATAGTCGGGTTTGGAGGTGATCTGATCGTTTTATAGTTTTTAATATGAAAAGCCAAGATCGCACATTAATAATTTATTAAATGACGACCGGTTTCGGTGCACTGTGTCACCATCATCAGGTCACATATATGTTATAAGCTGGTCATCTTGTTAAAAAATTGGGTATAAAATAACAAGTGCAACATTGCACTTAGTCACTATATAAAATTACACAAGTTAAAACATGAAAGCTTTTTTTTTTTTTTTTTTTTTTTTTTTTTTGTGAGCTGTCATGTTTAACTTGTGTACTTTTTATATAGTGACTAAGTGCAATGTTGCACTTGTTATTTTATGCCCAATTTTTTTAACAAGATGACCAGCTTATAACATATATGTGATCAGATGATGGTGACACAGTGCACCGAAACCGGTTGTCATTTAATAAATTATTAATGTGCGATCTTGGCTTTTGATATGAAACTTGTGTTTCGCGCTACGAACATCACCGCTCAGCCTGAATCTTGCACTGTGATTGGTTTCTTCAAGGTCACGGCGATTGACTTTTATGCGCGTGGAACTCTCATGCCCATCGCTCTCAATATTAATTTTTAGAAGTAGTTTCAGGACAGGCAACAATGACTGAATATCTGACGCGGATGATTATTATGTCCGAAAAAGCGATCTGGATAGTTCTTGAGCTGTTGGTAGTACTCGTGAAAGTATCCGTAGTGAGGACGTTCAGCATTCAAAGGATGCACTCCATACCTCTTCTTCCTTCTCCTTTCCAATAACATTTTTGTAGCGGACAAATCACTGTCACCGTCGCCAGCGATGTGGAGAACATGTTTTAGATTTCACGTCACTGCACTTGTGCACTCAGCTGTAATGTAACAGCTGGAAGAGAATACGCACGGCCAGCAGCGAGGTGCCTGCAGCGCGAATGCAACAAGGCTGCCTGCGAGCAGCGAGCAGCGAGCTGGCAGGTACCAGCGGTGAGCAGCCAGCTGCCAGCTGCGAGGTGGCACCATAAACGCACAGTAAGGCGACGATATGCCGCGAAAGGTACAGCTGTAGCACGACAGCCATCTAGCAGTAGCATGGGTGGAACTGTGTCGTCAGCAGAGGTAATTAAAATTTCTTTAATAATGATTTTGCAGCCAAGATCGCATTTTTCATTTATTATGTTACCGGTTTCGGCGTGCTCGACGCTATCTTCAGACCTGTCGTAATTTACATAGCTTCACGACATTTTTTATATATTAAAAGAGTACATTCAAGTTAATATATAAAAAATGTCGTGAAGTTTTGTAAATTACGACAGGTCTGAAGATGGCGTCGAGCACGCCGAAACCGGTAACATAATAAATGAAATATACGATCTTGGCTGCAAAATCATTATTAAACAATTATAGATCGCCCCATCGAACGATGAGTTCCTTATATAATTAAAATTTCGCTGTAACGAATTAACCTTATTTCTTGACGTCGCTATTTCGCAATGTATTCTGAAATAATAACTTTGTGGTAATCTTCTGCTGCTACCATAGAATTCAGTAAGAATAGCTGCCTACATCTTCCTCCTTTATTATATGAAAATTCGTGACTCCGGTAGGACTCAATATTATGCATACCAATAAACTATAGTTAAAATTTTTTGAGGTTCGTTATTTTGTAAACGCAGTTGGTCGAATTTCGACCGCAGGCAAAGCTAGTTATTATTAGACCACGGTGGATTACTTCCATCCTTAATCCACCTTGTAGGCAAATACGAGGTATGTCCACAAAGTAAGTTCCGTTTGGTTATATAAAACAAACGTGTACAGATGCAGCAAAAATATTTATTGTAGAAAATCTACAACTGTCAAACAGCTTTTCAACATAGCTTCCGAAATTTTGTAGTCACTTGTCATAGCGTGACAGAAGTTTGTTTATGCTTTCTGTGGTGTCGCACAAATATGAAGTGCGCGCCACCTACTTACGCCGCGCGCCGCCATGCACGCACTGCGCGGCGTTCTAACGACGTCAGCCACGAGCGCCCTCTGCTGCAACTCCGCTCGTGGCCACGACTGCTGCATCGGCCACTTGGGATTGAGATAGTAACCAATTAATACTTGGTATTCAGATAGGCGCCAGTTAAGACTTGGCTATCGGATAGGCACTAGGACTCATGAGTAGGCAGGCCTCCCCTCTATATCAGCATTCTGCAGTCAAGAACTATGTAAAAGTTAAGTATTACCAAGACTCCCTGAAATATATATCTCGTTCTAATTTACTCTAGAGTTTCTAGTTTCTGCTGTCCCACTGGCTGGTCACCTCCGTACCTGCACAGGCGTGCAACCTTTATTCATGTGTCGGTCTCTTTCTACTCGGCCACCGACACCTACGATAACCGGCGGACGAGACACAAAAGCGGCGACGAGGCTGGGACACAAAACTTTCTTCATAGTAGGTTGCCGCCTGTGTATTCAACTATGAGGTAACATGTTCTTTCAGCTCGTCTTCATAGCTGAAGTATTGACCACCAAGGACAGACTTTAGGTGTAAGAAGAGAAGAAAGGTGTTTCTTTATTTTTTTCCCTCAATGACGCCTGACCTCTGACGGCCAATATGACCAAACAACTCTTACGAAAATTTCACTGGGGCGTGTTTGATCATCCTCTTTACAGTCCGGACCTCGCTCGTAGCGACATTCATCTCTTCTTACACGTAAAATCTGTCCCTGGTGGTCAACACTTCAACGATGATGACGAGCTAAAAGAACATGTTACCACATGGTTGAATACACAACCGGCAACTTTCTATGTAGAAGGGCCGGCCGCGGTGGCCGAGGGGACTGAGACGCTCCAGTCACGGTCTGCACGGCCACTACGGTCGGGGGTTCGAATCCCCCTCTCGGGCATGAATATTTGTGCTGTCCTTAGTATTAGCTAGATCATAAGTAGTTTGTAAGTTTAGGGACTGTTGACCTCGTAGTTAAGTCCCATAAACTATACTAACATTTGAACATTTTATGAAGAAGGCAAACAAAAATTTGTGCCACCCTGTGACAAGTAGCTACAAAATTTCGGAAGCTATGTAGAAAAGTAGTTCAAAAGTCGTCGAATTTTGTACAATAAACATTTTTTTCTGTATCTGTACACGTTTGATTTATATAACTAAACGGAACTTACTTTGTGGACATACCTCGTATTTCTCTACCGCATTGTTTGCAGTGCTCCTCTACGTCAACTGCAGCGGAACTAAACGATGTCCGTGTCGGCAGCCTGGCGTGTATCGAAAAGTGCAGAGCTTCGATCGCCATGACGCGAGAAGACGCGAAAGGCAGTAGAAGAGTGTCCTTGTACCAGTGTACAGGATGAACAGCCAGTCTAAAACAGGTTAGGGAAATAATTCAAAAAATGTATTTCAAAACTTCGCCTAAGTGTTCTTCCACTGTAACATACGCCTTGACAACGTGACCAAGGCTGTCCACCTTGCAGGACAGAGCCGGCCAGAACCAGTATTGACTGCTGATGCTAAAATCACGCCACCCTTCTGGCGTCCGTGCAGAAACTACTGACGTTTCCATGCTACCGTGGAGCCAATAGCAGACACCCACGTTTGATCACGTGTGCTACTGCTACTGCTGGAGGACTCCGAGGTGCGAGAATCAGTTCCTTCGCTCTCTGCAGTTTGAGTTCTCGTGCAGAACAGACGTACCCCGGAGGCCTAGCCTCTGTGCGGGGCGAACGGCCGCATGCCGTCCGCTCCCGCCTAGCGGCTGTTCGGCATCAGCCACCAACTGTGTGAACCGTAACCATTACCGTAACCTTTTCCATTTTCTAATCCTCTAACTTAGACTGGCACTTATTCTTTTTTTTTTTTTTTTTTTTTTTTTTTTTTTTTTTTTTTTTTTTTTGTGGTTTTAGGGCGCACAACTTCTACGGTCATTAGCGCCCACACAAGAACATAGATTCACTAGATCTCAAAAAATAAAACAAGAAAATTTGGTGACTGTCAGAACATCAAGAAGAGGCTAAAAACAAAAGATAAAAAACAATTAAAAGGATTAAATATCCTTCGATAAGTTGGCCAAGTTGATAAAACGCAAAACTCGAGCAGCTGCTCGTGTATCATCAGCTAAAATTTCCTCCAGAGTAGACGGAAAGTGAAGGGCTACACGGAGATGATTAAAATTTACACAAGACAGTAAAACATGTCGCACTGTCAGCAGTTCACCGCAGGAGCACAGCGGTGGAGGGTCGGCGGATAGCAAGTGACGGTGGCTGAAACGGCAGTGACCGATCCGCAACCGGGCCAGGAAGACCTCCTCCCGGGATCGGTTTTACAGTTCTCACTTTATCGTTGTACAGTGAAAACCACGCACTGTGCCAGGACGACACGATACTCCGGCGAAGAGCCCGTTGAACATCGTCCGATGGGACGCAAAAGGTAGCCATGCGAGGCAAAAGAGCTGCGGACTTGGCTGCTATGTCGGCGGTCTCATTCCCGGGCACACCCACGTGGCCAGGGACCCACAGGAAAGAAACGTGACAGCCGTCATCTGCTAGCAACTGGAGGGAGCGTTGGATCCGATACACGAGAGGATGGTTCGAGAAAGACTTATTCATTATATCTGACCCCAGGACGAGTCCTGATATGTATACCGTATTGCAGAATATACTAAATATTAACTTGCATCCTATCTTTTATTTGCCAGTCAGCCACCCTTTCCTAGGGCGCCTACAAGCCATCAACGTTCCGCCATCCATCCTGACAACGCCTCCAACCCATCGTATTTATGCAGCACTGGGATGGGCTGTATAATTTTCCTATCATCCCTGAAGTAAAGATTAAGTGCTGTACAGCAGCGCGTCGTATGCTGCTCCTGAGTGTCGCAGCGAGTGATTTGAGGGAACCAGGACGGGGAAACGTGTACGGGCTGAGGTGGGCCGTCTGCAGCCGTCTGGGATGGAGGCCGTGGCCACCGCCTCGCCCGGCGTTCGCTTCCGCTTTCTCGGCCATTAAATGCCCACAGTGACCGGTTCGCTCCAGAGAAATCGGGAGCGTAATTTTATTTCATGGCTCAATTAAGACGCAAAAACTATCGATCGCTCTAAATGACCTCACTCAGTCGGTGATAGTGCAATCGGCGATCACATTCGGAGATCGGAGACGACCACTGAGCGAAATGAGGAAGCTTACTGACGGCAGCAATAAAAGAAAAGTTGCGGGGTCACACGCGTTAGCTCCTAGCGTGTCAGGCTGCCGCGGAACTGATCGATGGCTCCTCTTTCGCTATGCACGTTAGTCGCCGATGCACTTAACGAAACAGATCGTTCGATACGCTTCATTAAACCAAGTTTGTAATTTTGCGTTTCTTATCCTCTTAATGGCATCAATAAATTAGTTTTGAATGGCTATATGCTGGATGTGCCTTCAATCAAAGGCTCTGAGATAAGTAACATTATTTTTCTCAAACGTAATTATTTTTCATGCATAGTTATCTTTAGCAGTTTCTTCATTTTGTTAATAATATAGTTTTGAAATAACTTTAAAGAAAATTTTACGTAAGGAACTCATTGTTCGGTGGGGCGATCTATAATTGTTTAAGTTCAATATTAATTGAAGTACAGTATAGTGTCCAATTAGTGTTAATATTAATTGAAGTCCAGTATAGTGTCCAGTTAGTGTTAATATTGAACTTAGACTTTGAAGTACCTCGCTTCAGAACCATTATAAGATGGATGTATATATTTTATTTGTGACTAGAAATTTTATGTTTGGTGACGACTCAACCTGGATGTACTCTTTTAGTATGTAAAAAATGTTGTGAAGTTATGTAAATTAGGACAGGTCTGAAGATGGCGTCCAGCACGCCGAAACCGGTAACATAATAAATGAAAAATGCGATCTTGGCTGCAAAATCAAAATTAAAAAATTTTACGCATTTCTCACCTAAAATAATTTCTTTGGTACAAGTACAATCTTTTTTCTTCTTGCTGAGAAATAGTTGTACAAATTTGTTGGTAAGCGGTTGTAAAGATTGTCTCAGGTCGTATTCTGAGATTCAGATATGTTTGAATTCGCAGATTATGTTTCACAAGAATTAAAAATATGTATTGTGTATGCAAGTTGTGGTAACTGCAGTTATTTCGAAGATCCAATTTGATATTAGA
Organism: Locusta migratoria; assembly: GCA_026315105.1. NCBI lineage: Eukaryota > Metazoa > Arthropoda > Insecta > Orthoptera > Acrididae > Locusta > Locusta migratoria. The sequence goes on from CM048745.1 coordinate 355,849,619, forward strand.
TGCCATGACAAGTTTGTAACAACTGATCTAAATTCTTCTGTAAAGATGATAGACTTTCTGCCGTTTCTGTCCCAACGGATGAACAGAGGGAGTTCTTGCCTCTTGTTCTCAAATAAAAATCTATTTTTGCAAATTTGACTTTTATAACGTCTGCTGTATAATAAAAAAGTTGCTATTACAAAGCTTCATATACCAACACGCTGGATGACTACATATTTTCAACAAAAATCCAAAATCTCTTCCTTCAAGCAGAAATATACTAAATATGATGTATGAAGACAAGCTACGTACGGAAATTTAAATGTTAGCCCAGCCATTCGTTTTATGAATAATTCAACGTCTCATCGTGTTTGTTCTCCGTGGCAAGAAAGTTACGCAAATATATGCGAAGAATTTATTTAGGAGGTTTGTAATGGAAGTAAATAGTAGCTTCGAACCATCTTTAACTGGCTACTGAAGGCTAGGGCAATAAATATATTGATAAAATAACACTAGTCTAACAATGGCAGAAAACTGCATGTTAGGCTGTGTTGTGTATGACACAAGAACAGAGTAATCTCCAGTGTAAGTATAGAACATTCAGTAAAATCAACATCGAATTAACATCTTTTTGTAAACTACCTCGTAAATGCTATTTAAAGCTCAAAAATTCTTATAATCAGCAGATGATGTAGAACAACCATTAGAGAATTGATAAATTCGTCAGATATATCCATATAACCGGAGAATGAGACATTAGCTGATCTCACGCACTGAAATAATTTCAACAGCTACAATTCAGCGGCCGCCTTAAACGCTTTGGCTATCCGTCCACGTTCCTCAACCGACCCAGATTCGCGAGTGCTGCAGTCTGACCACTGGAGGTAAGACGGAAAACCGTCACTGATAATAGTGAAAATATTTCAATGACCAAGAGCAAATATCTCTGACATTTCGCTTTCGTCACAGCCATCATACTTGTAATTTTTGGATGTAAAGGTACTTTTCGTAAGGTTGAAATTAATCAGCCATTAAGTTGCATAAAGAGTACTCTTTACCTAGGTTTCGATAAGAGTCATGTAATGTGAAAGTGTATTAGGTACTCTTGACCTAGGTTTTTATAAGCCATGTCGTGTATTGTAAGGGTGTTTTAGGTGCCCTTAACCTAGGATCTGATGACACTAATTTCATCTCATTCGGCAGCTAAAAGTGAACCTGGTTACAAATAGTTGATTTAACCGACTCTACTTTCAATTTCTGGAAAAAGATGACATTACTTAGCTCAAGGGTATCTAATAAACCTTTACATGACATTACTTTTGTCGAAACCTAGATCAGGGGTAACTAATAAAGCTTTAGAAAATGTTGCTGTTATCGAAATCTACATAAAGTCCAAATGGGGAGGAACTGTCATGGGGCAAACGTTGTAGTTTTATGTCACCAGCTGCCACTGATTACATACGGCGTCACGAACAGAACCGTACGGTAACACATGAGTAGTAAGAATGGCCTAAGTACAAACAGAACTGGTAATAGTAACTTCGAAAAAACATGTTTATAAGAGATGCTGGAAGAGGTGGTGAAGTTAATCAACCTTACCAGCAACACTGTAGTTTGCAGGCGTGACTTTGTTAACGTCTCTAATAATGTTCCGGTTAAGATTTCTGTGATACGATTTTGAAGTATAAACTTTCTTCTTTTTAAAATTATTTTTATTACATTATTATTACTTAATCGGCGGCCGCGGTGGCCGAGGTGACTGAGGCGCTCCAGTCACGGTCAGCATGGCCACTACGGTCGGGGGTTCGAATCCCCACCCGGGCATGGATATTTGTGCCGTCTTTAGTCTTAGCTAGTTAATAAGTAGTTTGTAAGCTTAGGGACTGATAACCCCGTAGATAAGTCCCATAAGTTGTACAAACATTTGAACATTACTTAATTGTCCACTAATTTCACACGATTAATTTCACACCTTCCCCATTTATCTTTCTGATGAAATACAGTGAGGTCACCTTTATAGACAGTGTTGCTACTTCACAAGTAATTCACAAAAAATTCTGGTCGTATGTAAAGTATACTGGTAGTAAAACATAATCAATACCTTCACTACGGGATAGTAACGGTGATGCTACTGATGACAGTTCTGCTAAAGTAGAATTGCTTAACACAGCCTTCCCCAATTCCTTCACGAAAAAAGACGAAGCAAATACTTCAGAATTTGTATCAAGAACAGATGCTAGCATGCGCAATTTAGAAGTTGATACCTCTGGTGTATTAAAGCAACTTAAATCACTTAACAAAAGTAAGTCTCCCTGTCCCGATTGTACAGCAATTAGTTTCCTGACAGAATATGCTGATGCAATAGGTCCATATCTAGTTATACAATCCTCTCTCTCAGCGAACGTTCCGTACCCAATGAATGGAAAGTTGCACAGGTTACGCCAATATTCGCGAAAGGCAATAGGAGTGACCCGTAAAATTACAGACCTGTACCATTGACGTCGGTTTGCAGCAGGATTTTAACGCGTTGGCTGCCGTGTGGCGGCCGGCGGCCACAGCAAGCGGCTCTGGCGCGCCTCTGACGTCATCGCGGCTGTCAACGTGTTAAAAAAATCAAATGTTCAAATGTTTGTACAGCTTATGGGACTTAACTACGGGGTCATCAGTCCCTAAACTTACAAACTACTTATTAACTAGCTTATACTAAGGACGGCACAAATATCCATGCCCGAGGGGGGATTCGAACCCCCTACCGTAGTGGCCGTGCAGACCGTGACTGAAGCGCCTCAGTCCCCTCGGCCACCGCGGCCGGCGGTCGTTAAACCCTAAGATTCATTCCTTCCTTCCTCCTCTTACTTGTAATCAGAATACGGCACTGATATCTGTATATAAAGGATGACGCATTTAAAACTGGTTTCGGAATATTTAAAAACATAAAACGCTGGTTAAAAGAAGCTACAATAAAAGTTGTTCGTCTCTAAGAGTGCCATCCATTAACATAAGGCTCCGCTCTACTGCACTACCCCCGAGGCAGGACGGTGGTGACTTTGATATCTCAAATATGAAACCTTATTTTTATTGCAGATTTGGATTATCCATGGATACGTTTTTTTTTTTTTTTTTTCGTTTCATGATAGATAATCGGCAACAATGAAATTATTTCAGATTTGTCAATCATTTAAATCATCATCTTCAGAATGGTTTAGGTCTTCACTTAGAAAATGTTTAAATGTTTGTATAGCTTATGGGACTTAACTACGGGGTCATCAGTCCCTAAACTTACAAACTACTTATGAACTAGCTAATATTAAGGACCACACAAATATCTATGCCCGAGGGGGGATTCGAACCCTCGACCGTAGTGGCCGTGCAGACCGTGACTGAAGCGCCTCAGTCCCCTCGGCCACCGCGGCCGGCAACGTGTTAAACATACACATTCCTCAAATATTATGAAACACCTCAAACAGAACGACCTATTCACCCATAGTCAACACGGATTCAAAAAGTATCATTCTTGTGAATCACAGAAAGCCCTTTACTCACATGATGTGATGAGTGCTATCGAAAAGGCTGTCAAATAGATTCGGTATTTCTAGATTTCCGGAAGCACCTCACAAGCGTCTTCTAATCAAACTGCGTGCTTATGGAATATCGCCACAACTGTGCGATTGGATTCGTGATTTCCTGTCAGAAAGAACGCAGGATTGTAATTGACGAAAATTCATGGAGTAGAGCTGAATGGCATCTGGCGTACCCCAGGGAAGTTTTATAGGGTCCCTAATGTTCCTTACTTTTATAAACGATTTAGCAGACAATCTGAGTAGCAGCGTAAGACTGTGCGCGGATGATGCTGTCACTTATAGGTTAATAAAGTCATCAGAAAATCAAACGTAACTACAAAATGGTTTAGATATCAGCGTGGTGCAAAAAATAGCAATTGACCCTTAATAATGAGAAGTCTGAAGTCATCCATATGATCACTAAAAGAAGCCCGTTAAACTTCATTTGCACAATAAATTAGTCAAAACTACAAGCCGTAAATTCAACTAAAACCTAGTATTAAGAATTACGAGCAACTTAAATTGGGAAGAACACACAGACGATATTGTAGGGAAAGCGAAGCAAAGACTTCGTTGGCAGAACACTGAGAAGATACAACAGGTCTAGTAACGAAACTGCCTACACCACACTTGTGTGTCCTATTTTGCAGTACTGTTGCGCATTGTCGGATCCCCATCAAGTGAGATTGACAGAGAATTCAGAGAAAGTACAGAGAAGGGCAGCTGTTTTGTATTATCGCTATATAGGGGAGAGAGTGCCACGGAAATGATGCAAGATTTGGGATGGAAATGAAAGGCGTTACTAGTTGCGACGAGATCTATTTGCGAAATTACTTTCACCAACTTTCTATTCCGAATACGAATAGATTTTGTTAGCACCCTCCTGCGTAATCATCAAAATAAAATAAGAGAAATGATACCGAAAACGGAAAGATTTAGGTGTTCATTTTTTCGTCGAGTTATTATTGAATAGAACTTCAAAAAATGTTCAAATGTTTGTAGAACTTATGGGACTTAACTACGGGGTCATCAGTCCCTAAGCTTACAAACTACTTATGAACTACTTAAGACTAAGGACGGCACAAATATCCATGCCCGAGGGGGGATTCGAACCCCCGACTGTAGTGACCGTGCAGACCGTGACTGGGGCGCCTCAGTCCCATCGGCCACCGCGGCCGGCATTGAATGGAAGTGTTGAGAAACATCGTAAAAGCGGTTCAATGAACCTTCCGCCATGCACTTCAATGTGGCTTGCAGAGCATTTATGTAGATGTAGGTGTAGATGAAGGGGGCCGTATAGGTCTGATGTCGGAAAAAATGTACTGTACGAAGACCGCGAGACACAGAAAGATGGAGCGAGGACGCCTCTCGAAACGGTGGCCGAAGTTGCGACTCCACGGGGCAGTAAATCCGAGATGATTTTATGGCACTAAATCAAGCGTTAGACAAGGTAGAATCATATGTATAAGATCAGGTACAAGTGACACGCTAATTGGCTTCTGGTGGGCCGCGGCGACAGACTTGCTGAGTCTGTGTTGAATTTCAGGGTGACATCGACGCCGTAATCGACTGTAAATGGGTGAATTTTTCATACGCCGACGACCCGCTGTCGAGGCGGCCGTCGATTTAGGACGCCAGTGACAGCCTAATTCGATGCGAAGTGGCTAATTTTTCATGCCGCGGCGATTGGCGACTGCGGCGACCGCGGGATTCCAGAGCGACGCGACGAGGCGGTCGGGCCGGTCAGATACCAGCGACCGCTAATTGGCTGGAGGGGGGCGACGACTGGACACCTGCCGCCACAGCGCCACTTGTTCCCAGCCGAGGCCACGCCCCCTTCCTCCCACAACACGGATCGGCCATTAGCACCGCGCGGCCACTGCTGTTCTGCTCGCCTCAATGCGTCCGCCTCACGTGCCCTGCGGCACTGGCCGTGGCTCCTCGACATCGCCACATCCTGCGACCAGGCCGGTGACTCACCCTACACTTCCTCTATGTATGGGTTACGTGCAAAGGCTGGAGTGTAGCTGAAGTACAAGAGGTAGATAAATTATCTGGAACACTTAACATACTCTGCTCGGCAAATTAACCGAGCATTTCCAATTAACCCTAAACTGCATGGTGTTGCCGTTTGGCAACGCAAATTTTTGTTACACTTTCAGACATACTTCTTGTTGACAGATGGCAACACCATGGATATCGTATACATTGGAGTCTGTTCTAATAAGCATTTAGTTGATCGTTTCCTCCATAGAAGGCAGCGCAGTCCAGAATTGAGGAGAAATGCTACGAAGAGCGCTCCAGGGGATTTTACTCACTGTTGAGCATTAAAGTAATTACAAACTGATACCACTTCTGTCAAAAATTATGATCATGTTACAGACATCTAATCGGAGTAGAAAACATGTTAGACATCAATATTTTCCTGCAGAGTGACTTGCCTGAATGCATGATGCTGACAATGGCAACAAGAAAAAAATGACTTTCACATTCTTAAATGGCGTATATAATTTTTTAAATATTTTTCTCCTGCATAGGTGAACATTTTCTACTATATATATTGCGCCTAAATAAAAATTCATACAGCGTAGGGTTAACAGCAGGACCCAGAATGTGGATGAGGTGGAGGTGACGTCGGAAAAATTAGCTTCTCTTCCCATATTTGAAATATTTCATTTCAAATAGGAAAGTACTTCACAATTTTCAAGTGAGAGCGATATTCCTCCCACCAGCTAAAATTTCAGACCTGATGGGATCGGTGAAGGATGATTTGTTATTGCAAAGGTGGGAGCGTGGGACTAAAAAAAAAAAAAAAATATCTTATCGGTGTGGTATGTCTTATATGGGACAGACAACGAGCACAGTGGAAGAACGCTACACGGAGCATAACATTTGGAACGCAGCAAATCTGCCAAATGTCAAATGTTTGTAAATCTATCGGACCAAACTGCGTGGTCATCAGTCCGTAGCTTACAAACTACTTAAACCTAGGTAAACTAACCTAAGGACAACACACATATCCATGCCCCAGGGAGGACTCGAACCTCCACGGCGAGCAACCGCGCGCTCCGCAGCGAGACGCTTTAGACCGCTCGGCCAGAAGATCTGCAGTGGCTGATGACAGCTGGACATTCGATGGAGTACGAGCCCCATGAACGACAGACATTGCCGAGGTAGGGTGGCTTGCGTGCCTCAACGATGCAGATAGCCGTACCATTGGTGCAATTACAGTGGAGGGGTATCTGTTGAGAGGCCAGACAAACGTGTGGTTCCTGAAGAGGGGCAGCAGCCTTTTCAGTAGTCTCGATGATTGACTGAGCTGGCGTTGTAACATCAGCTAACACGGCTTTGCCATGAAATCATTGCGAAAAGCTGAAAGCAAGGGGAAACTACAGTCGTTACTTCTCCTGAGGACATGCAGCTCTACTGTATGACTATACAATGATGGCGTAACTAATGAGGAGGTGCCTAACCGAATAGGGTAGAAAAGGAGTTTCTGGCGTATACTCATTAAGAGAAGGGATAGGTTGGTTGGACACATTCTAAGACATCAAGGAATTGTCAACTTAACTTTAGAAGGAAGAGTGTGGGGTAAAAATCTTAGAGGGAGACCGAGGGACGAATATAGTAAGCAGATTCAAAAGGATGTAGGTTGCCGAACGTATTCTCAGATGAAGAGACTTGCACCGAAAAGGGTAGCATGGAGAGCTGCATCAAACCAGTCTGCGGACTGAAGACTACAACAACAAACGACAGAACATCAATTCTGGCCATAGCAACATGTTTTGGGGACTACATCATTAAAAATTCAGTGGAAATACGCGTAACAGAAAATTTGAAGAACCTTGACAGCGGCTTCAAACTCGACAATGCATAGAATCCCGCTATCTCCAAGATTGGCTCCAGACGAACATGCCAGAAGATTGGTCGCGGTGAGCGGTTGTAGTTCTATACGTCTACCAGCTGGGGCGCTTCTGCAGGTCAGTATGTTCCATCTGTCACTGCAATTTTCGCGCAAGTACGGGTCACTTTTAGCGTAATATGTAGGACACAACGGAGAATGTCTTTCTTCTCACATGGAGACGGCTGCTAGGTGTCCAGCTGAAATATCGTGGACTAGATTTAACGACGAGCGGCTGCAAGCCCGAAATCTCTTCAAATATTCAATTCACCAAGAAAGTTTTTAATTCACACCTAACATAGACACAATATTTATTTATTATTGTTAACTTTGACAACAGCTATCGTCTTCGAGTAGTAGATTTTTGAAGTTCCTATATAATTTACAACCAAAACATCCGACAATTACTTCGTTTTTTAAGGTGTAAATCAGGTCCTCACTGTCTGCTCTAAATTTCCCCCATAATGGTTGAGTTAAGTTGAGACATGGGTGTTTTACTGACCAGGTGAGACGTTTAATAATTTTCTGATGCTACACAAAGCACGTTTGAAACTTTTTTGGCTGTGTGAGTAGGGGCATTATCATGTTATTAAATGACCATGTTTCTTACCAACTGTAAGCAATTGCCGTTGTAAGCAGTTTGTTCTCGAGGATGTAAGATATTCAGTTACAGCTATTTGACCATTGAAGCTAATGATGAAACAGTTGAATATCGCGTATCATTATGGGATGTCCCCCATATGTGAGTTTAGGAAGCACTTAACTGTTAGAGTGCAGAATGTTGAAATAAGTGATTCAGGTAAACTGCAAAAATCAGCTGATGGCTGAAACTGTGGAGGTACCAAGAATGAGGGTTTTACAGGGTTCGGTCTAGGGTCCTTTGCTGTTCTTGATGTATATTAATGATCTGCCATTCTGTATTCACCATGATGGAAAGGTAGTTCTTTTTGCTGTTGACACTAGTGATCACTCCCGACAAATAAGAGTTAAATGAAGAAATGGTAAATAATGCCAGAAAATTAGAAGTGGTTCTCTGCAAATGGATATTCAATTAATTTTGGTAAAAGGCAACACGTACAGTGCCACGCGGTAAAAGGCATGAGAACGTAAATAAATATGGTCTGTGAACAAAAGTCTACACCTAAGGTAGAACACTCAAAGTTTTTAGATGTATGCATTGATGAGTGATTGAATTAGAAGCAACATATTGACGATCTACTGTCACGTTTGAGTTCAGCAACATATGTTATTAGGGTCATTCCAACTTCTGATGACAAATCACACAGTAAATTAGATTACTATGCCTATTTGAGCTCACTGCTTTCATATAGCATCCTATTTTGGGATATTTCATCTTTGCGCCAAGAAATAATCATTGCTCAAAAGCGTGTAATTAGAATAATTTCTGGAGCCTATCCAAGATCATCTTGCGGACACTTATTTAAGGCTCTAGGGCTCTTCACAGAAGCTTGATATATACAGATATACATATAGGACAAACAACGGGCACAGTGGAAGAACGCTGCACGGAACGCAAACTTTGCACCCGCCTTTTACAACGCAGCAAATCTGCAGTGGCAGAACATTGCAGTTCCATTGGACATTCGATGGAGTACGACAAAACACCAGTTCTGGTCACAGCAACATCATTTTGGGACTCCATCAAAAATGAATCAGTGGAAATATGCGCAGAAGAAAATTTGATGAAATTTACGAAATTTATAATTAACAACCTAACCCAATTCAAAAGTAATAGCAGTGTGCGTAGCTACAAGCCTAGGAGAAAGGATTACCTGACAGATAGCCAAGCTATAGCTATATCATAAGCTTCTTTTAAGGTTTTCGATACATAAATCCAGTGGTTTGCAGGAAAGAATGTAAACGATGATTCATCGAACCATACACACGCTTTGTCATCAACTGATCATGTTTTACGATCGTGGCACCACCTCCTTCGCAGCTTTCCGTTGGCTTCCGTTGTTTAGCAACTGTAGTTGTTCAATGAATGTTAAGCTCCAGCCGTTCTGTTTTTATAGAAAGACTATCACTAGAGTGACTGTAGAGTTCTGCAATCGCTTTTTCCTTAATAGTTTCACGCTGTGTGCCCACAATCTTTCTCAATACACATCGGCCGTTGTGAGTTAAGTTAGTTAACTTCTGGTTCCGTCCACTATTCCTCTGCGCGAATGACGTTTTACCTTTTTTTGTTTACATTGATGTTACCGAGGATACTGTCGCTATGGAAACGTTAAACAGTACAGCCTCTTTCGTCACTCACTGCGCAGCTGCGATTTGCCCTGCTTGGATGACTGGGAGATACCGTATTTCACCGATCATTTTCATGGACCAACGCGGTACAGAAACGTACGTTACATTTCAAGGTAACGTCAAAGACTTCGTGCGTAAATTGTGCACTGCTGCCACGTCACAATGATACCACTTGCGCAGTGGTGCCAACTTGCAACAAGTTGCAGTATAATGCACAGTGTACGTATTATTTTGTCCGCGCCCTTCAGTATCGTGTCGTACCTCCTTTTGCCCGGCGAAATGCAGAAACTGAAAGTAACATGGACGTAACACGTCTTTGGAAACCCCTGCACGAATAAGGAGCCACGGTGTCTCTAAAGCCGTCCATAATCGCGGAAGTTGTGCCGTAGCAGGAGTTTGCGCACTCTCACTTGTCTCCTAGTACTGTTAGATGGGATTCATTCCGTCGGTCTGAATGGCTAAGTCATTCATTGGAACTGTGCATAATTTTCTTCACACCAATTCGGAACAGTTACGGCTCGGTGACAGGGTGCACCAACATCTCTGAGATTTCCGTCGTGGTTTGGGAAGTACGTGAATGGCTGCAAGTGGTCTCCAAGTGGCCGGCCATAACCACTCCCAGGCACAGATTAGTCCAGCTTGAGCAGAGGACGCAGTCTACTCTGCGTAGAAACAACACACACAATAGAATGAAACATTCACTCTGCAGCAGAGTGTGCGCTGATATGAAACTTCCTGGCAGATTAAAATTGCGTGCCGGAACCGGGACTCGAACCTGGGACCTTTGCCTTTCGCGGGCAAGCGCACTACCGACTGTGCTATCCCGACACGACTCACGATGCCGCCTCACAACTTTACTTCCGCCAGTACCTCGCCTCCTACTTTCCAAACTTCACAGAAGCTCTCCTGCAAACATGCAAGACTAGCACTCCTGGAAGAAAGGATATGGTGGAGACATGGCTTAGCCACAGCCTAAGGGTTGTTTCCAGAATGAAACTTTCACTCTGCAGCGGAGTGTGCGCTGATATGAAACTTCCTGGCAGATTAAAATTGCGTGCCGGGACCGGGACCGGCACGCAATTTTAATCTGGCAAGAAGTTTCAACACACACAATAAATTATGGAACCAGATCTTACAGGGGACCATGAGAAGTGTAAAACACGGACTTTTGTGGGTCTCGGATATCTTGTAGACTGTAGAGGGACATACCTTGAGCATGAGGCTATCCGCTGTTTTAGCGATGGACACCGTTTGTCGAGAAAATTTACGTTGAAGTTCACGCTCGATGTAAGACTCAATATTAGCCGGCTGCAACCAAGTGAGCGTGGCGTAGGAGTCAAGGTCTCCAGTTACCACGCTGGAGGTACGGTGTTCAGGTCCTCTTCTTGTTTTTTGCTTCTCTAAAATTACGAATAGTTCAACGTTCTTCCATTTTATTTTGCAGAATATCAACAAAATGTGTACAATCTGTGAAATTAGTAAGACATATTCAATTTTACTGTACTAATTTAATTTTCACGCCATGAACACAAAATATTACTCGCTATCGCCTGCATTGCTTGCTATGCCACAACAGAAATTCGAATGATATTCGTCGTTAAAACACACACATTAACTTTGCATCAGTTCAAGGAACCTGCTTTTTTTGAAGATGACCAAAAACGCATGGTACGCATCAAAGTTTAAGGGATGACAGAAAACTCTTTGTTAATGTAAACGGACTTTTTCTGGTATCGCTCTTAAAAACTCCATGCGCCTGCAAGAAAGTGGCTTTCTTGAAATGTGCCTGGTGCTGTAAGCCATTTTGTTTCGGTTGATTTTACGACAAATATCATCTGGATTTCTGTACAGACGATAGCGTGTGAGATTTTGTAATAATGATATGAAGATTAAATTACTATGGCAAAACTGAATATTTCTTACTAATTTCACAGAATGTACACTGTTTTTTGATATCGTGTAAAATAAAAAAATAAAAAAAAAAAATAAAAAATCCGGAGACAACCCGAACACGGTACCTCCAGCGTGCTAGCGCTGAGCAACACTCACTCGGTAGCAACATGGCTAATGTTACGCGTCTTACTTCACGTAGTGGACATCAACATCAATTTTCTCGAAAACTAAGGTCCGTCGCTAAAAATTCGGATAGCCTCATACTCGGGACATGACCCTCTACAACATAACCGAACCCAAAATCCATTATTTACACTTCTGATGGTTCCCTTGTTAACCACTGAACTCAGGACTCTCCTGAGAAACCTAGGGTTTTTATTTTTCTTCCAGGGTCCAACCGATATGATTACTGGTCCAAGAGAGGCACTGCTGGTGATGTCGTTCTGTTAGGAAATGCAGTGGAGTCGGTCGTCTGCTGCCATAGTCTGTTAACGCAAAATCGCGACTCACAGTCGTAAGTAATACTTTCGTTATACTTCCCAAATTTATTTCTGCTGCTATTTTAATAGTGCTTCATGTATGTCAGCAGGAACAACTGTAAGCGAACGCCACTGACCTTTGTCATTAAGTGCATGTTGTCAGCCACTACGGTGCTCGCTGTGTGAGGTAATGCCAACTGTGATAATTCTCGCCACAAGAATGACACTTTGGATGTCGAAATACTGAATTCCCTATCCATTCCCGGGACTGAATGTCTCATGCTTCCATCTCCAACAACCATTCTACACTGAAAGTATGTTAATTCCCAGCGTGCCACCAAAATCACGCATTGTCACGCTCGGATTTTTTCTGCAAGTTGGATATTTAAGGGGTGAAACGGTTTCTCCAATATGGAGGCTAAAATGGAAAAATTGCCAAAACTTAGAGACAAGTGAAGCGATTTGATTTTTGTTATGAACGTATCTTTGCATAAAAGACGAAAATCGACCTAGACATACTGGAGGGGAAGTGACAATCAAGGGGCCAACTACCCCGAAAGAAACAATTTTTTTGCTACAAAAATTAGTTTCGATCTAATCGAAGTAGAATCTATTAAAAGTTCAAATGGGAGGCTAATTAAGAAACGTGTATTGTTTGTGTTTTTGTACATATGAGGGGTAAACCACCCTTATATTGCCGCGGTCATTTGATACCGTTTATGCATATCTGGCAATGCGATCTCCATGCACTACATCACGAGCAACGCTACCGTCGCCGGTTAAAATCAACAAACATTTTTAACACATTTTATTCGCTATTATTTCAATAGTAGATTTTACAGTATTTTGAAAGTCACATTTTCAGTTCCTGTGTATTCAAAAATTGTTTCGAGTTTTCGTCCGCTGCGCTGGATCTGCCATATTGAATATTGAGAGTATGATTTCAGATTCGGATTCAGCTACTTGAAATACCGGTAGGTTAAAGAGATAAAACAGTTCAAGAATAGACGCGTTCACAAGCTGTTGCAAGGGCAGTATCAAACGATCGCGGCAATAAAAGTATATACAAAAATACCTCTTTCTTAATTAGCTTTCTTTTTAAAGTTTAATACATTCTTTTGCGATTAAATCGAAACTAGTTTTTGTAGAAAAAAATCGACTCTCTTGGTCCCATAATTTTCATTCTCCCTCCATTACATCAAAGACGATTTTCGTCTTTTATCAAAAGGTACTTTCAAAACAAAAATAATTAAAATCACTTCGCTAATCTCTTAAGTTATCGCAGTTTTCCCAATGTATGCCCCATTTTGTAGGAACCTTTTCACCCCTTAAATATGTTTTACCGCCGCTAAAATATTAAAGTATACGGGTGCCTTAGTTTCTCACGGTTATAACATATCTAAATTTTAAAAAAATCTAAGAGTGACACTTTCGGGGGTTTCCTTGTGAATACAAATCACAATTATAACATTTCACAGCCATTGTGTACACGACAGTAATATCTACTATATATGTGCATTCGCGTCTCGCCCAAATGAAAGTGAGGAATATTGCGTCTTCTTCGAAAGGCCTGCACCAGTTCTGCCGGCTGCTAACATGTGCTTTCCTCGGTTGCGTCTGTCGGTTTTTCCGGTCGATATAGTCCGGTTCTGGAGGAATTGGGGCTTGTTTTTTTTTTTTTTTTTTTTTTTTTTTTTTCTCTTTTGGAGACTGGAGATGTGACCGGTCTTTCTGCAATCTTCCGAAATGGGACCCGCTTGAGACCCACTACATTGGATCCAGGCCGAATGATATACCGCAGAGTCGCAGGTGTGTTCTAGTTCCAGTTGCAGCTGAAGAGCACTCTGAGAATGAATGCTGTTAGCTGGAGTAGGAATGATTGCATTCTGTCTACTACATTAACTGGTTAAAAGGTGTCGACGCTGAAACGATTTATAGGAGCACTTGTTCAGCTCGTAAAATTTAAAGTCGCTCGTATACGAGTAAGCACCTCTCACCCACTGACGTTCTAGTTTTGAGTCCAAAGACAAGTTTGATGCATCTTTCCATGCTACGTTATCCTACGCAAGCCTCTGCTTCTCCGAATAACAACATCAAACCATATTCTCTTGGAGCTGCTTACTGTACTCGTCTCGTGGTCTGCCTCTATGATGTTACCCTCCCCCTCTTCCAATTCGTTCTTCTACTGTGCTGACTATTTCAAATGTTGAAATGTTTGTAGAGCTTATGGGACTTAACTACGGGATAATCAGTCCCTTAACTTACAAACGACTTATGAACTAGCTTATACTGAAGACGGCACAAACATCCATGCCCGAGGCGGGATTCGAACCCTCGACCGCAGCGGCCGCGCAGACCCTGACTGGCACGCCGCAGACCACTCGGCCACTGCGGCCGGCGTACTGACTATTTCTTGATGTCTCAGCATGTACACTGGCAGACGATCCCTTCTTTTAGTCACGCTATGCCACATTGTCCTACTTATTTTGTCGCCAATTCTGTACAGTACCACCTCATTAGTCACGCGACCTACACATCTAACTTCTGCATTCTTCTGTACCACCAAATATGAGCTGTTTATAATCCAGTTCACTTGCCGTTGCCGGCCGCGGTGGCCGACGGGACTGCGGCGCGCCTGTCACAGTCTACATGGCTGCTACGGTCGGGGGTTCGAATCCCCCCCCCCCCATCGGGCTTGGATATTTGTGTCGTCTTTAGTCTAAAGTGGTTCATAAGTAGTTTGTTAGTTTAGGGACTGATGACCCCGCAGTTAAGTCCCTTAAGCTTAAGAAACATTTGAACAGCCGCCGTGTCATCCTACGTCTGAGTGCGTCATCGGAATGCGGTATGGAGGGGGCGTGGTCAGCGCCCCGCACTCCCGGCCGTTACGTCAATTTTTGCGACCGGAGCCGCTACTTCTGGATCAAGTAGCTCCTCAATTGACATCACAATAGCTCAGTGCACAGCGGTTGCCAACAGCGCTCGACAGAACCGACAAGTTACCCATCCACATGCTAGCATAGCCCGAAAGTGCTTAACTTAGCTGATCTAACGGTAACCGGTGTGTCCTCTGCGGCACGGCCGTTGGCGTCTTACCATTATGAGTCTTCATAGTATATCTTCTCTACTCTGGCCAGAAAAAGTTATTTTACTGCATAAAATAAATAAATAAATAAATAAAAAAGAAAAAAAGAAAAAAGAAAAGACTACATTATTGTCTCGTAAGCCAGAACACATACAGAGTACAATTTTATACTACGAGACCATGAGCACAACTCAATTGTCTGCAATTACTACAGGCAACCTCAACCATATGGCACCAAGTACTCTGCAGTCGTTGTCTATTTTTAACTGCTGTAGTATCCTACGTTATATGTTATCTATATGTTAACATTCCAAGCATGTCAGTGGTACCACAGTAACCAGCACACAAGTGGAATATTCTATGTTCTGTGTACACCAGATGCATGTGCCTTCGAAAGTTTTTATACAGATTTATAATTTTAATTTTACGTTTGAAAATGACAACTTTTGTCGCAACTAGTCACGTAATAAAGTATGAAGTAAAATATTCGATCTAAGCGTTCTTCTACGTGAAGTCTACATAATATTCCATTAACATTATTTATGTCCATCATATACCCTCCTTTTCGGGCGCTGTCCATTCCTTTCAATTGTTCTTCTAGGTCCTTTGCTGCCTGTGGCAGAATTACGTTATCAGCAAAACGTGGAGTTATAATTTCTTCACCCTGAAATTATATTCCATTTTTCAAATTTGTCCTTGCTATCGTTCACAGCCTGCTCAATGTTCAGATTGAATAACATTGGGGAAAGGCTACAACACATTCCCGAAGACGATTTCGGACTGTTTGTGTTGATATTGCGCGTCTGGTTGCTGCCTAGAGAGTGTGTTACAGCTGAGTTGCATTCAGCCTTCTGTTCTGATAGTCTGTTACGCAGAGCAACGATCATCTATTGCTGATATTACCCGTGGACGACATTGGCCTTGCTTTGTTGTAATGATTCCTGTTGTCTGAAATTTCGTCCCGGATCTGGAAAAACACTCTGGGACACTGCAGCCACCTTCCTTTTTGTCTGTCTCGCTTCCAACATAGCTTTGGGTAAGTCACGTTGTTGTTGCGTAACACTACCTGCTCACAAAACTACCTGCTTGTTCAGCCGCGGTGGAGTGGCCAAGCGCATTGAGGCGCTATGCAACGATGCGCGAGGCCGCTCCCCGTCGGGGGTTCGGATCCCCCCCCGCCCCCCGCGGGCATGGATATTTGTGCCGTCTTCAGTATAAGGTAGTTGATAAGTTTCATAAGTAGTTTGTAAGTTTAGGGACTGATGACCACGCGGTTAAGTCTCTTAAGCTAGACAAACATTTGAACGTTTGAATCTGCTTGTTCAATTAATTTGGTAAACACAGTCAACACTAGTCCCCTCTGTAGCCGTCAATACCACTATCTCAGCTGCCGTAATATAGTTAGTTGCCTCCATTCTGTAGAACCGACAGAAAGATGTCGAACCATTTTAGTTCATTCTGTCAATGATAATACTTAGAACCCAGATATCGTAACTGATCTAATTGTTTTGACCAGATTCGTGGCACCACTTTGCGTTGATTTCCGTTGTTATTAATTTAGCACCCGCCGTGCTTATATGAATCTTAAGCTCTAGCGGTATAGTTTTCGAAAGAGTATTAGTTAAGTGAGTGTTGTGTTTGGGAGTTGCTATTCCCGTCATAGTCTTATCTTAATGCTCGTCGGTCGTTGTCTCGCCCAATATTCCTTCTCGGCAACGATGTTTCACCTTGTTGTGTATATGCTGAGGATACTGTCGGTAGTCAAACGTTAAACAGAGCAGATGCTCCCACTAATTGTGCACCATGCAGTTGGGCCCTTTGGAAGTCTGGAAGATCACGAATTTCACCGGTCATTTGTGGTGACCGTCGCAGGACAAATCGTATAGTCCAGTGAAAAGCAATTTCCATGACTCCATACGCCAATTCTGCAGTGCAATCGCGTCTCGGTGTTATCACGTACGCGGTAGTGCCAACTCGCAACACGATGTAGTACAGTGCATGGTGTTCATATTATTTTGTACACCCCTGGTAAATTACATTCTAGGTCTTCATTCTTCATGCCTGTATGGTTCTATACCAACCCTAGCAACAAATACATGTATCTCAAAGAACATTTGTTTATACCGTAGAACGTCGCACTGACGGGACACAACCTCGCATCGCTTCATCACTGTCAAAGTGATCCTAGAGTATGTTGCTTTAGTTTTCGAAAGACAAGAAATCGGACGGGACTGTGAGAGATGATCGAAGACGGTTTTAGGTCGACAGTGATACCTTAACTGGATGCGCTTGGGCTACTTTTTCATGCTGACGTGATACTGCTGTAGATGTCGAAGCGCTTGTGTGCAGTCTGCCGTCGATGTGTTGAAGGACAGGGTGCCCCATGGGCAGACGATTTAGTTTTCTGAATCTCTTAGAGCCTTGCGGAGTTTATGCTGGTGCGTTTAGGCATGGCTGCCAAACACACTACTCCTTGGATTTTCTTTCGTGACAACTGATGAGACACGGGTGTCGTTTTTGAATACTCAAACAAAGCGCTAGGCAGTACGGTGAAAGGACACACTTACCGCAACCAAAAAAATTTCGGGTAAGGACCAATGTTGCAAAGGCCATATTTCGCAACAGCGATGGTGTAACTCAGTAACCGTTTCCAAATGTCACCACATTTTCAAGGACACGTTTTTCCAGCATGCGGGACAATGAGACGTAAAACGAAACAGTTCCTTCGTGAAAACCGCTCTGAAGTGCTTTTTCGTGCTCGTTACTCATCTGACTTGGTATCTAGCGATTTTTGGCTCATTTTAAATACACTTCCTGAAATTTCCTGGGAGATTAAAACGATATGCCAGACCGGAATTCGAACGCAAGACTTTTAATATCGGCGTATACTTCAGTGCAAGGTGAAAATATCATTCTGTATAGGATTCCTGCTTATACTTCCGAAGACGTGTCTTTGTTGCACAAACGATTTTTCTGTCGTCAAAATACCTCCCTAAAGAAGCGTTTGCAGTGGATAAAGAAATGTGTTGTGGAAAGTTTGAATGGCTCCAGTGGTATTATACCGAGAAGTAACAAAATATTCAGGTTATATAGCCAACAAAGATTTACTTTTTTATTTTTATTATTATTTTTTCTAACTGGCATGAAAACAACTAATCTGTCAGGATGGTGCTGAAAGGCTCATCTTTGTGCAGTCTGCATTTCTGTGAAACAATGAAATCCCATCTTTTATCTTCTCGTGACTAAGACGTGTAAACTTCTCAAGCAAATAAATAGTTTCCCAGTTTCTTCCTATGTCCTTAACGAAGTATTTCATTAAACCCAATTTTATCTGAAGAGCAAGGAAAAATATTTCCTTGTATTCGTCAAATGCTTCAGACATAACATGAGATCCTGGTCTTACTGACGCTTAGGTCAATTTTTCTTTTCGTAATAAAGCGCCTTTGCGTAGCCATCCCAGGGGCACAGGAACAATATAACGTCTGTATTCAATATTGACTCGATATATCGTTTGCTTTTATACAGTATCGAAGCAAAGACCAGGGAGATTACCAGGGAGATTACCATTCAGTCATAGGCATAGAAGATACCACTTGATTTTCGGGGGGAGGGGGGGCGATCGGTGAAACGGTGAAATGGCCATACAAAATTACCAATTACGATTTTTCAGCGCCACCAAATATATATCATCTAGGGACCCACTCACACACAAAAAATTTTAGAAACACCGGTGGAGTTGTTTGGGAATAGTTCGATGACATAGACGCGTACAGAAGAATTAAAAATATTTAATTTCCAATAATAAAATATTTAATTCATTAATGGACATAGAAATTATCCTATCGTTTAATTTGGAACATTCACACATCGTGTGCAAAGTTTGCAAAGTTTCATTATGCATTGTGTCGTTTCTGAGTTTATCGATAAGCCGGCCGTGGTGGCCGAGGAGACTGAGGCGCTCCAGTCACGGTCTGCACGGCCACTACGATAGGGGGTTCGAATCCCCCCTCGGGCATGGATATTTGTGCCGTCCTTGATATAAGGTAGTTGATAAGTAGTTTGTAAGTTTAGGGACTGATGACCTCGTAGTTAAGTCCCATAAGCTTAACAAACATTTGAACATTTTTTTGAATCACCTAACCCTTGCACCGCAAATATTGCCGAAACTAAGGATTGATGTGCGGTTTTCACAGAATGGATTGGTAGTCAAGGACTCGTATTGTTAGCCAATAAACAGATTATAAAAATACCTATAAAGTGTATTTTTTATGCAAACATACAATTTTAAATGGAACACTGGTTGTTTCTATCATGCACTGGAATTTTTGACGCCAACTGTGTACATAGAATTTTGAATGACTTTTTATCACGTTTAGTTTGACAGCTACAACCATTCAAGCGGAGTGTGCGCTGATATGAAACTTCCTGGCAGATTAAAATTGTGTGCCGGAACCGGGACTCGAACCTGGGAACTTTGCCTTTCGCGGGCAAGCGCACTACCGACTGTGCTATCCCGACACGACTCACGATGCCGCCTCACAACTTTACTTCCGCCAGTACCTCGCCTCCTACTTTCCAAACTTCACAGAAGCTCTCCTGCAAACACACAAGACTAGCACTCCTGGAAGAAAGGATATTGTGGAGACATGGCTTAGCCACAGCCTAAGGGATGTTTCCAGAATAAAACTTTCACTCTGCAGCGGAGTGTGCGCTGATATGAAACTTCCTGGCAGATTAAAATTGTGTGCCGGAACCGGGACTCTAACCTGGGAACTTTGCCTTCCCTTAGGCTGTGGCTAAGCCATGTCTCCACAATATCCTTTCTTCCAGGAGTGCTAGTCTTGTGTGTTTGCAGGAGAGCTTCTGTGAAGTTTGGAAAGTAGGAGGCGAGGTACTGGCGGAAGTAAAGTTGTGAGGCGGCATCGTGAGTCGTGTCGGGATAGCACAGTCGGTAGTGCGCTTGCCCGCGAAAGGCAAAGTTCCCAGGTTCGAGTCCCGGTTCCGGCACACAATTTTAATCTGCCAGGAAGTTTCATATCAGCGCACACTCCGCTGCAGAGTGAAAGTTTCATTCCAGCTATATGATATGTTTGTTTAGCTATTATCCGAGGGTTGCGCATTCCCTGCACCTGTGTTGTTCCCTGTAGTGATGTGGTGTCCGCAGCGAACGTCAAGCACTGCTACGATACATAAAATCTGGTTCCTGCATGTCAGTTCCTTCGTGACGGTTGAAGTGTAGACATCACTAGTATGGCTCCATGAGTGGAGATATCGAAGGATAAAACGTGCTGCATTGTAGTTATCTATTCGCCAAATTGCGAAACAGTGTATTGTGTCTATAGAGGGAGTACAATACACCCTTCGCCGCCAAAAGACAACAGTTAGCAATAAGGACATACCACGACCAGGACGACGTCGTAAAACAACTAAAAGTTGTTGTTGTTGTTTGGTTGTTTAAGGGGGGGAAACTACAATGGTCATCAGTCCCCCATTCTATCTCTAAGCTTCAAAAGTAAAACCGTGGACGTGAAAGAAATGCGCCAAGAGTTTATGGTTGCAATGTGGGAGAGGAGTCCCACTGAGTCCATAAAACATCATGAAAAACGACAAGACACAAAACGAAAAGAGACGATGACACAAAGACACCTCACAACGAAGAAACAGATATCTGTTGTTGACCGACCGTAAGAATAAAAAAGGAAAAGTGATGATAAATATATCAGAATTACCAGTAAAAGAAATAGTTTCAGAACAGTGCCCCAAATTGGTGCAGTATTGGTAGTAATCAACGCGACAACAATATCTGGTGCAACAGTAAAAAGGAGACTAACTGAAGCCGGCTTGACAGTTTGGGTCACAGAAAGAAAACGCCTTCTAAGGCCCATAAATAAACAAAAAAGACTTGTATGGGCTAGAAAGGAGACAGAGTTGGCGACATTGTGAAAATAGAAGGATGTATGGATCAGAAGCAGTACCAGCGCATACTTCAAAATCAAAAAATGTTCAAATGTTTGTTAAGCTTATGGGACTTAACTACGGGGTCATCAGTTCCTAAACTTACAAACTACTTATCAACTACCTTATACTAAGGACGGCACAAATATCCATGCCCGAGGGGGGATTCGAACCCCGACCGTAGTGGCCGTGCAGACCGTGACTGGAGCGCCTCAGTCCCCTCGGCCACCGCGGCCGGCTACTTCAAAATCAAGCAATACCAAGTGGATTGCGGTTAAAGGGAAAAATGTTCACCTTACAACAGGATAATGACCATCGGTCGTCATACTGTAGGAACTACATTGCCTCAAACAGAAAACAAAAAGGATTTAAAAGTATGGTATGGCCGTCCCAGTCGTGTCGGGATAGCACAGTCGGTAGTGCGCTTGCCCGCGAAAGGCAAAGTTCCCAGGTTCGAGTCCCGGTTCCGGCACACAATTTTAATCTGCCAGGAAGTTTCATATCAGCGCACACTCCGCTGCAGAGTGAAAGTTTCATTCCAGCTATATGATATGTTTGTTTAGCTATTATCCGAGGGTTGCGCATTCCCTGCACCTGTGTTGTTCCCTGTAGTGATGTGGTGTCCGCAGCGAACGTCAAGCACTGCTACGATACATAAAATCTGGTTCCTGCATGTCAGTTCCTTCGTGACGGTTGAAGTGTAGACATCACTAGTATGGCTCCATGAGTGGAGATATCGAAGGATAAAACGTGCTGCATTGTAGTTATCTATTCGCCAAATTGCGAAACAGTGTATTGTGTCTATAGAGGGAGTACAATACACCCTTCGCCGCCAAAAGACAACAGTTAGCAATAAGGACATACCACGACCAGGACGACGTCGTAAAACAACTAAAAGTTGTTGTTGTTGTTTGGTTGTTTAAGGGGGGGAAACTACAATGGTCATCAGTCCCCCATTCTATCTCTAAGCTTCAAAAGTAAAACCGTGGACGTGAAAGAAATGCGCCAAGAGTTTATGGTTGCAATGTGGGAGAGGAGTCCCACTGAGTCCATAAAACATCATGAAAAACGACAAGACACAAAACGAAAAGAGACGATGACACAAAGACACCTCACAACGAAGAAACAGATATCTGTTGTTGACCGACCGTAAGAATAAAAAAGGAAAAGTGATGATAAATATATCAGAATTACCAGTAAAAGAAATAGTTTCAGAACAGTGCCCCAAATTGGTGCAGTATTGGTAGTAATCAACGCGACAACAATATCTGGTGCAACAGTAAAAAGGAGACTAACTGAAGCCGGCTTGACAGTTTGGGTCACAGAAAGAAAACGCCTTCTAAGGCCCATAAATAAACAAAAAAGACTTGTATGGGCTAGAAAGGAGACAGAGTTGGCGACATTGTGAAAATAGAAGGATGTATGGATCAGAAGCAGTACCAGCGCATACTTCAAAATCAAAAAATGTTCAAATGTTTGTTAAGCTTATGGGACTTAACTACGGGGTCATCAGTTCCTAAACTTACAAACTACTTATCAACTACCTTATACTAAGGACGGCACAAATATCCATGCCCGAGGGGGGATTCGAACCCCGACCGTAGTGGCCGTGCAGACCGTGACTGGAGCGCCTCAGTCCCCTCGGCCACCGCGGCCGGCTACTTCAAAATCAAGCAATACCAAGTGGATTGCGGTTAAAGGGAAAAATGTTCACCTTACAACAGGATAATGACCATCGGTCGTCATACTGTAGGAACTACATTGCCTCAAACAGAAAACAAAAAGGATTTAAAAGTATGGTATGGCCGTCCCAAAGCCCCGACTGTAATCCCATTGAAATGGTGTGGGATAAAGTGGACATACGTATCGGGGAAGTTAATATATCCAGCAAGGAATATCTCTGGAATACTGTTAAAGATGTGTGGAATCATATAGATTCATGGTACCTACTAAAACTGATTGACCGCATGCGAGTTCGTGAGACAGTCATGAAATCTAAGGGAGGATACTTTGTTGAAACTAAAATGATTGTGATTGTTTTATATACGTGTAAGTTAATATAATTATATTTTGTGAGAAATAATGTTTAATTTGTATTGTACATCTGAAATACCAGGATGTATTGAAATTAATGAGCGGTTATATATGTCCCTTTGTGTATTTGTTTGTTTGAATACAAATCTAAAGTTTATTTCCGATCATTATGAAAATTTGCACAGTTTATCTTCAAAACACAGAAATTTTCATATGGTGAATAGCGGAGGGCATTTGACTTTTTGACGCATATGTCCATTTTTGAATGGGATGGACAGTGTCCTGAAAGGAAGATATAAGATGAACATTATCAAGAGAAAAACGAAGGTAATGGAATGCAATGTCAGAAAATCAGGCGATGATGAAGGAATTAGATTAGGTAATGAGACAATAAAAGTAGTAGATGAATTTTGTTATTTGGGTAGCAAGATAATTTCAGATGGCCGAAGTAAAGAAGATATAAAATGCAGAATGGCTATGGGGAGAAAAGCGTTTCCAAAGAAGCGAAACTTGTAAACATCCAATATTAATTTAAATGTTAGGAAGTCCTTTTTCAAAGCATTTGTACGAAGTGTAACATTGTATGGGAGTAAAAGGTGGACGATAAGGAGTTCAGATAAAAAGATGATATAAGCTTTTGAAATGTGATGCTACAGACGAATGATGAAAATTAGATGGGTAGATCACGTAACTAATGAGGAGGTGCTTAACCGAAACGGGGAGGAAAGAAGTTTCTGGCATATCCTGACGAAGAGAAGGGATAGATTGGTTGGTCAATCGAGTCTCGCTTTGTGCAGAAGAGTGCTTTTCCGTGGTGGATGGGAGTGGGTGTGGTTATACCCTACTCTAAGACTTGTGTGCCTCAGTGTGGCGTTTTTATTGGTTACTTCTTAATAAACATATATTGCGGACAGTTTGCACATATATCACTAAAAGTACCTGAAAAATTACGCCCTTGTAAGACATAGATTAGATGACGTGTCATTTAATCTCTCATATGGCATATTAATATGAAGCTTTTTTTTTTTTTTTTTTTTTTTTTTTTTTTTTTTTTTTTTTTTTTTTGCATATGGACGTCTTTGATGATCCCTCAGCTTGGTGCCCCATGCGGTCGCTTGTGTGACTTGTGCTTTAAAAATGTTCAAATGTCTGTAAAACTATCGGACCAAACTGCGTAGTCATCAGTCCGTAGCTTACAAACTACTTAAACCTAGGTAAACTAACCTAAGGACAACACACACATTCATGCCCCAGGGAGGACTCCAACCTCTACGGCGAGCAACCGCACGCTCCGCAGCGAGAAGCTTTAGAACTTGTGCCTTAAACCGACCTTGTCGGGTTCGCTACTAATAAATACATAAATAGAAAGTTGTGTGTGAAGACGTCAGTCGGTTTCGCTTGCCTTCCCCCATGGCAGCGACCGTAAATCTCAGCGACACCAGCCATTCACTCACACACTCGGCCAGCACAGAGAGGCGCGCGTCGCGTTCCGTTTCCCTTTGGCCCGGGGCGTCCCCGCCGCCTCTCCCACTGCAGCTAGCTAGACGCCGCAGCTTCCGCACGCCGCAGACCACGTCCCCGGCGAAAGTCCGCCGGAGATGATACACTCGCCCAGAAGTGTCGGCGGGTCGCTCGTTAGCCTATAATTCCGCAGACGTCAGAGAGAAACTCTCCTTCGCGCTACGATCGTTACGAACCAATTTCGTCCGTCGGGGCACGAGGGTTGCAAACCAGTTTTGGGCGTGGCAGCTCGTAACAGCCAGTTCCAAGGAATTAGACTGTTTTTTCTTCTCTCTCTCTTTCTCTCTACCTTGCAATCCTAAGCTCTTTCCTTTCCTAAATTAGTTGCGCGTATTTCTATGTGTCTGTTTTGCCTCTCGGCAAAACGTTAGCGCGAGCACGTGACATCTTCTGGTATTCGAGAGCTGCTGGCGGCGAGGAAATGATGGCGGCTTTCCATGCAGACGCTCCACATGCGAGAAACAGACGCCGTGGACGCATCAGTGACCTTGGAGAGTGGCTAGTTGTCCAGAAAGTGCTATTATTATTGTTGTTGTTGTGGTCTTCATTCCGCAAATGTTCAAATGTTTGTAAATCTATCGGACCAAACTGCGTGGTCATCAGTCCGTAGCTTACAAACTACTTAAACCTAGGTAACTAACCTAAGCACAACACACACACCCATGCCCCAGGGAGGACTCGAACCTCCACGGCGAGCAACCGCGCGCTCCGCAGCGAGACGCTTTAGACCGCTCGGCTACTCCACCGCGGCTCTTCATTCCTCAGACTGGTTTGATGGAGCTCTCCATGGTACCCCGTTCTGTGCAAATCATTGATAAATTTGCTTGTGAACTGAATATACATCCCACATTCCTTCCGTTAATCTATCTGCCCCTCATTTGCCCCACCTCTAAGCCTGTTTCTTACCTTCATTTTGGTCTTTTAGGTTATGGTGTGCCCTTGTTCTCGTGTAGGGGGTGCTTGCACCCCTTGTTGTTTTTTTTTCCATTTTATTTTATTTTTATTAAACTTAACTGCGGATTCATCAGTCCCTAAACTTACAAACTACTTATATACTAACTTAGACAGCACAATCATCATGCTCGAGGGAGGAATCGAACCTCCGACGGGGAACGGCCTCGCGCATCATAGCATAGCGCCTCAATGCGCTCCGCCACTTCGCCGCAGCATCCCTTGTTTTTTCCGTGGCACTGTCACAGCACTCGCCTAAACTTATGTTTTAAGCACCTTCTTGCTTCCCACTGTTTAAGAGCAATTCAGTGATGCCGATTGCATCTTTCATCACCATCGAGTACCTGTTTATAATGCACGGAAGGAAGGAAACAAGCTTAGGGTTTAACGTCCCGTCTACTGCGTATTCATTAGAGACGCAGCTTACGCTCGGAATTGTGGGTAAAGATGTGACAGGAAATCTGATTTGCCCTTTGAAAGGAACCATTCCGGCATGTTCCTGGATTGATTTAGGGAAATCACGGAAAATTTAAATCTGGATGATCGGAGGTGGATTTGAACCACTGTCCTCCCGAATGGGAGACGTCTCTTAGTACTCCGCCACCTCACTCGGTATAATGCAAGGCCTGTGACGGAGACATCTTTGTCATGGATTGGCCTGCACACACTCCTGACTTGAATAACACAGAGCCCCTTTGGGATGTTGCAACACCGACTTCGTGTCAGGCCTCACCGACCTACATCGACACCTCTCCCCAATGCAGCACTCCGTGAACAATGGGCTGTCATTCCCTAAGAAACCCTCCAGCAACTGACTGATCGTATGCGACCGAGAGTGGAAGCTATCATCTAGCTAAGGGTGGGACACCACCTCACTGAATTCCAGCATTACAGGTGCAAGGCGCCACGAAAGTGTAAGTCATTTTCAGCCAGGTGTCACTTTTGATCAAGTAGTGTAGTAGTGACTAATAAGGAAAGTAGTCGACCTCGAACAAACGCAAATATACCAAAATCGTGTGAGAGATAATGTAGAGGTCCCTTATTGCACTAGCGATACTCTCGCATCTGTGAGACTCTGCAGTCGTCCATTAGAGGCCTCTGCGTGTCCTACGTCGCATTGCACTTTGACCTGCCGGTACGCCGGTCGGGACCAGTAGGTACAGTGAGGTGTGCCTCTGAAGTTGCGCTTTGTGACGTTATTTGTGCAGTGAAGCGTCAGATGGGTCGGCGATTGGTAATAAATCCTGCTAATGTATTGCGATTGGTTGAGATGAAATTCCGAAGAGCCCTTCTTCGTGAATACGGTCTTGGTGTAGAAGATGAATCATTCACATGTTTTCTGGCATCTATTATAGTGCAGAAATATGAGCATAGATTAGAAACACTATAATAGATACCAGGTAACATGCGAATGAGTCATCTTCTACACCGATACCATTTCACGAAGGAGGTTTCTTCGTAACTTCATCTCAACCAGTCACATTATATTAGCAGGATTGCTTACCAATCGCCGACCTTTCCGACGCTTCACTACACAAATGACGTCACAAAAAGTAACTTCAGAGGCACACTGCAACGTCCCTACTGGTGTACCGGCAGCTCAATGTACAATGCAGCGTGGCACACGCAGAGGCCTCTAATGGGCGACTGAAGAGGTTTGTAGATGTGGGAGTATCGCTAGTGCAATAAGGAACCTTCACATTATCTCTCACAAGATTTCGTGTATTTGTATTTGTTCGAACGAAAGTACTTTCCTTGTAAGTGATTATGCTTGGGAACATCTACATCTACATCTACATAGATACTCCGCAAATCACATTCAAGTGCCTGGCAGAGGGTTCACTAACCACCTTCATAACTTTTCTCTACCGTTCCATTCTCTAATAGCGCGCGGGAAGAAAGAACACCTAAATCGTTCCGTTTTCGATCTGATTTCTCTTATTTTATTGGGATGGTCATGTCTCCCTAAGTACGTGGGTGCTAGCAAAATATTTTCACATTCAGAAGTAAAAGTCGGTGATTGAAACTTCGCAAACAGATCACGCCGCAAAGAATAACGTCTTTCTTTTAATGATTTCCACCCCAATTCGTGCAACATTTCCGTGACGCTTCCCCCCCCCCCTAACGTGATAAAACAAAACGAGCTGCCCTTCTCTGAATCTTCTCAATATCTTCCGTCAGTCCCACCTGGTGAGGGTCCCACAAGGGGCAACAGTACTCCAGGAGAGGACGCACAAGAAGTGTGATGTAGGCAGTCTCTTTGGTGGAGCTGATGCATCTTCGAAGAGTTCTGCCAATGAAACGTAATCTTTGATTCGCCTTCCCCACAATATTTTCTATGTGTTCTCTCCAGTCAAAGTTGTTCGTAATTGTAACTCCTAGGTATTTGGTAGAATTTACGACCTTAAGGTTTGACTGATTTATCGCGTAATTGAAGTTCAGCGGATTTCTTTTAGTGGCCATGTGTATTACTTCACACTTTTCTTTATTTAGTGTCAATTGACAATTTTCGCACCAAGTAGAAACTTTGTCTAAATCGCTTTGCAGTTGCTTTTGACCCTCTGTTGACTTCACTAACCAATAAACGACAGCATCATCCGCGAAAAGTCTAAGGGAGCTATTCAGATTGTCTCCTAAATCGTTTATAAACACGAGGAAGAGTAGGGGACCTATAACGCTTCCCTGTGGAACGCCAGATATCACTTCTGTTTTACTCGATGACTTACCGTCAATTACAACGAACTGTGTCCTTTCTGATAGTAAATCGTGAATCCAATCGCACAATTAGGAAGATATTCCATAAGCACGCAATTTCATTAGAAGCCGCTTGTGGGGTAAAGTATCAAAAGCCTTCCGGAAAACCAGAAATATGGAATCGATTTGAGATCCCTTGTCGATGGCACTTAACACTTCATGTGAATAAATGGCAAGCTGTGTTTCGCAAGAGCAATACTTTCTGAATCCGTGTTGACTACTGGTTAATAGGCCGTTGTCTTCGAGGTAGTTCATAATATTCGAACAAAGTATATGTTCCAAAATCCTACTGCAAATCGACGTCAATGAGATAGGCCTGTAATTTTGGGGATCACTCCTATTGCCTTTCTTGAATATTGGAGTATCTTGGACAACTTTCTAGTCTTTGGGTACGGATCTTTCGCTGAGTGATCGATTGTAAATTATAGGTAAGTACGGAGCTATTGCATCAGCATACTCTGAGAGGAATCTAGTTGGTATACAATCTGGCCCGGAAGATTTGTTTTTGTTTAGTGACTTAAGTTGTTTTACTACTCCAGGTACATCTACTAAGTTTCGCATGCTGGCAGCTGTTCTTGGATTGATTACTGGAATGTTCACTTCGTCTTCTTTGGTGAACGAATTTCGGATCTCAAAAAGGTACGGAGTTCCTGGTCTAGCGAGATTTACGGGTAAAACCGCAGATGTTGATGTGGATGCCGAGGTATTGCCGTGAGTTAATTACCTACTTTTGCCTGCCAAGGCTGGGCAGTTGAACTTGGGCAATGTCAGTGACACTAGCGGTGCAGACCGTCCACGAGCGGCCCCGGGGTGACACGGGAAATGGGCGAAGTGCCGGCTAGCGGCTTGCTGCGGGTAGACGAGTAACTGTACCGAGATGGGGCGGCGGCGATAGCCGGCAGTACAGCTGTGGGTCACGTCACCGTCTGGCAGATGTCGGCCGACGACGCCGTCTGTACAGTGGCCCTGTACTCCCGGGAGCGAAGGACGCTGTCCGCGTCTCTGCCACGGTCACGCGATGACACTCAACTGTCAACATCTCTGAATAATTATCACCAGCCAAAGGTTGTTTTGAAATCTCCTGTCACAGCTGGAAAATTAATCACGAGGCGAGAAAGTAGATACAAATAAACTGCCAGAAAATACGAATCAATTAAGAAGTGAAATAAATATAAAAAAAATTGTAAAGTGGTCTACATTCGTGATCGGTAGGTCGTATATGTTATTTAGGGACAGCGTTAATTTATAATGGTCGACCAAAGATGCTGCTGTGTGAATGTATTAATACTACAGGCCTGTCTAGGCGTGTTTGGAATCGTCAGATTAACCGTGAAAAGTACGTAGATCGTAATACTATTTACATTTGTACCGGTTATTCTAACCCATAAAAAGAAGTTTCCTCGTATACATCAGGTGGTACTAAAATCCGTATAACATCGATGTTTCAGATGATGTCATGCTATTTGACTGTTTGTTTTATTGTATTAGTCGCAGTGATATTGAATGTAGAACTTTCGAAGCAATAGTTCTATGTACCTGTTGTGCAGTGAGGCGCCCTGCTACGGTTCGCGCGGCCGTTCCAGGGCGGAGGTTCGAGTCCTCCATCGGGCATTGGTGTTTGTTAAATTTATAAGGGGCAGCAAAGTCGCAAAGTACGAAAATAATCGTTACCAGGTTTCAATGGCGCTATGGGCACCTTCTTCAGACGAATTTTAAATTTTGACATGTAGGTTTAACATATTCATCTTCGTCTGAAGAAGGTGCCCATAGCGGCATTGAGACCTGGTAACGATTATTTTCGTACTTTGCGACTGAGGGCTGCCCCTTATAAATTTAATTGAATTGTAACAGTCGCTGATTCACAGCCACACACAAAACTATTGGTCTTTGTGTTGTTCTTAGGAGAAGTTACTTTAAGTAGTTTGTAAGGCTAGAGATCGATGACCACTGTAGTTAGATCCCACAACTTTACAAACATTTGACCATTTCGTACCTGCCGTATTAGGAACTTTATTTTTGTAAAGACTTTGTTTCACATTTGTTAAACGTTGAGTCAAATGTTCAAATGTTTGTAAAACTATGGAACCAAACTGCAGTGGTCATCAATCCCTAGACTTAAAAACTATTTAAACTGACTTATGTTGAGGACACCACACACACACACACACACACACAAGCACACACACACACACACACACACACACACACACACACACACACACACTCATGACAGAGAAAGGACTCGAAACTAAGACGTGGAGCAGCTGCACACTCTGCAACAAGTAGATCAGTCAGCGATGTTGCATCGGTACAAATGGTTCTGTGGGCATTTCTTTTCTTTCTCTCTATCTTTATTTTTATTTATTTTTTATTATTTTCTAAAGCATAGCTTTGTATTTATCATGAGTCTTATATTACTAGTATCAATTTATGCGCTCAAATATAGTTTTAATATATTATTTTGAACAGTTAATTGTGTTACATCACTGTGTTCTGCCAGGTTAGTAACGATTTGACGATGTTAGTATTGTATTCATATCCTGATTACTGCCAAATGTTCAAATGTTTGTAAATCTATCGGACCAAACTGCATTGTCATCAGTCCGTAGCTTACAAACTACTTAAACTAAGGTAAACTAACCTAAGGACAACACACACAAACACACACACACACACACACACACACACACACACATACATGCGCCAGGGAGGACTCGAACCTCCGACGGCGAGCAACCGCGCGCTTCTCAGAGAGACAATTACTGCCAGTTTCGAGATTTATCTAGTGATATAACACATTCCATAACACAACCGATAACAACAATCAAAATCAAAAAAATGTTTGTATAGTCTATGGGACTTAACTACGGGGTCATCAGTCCCTAAACTTACAAACTACTTATGAACTACTTACGAACTAGTACGGCACAAATAGCCATGCACGAGGGGGGATTCGAACCCCCGACCGTAGTGGCCGTGCAGACCGTGACTGGAGCGCCTTAGTCTCCTCGGCCACCGCGGCCGGCGCATGAAATCTTTTAATATCGATAAATCAGCTGTCAATAGCTTCATGAACTTCATTATAGGAATAAACTTCGTAATTTGACGGCTACATAGAACTATTCATAGAAACCTTTATATTCACTGATACCAAAACAACTGACAAAAGAGCAGTCAAATAACGTGACAGCATCTAAGACATCAATGTTACACGGAAATCAAAAGCATCACACGTACGTGAGAAAATCGTGTGTCTGTTATTTTTGGACAACCAGATTATAAAAAATTATCCCGTTACAAATTGAAATATTACACCGATCTACGTACTTTTCACACATAACCTGACAATAGCAATGCGCTGGAACAGGCATGCGATAGCAAATACTACACTGGTAGTGTAGTTGAGATATCTGGGTTTTTGAGTACTGTCATCAGCAGATGAACTAAAAGTGTTCGCCGTCTTTCTGTCAGTTCTACGGAGTGGAGACAATAACATTACAGCAATAGAGATAGAGTTAATAACATAAAGTTGCTGCAGAGGACTTGGTGTTGTGTTTACACTATCAAACGAATTACACAAGCACTTGGGTTCAGATAGTGTAGGGAGCAGGTAGTGCAATGCAACAACAACGTGAGTTATGCGAAGCTATGGCATGGAGAGCCATAGCAAGGTTGGAGCGGGACAGACACAGAGGAAGGTGTCTGCAGCTATTGGACTGTTTCAAAGTGTAATTTCAGACAACAGGAACCGTTAAAAGGCCAAGGTTGTCCAAGGATAACGTTAGCAAGAGATGACCGTTCTTTCCGGTTAACAGGTCGTCGGCACAGGAGACTGATGGAACTCAGCTACAACGCAACCTCTAGGCAGCAATAGGACGCGCAAATAGAAACAGACCGAAATCGTCTTCTGTAATGTGGCCTCTTTCTATGCTGTATGTCTCATTAAAACCACGATACCGTTAAGTTCGCAGAAACAAGGTGGAGGAACATCAGGATTGGAGTCGTAACGAATAGCGCCGGGTTCTGTTCCCAGACGAATCAAGATTTTGTGTTCAGTCAGACAATCGTTGACGTCTCATCAGGAGAGAAAGTGAAACTCTGCACAATTCCGCTTATGTGCAGGAAACATCACCACATCGCGGTGGTGGACGAATGGTGTGGGTAGAAGTCAATATTGGCAGACGCACGGACCTCTATGTCGTTTAGAATGGCACTTTGAAGACTCAGAGATAGACAGATGAAATCCTTCGAACTTTTTGTGCCCTACTCTGGTGCCGTAGGAGATGGGTTCCTTCTGGTGGACGATAACGTTCGTCCCCTCAGCGCTGCACTGGTCGACAGCATGCTTGAAGCTGAGGGTACTAAACTATTGGAATGACCAGCTTGTTCACTGGACTTAAATCCAATTGAGCACGCCTGGCATACACTTGGCAGATGCATTGCAGACAGAGCACCACCTCCCACTACGTTTGCAGAGCTGGGTATTGCACTGATGATACCCTCATTCTGTACATACCACGCAGGTGTGCTGCTGTACTGACCGAGGTGATCGCACACCATATTAGAGGGCAACGAGAAGGTCCGTGGTGCCTCGCACTGAGTAAACGCGTTGTAATCCTCATGTACTGTATCACACACAAGTACAATTGCAACCACTGCCTGAATAAAATGCGTTAGCATATGTACTGTATACTGTTTATGATATCTCACCTGATTGTTTTGAGCAGTTTATGTCCACACGACATCAAGTAGTACGCAGGTTATTGTCGAGCAGAAGGAAGGAATGTTAGGGTTTAACGTCCCATCGACAACGTGGTCATTAGAGACGGAGCTTACGCTCGGATTTTGGGTAAGGATGGGGGGACGGAAATCGGCCGTGCTCTTTGAAAGGAATCATCCCGGCATTTGCCTGGAGTGATTTAGGGAAATCACGGAGAACCTAAATCTGGATGGCCGGAGGTGGATTTGAAGCACCATCCTTCCGAATACGAGTCCAGCGTGTTACCACTGCGCCACCTCGCTCGGTTATTGTCGAGCAATAGACCGCACTTGTTATATGGTTCGTATTGTGGCAGAGGGGTCCATCGCGAGTAGTGTTGCAACGAGGTACGGGAATCGGTCTGTGTTTCCCTGCTGCATCCAGCGATTGCAAATTCTCATCGCACTTGCTTGGTTAAGTCCGACACGAATACCGATTTCATTGAAGGATAATTTCAACCGTAATAAGCAGTTATTTTCGTCTGTGGAATTTAAAAAAATTCTCGAAATACGTTCGCCGCAAATTTTATTCGAGTTGTATGCTTTCTTTAGATATTTCGTTTTGGGTGGCCAGCAATTAAAAGAAGAAAACACATTCGGAGTCATATTACCTTCCAGCAAACTTTCTACTGTGCCGTCTAGAGGCGACGTCGCTCTTGGTCCGCGGTGTTACCCCGCGCGTCCCTGGGAGAGCGCGATGAAGAGCTCGGACGGCGTCGAGTGGGAAGCGACCGACCTTCGCTTTTTGTCTCGCCGTTTGTTTTCCTTTCATCAATGAGTCAATGAAATTCTGGGCCGCCTTTCATTGTCAGCGGCTATTGTACGGCTCCGATGAATGAACGGCTACTTATGACAATGTCTGCGAGCTGCCACTGTATGCTAACTAGCCTGGGCGCGGCCGCAGCCATCGGCCCTGGCGCACGCCTCGTCATTTAAGTGGGGCCTGCTTCGCTAACGTGGCGGCGTTTCAATAACACACACATCGTCCTTCTCGCTAAACGGAAGTACAGGGCCGCTGTGGATGGCCGAGCGCCCTAAGCCGCCTTGCTGCGGACAGCGTGGCTGTTCCCCGTAGGAGGTTCGAGTCCTCCCTCGGGCATATATATATATATATATATATATATATATGTGTGTGTGTGTGTGTGTGTATGTAGGTATGTGTGTATGGGGGCGGGGGAGGGGATTCTCAATGTTCCTATAATATACAGTTGAAGTGGTCTACCTGCTGCGGTATGTAGCGAGTATGGGCGCCATCATGAAATCGGCCATGTTTAATCTGCGTCAATTTTTTTAAAAATAGAAGGGGAATCGTACGATATATGAAATAATATCAGCATTTCCTACAAGTTCATTTCCGTGAATAGCAGTTATGGTTCAAAAGTTACAACACATTTAGTTTACATGTAAAGACTGGACTGTTTTCCATAATGCACAATGATTCAATATGTAGTCCTTGTTGGTCAACACGCATTTTAAGGCGCTGACTCCAATTGTCGTGCTCAAATTTTCTTTAAATGGTCCCACGTAAAATTAAAGTGGTTACGGTCTGCACGGCCACTACGGTCGGTAAGATCTACAAAACATTTGAACATGTTCCTTACTATCAGACAACAAACACTGTCAGGGTAAGAACCACCTACGACATACACTTAAGGAGATATGACGTCATAAACAGTGACAGTAGTGAAAAATGGCAGCATCATGCGATAATATTCTACATATGCTCCTAAACTAATACACAGATTTCAACCAAATTTGGTACAAATATTCTTTAAGGTCAGGAATCATTTGGTATTGTTTCAAAAACCACGTACGATACATAGTTCATACGATATCACGTTATAAACAATGGAAACTGCTCCATGTTGCGGCGCGTTATAGCGTGATTTTATTCGTCAACTATTTCACAATGAGAGCACTTAGCGACACGTACTAAACATTGAACATAATTCCAAATCCTTACGAAACTTTTTCTCGCTGACAACCCAAACAAATCGACGAAAGTAAGAGTTCATCGCTTACTACTTTTCCGATGTTCAAGATGTATATCTGCGGCATTTGGTATGACAAGTTATTACTTCTACACTCTAAATGGTATTCGCGAGACAATTCACAGATAGTACACATACATACCACTGAATCTTCTTTCGATACTATATCACAGTTCAATATATAGTTCATGCGATATTCCGCGTGGGAGTAGCCGAGCGGTCTGGAGCGCCACGTTACGGATCGCGCGGCCTCTCGCGTCGGAGGTACGAATCCTCCCTCGGGCATGAATATGTGTGTTGTCCTTAGGTTAGTTTAACTTAGTTTAAGTAGTTTGTAAGTCTAGGGACTGATGACCAACGTCGTTTGGTCCCATAAGAATTACAAACATTTGAACATTCAGGCGATATAAAATCATAAACAAGTTGTTAATGAAAAACCGCATCATCACTCATGAGGTATCGATTTATTACATCTGTACCAATAACACCTTTCGCGACATATTTTGCAGATATTAGGCACATATACCACTGTATGTATCTTTAAATTTACATCATAGTACGTCACAAAAAATATATTCAAATGTTTGTAGAGCTTATGGGACTTAACTACGGGGTCAACTACTTATGAACTAGCTAATACTAAGGACGGCACAAATATCCATGCCCGAGGGGGGGATTCGAACCCCCGACCGTAGCGGCCGTGCAGACCGTGACTGGCGCGACATAGTCACCTCGGCCACCGCGGCCGGCTCACAAAAAATGTTCAAATGTTGATAAGCTTATGGGACTTAACTGTGGGGTCATCAGTCCCTAAACTTACAAACTACTTATGAACTTATACTAAAGACAACACAAACATCATGCCCGAGGGAGGATTCGACCCTCCGACGCGGGAGGCCGAGCGATCCGCAACATGGCGCTCCAGACCGCTCGGCTACTACCGCGCCGCTGTGCGACACACATATATTGCTTATTATCATAAAACAATCGCTGCGTGGTTAAAAACTACCTACGACACATAGTTCAGGACATATGACATCGTAAACAATAAGTCACAAAAATTCTCTCATCACGCGACGCGTGATTTACGAGACTTCATTCATCCACTCTTTATTTATCGCAGACAGTTTCCTAATATTACTCTCTAAAAACCTGGAAAATTATATTATTGTAGAACACATAGTCAAGGACATATGATGTCATAAGTATTGAGTTGCATGCAAACGAAACTTAAATGGACAGATAGGGAAGAACGAGATCCATTAAGAAAGGAATAAAGACTTATAGTTAATGAGATAATAAGACTGGAAGTTGCATATATACCTGGGCAACACCGGATTTACCAGCTAGTGACTTACTTAGCAGATATAATGATTATGATTTTGTAATTAATGCTGTCACATTGTTTATTGGTATAACAGAAGACTGGTTTATATCCATCGAAACCCTGATGGAGTTTATTAAACTATTATTGTTGCAACTGGTTGGCTGATTATTAATTTGCTATTAGTGTAATACCATAATCGGTCGCATAAATAAAACAAGGAACTTTACGGCTGTCGGTAGATAAGTTAATAATTTGGAATTAAAAGTCATCATGTCAGGTAGAATACACGAAAGAATTTCTTTCAGAATCATAACAGTGGCGGGGCTAGTGATTCATTTAGATCTTCTGTTAGTCAACCTCCTCTCCTCTCTGTTGCTTCCCTTAGTCATTTCCCCCCCCCCCCCCCCGCTTTCATCTCGTCCTTTCTGTCTTCTCCTTCCTTCTCTCTGTCCATCTTCTCGTCCCCCCGAGCTGTGAAACGGTGACAAACGTGGAGTATCCACTGGCATGCGCAGAACCGTCGATTGCGGAGTATAAAAACCTTATAATTACCTGGTATGTTTTTCCCGATTCAGAGCGACCTTTCAGTTATTTATTGTGTATGAGGCAAATCACTATTTATTTATTTAAATAGCGGTTTCAACGCTACGAACCTTAATTTTCAGATTTCATAATTCCCTGCCTATAAACTGTAGAGACCTTGTGGAAAAAAAGTTTCTTGTCATAATGTAATACATGTATAAGGGAAAAATTTTTTAGACTCCAGACAAAATAGTAAACAATGTCCGAGTCAAAAAACAATTTTAAAATGTAATACTATTTTTATCACTTTTACATTAAGACGAGCACTTTTGTATTGCTACAAGGTTCTGCAATTTATACATGAGACAAGAAGTTGTTTTAACCTGAAGATGTCGATTTATATAGTTGAAACGGGTAAAATTTAAATAAATAAACTGATATTTTGGCTTAAAGATCTTGTCACGAAAGCATGCAAACGTGTGTCAACGTTCGTGTTGGCCGGCCAAGTGGTTTGCAAGTATTCTTCGCCATGAACCATACGTAATCTTACTGTTCGTATGATGCTCCAGTGTGCAAATTGTCATCATAATGGGAATGAAACGGTCCATTTGTGCGAATTACAAAGTGGCAAACGGATACTCTTTTTTATATTTACTTTGTTATGTACAAAAGAACTTACCTTTACTTGAAGGTGTGAACGATAGATATTGTGATTTGTTACAACCAGCTGCAGAACAACCGCACTACGACTTACCTGAAAATAAAGAAAAAGTACTTTAGCTTTGGGCAACAGAAATTGTGACAATGTTAAAGTTTGTACTCACGTAATGAAGTCAGTTTCACTTTTCAGACTATTTCAGTTTCGCCCAATATGATTAACGAAGAATAAAATTATCACTCTGCATTGGAGTGTACTCTGATATAAAACTTGCTAGCGGATTAAAAACGTGTGACAGACCGAGATGCGAATATGGGACCTTTATCTGTTCACTGGAGAACTTGTGTGAAGTCTGGACGGTAGTGGCGGAACTAAAGCTGTGAGGAAGAGCCGCACGGCGTGCACGGGTAGCTCAGTCTGTAAGCTCTTGCCCGCGAAAGGCAGAGTTCCTGGGTTCGAAGCCTGGTCTGGCAGACAGTTTTAATCTTCCAGTAAATTTGATTAATTCCACTTCAAAATCAACGGTCGCTGTAGAAAGGTAATGTCTTTTATACGCAACGCGTAAATGGCTTGCGCAGCTGCTCCCCGTCGGACGTTCGAGTCCTCCCACGCCTTTGGGGGTGTGTGGTGTTTTTAGAATAAGTTATCTTAAGTAGTTTGTGTAAGTCTAGCGACCCATGACCTCAGCAATTTGGTCCCTTACATCTAGGTAAAGAAGACTGGTTTGAACTCCACAGTGCTTTACTAGGCATTGTTCTGTTTGGAGGTGGTATGCCGTTGCTTTCCTCCGACCATCGAACTGACTCACCTAGACAGTTATACGGAGACGTACAGTTTTTCACATCAACAACACTGCCGGAGATGAAAGAAATGGAAAGTGACAGATAAAAATCCTAGGACCTGGCGGGGATCGAACCTGCGACCTTCATAGTTTGGCACTGTGCTACTCCGCAAACAACCGTAAGGTGCATGGTGGAGGGTACACTGTGCCGCTACTAGACATTTCCTTTCCTGTTACACTCTCAAATACAACGAGGCAATGGTGGACTAAGGGGGGGGGGGGGGGGGCAGGGGCGGATCGCCCCGGGCCTCCGGTCTTGAGGGGCCTACAAATACCTGAAAACCCAGTGTTTGTTTCCTATCTCTCTCTCTCTCTCTCTCTCTCTCTCTCTATATATATATATATATATATATATATATATATATATATATATATATATATCCCCCCTGAGCGCGCTTCTTATCTTGTTCTGCTGAGGCCACAAAATCTCGAAAGGTACTTTTTCTAGACTGTCCAGTGCCTCTCGTCCTGGTGGGGCCTTCAGTACTCTTTTGTAGTAATAGATGTACCATCAAGTGGACGGGAGGGGGTGGGGGGCTCATTTTTTACGCCACCCGCCCCGGGCCTCCAACAGCCTCAGTCCGCCACTGCAACGGGGGAAAAAACAATGTCTATACGCCTCTGTACGAACCCTAATTTCTCTTATCTTGTCTCTATGATCTGTATGCGAAATGTAAGTAGGCGGTAGGAAGATCGTTTTACAGTCAGCTTCAAATTTCGGCCCTCTAAATTTGCTCAACAGAATTTCTCGAAAAGAACGTCGTCTTTCATCAAGCGATTCCTATTTGAGTTCCCGGAGCACTTCTGTGGCCTCATTTGAGTTTTGTCTCTTATTCAACTGGTTTCACTTCTCCTGACAATTACGTGGTCCATTATAAAGACATAACCCCGAGTGCCAATCATGCGTCGTCTGGAGGAAGCCGACACTGACGCAGAGAAGACGAGATTCGTCACTAAATTGCCGTCATCACATGTGTCTTTCTTCCTCACACTGTGTTCAAACTGCTCCCGCCGATATATTAGCTAGTACAACACAGCTGCTCAAACCACTACCTGTGTTCGTTTCTGGCCTCCCAGATACACCGTTACTGCGGCGAATAAGTGCAGTTGTGACATCCGCCGATGCTGCAACGAGATACCGGCTAAACGTCCCTAATAATACGGACGGGCGGCTAGGAGCGTGGCTCGTGGGCCTTGAAGACATCCTGTCCCATCCGTATAATGCTCTCGCCAGTATCTCGAACCGTAATCACTTAGTTCATTGCGAAACCGGAAGATTGCAGTACTGGCGACCGGCAAATTAACCGAAGCCGGCGTAATTCGAGCGGCAGGTAGTCTATAATTATGCGAGGGACGAGACCGGGCATCGCTTAGACCTAATGGAGACCGCACGCGGCGCCGCCATCTTCCTACACGGGATGCAGACCTCCAACATCCACTGGCGCCAGCCACGACGTCTCATCCAGTGGGTCTAAAAAAATGTTTGTTAAGCTTATGGGACTTAACTACGGGGTCATCAGTCCCTAAACTTACAAACTGCTTATCAACTAGCTTATACTAAAGACGGCTTAAATATCCATGCCCGAGGGGGGGATTCGAACCCCCGACCGTAGTGGCCGTGCAGACCGTGACTGGAGCGCCTCACTCCCCTCGGCCATCCAGTGGGTCTGAAGTAGGGATGTGCAGATCGTGAACGAACCAGTGTAGTTGAACAATTCCGCAAACTGTAGTTCATTTTAGATCACTTTGGTAAACTATAGTTATTTTACTTCTTGCTTTCCCGATCTACCGAAAATTATAAGGCGAAATCTGAATACGTGAAAAAAAATTACATTCATAAAGCGAGCGGTGTTCAAATTATAACGTTCGAAACGACACTGTGGGTAGTCTGCACATTTCC
Source organism: Locusta migratoria (assembly GCA_026315105.1). Lineage (NCBI taxonomy): Eukaryota > Metazoa > Arthropoda > Insecta > Orthoptera > Acrididae > Locusta > Locusta migratoria. Next base: position 355,889,996 of record CM048745.1, read on the forward strand.
ATGACACAAACAGCTTATAACATCTATGTAAAGGTACCTTGTGTGAGAGTGGCTGAAGTCACCAACAGATACAAATCTGATGATGGAATCTCCGAAACTCGCCATTAAAGAATAACTTCTATTGAAAATGTTTTAGGACCTCTTCAGCATACTCGCAACACGACCAATAATATATAATTGAAGTTTTTATTCAAACACGCTGTGGAGTGTCCGAGCGTTCTAAGGCGCCTTGCAGCGGAGCGGGCCGTTGCTCGTCGTCGGAGGTTTGAGTCCTCTCTCGGGTGTAGGTGATGTTCTTAGCGTAAGTTGCTTTAAGCCAGTTTAAGTAGTTTGTAAACCTAGGGACCGATGACCAACGTAGTTATGTCTCTTGGATTTACGAACATTTGAACTTTATTACCAGAGGTACATCTATCCCAATGTTTAACGAGCTGGAGGATTCCGTGTTCCAAGAATTCATGTGACTGTGACAACAACGAGTCTTCTACAGTGTCCTTCAGTTCGTCTTTGGAGTTGAAGCGCTTCCGTTTGAGATGTTTTTTAGTGGACGAAACAGACGGAATTCACAGGGCAACATATCCGAACTCTAGGGCGGATGCTCCAGCCTGCTTCCACTTTAACTTGTCCAGTACATTTTGTGTGATCCTGGAGACACGTAGTCGCGCGTTATCATGCAGCAGAACCAATTCCTCCGTGAAGAGCGCAGAGTGTTTGCTGTTGGTGGACCACGGAGTGTCGCAAAGTACACGTCACTGTGAATGCTTATTTCGGGGTCGAGGAATTGTGTGAGTATCGGACCTCGGACGGTGAGCATCACGAAGCCAGCCAGCTGAGGGCACAATATTAACTTTTTAGGGGTGGGGGGGGGAGGAAGCAAATGTTTGTAATTCTTTGGGACTTAACAATTGCGGTTATCAGTCCCTAGGTTTACAAACTACTTAAACTAAACTAAGGACAATACACACCCCATGCTCGAGAGACAACTCGAACCTCCGACGGCGAGGAACTTCGAGATCGCCAGTAAGGCGCTTTAGAGCATTCGGCCACTCCACCGAGACTTTTAGGGAGAGGTGACTCCGCATGCTTCGCGTCCCTAGATGTCGCACTACGTTGCCCCAATGCGGCATATTCAAATTTCAACCGATGTGGTTATTAAGTCGATCCAAAAATGTTATATTTGAACACCCCAAGTATTAATACTTGCAGAAGAATGACTAAAAGCAGATACTTTCATAAAATATCTGGAAGTATGTAAATAGAGTGAATTGGACCCAAAAAAAGAGGAACACGCAACAAGTGTAGTCTATGAACGATGGAAGTATCTTACAAAATAGTCGTTGCACCAGCAATTGATTACTGCTCGTCATTGTGGATCCGTACGATGCAGGAAATACGGTCGGGGGTTCGAATCCCCCCTCGGGCATGGATATTTGTGCCGTCCTAGTAGTTTGTAAGTTTAGGGACTGATGACCCCGTAGTTAAGTCTCATAAGCTTAACAAACATTTGAACATTTTGATGCAGGAAACTGAGAAGCTCGAAAGGAGAGCACGCTTCGTATTTAGCAATTGCAATAGCTTCACGAGGATCGTCTACCACCAGCCGCGGTGGCCGAGGGGACTAAGGCGCTCCAGTCACGGTCTGCACGGCCACTGCGGTCGGGGGGTTCGAATCCCCCCTCGGGCATGGATATTTGTACCGTCCTTAGGATTAGCTAGTTCATAAGTAAGTTTAGGGACTGATGACCCCGTAGTTAAATTCCATAAGCTATACAAACATTTCAACATTTTTGATCAACATCGGTGTCAGGCAAGAGATACTTCCTGCATCATGGTATGGACAGCTGTCAAATTTTCGACAGCGTACGTTTCTGTAAGAGTCAACCAATATACTCCTTCCTCCTACGTGCATTCGTGAAAAGACCACGAGCATAAATTTGGAGAGATTACGGCTCACTTGGAGACTTACCGGCAGTCATTTGCCCTCGAATCCTACTCGCCTGGAAAAGGAGAAGGAGGGACTGGCAGTGGTGCACAAAGAACCCTCCGCCACACACCGTGAGATGTCTTGTGGCGTTTATATGTAAATTTAGATGTAGTGCAGAAAGAAGACAGGTCCTGTTTTCGCCCACGCTGTAGTTTCCGTGACTGGCCCTTTTGTGGGTACTAGCGGAGAGGCTGTCGCACAGCGCCGTCCGTTGGTCGCTGAGGCTCCCGGACGCAGGCACTTTCGCCGGTGAGACGCCCCCGGGCCTCGACAGCTGCCGAGCGTCCGCAGCCTCAGGGCCGGCTTTCGAAGCGGCGATCATCTCGGCCGCGTTACACTTAGCCACGCCACTGCCTCTGTCCCACGCAAGGCACGCCTCCTAAATAGCAACGTGCCATTTTCTTCTCTGAATCCGTATGTGTCGCTTCAAACGCGCAACTTGTCTTTTCGAGACCCGTAAACGGCGAGATATGGACAGGTTCTGTTCGAGGACCTGGTCCAAGGTGGCACTTGATTCAGAGTTTCTTCGAGAGCCACTTTTGTTACCGACTTCGGCATGAACTTTTTTTCGCACTTCTCTTGTGGCAGACGTTGGTAACCATTGATGGAGAAAATCAGCCATGGTTGAGGCAAGCGACCACTCAGAATTGCCACGAATCTTCTTCTTCTTTATATACAAAGCAGAGTAAACACAGCAATGGACGCCCTGCGGACAGTCCCCTCTGCTGCAAACGGCGTTCAGTGGTCAGCGCGGTCACTGCTTGTTGCGCAGGAATGATGATTCGTAACTTGGTTCGCGATTTGGCAGAACAATCCATCACTGCCTTGCACACGACGTGTCTGCCATAACGTCTAGTGCTCTAACAAGGTCCTGTGTGTTCGTCGTTCCCTCCTGCATCCATCGTCTACAGATTCGCATCAAAGTTGCTTGTTTACCTCGGACACGATCACCGATTCCCTGAAGGGTAATCCGCAATGCACGTAGGCAACTACTGTTCCTTCTTCTAGTTTTAACAATGCTCAAAAGAGCTGCGGTGGAGTAGCCAAGCGGTCTAAAGCGCCTCGCTGCGGAGCGCGTGGTTGCTCGCCGTCGGAGGTTCGAGCCCTCCCTGGTGCATGTATGTGTGTGTTGTGCTTAGGTTAGTTTACCTTAGTTTAAGTAGTTTGTAAGCTACGGACTGATGATCACGCACTTTGGTCCGATAAATTTACAAACATTTCAAATTTGAATGCTCGAAAGATACCCGCTGTCTTCTGCGGACCATGCTGCAGCTGCTTAGGCGACAAATAACAATTCCATATGGCCGTCTCTTCGTTTGTACTGAGGTAGCACGTGACGTGCTCGTGTGCTGAAACGTAATCATGTGCAGTTCCCGTCGCCCTTACAGCATGCTCCAAGTTTCAGCTGGATTGCATGCCCTTCAGTTTGTCGCGTGTTGGGTGACCAGCAGTGTCTTTCGTTGGATTGTGACATTTTCAAAAATGTTCAAATGTTTGTTAAGCTTATGGGACTTAACTACGGGGTCATCAGTCCCTAAACTTACAAACTACTTATCAACTACCTTATACTATGGACGGCACAAATATCCATCCCCAAGGGGGGATTCGAACCCCCGACGGTAGTGGCCGTGCAGACCGTGACTGGAGCGCCTCAGTCTCCTCGGCCATCGCGGCCGGCTGTGAAATTTTGCCTTGACTTTTTTTCTCCTATACAGGTCACCTAGAGAGCTGTTACTCTTTACTCAGATATGGTTTACGATGTGGAGCGTTTCGTGGATGACCAAATTGCAGGTGGTCATGACTCGTTGGCAATTCGTCGCTTCTTACCAGTTGAGCTACATGTTTCCGGACGGCTAGCTAATGATTCGGCGACTTGCGGGGTCTTCAGTCCCTGTCAGAATGATGGCTGTGCTTAGCTTCGGTGCCGAATACCACTCCAGAGGCTGTGTGGAGGGGCTAGACTGCGTCAGGAGGCAGGTGTTGGGGGGCGTGTCTCTGGCCGGCCATCAGTTCCACCAGCTGACGCTGCGTCACGCTCCGTAGCTCTCATGGCACGGTTCTTGTCGCCGCAAGCCATATGGACCGCGTCCACCGGTACTCAAGACACCCGCAGCGCAGGGCACTGCCTCTGGACCATACCGTCACAGCTTCCCGCCATCAACACTCACAACTAACTGTCGAAATTTACAATGATACATTTTTTAAAAATAACGTATATATTTTTCTTCTTCTCTTTTTGTTTGTTTTTTGACCTCCTTCTCCGCAATTTCTCAGTTTCCCAGTTTTTATAGGATAGGTTACCGTCTTTTGCAACAGTAAATCAGTCTAATTCAGACCAGATGCGTTTCCATTTACTTCAAAGCATCTTGACTCGTCAAATGTACAGGTAATAGTTTTTGTTTTACCTTTTTGTATGGTTTTTACTAAATTAGATCATGAACAGTTCTCATGCTATTGGTATATTTTATTGTGAATAAAATGAACTATTGAGATTACTTACCTTTTATATTGTCATCTTTTTTTTGTAGCAGACACACGACACTTATTCCGACACTATTTTCAATTACATAATTTTACAAAAGTTGCCGAAAATTCGTCATTTGTACAGACTTCCCCACCTTCAAACCCACCACATAATATGACCACATAAGAAAACAGCAACCCTCCCTACACACACACACACACACACACACACTCACACACACACACTCATATTTATAAACACACACACACACAATACGGTAAGAAAGTCACACAAACATTGGTAGCAGACTCCTATTTTGACAAAAACAATATAAGAACACATCGTACAGGTCGGGGGTTCGAATCCTCCCTCGGGCATGGATATTTGTGCCGTCCTTAGTCTTAGCTAGTTCATAAGTAGTTTTTAAGCTTAGGGACTGATGACCCCGTAGTTAAGTCCCATAAGTTCTACAAACATTTCTATAAAGAGAGAGAAACATTTCTAAACATCGTACAATAGAGCGAAACAACATACAAGGAATTTACTTCACATACTGACGATAAACAAGAAACAAATCAAAAGACAAACGCAACCCGCCAGGCTTCAGATATGGCGAGTTTTCGACAAGTATAATTGAAAATAGTGACAGCATTAGTGGTACTGTGACTGCTGCAAAAAACATATGAAGAGGGCATCATACAAAATTGAGTAATCTCAGTCGTTCATTTTATTCACAATAAAATAAACCCATGGCATGAGAACTGATCATGATTTAATTTAGTAAAAACCATACAAAAAGGTAAAACAAAACATATTTCCTGTAGAGTTGACCACTGATGATGGTTCGAAATAAACGGAAAGTCGCGATGGAGTAGTCGAGCGGTCTAAAGCGTCTCGCTGCGGAGCGCGCGGTTGCTCGCCGTGGAGGTTCGAGTCCTCCCTGCGGCATGGGTGTGTGTGTGTGTGTGTGTGTGTGTGTGTGTGTGTGTGTGTGTGTTGTCCGTAGGTTAGTTTACCTTAGTTTAAGTAGTTTGTAAGCTACGGACTAATGACCACGCAGTTTGGTTCAAATGTTTGTTAAGCTTATGGGACTTAACTACGGGGTCATCAGTCCCTAAACTTACAAACTACTTATGAACTACTTACGAACTAGGACGGCACAAATATCCATGCCCGAGGGGGGATTCGAACCCCCGACCGTAGTGGCCGTGCTGACCGTGACTGCAGCGCCTCAGTCACCTCGGCCACCGCGGCCGGCCGCAATTTGGTCCGATAGATTTACAAGCATTTGAACATTTTTTCCTACTTTCAGATATTTTATGGAAGTGAAGTATTTATTCAATAGTAATCAGCAGAGGCCTCACCAGAATTATCCCAACGTTAACGAGCCGAAGGATTCCATGTTCACAGAATTCCAGTTGCTGTGACAAGAGCCACTCTTCTACTATGTCCAGCATTTCTGACTTGAAGTGCTTCCAGATGAGATGTTATTTTAGCGTACCAATCAGAAGTCACAGCATGTCATCTCCGGGCTGTAGGCCGGATACTCACGCTGCTCCCACTTTAACTTGGCCAGTACACTTTGTGTGACCCTGGAGACGTGTGGAAGGGCGTTATCACGGAGCAGAATCACTCCCTCCGTGAGCAGCCCAGGCCGTTGCTCTTGATGGACTTTCGTAGGCTACGGAGTGTCTCACAGTACACGTCACTGTTAATGGTTTTTCCGTGCTCGAGGAATTCGCTGAATATCGGACCTTTAATGTCGATAAAAACGGCGAGCATCATCTTCACTGCTCAGGGCACAGCACTGAATGCCGGCCGCGGTGGCCGAGGAGACTGAGGCGCTTCAGTCACGGTTTGCACGGCCACTACGGTCGGGGGTTCGAATCCCCCCTCGGGCATGGATATTTGTGCCGTACTAGTTCATAAGTAGTTTGTAAGTTTATGGACTGATGACCCCGTAGTTAAGTCCCATAAGCTTAACAAGCATTTGAACATTTTTTGAACAGCACTGAATTTTTTAGGGGAGGCGACGAAGCGTATTTCGTTACTCTAGATGCCCCAATACGTTATCCCAAAGCGGCATATTGAAATTCTAAACATTTTGGTTGTTAAGAGGTTTTGTACCTCTCCACTTGAACACCCCTCATTTAGGAATATTTAACTGTTAAACACTACCGAGAACCCCGACATGTTTGCATAACTTACATCCGATCTGCACTACCGTCTAAAGACAATACGTTGATCAACGTTGGTACCAAAAGTCTCATGAACATTCAAATGAACATAGACTGTTTTTTGTATACCATTTATCAAAATATACGCTATATATAAAGTGGAAACATACCCAAAAATCAGGCAAATTTCTTGGCCAATTTACTTCAAAATTAAGGGCACTTCACCAATAAATATAAAATTTTAACGACAATCGGCATGTTTTTGTTAAAACGTACTGGGAAAAATGAAATACAGTCCTCTGCTATGAAAATATGTGGTTTCATTTTGTTTCTGACCGCCAGTATCAACTACAATATCCATCTAAACCATTAGACTGTATCTCACATATACGAGAGGTCGTCGAAAAGTTTCTACCCTAACAAATAAAGAAAGAAAGAACTTTCATAACAGCAACTTTTTTTAAAATATGACACCCGTGTACAGGCATACACTTGCGGGCACGCTCCAGTTGTCTTCTACAAACCATTCAAATATAAATGCTTCGCCGTGGCGGAGCGGCCGTGCACATTGAGGCGCTATGCTACGATACGTGAGGCCGTTCCCCGTCGGGGGTTCGAATCTCCCCGTCGTCCATGGTTGTTTGAGTCGTCTTTAAGTTTAGGGACTGATGACCCAGCAGTTAAGTCCCTTAAGCTTGACAAATATTTGAACATTTTTATAAAGGCTTCGAGTCCACAGCAACGATCACTGCATCATATTGTCAAATCGCCGTTATTTTACGCCTTCCTTTCGTTTGGGGAAAAAAGTCTGATAGAGCCAAATCTGACGAGTATGGAGCATCACGTAACAATTCGAACTCGCAGTCAGCGTTCCTACGGCGCAGGAAGCTACAATAGCATGATACAATAATAGTTACACCATTTTGGAATCAATCCACCATTTGTATCTCAGAAGACCAATGTCATCACCTTGCCGGCTGATTTTTGCATCCGGAAATTTTCATGGTAGGGGATGGAGGATGTTTCCACTGCTGTGACTGTTGTTTAGTCTCAGAATCAAAGTGGTCAATGCACATTTAGTCCATTGTGGCATATATTACAAGAAAATCGTCTTCATCCGCTTCAAACTGGCGGACGATTTCTTCACAACACTGCATATGCTCCCGTAAGATCTGCATTCAAGTCTTTCCGGACCCACCGAGGTGAACTTTCCGCATTCCCAAAATATCCACAACAATCTCATGAGCACGTCCATGGCAGATTCCAAATGTGGTTTCAATGTGCTGCAACGTTGTTACACGATGCTGCGTAATCGTATCGTGACTTGCAATCACTGTTTCATCAGTGGTAACGGTGACAGGCCTTCCGCACGTTCGAAGTCGAACACCCGTTTTTCACTGTTGCATAAGACGGAGCACTGTTATTCTGGGTATCCTCCAGAATTTCCTTGGGCGTCAGTCCATTTAAATGAAGATATTCAATAACAGCAGGGATCTTCATTCTTCCAATATTCGCCATTTTGCTTACACTAAGGTATACAACGTATCCTAGCGGCAAAACTAAAGACGCAGGATTTGTAAAATTTGCATATCCCACAAATGGCGAACCTTTTCGGGCAGGAAACTTTCCGATCGCCCCTCGTAGAGTTTTTTCATTAGATATCATTTAATAACAACATTTTATACACAACAATGTGATTTTATGTTTTATGCTTCGGATCGGTTTTCAAAAACATGGGAGATTGTTGATTGGTTTTGGTGAGTGAACCTTTTAATGATTTATCTTCTTAAGATGATAAAATAATAACATTCTTCACTTTAACATAACTGTGAATGTATCTTCTAATTTTTCAATTGCCGGCCGCGGTGGCCGAGGTGACTGAGGCGCTCCAGTCACGGTCAGCACGGCCACTACGGTCGGGGGTTCGAATCCCCCCTCGGGCATGGATATTTGTGCCGTCCTAGTTCGTAAGTAGTTCATAAGTAGTTTGTACGTTTAGGGACTGATGACCCCCGTAGTTCAGTCCCATAAGCTTAACAAACATTTGAAAATTTTGATTTGAATTTTTCAATTAATTCTCTATTTCGTCTTTTTCTGTATTCATCATTTTTCCTCACTGGACCTAATACTTTTCTTATGTTGTTTGATTCTAGTTTCCTCAGTGGTCCTTTTTTGTCATTGTCAGCCAGGTTCTCTAACAAGCATACGAATCTTGAAAACTAGAGATAATTATACTACTTAGCTTATGATCTGGCTTACACACATGTAAAAACATTGTTTCAAAACATTTCAGTGGATACAACCACTGTCTACTTCATGCGCACGAGACTCGCTCAAAATTTAAAATAGCAAGTCATGTACAAATATATGTAATATATTGGTGATACATACAGCAAAGATGAAACAGAACAAATCTTTAAAGACCAGGGAATTCAATCTGACGACGAGAATAAGATTGCTGATTTACAATGCTATTCCGTAGCGACGCAAGAAATCTGTGTGTGAAAACACGTGTCATAGCTGTGGGCTGCAGTGAAATACGTCACGCGCCACTAACCGTGTCTTAATTGCCTGCACGCGTTTAGCTCTACGCCTGCCCGGCTTAAACTGACAAACGACAAAAAAAGGTGCTGCAAGCCTTTCACCCAACGGCCGCTCGCGGAACGCAAAGGATCAGACGCAGTGCCGAGCTTTCAGCAATGATCGTTAACGGAAAAGAAAGCTCAAATGCTCACGAGTGAAAAAAAAGTAGCAAGATCAGTTCGTCCCACACTATTTCTTTCGCACTTTCTCTGCCTTGGTGTTATTTCGCTGTCATCTACTTATATATACTGAGTGGCAATGAGGCCGATTATCTTACTTGGTCGTTTTCGCTGGCAACTATTTCACTACAGTGGCAATAAGACTAATTAACGTCGTCTTAACGTCACAATCTTATTTTAGAGAGCGCCATCTTAGTGGATTAGAGGATTAGTGACTACATTGTAGTAGTCTCAGTTCAAAAATTACGGCTACCTTCTGGATGCAATTCCAGTTTATATGTACATCAAATGACAAATAATATTGCTTTTTCTGTGTGTATACTATGTCGCACGTAACTGTAATCTATTTGTGATTTAGTGACAAGTGTTTAGACAGACGAATAAAATATATACGATTGTCATAGTTCAGAGATTGAGTAGAAGTTAGGTTTCAGATTGCGTGAGACAAACAGCAGTAAACACCCGAAAATTAATTTTATGAGGAACTGAATGAATCAATGTCCAATGTGCATATTCTGTGCGGGAAATGTCATTTTAAAAACAGCAATACCCGTCGCTCGTAAAATATGATTATTGGTGAAAAGTGACGATGTGGTGATTAAGGGAACCTGATTTTCATGATGTCTTGAGATGTTTTGAGTGTGATGAAAAGTAAGTAAGTTTGAAGTATCACGATACGCTTTCATGACTGCCACATTCGCTATTTTATTATATATATATGTTATTTCTCATCGGTGTTTTTTTGTGGGTACGCCATATCTCCCTTATTACTTATCCAAAATTAATGATTGAGATATCATTTTCAACGTTTCGTTCTCCACTAATGACGAAAAATACACAGATAGCTTAAAGTTATTGTTTTCACAAAATATCTTTAATCTGAAAAAAATTGTATTGTTCCTACAATCTAAGTTGATAGTCGGCGAACGATCGGAAATGGGACATGTATTTCCGGTTGCTCCCATCAGCCACCGCGCCGATTATGAACTTAGTTTGCGCGACCGGTATAAAAGCAATGTACAAAATGCCACCTATTGACAATCTGTTTAACTAACATCAACGAGAGCTGTTGCAGTTCTTTAGATTCTGTATGCAAGACAAAGACCTCCTTTGATGGAAGCATAGTTTATCATACGAGTTAGGTTATACACGTCGATTTAACGACGAAAAATACACAAATAATTTGACTAACAGGCACGACAGCTCTTACAGATGTTTGGATTCTTTACGCATGCGTAGTGTATTGCGATATATCTTTTCACACGCCGATGCGCAACAGCTGTTGGAATTGTTTACTTTGTTCGAGCAAGTGTTGTGTACTGCTTTTTCACGAGTTCGCTCATTCAGTGATATTTATGTTTGTCCTAAAGACACATACAGCTAAAAAGTAAACGATGATCACATTGTAACTACTAACATTGTTTTCAAAGATGTTTTGTAAAATAAACAAGTGTATCTCACAGACTTTTTGAGGGCACACAATGCCTGGCCGCAAGAAAGAAATCAGACCAAAATAAAATTAAATATATTATTCCGACCACAGATTCGAGTTGCCAGTAAAATTACGAACTCTTTGATACCAATAACAGACCGGACTGGTCCTTAATTAAAAAGTAGGAGAATTAAGCCAATTAATTTAGAGCGGTTTAGTAATTTTCACCAACCAAGAAGCATCACAGAATGTTTGCTTACTTAGAGGACAATCGAATGGAAGGGACGGAGTACTTTCTACATTACCCGTTTGGTTAATGTAAAAGTCGCTCAAAATGGAGAATTTCCTGTAGGCGTTAAATTTAAAAGCAAGCGGAAGCCACGGTGTGGCGGAGGCATACCAGCTTTGTCCCGCGCTCCAAAAAGGTGTCCCAACCTGAGTGTCCGAGACACAGAGCCGCCCGCAAGGGCTAAGCTTCGTCAACGGTTTCTCTCCCCTACCTGTAAGGTTGGGTATAGGGACTACTTTAGAACAGCGGAAGCACACTGCGGTGCCATGCCCGGCGAACAACCTCGCACCGCCATTCGGTTGCAGAGCTTCGAAGTATCCACCTCGCGGACAGTCTAGGGCGGAAGTTACCCCCGTATTAGGGAAGTGTGACTTTGAGGACCGTCCGCCTCTGTTACAATGATGGGCGACTGGAAGCATCCGGTACACTTACCATTAAGTTTACAGTGAGGTAAGCTTGGCCGTTTGGCCCCTGCTCTGGTTATAGTATTACGACTGAATGCCTAGCAACATTCTCTCTTATTCAACCACTCTCCGCTCTCTCTAGGAACTGCAAATGTATCTGTATAAAATGTGCTTATTTCTTGACTACTGTTAGTAATTCCTTGTCCTACAGCAAGATGGTTTCGTAGCAAAATAGTCTTAACTGTGACAACATGAAACATGCAACAGGGCTACCTCAATTTCGACATATCTTTATGAATACAGATTTCACCACACTTCTGCTTATTTGTTCTGTAACTTTCCTACTGCCCTATTTTCCATTAATGAATCTTCAATAAGGCGACAAAACACCTGCTAAGAGAAGAAGTCCGACGCCTTTACTATCCAAGGGCAACAGATCAGCAGGTGAGTAAAACTTCCTGTCTGAGAGGAAAGGCGATAGGCAGCAACCCTTCTTGCTTCATCTTTGTTAGAAAAACTTCTCCATTTACACAAGTTTTCAAAAAATAAACACGAAAAAGTCAATATCTGATTTTTTATGTGTTTATACATATATACTTGCATCTGGCTTTTCTCCATTACTATCTCACCTATCTGTGACTGATCAGGGTAGAGTGAATTATTCGCACGGGTCAACTAGTTTCTGTTAATGTCCAGGTGCCCTGGTACCAGGAGAAATACAGCCCCGTAAACAATCGTTAATGCCGAGTAAAGATTTTTTTAAAGTTTTATTTTTCAATAAATTTGATATAATGTCAGTCAGGAGAGCCTGGAATAAATTATGTGATAGGGAATAAACTGTATACCAAGCCATAGTTGTATGTCTTGTAATGTTTCATATGTAATGCACTACCAGTTTCGACGTACTATGTTGTCATTCTCAATTGCTCCACATTAAAGAAAATTTTATAAAAAATACTAAATTAAGACAAAAATATAAAATAATATACATTACAATTTTGGAAATGATAAGATAAACGCTATAAATTGTGATTCTGTAGGTATCATTGTGGCCAACAGTAGTCTTAGGACCAAGTTGTACACTAGCCTGTGCTTTACGGTGGTCAGTCCTATTCTCCCAAGTAGTCACATTGTTCCAATCTAGGAAAATAGTCAAGCAGCTTTCGTCAGTTTGATAGTGCTTCTTCTGTATAAGGAGCTCCATATACCGGTCTGACCAAGCTGAACATAAATTCAAAACTACTTGTAACACCAGACTCTGTTCAGTTCACAGGCAACACCTTTCATCAGTGACGGTTAGAAGAAGACTGACCAGCCAATTCGCAACAGTAGCTGATATTTTCAAAATGAGCCATCGAATAGCGTCTGTGCTATGGCTGGTCAGTCTTCTTCTAACCGTCACTAATGAAAGGTGTTGCCTGTGAACTGAACACAGTGTGCTTTTTCACTCTGTTACTAGTAGTTTTGAATTTATGTTCAGCTTGGCCAGACAGGCATATGGAGATCCTTACACAGAAGAAGCATTATCTATATCGGAGTAGTACAGGAAAGCAAGTAACTAGTAGTGGTACTAGGTACCCTCCGCCATGCACCTTTGAGTGGATCACGGAGTATGTATGTAGATGTCGATGAGTAACCACAAAATGATTTGGATGATTAATGCGCTGTATAAACGGGTGACAATTGTTCGTGGTACAATTGCAGCGAATGATTCGTCCATCCACGGAACATTTATGGGACTCAATTGAGACGTTACTTCATGGCCAAAATCCTGCACCTGCAACATTTTCGCAGTTCTGGATGGCTATAGAAGCAGCTTGACTCAATGGACCTGCACGGAACTTGCAACGACTTTTAGCGTCCGTTACACTTCCAGGCGCTGCACTTCATCGAGAAAAATGACATGCGATACGATATTACGAACTGTTCCATCACTTTTGTCACATATGTGTAATGTGGTAAAAGTCTCGACCGGCGGCATGGCCTAATGTACTTACGTGACGTAGTGCGCTAGTGTTAGGAACAGTCGCTGTGGATACTGGGATGAATGGCGGCACACAATCCTTACAAGATGTGAAAATGAATGTGTTAATATCACGTTTATCTGATTTTATTTTCGAATCACAGCATTGGAATGTAGAACATTGCACACTATAATACTACACTTCTCCACATGCAATGTCTTTCTGTTAAGATGTAACACTTAGGCATACGCATTTCAATTTATGTAACAACTATCTCCAAAATGATTTTTTAAATGTCATAATTTGGTAGAACGAAAGCAACAATTTAATTTGTACTCTTCGATTCCTGCCTAAATACATCCGTTACAATCACGACATGTTCGTAAAAATCATAACATTCGCTCACATCAATTGAAGCTGTACTCATAGGTTCCTGTCTAACCAAAACCTTGAAAATCATGACATTTTCGTAAAAATAATAATTTTTTCGATGTACTTCTGTCCAGTCAGTAAAAGTAATTGGCCTCGTAAAAGGAAGGTTAAAACGCACTTCAGTACTGTTTCGTGCAGATTATATATTGGCAACCTAACGCTGCTACGGACGCACCGAGCCGCTTCTCATGCCGCTGAGCGAGACTTTAGCCGTGTAATGTTACTGGCGTATTTCTGTCCTCCGAACATGTCGATGTTGCGACGTTTCTAGCAGAGCGTAGGGGAGATTATCAGAAGACTGAAAATCGTTGGTACGTGCTACATAATTGGACATACAATTTTCCACTTTCTTTCCGACGACAAACAAAAAAAGTGACCACATGACTTTCTACAATTGCACGAGGTGGTACGGCGACGACCGTTAGCCGTGCGTTTCGCCAAGTGCACGGCCACCCGCGGACTGGTTCCATCCGTGCTTCATAACAGACTTTCTTCTGCTGAGTGCGGGCTGTCACGAGAGCAAAACGACCGCCGGGCTCCCGGTAGGCGTGGACGCCGGCAGATGAGAAAACGAAAACAAACGGGGCAGCCCGCCGGGCTGACGCACGCCGAGAAAGCGATCCCTGCTATTACCGGCGCGACGGTGGCGGCCAATAACTCCAGCACCAGCTCAGCTGCGTCAGCGTTTCGCCCGCAAGGCGCGGGCGAGGCTAGGCCGGACTCTGAAGAATGAAGTCATCGCAGTGCTCCCGCTGGATCACTCTCGCGATAATTCCGCAGTAGGCGTGGGGCGGTTTTATTAGCGGTCTCAAGAACCACACATTATTATTTCATCAATTTTATGAGCAGGCGCTCTTTATATCTTATACAGTGGAAAGTATTTCATCAACAGAATGAAGTACTGTTGTGAAAGTGACACTTTCTCCACGATACCTACTTAACGTGTGTCAAAACATTTACGCGATGTATTGCGTCCATCTTTTATGTTCGTGTTTGCACAGGGATATATATATATATATATATATATATATATATATATATATATATATATATATATATATATAATGTTCAAATGTTTGTAAATCTATCGGACCAAACGCCGTGGTCATCAGTCCGTAGCTTACAAACTACTTAAACCTAGGTAAACTAACCTAAGGACAAACACACACACCCATGGCCCAGGGATGACTCGAATCTCCACGGGCCGGCAGCGGTGGCCGAGGGGACTGAGGCACTCCAGTCACGGTCTGCACGGCCACTACGGTCGGGGGTTCGAATCCCCCCTCGGGCATGGATATTTGTGCCGTCCTTAGGATAAGCTAGTTGATAAGTAGTTTGTATGTTTAGGGACTGATGACCCCGTAGTTAAGTCCATAAGCTATACAAACATTTGAACATTTTGAATCTCCACGGCGAGCAACCGCGCGCTCTGCAGCGAGACGCTTTAGACCACTCGGCTACTCCACTGCGGCATATATATATGCTGTTTCACTAAGTGTGTTTGCCTCTGTAACTTATAAAATAATAGGTGACGGGAAATTTTAATGCGGTAGGTCAACACAAGAAATGTTACAGTTTCTGTATCATTTTCCAAAGAGTTACAGTACAAAGATATAATTTTTTAAATGGAACAATAGTTTTTCTCTATCGTGCATTGGATTCCTTGAAACCAGCTGCGTCCAAATCAATTTAAACTAAAGTTCCTATCACTGTTAGTCCGGGGACGGAGGCTGCGATAGCGTAGCTTACTGGCCGAGTGGCTATCCCCTGGGGCACGGCGCACTGTCTCATGACCACCAGCCAGTCAGCTACGCTGCCGCAGCCTTCGCCCCCTAAACTTTGAAGGGTTGTAGCTCCCAAACTAACAGTGATAGGAATGTAGTTTAAATTGATTTGGACGCAGCTGGTTTCAACGAATCCAATGCACGATAGAAAAAAACTATTGTTCCATTTAAAAAATTATATCTTTGTGGTGTAACTCTTTGGAAAATGGTACAATAAACTATGTTCATAGCTCCGCAGAAGGTGTTGACCTACCGCATTAAAATTTCCCGTCGCCTGTTATTTTATAGTCGCGGTGGAGTAGCCGAGCGGTCTAAAGCGTCTCGCTGCGGAGCGCGCGGTTGCTCGCCGTGGAGGTTCGAGTCCTCCCTGGGGCATGGGTGTGTGTGTTGTCCTTAGGTTAGTTTACCTAGGTTTAAGTAGTTTGTAAGCTACGGACAGATGACCACGTAGTTTGGTCCGATAGATTTACAAACATTTGGAACATTTTTTATTATTTTATAAGTTACAGAGGCAAACACACTTAGTGAAACACCCTGTATATATAAAGAAGGAAGCAAAATTAGTGTTTAATACCTCGTTGACAGCTTGGTCATTAGGAAACGGGACACCCAGTCAGATTGAGAAATTCGGCCTTGCGATTTGAAACGAACCATCACCGAATTTGCCTGGAATGATTTAGGGAAATAACGGGAAACCAGAATCAGGACGGCTGAAGGCGGGTTTGAACCGCCATCCTCCTGAGAGCCGACTGTGTTGTTCAAAAATGTTGAAATGTTTGTAGAGCTTATGGGACTTAACTACGGGGTCATCAGTCCCTAAACTTACGAACTACTTATGAACTAGCTAATACTAAGGACGGCACAAATATCCATGACCCGGGGCGGAGGGGGGGGGGGATTCGAACCCCGGACCGTAGTGGCCGAGCAGACGTGACTGGTGCGCCGCAGACCGCTCGGCCACGGCGGCAGGCCCACTGTGTTGCCACTGCACCACGTCGCTCGGTGTTTCCAGGGATAATCAACAGGAAATTGTTGTGAGTGGGGAGAGGAGGCGGTGTTTTTGGCAAGACGCTGTAGGTAATGAGAAATATTACACTAATTTAGTGACATGTAAATTTTATTACAAACAAATAAATACTCGTTTTTGAGCGTTGGAGAAGAACATCATTTCAGAATGGTAAAGTGCAGAATACTTCAAAAGCTTCTTTGGCAGTCCGCGATAATTTCTGATTATCAAGACGTAAACGAGTCTGGAGGCACTACTTATGTTTCGAGTACCTAAGCTACAGCATGAAAACACAAAAAACGTTAGTTAATCGAACGTCATTAACTATTGAGCCTTATATACTAGTAAAAAATGCTAATCTTTAGACGATCTTTATATGTATGCCATTGAAAACACGATTTTCCATTATCAGCTTTGTCCTTGATTTTTTTTTAAAAAGCTGAGACATATATTTACATTCAATATAGAAGGTCCATGCAAAATTCGATCGAGATCTGTAATTCACATCTCAGACCCTCTGCTTGTACGTCAGTTCCATGCCAGTATTACTGGCCATTACTGCCTTTCGCCATTGAGTAATCTACCATGGTCCGCAATTCTTGGTAACGGCATTTCTGTATTGATGTTGACTTCCTCTATATGTAACGGGATTTACTTTCTCCAGTTTATGCCAATAACCGTTCACTGTGGGCTATATTTTACCATTTATGACTGCATATTTGTAGGTTTTTCGGAGAGGTCCTGTTCTCCTCGAGACGAACATTTTTCAAACCTCGCCCACATACCGCCGGAGAGATCTGTTAATTTTTCTAAGTGACTTGTACCAGATTTTCGTACGTAATTAAGGTAAGTTATGCTGATGCATTCCAACTTTAATGGTATTTCTAGTGTTGTATAGTGCCGTAGATACCCTTAATTAATTCTTTAACAGAACCGAGAGTCGGCTTACTTCTCTGAACCCCGGACAGTGAAGCGACTCTCGAAATTATAAGTGCAGCGGATTTTATCCACCGTGAACAGTAAAATTTATGAATGTGAAAAATGCTTCTGAAGTGGCTGAATCTCTTAGAAAGACATAGTGAGGACGCGTTGTCATTAGCAAGATTTTCCGCGGTGGTGGGAGACGTCAGTGCGAGAGATTTCTGGTTCTTTTTTCCTTTTAATGGCGAGTGGCAGCGCGAGTTGGGCCGTGCCTCGGCACGCCCGACTCTGAATGCGGTGGCCCAGTCTGCAGTTAGAGGCGGACATGAAGAGAGTTTCGGCAGCCGGCCGTGTCGTGTCGTGGCCAACGCGTGGCCCGACTTCGAGTGAGAGGAATCCTGCCTGCCAGAGAAGGATATTTTTCCTAGCTCGGCTGCAGGACCGTTTGTACGCCGAGAGCGTCTTTTGCGTGACCAACGATGTCTTCAGCATAGTAGCTCCCTATAGTGTCCTACGTGACATCGTTATGACCTGTGCATGCCGCATCGAAGACGGTACACATCGCGTATCAAATGCATTACCGAAAACAATTAGGGAATCAGTTGAGGGTAATTTTGAAGATGTGTTACATGGCCCGGAGGCGGTTCAAATCGAAGGCGTTCATATCGAAACGATTTGTAGCGAACAGGCCGATGTTAAGATTTTTACGAATATGCCTTGAGTGTAAAAGTATGTGGTTAGGCAGGAAGCTAAGAGTACATCTATAATTGTTGCGCGTGAATAAGCGACTGTTATGATTTTTACAAATTTGTTATGATTTTAAAGGACGTCGTTAGACTTATTAGTACAGCTTAAATTGTGGCAAGTTAAGGTAAAACTGCAGAGTGTGTTGCCCGTGTTATTAGCATGGCGAGTATGTTGACAACTTTGCCGCGAACGACTATGGGAAAACAATAATTGTCCTCGTAAAATGATATTTTAAAATCACTTGCTCACTGTTTCGTACAGATCATAAAATAAATAAAACTGGCCGCGGTGGAGTAGCCGAGCGGTCTAAGGCACTTCGCTGCGGACCGTCCGGTTGCTCGCCGTCGGAGGTTCGAGTCTTCCCTGGGGCATGGGTGTTTGTGTGTTGTCCTTAGGTTAGTTTACCTTAGTTTAAGTAGTTTCTAAGCTACGGACTGATGACCACGCAGTTTGGTCTAATAGATTTACGAACAGTTGAACATTTGAATAAATAAAACTGTAAATCAATTGAGTGTTTCTGAAACGGCAATTCGAGCGCTACGCGCTCTCACATATTAAAAATAAACTTCTTGTTTAACCTGTACCTGACCTAACATTGACTTAAAATGATCACTGTTTCGTACATTCGCTTGTTCGATACTATCACTTCGATATGAACCGCTACGATATACAGGCTGAATCACCTAACACTTGCACCGCAAATGTGGCGGAAACGGAAAGTGCGATTGATGTGCTGTTTTCACAGAATGGATTGGTAGTCAAGGACTCTTATTTTTAGCCAATAAACAGATTGTAAAAATACCTAGACAGTGTATTTTTATGCAAACATACATTTTTTCAACTGGAGCAATGGTTGTTTCTGTCATGCACTGGAATTTTTGACACCAGCTGTGGACAAAGAATTTTAAATGAAATTTTTATCACGTTTAGTTTGGCAGCTACAACCGTTCAAAGTTTTTGGGGGGGAGGGGGGGAGGCTACGACAGCGTAGATCACTGGCCGGTGGTCATGAAACAGTGGGCCTTGCCCCAGGGGCTAGCCACTCGGACAGTCAGCTACGCTATCGCATCTTCCACCCAAGAAACTTTGATCGGTTGTAGCTGCCAAACTAAACGTGATAAAAATGTCATTCAAAATTCTTTGTACACAGCTGGTGTCAAAAATTCCAGTGCATGATAGCCGGTTGAGATATCTAGATTCTAAAGTATTATCATTGGCAGAATGTGTTAAAATGGTTTGACGTCTCTGTCAGTTCTACGGAGTGGAGACAACAACATTACGGCAACCCAGATAGTACTAATAACAGAAAGTTGCTGCAGAGGGGTTCGGTGTTGACTTGTGTCTACCAAACAAATTACACAAGCAGTTGGGTTCAGATGGTGTAGTGAGCAGGCAGTGCAATGGAACAACAACGTGACTTACCTGAAGCTATGGTATGGAAAGCCATATGAAGGTTGGAAACGGAACAGACATAGAGGAAGGCGGTTGCGGCTATTGGAGTGACCCAAAGTGTAATTTCCAGGACCTGAACGCGATTTCAGACAACAGGAACCGTTGAAAGAAGGCAAGGCTAAAGTGGTCCACGGGTAATACCGGCAAGAGGTGACGGTTATCCTCGGTTAACAACCCCTCGAGACAAGAGGCTGAATGCAAGTCAGCTGCAACGCACACTCCAGAAAGCAACAGGACACTAACAGTCCGAAATCACCTTTTGGAACGTTACACACGGACTACGGTGTGTATCTCACTAAAACCACGACACCATTTAACCTACAGAAACTCAATGGAGAAACATCAGGATTTGAGTCGTAACGACTTGGCCCCGTGTTCTGTTCAAAAATGAGTGAAGCCAGACAATCGTGAGCCGGGAAATCGTCATTGTCTCAGGTGCGAGAACGTAGAACGCTGAGCAACCTTGGTTATGTGCAGCAAAAATCGCCATATCATGGTGGTGGACGAGCGGTGTGGGCAGAGGTCAGTATTGGGGGACGTTCGGACCATTATGTCGTTCAGAATGGCTATTTCAATGCTCAGAGGTATAGATAAGAGCTCCTCCGACCTTTTGCTGTGCGCTTCGCTGGCGCCATAGGAGACTGGCTCGTTCTGGTCGACGATAATGCACGTCCCCTCAGACCACAACATGCGTGATCCTCAGGGAACGAATGGAGTGGCCAGCTTGTTTAATGGACTGAAACCCGATTTAGTGTGTCTGGGATGCACTTGTCATATGCATTGCAGCCAGACCAGCACCTCCCACAACGGTTGTAGAGCTGGGAATTGCACGCATCGAAGAATGGACAAATATCCCTCTAGAGCTGATTGATAACCTCACATTTTCCATGCCACTCAGGTGTGCAACTGCGCTAGCCGACCCAGGTGATCACACAGCATATTGTAGGGCAACGAGAATGTCTGTTTTACTATTATGAATAGCCCATGGTGCCTCGCTCTACGTAAACGCCGTGTAAATTTCAAGTTCAGAGGCAAGAGATAAAACTATCGTACTGCATGACACAGAAATTACAACAGTAAGCAACATCTGAATAAAATACATATGTATATTGTGCATGATATCTCACCTGATCCCCTCGTTGTTTTGAGCAGTGTAATTTCAACGTAATCCATTCAGTTAGATGCTGTTCTCCTCAGCGGAAGTCCTGTTTCTTCTCTTATGCAGCCTGCATGAGACGTAATGTCACGCCTGGCGCTATCGGGACCTGCTCTGCTGACGGATGACGACAGCCGCGCGGTTGACGGTCAGGCGTGTAAGAAGCGGCCTGAAGGTGCCTCACCACTCAGTAAGTCGCGACGAGAAGGGCAGTCAATTTTCTCAGTCGTCGCACAATCGGATTAAGTCGAGCGGAAAACGATTCGCTACGTCTCTCCAGTATCTACCGGTCCTTAGAAGAAATAATTCTGCACCATTTCTGCCGTATGTTGATGGTTGTTAAGGGACATTAACTGGAATCTAGTTCGTCATGCTAGGAGAGAAATTCAGTAGGTGAAGTCCTGGGAACGAAGAAATTGACTATTGCGAATAATCAGCCCAGTTCAGCTAAAATATGTGGACCGTGTTATGCATCACAACACCAAGTGCCGTTACTTTATATTTCTGATGTGCGCGCAATTAGTGCTGTTTAGTAGTTATTCGCTGTGAGATTTCGCTACTAACACAAACCCTTCTTTGGTACAAAAAGTTGAGAAACATTCATATACAAATGTATTTGAGAACATGTAAAATTTAGGTTCCATTATGTCAGTTATGACATATAGCGCTTGGACTAGTGACGCATAAAACCGTCCATATGTAGGATAGAAGATGCAGTGGCGAATCCAGGATATTGGTCTGCGAGATAGGCTGAATTCGTAGAAATTTTCCAGAGTAAACCAAAGTGTTTAATTTACGATTATACCAAATACGATTTTAGACACGCCTGAATGCTAGATTAAGAATAAATAGCCGCGGTGGAGTAGCCGAGCGGTCTAAAGCGTCTCGCTGCGGAGCGCGCGGTTGCTCGCCGTGGAGGTTCGAGTCCTCCCTGACGCATGGGTGTGTGTTGTCCTTAGGTTAGTTTACCTTAGTTTGTTTGTAAACTACAGACTGATGACCACGCAGTTTGGTCCGATAGATTTACAAACATTTTTTTAAGAAGTAATATGTGCGTTCTGCAGCTCCATATCGCCTTTCTTCGCTACTGGTACAATGCAAAAGGTACACTAATTTTTCACACCTAAACATCATAGGAAAACACCTAACTTGTTGACTAGTAACTTTGTGTGCAAAAAAGAACCAAATTCTTTTTTACAATTAATAGCTTTAACTGCTAGCCTACAATATTATTGAGCCAAAAATATACACGAGTCTTCAAAACTGGCATTGCAGGTGTCTTTCGGTTGTATACTGCACTTGTACGTTAATGTCTGATGAGGAATTCCTGCCCGTAAATGTGCTGTTTGAATACAATGGAAGTTTGAACATACGTTCGCTTTGAAACACCTAGATGTCGCTGTACGCACAACTCACACAGCAGGAACGAAGAGATATGGATCCACGACGTGGCCAAAGTTTCGATTACTCGCCGCCGAGTTCGCTTCTACGTGTCGAAGGAGGTCCTCTTCGTAGTCTCGAATTCGGCGCGGCCATGAATCACCATTTTCAACCCTCGTATTTGCTAAACGTACCAAACAGTCGTTGTTCTACTCGGACGAAAATGGTATATTTCCGGACTTGGGTCCCTTATCAAAACTTTATTTACTACGTTAAATGGAAGCAACAGCATTAATTTTTAATAAACAATTTGTTTTACAACCACTTTCGGCCTCACAGTGAAGTCATCTTCAGGCCCCTAAATCAAATGGAAGTTCCATATCCTTTTAGGCAGTATTAAGAGCCTGCTCATCTGGAGTTGGTATCTTATCCTCACAGTCGTTGTTCGTGATAGCTGGAAGGCTTGTGACACGTGTTGAAAGGGCTCCTGATATTGTCTAAATAGAAAGGGGCCCTCCATTTGGTTTAGGGGGACGGAAAATGGCTTCAGTGTGTGGCCGAAACTGATTGGAGAAATTTCATTATAAAATGCAAATCCCGGCTGTTGATTCCATTTATCATAAATTGACCAGCTGCAGTACACTCTCCATATTAATTATAGAAGCAATAAGATTTGTCTACAGTATTCTGTCTCATGGAATATCGATACACACATATATATTAGGCGGTAGTATCGCGTTCGCAAGGTATGACAGGGCGGTGCAGGGTCCCACTTTTGTTTTTGGACTCTGGCGATTCATACGATTAGGTTTCCAACATGGCTTCCCATGTGACTGTGACTACACTAAGTGAATTAACAAAAGTTTGAATGCGGGATGGTAGTTGGAGATAGACACATGGTACATTACATTTCAGAAATCGTTATAGAATTATATACCTTATATACTGCACAAACATCCATGACCGAGGGGGGTACTCGAAACTTCAACGGGGAAACGGCCTCGCGCATCGTAGCATAGCGCCTCAATGCGCTCGGCGGCTCCGCCGCGGCCTTGACATACAGTTTTTATTGCTAAATGACAACCAATACTACGTGAAATAACAGCAGGAATCAATGTGGGAGGTATGACGAACGTATCTGTGAGGACATTGCGGCGTAATTTGAGTTAATGGGCTATGACAGCAGACGATGGACTCGAGCTTCTTTGGTAAGAACACACCATCGCCTGCAATGCTTCCGCCGGGATCATGACCATATGCGGTTGGACCTTGATGACTGCAACTCCGTGACATGGTCAGATAAGCAGGCTACCTATTTCAGCTGGTAAGATCTAATAGCTGGGTACGAGTGTAGCGTAGACCGCAAGTCGGAGGTTCAAGAGCTACCTGGGGCATGTGTGTGTGTGTGTGTGTGTGTGTGTGTTATCATTAGGGTAGTTTAACTTAGTTTAAGTAGTTTGTGAGCCTGGGAAATAATAACCAAAGAAGTTAAGACCCATAGATTTACAAACATTTGAACATAATGATAGATCAGCTTCGCAGCGAGATAAAAGTCGGAAGATTTCGCATATTACGAATAAATGTGGCAATATTTAATGTACATAGCTACGATTCGTGTACGTCCTTTACTATGGAGCAGACAAAGTACATCATATAGAAAAGATAATAATTATTTATTTAATAATAATAATAATAATAATAATAATAATAATAATAATAAGATAATAATTATTTATTCCAACCTGGACTTTCCATTATCATATAGAAAAGAGTACGATTTTATAAGTAATAGAGGACAGCTATGACGTCGGAAGGTTGGAACCTTAAAAATTTCTGACGATCAAGAAGAAACAAAGTAAGAGAGATCAATGTGAACAACTTCTAATTAAATCCACATTTTGTTATTCAGAACCAGTTTTGGATTGAAGCAATCCTTTCTGAAAAGCCAAAATCAAATGTTCAAATGTTTGTAGAGTCTACGGGACTTAACTACGGGGTCATCAGTCCCTAAACTTACAAACTACTTATGAACTACTTACAACTAAGGACGGCACAAATATCCATGCCCGAGGGGGGATTCGAACCCCCGACCGTAGTGGCCGTGCAGACCGTGACTGGAGCGCCTCAGTCCCCTCGGCCACCGCGGCCGGCTCTGAAAAGCCACACTAATAAATTTTGATTATGATGATTTAGATATATGACTGTTACATCCTGCCTATCGCCAAGGATACTGTAACACACGGTCGCAGTTTTTGCACGGAACCGAATGTAAATGTTAAAGGGAAGTGTGATGGTGAAAAAAGGACTCTCTCTTCCACTTTCATTTAACCAATTCATCGAAATTCCATATCTGCAGCGCTAAAATAAGAATTATCAGACATAATGTGTGTTGTCTACTATTTTGTAGTCTCGGTGGAGTGGCCAAGGCCGCGGTGGAGTAGCCGAGCAGTCTAAGGCGCCTCGCTGCGCAGCGCGCTGTTGCCCGCTATCGGAGGTTCGAATCCTCCCTAGGGCATGAGTGTGTGTGTTGTCCTTAGGTTAGTTTAACTTAATTTAAGTAGTTTGTGAGCCCGGGGAATAATAACCAAAGAAGTTAATTTCCATAGATTTACAAACATCAGAACATTATAATTAAGCGGAGAGTTTTGGATACTGAATGAAACATAATGATATTCTGATGCCACTGAATTACGCGCAATTCCCCCCCCCCCCCTTAATGAAATTAATATATTTTTCTTTGACTCCACTCTTAAAATGTCTCTTCTAGTAGAATAAAGAATTCTGCAATGAAAATGACAGATTTTTGTTTTGTTTCTGATATGATTTCCAGCAGGTGTTGGACTTCCGTGACCAAGGAGGCACGTATTGAGTGAAAGATAGCTCCTTGTAATAACGGTTGTACTTCCAGACGAGAAGAAGCAATCATAAAGTCGTAACACAAATCGTACGTGCAAACAGCACGTCCAGTGCCGCAGAAGGCAGTAACAGTGTAAAGGCTGCGTACATCAGGCGGCGCTGCTGGTATTGAGAGCGAGACAGCGCTAGAAACAAGTGAGTGAGGTGAGCGGGAGCACAGTGTTTATGGGAGCGCGGGCGCCTATCTGGCCAGCATCTGAGGTGCGGTTAATCTGTGCGCTGCCGACGCCGCGAGCGACGCCAGGCGTAATGAAGCAGGCGAGGAGGCAGCGCCGGCTACCGAACAGCAGCAGTCGCATACAGCGGCGGGGCGGACCAGACGAGCCGAGCGGCGGCCACGGGCGAGAGAGCCACGGCGGGCAGTAGGGATGGGAAAAACCGACCGGTTAAAACCGATACCGGTATTTTAGTTTTGAATAACCGGTTCTTTTCGGTATTTATTTGGTGTCGGTTGTAACCGGTTTTTCTTAGTTATTGCCAAAAACCGTGAAAAAGACCGTTACGACAACTTCCTGTAGTAGTGGTTCAAAACGTGTTTTTTGTAAATAATTTAAAAAAATTAATACTAATAGACTAATATTTAGGGTTAGTACTAAAATATCCGCTGCTGTGGAATATTAGGTCATCGCAGTAACTAAGAAAAACGATCAGTGATAATTGAAGAACAATCCCGGCAGTCAGAAACGCGCAACAAACGCGTGGCATAAGAACTTAAGGACTGGTGCAGCTATTGAGGCATCGATGCACCTGTTGCCGTGTGGCGTGACCTATTAGACGACGCGCGTGCACCTGCAGTGTACGAGACTTGCCTCCGGCTGGTCATGCGGCAGTTCCTTGCTGTCGTCGCCAGACATCGGTTGTGTCTTAAATGGCACCATCCCTAGTGTGGAAGTACTTCACGAAGTACGGTAGCAGTGAGGTACAATGCGCCATTTGCTTTAAAAAGCTGTAAACGGGTAGAGGTACTATAAACATGCTGCGTCATTTAAGGACAAAGCATCCAAAATGTTTCTTGGAAGAGAAGGTAAATTCGATTCATATACCTATTATGTAAGTGATGTTCTATAAGCTTGGAATAGTAACTTCTAATGTATTATCATATTGTTATGCTATCAAGTTTTATTAATGTGATTCCTTGAATGCGAGGGGCTTTTTTAATAACCAATATGGGTTTGGGTAACATTGATCATGTGATGTCTCGCGAGGTAGCCGTACGGTCTGAGGCTCCATGTCACGGACAGTGCGGCTGCCCCAGTCGGAGGTTCGAGTCCTCCCTCGGTCATGGGTGTGTATGTTGTCCTTATCGTAAGTTAGTTTAAGTTAGATTAAGTAGTTTTTAAGTCTAGGGACCGATGACCTAAGCAGTTAGGTCTCATAAGAATTCACATACATTTTAACATTCTTTGATCATATGGTACACAGCTTTCCTAGTTCAATTTGCGTAAATTTACACTGACAACAATCACACTGTTAGTCGGAACTGTGATTTTATTTTCCGAAATACATCTGCAGCACTGACTGAAGTTCATGTACTGACAGTAATATATATATATATATATATATATATATATATATATATATATATATATATATATATATATATACTGATGTACTCAAGAAGGCGTAGTACTGGGAGGGGTTCTTGCCAAATATGGAAAGACTAGTGATTTGTCGTATAACGTAAATTTTAACTAAATTCCGTAAGTTTCGGTTTCGGCCGAAACTAGAAGAAACGAAAATTCTGTTACGGTTTCTGTTTCGGTCGAACTCTACTTGAAATAACAACAATAAAAAAATCGAAAACCGGTTATTTAAAAAAACCGGTTATCTTGAGCAATTTTTACAGTGTGGTTAAACTGGAGATGAAAAGAACCGGTATAACCGAAAACCGGTTGTTTCAGCAATAACCGCCATCCCTATCGGACAGTAGCGGAGGCCGGCCGCCACAGCCGTAAAAGTTTCGTGGACTGGAGTATTCATTTCTTATAGTTACTACTGTTCACAGCTGAAGTAAGTAGGGGTTAATGTCCAGTTTGTGAGGCACTTGTAGAAGGTATGTTCCGGGGCCCGTCTGGGAATCCATGTTTAGGTTTTATATGTTTTAAAGCAGAGGGACAAAATGTTTCCTAGTTAAGGCTACGCCTTATATCTCCCTCTGCCCTTTTCAAAATACGTTAATGCTCCGCTTCGCATGATTTAGGTCTCGAAAGATCCTGAAACTTAGTCGCTACAGTGTTTTACTTCCCGTCTGCTGATAATGACGTTTCTCGGCAAAATGTTGAATAGACCAGTAAGACAATGAGTCCAACGTTCCATGGTCTAATTGCATTTCGATATACAGGGTGTTACAAAAAGGTGCAGCCAAACTTTCAGGAAACATTCTTCACACACAAAGAAAGAAAATATGATATGTGGACATGTCTGGAAACGCTTAATTTCCATGTTAGAGCTCATTTTAGTATTTCTCTTTAAATGTAAATTGAAATAATTCGTGCAGACAATTGTCAAAAATACCCAATTGTTTCGTTAGTATGCAATGTACATTCTCGATTCACCGTCAGTTGGCCCAATTCAAGGAAATAATTGTCGGTGATGTCTTGATTGGGCCTCATGTTCTTCCACCTACGCTCACTGGAGCACGTTATCATGATTTCATACGGGATACTCAGCCTGTGCTGCTAGAAAATGTGCCGTTACAAGTACACGTACACGTGTTCATGCACGATGGAGCCCCTGCAAATTTCAGCCGACGTGTTCGTACGCTTCTCAAAATGTTCAAATGTTTGTAGAACTTATGGGACTTAACTAAGGGGTCATCAGTCCCTAAGCTTAAAAACTACTTATGAACTACCTAAGACTAAGGACGGCACAAATATCCATGCCCGAGGGGGAATTCGAACCTCCAACCGTAGTGGCCGTGCATACCGTGACTGGAGCGCCTCAGTCTCCTCGGCCACCGCGGCCGGCGTACGCTTCTCAACAACAGATTCGGTGATCGATGGATTGGTAGAGGCGGACCAATTCCATGGCCTCCACGCTCTCCTGACCTCAACCCTCTAGACATTCGTTTATGGGGGCATTTGAAAGCTCTTGTCTACGCAGTCCCGGTAATAATGTAGAGACTCTTCGTGCTCGTATTGTGGATGGCTGTGATACAATACGCCATTCTCCAGGGCTGCATCAGCGCATCAGGGATTCTATGCGACTGAGGGTGGATGCATGTATCCTCGCTAACGGAGGACATTTTGAACATTTCCTGTAACAAAGTGTTTGAAGTCACGCTGGTTTTGTTTGTTTGTAAGTCTTATGGGACTTAACTACGGGGTCATCAGTCCCTAAACTTACAAACTACTTATGAACTACTTACGAACTAGGACGGCACAAATATCCATGCCCGAGGGGGGATTCGAACCCCCGACCGTAGTGGCCGTGCAGACCGTGACTGGAGCGCCTTAGTCTCCTCGGCCACCGCGGCCGGCGTCACGCTGGTACGTTCTGTTGCTGTGTGTTTCTATTCCATGATTAATGTGATTTGAAGAGAAGTAATAAAATGAGCTCTAACGTGGAATTTAAGCGTTTCCGGACACATGTCCACATAACATATTTTCTTTCTTTGTGTGTGAGGAATGTTTCCTGAAAGTTTGGCCGTACCTTTTTGTAACACCCTGTATACATGTGGCGTCTGTTCCGAAAGAACAGACGTCACTTCTGATCCAGAAGTTGTTATTCTTTAATATTCACAGAATATATGACATCAACTGCAGATGGGAAAAGCTGAAAATGTGTTCCCAGCCGAGATCCGAACCCGGGTAGTTTCGCTGACCACTACACCACGGGAGGCGTGCTTAGGTAGTACTTGCAGGTGCGGAGATCACTGTGTTCCCACTGTTGTAGTGGTCAGCGCAACTGCCTAGAAAGCAGGAGACCCGGATTCGGATCCCGGCTGGTAACACAATTTCAGCTTTGCCCAATCGCAGTTGATGTCATATATTCTGTGAATATCAAAGTATTGAGTGTTCCCACTTCCAAATACATTTTGCTGTGGAGGGGCACAACAAAATAATGGGAGGGCAATTTATGCTGCTGCTCAACCAGACTTATCCACTATGGTGGTTACTATTTTAAGTAAATTTTATGTTTCAATTTTGATCAGCCATCCATTTTATATCGATCCACCAGCATATGATTTTATATTATGACTATCATCCAGTACAGCTGCCATATTTTATGTGGAGCACTGTAATATGCAGTTTAATGTAAATTGTAGGAGACCAGAAGACGACAGTACAGAGTGTCGAAACCGATCGTCTTAATTAAATAAAAGGTAAACATTGCGATCTTTATATTAGAGTCGACAGATTTGGTCAGTTGGATTTTCTCAGCTGGATTTGACCGTTCCACTACTCAATGATGTAAATACGAGGTATGTGCACAAAGTTCCGTTTGTATATATAAAACAAATGTGTACTGACACAAAAAGGTATTTATTGTGCAAAAATCTTGAACTGTTAAAGAACTTTTCTACGTAGCATCTGAAATTTTTAGGCACATGTCATAGCGTGGGACAAGTTTTTGTATGCCTTTTTCATAGAAACTTCCCGCCTGTGTAACCAACCACATGGTAACATGTTTCTTCAGCTCGTCATCATCGTTGAAGTGTTGACCACCAAGGACAAAATTTAGGTGTAAGAAGAGATGAAAGTCGCTAGAACCGAGGTCCAGGCTGTACGGAGGATGATCAAACACGTCCCAGTGAAATTTCCGTAAGAGTTGTTTGGTCACATTCGCCGTGTGAGTTCGTTCATTATCGTGAAGAAAAAAGAAGAAAACACATGTTTTGATAGTAATCCTCGGCGCTTGTTATGTATTGCGCGACGCTATTTCTTAATGGTGTCTTCAGTTGTGCCAACTAGTTCATCAGTAACCACAGACAGGTGTCCACTTAGTTCTTCATTGTGCACTTGATCACGTTCTTCATTGAACAGTCTGACCCGTCTTCTAACCATTGAATCACTCATAGCATTTTTCCATAAACCACGCACATTTGCCGATTAATTTCCTTTGGTTTAAATCTCTTTGCATTTAAAAAACAAATCACAAGTCTTATTTTACATGCGGCGGCATTTTCAATAACGGCTGACATTAGAAAGAAGCACTAACGAAACACACGTCGGCAGCAGCGATCTGAAAATGGCGTACATGTCTTCTCCTTGAGTCAGAGTAACTGCCTTGCATGCTAGGAACTGCGATCATAACGCTGCCGCGGATGGAAATGGAACGACCCTCGTAGTATTGTGATAAAAGCACAGCAGAGCTGACAGCATATCTTTACAAAGCGTCGGCATATATCAGGGATGGGATTAGTTTGTGAGAGCAGATGGAATGTTATAAGGTGTATAACTACATCTAAAAGTCACATATTTTCAATACGTATTTCACCGTAAGCCAGTGAGATGAAAGAACGCGAACTACAGGGGGTGGACAAAGAAATATGAACACCATGCGGTATACACAATATATTTTGTTACAAGTTTGCACCGCACAGCACGTGTGAACAGTTATTGTTAGACGCGTCCGTAGTGCAGAGCTGTCTACGGCCTTGAATTTGAACTTGCAGTACGCAATGTATGTTATACGTTTTGTTCTGCGACTACCAAAACAAATTATGGGTGAAATATGTGATCTCTCACATGGGACATTCGAAAAGTTTCTCACAGATACTGAAACAAATTTAATGACACTTCCCGTGTAATAAATAATTACTCAAATCAAATTATAAATCTATGGGACTTAACTACTCTAGTCATCAGTCCCTAGGCTTACAAACTACTTAAACGTACACTAACGACAACAAATACACCCAAGCCCGAGGGAGGACTCGAACCTCCGACGGCGAGCAGCGACGCGGTCCACAGCAAGGCGCCTTGGAACGCTCGGCCACTCCACGGCGAGAAATAATTACTACACACATTTTAGTTGTCCATAACGGTAATTATACATCCTATTCAGCCTTAGAGATAGTGGCATAACAATGAATAGGCTAGAAAACACACGTACGAGTAAAACGTAATGATTATTATTATTTATTTACTTATTCCATATATCTGTATGTAGCTATTATTAAGCATGCTTGTAGGTGTTACTACAGAAGACTCTTAAACAAAAATGCATCTGACAGTGTGGATACTGGATAATGATGCAGTTCTGGAGGTGGGAATTGAGCAATTTGAATCATCCGTATTCAAATAAAATAAAAAAGAAAGAAAGCTACATTTCCAGTTGCATGGGATACTTCTGATCCTCCTGATTGTGTTATATGGAATGCGAAAGATGTGTCATTACTTCCTAGTAATCAGGTTTGTCCTATTCGTTTCTTTGCATGATTCAAAACAATTTACTTGTAAATAAACAGCACAGCACGTGGCAACACGCAGGCATGTCGGTTGTGAATAAGTTGGGAAACAGTAACGCGAGACGAAGCGTCAAACAGTTTACTTCCGTATCTCCTTAAGCCGGCTTCTCCTGCCACAGGTTTCCTGCCGCACATTCTTCAGTGGAGCGGTCTCTACGTCACGTTAAAATTTTGAACGCTGTTATCGAAACACCCCGCAGAGAAGACCACGGCTAGTTAGGCGATCATCATCATCATCAGTGTTCTGCCAAAAGGCAGGTTTTCACATGGTACTTCTGCACGCTTCATCTACATCTACATCTACAACCATACTCCGCAAGCCACCCGACAATTTGTGGCGGAGGGTGCCTTGAGTACCACTATCGAGTTTCCCTCCTATTCCAGTCACGTATTGTTCGCGGAAAGAAGGATTGTCGGAATGCCTCTGTGTGGGCTCTAATCTCTCTGAATCTATCCTCACGATCTCTTCGCGAGATATACGTAGGAGGGAGCAATATACTGCTAGACTCTTCAGTAAAGGTAAGTTCTCGAAACTTCGACAAAAGCCCGTACCGAGCGACAGAGAATTTCTCCTGCAGAGTCTTCCACTGGAGTTTAGCGATCATCTCCGTAACGCTTTCACGATTACCAAATTATCCTGTAACGAAGCGCGCTACTCTACGTTGGATCTTCTCCACTTCCTCTATCAATCCCACCTGGTACGGGTCCCACACCGGTGAGCAGTATTCAAGCTGTGGGCGAACAAGTGTACTGTAACGTACTTCCTTTGTATTCGGACTGCATTTCCTTAGAATTCTCCCAATGAATC
Source organism: Locusta migratoria (assembly GCA_026315105.1). Classification (NCBI taxonomy): domain Eukaryota; kingdom Metazoa; phylum Arthropoda; class Insecta; order Orthoptera; family Acrididae; genus Locusta; species Locusta migratoria. The sequence continues at coordinate 355,922,486 of CM048745.1, forward strand.
TAAGTCTGGCATCTGCTTTACCGAAGATTGATTTTATATGGTCGTTCCATTTTAAATCCCACCTAATGACTACTCCCAGATAATTTATGGCATTAACTGCTTCCAGTTGCTGACCTGATATAGTGTAGCTAAATGATAAAGGATCTTTCTTTCTGTGCATTCTTCTGTCGCCCTCTTCAGGTCCGCATATTGTCCTCTGCCCTTTATGTCGCCTGTCATCTTGTATCGCCTTCCACCTCTAGGGTTTTACCCACAAACCAGTCCTTCCAAGACATCTGTTAGTATGCACTCCATTCTCAAATTAGCTCGCTCACAAGTTACTGCGTTCCCATCGATTGTATGCAAACCGGTGACGTGGGACGAGCGAGTCAATTTGCTCTGGGGTAAGGTACGTATTTCGTGAACGTCTGCTATCTACATCTACATGGGATACTCTGCAAATCACATTTAAGTGCCTGGCACATTTAAGTGCCACAATTATACTATTTATCTCCCATTCCATTCTCGAATAGAGCGCGGGAAGAAAGAACACCTGAATCTCTCTGTTCGAGCTCTGATTTCTCGTATTTTATTCTGATGATCATTTCTACCTATGTAAGTGGGAGTCAACAATATATTTTCGCATTCGGAGGAGAATGTTGGTGATTGGAGTTTCACAAGTAGCCCACGCCGCAGCGATAAGCGCCGTTGTTGTAGTGATTCCCATCCCAGATCCTGTATCATTTCCGTAACGCTGTCTCCCCTGTACCGTGACAATACGAAACGAGCTGCCCTTCTTTGGACTCTTTCGATGTCCTCCGTCAAACCCACCTGATAAGGATCCCACACTGGGCTGCAATACTCCAAAAATGGACGGACAAACGTAGTGTATGCAGTTTCTTTAGTAGTTCTGTTGCATCTTTTAAGGGTTCTGCCAATAAAACGTAGTCTCTGGTTCGCCTTTCCCACCATATTATCTACGTGTCCTTTCCAGTTTAGGTCTGAAGTAATAGTAATTCCTAGGTATTTTGTGGAGTTTACGGCCTTCACATTTGATTTATTTATCATGTAAACAAAGTTTAACGAATTTCTTTTCGTACTCATGTGGACGACTTCACACTTCTCATTATTTAGAGCCAATTGCCAATTTGCAAACAATCTAAGAGAGCTACTTAGATCTTCCCCTACATCGTTTATGTAAACAAGGAATAGCAGAGGACCAATAACACTACCCTGTGGAACGCCCGATATCACCTCTGTTTTAGTCGATGCCTTACCATCGATTACCACGAACTGTGTCCTCTCTGACAAGAAATCCCCTATCCAATCGCAAATTTGGGGCGATATACCATAACCACGCAATTTGATTAAAAGCCGTTTGTGAGGTACGGTGTCAAAAGCTTTCTGGAAATCAAGAAATACGGAATCGATTTGCGAACCTTTATCGATAGCACCCATCACTTCGTGTGAATAAAGAGCTAGTTGTGTTTCGCATGAACGATATTTTCTAAATCCGTGTTGACCTTGGGTCAATAGATCGTTCTGTTCGAGATAATTCATAATATTTGAATACAGGATATGTGCAACCCTGCAGCAAATTGACGTCAATGAAATAGGCATGTAGTTTAGTGGGTTATTCCTACTGCCTTTCTTGAATATAGGTGTGACCTGTGCAACTTTCCAATCTTTTGGTACAGATCCTTCTATGAGCGAGAATAGTAGATTCCATTGCATAGGTCTCCACATCAGTTCGAACACTCGTATTTCTAGTTGTATATTCGGTGATGTTGTAATGTTATGATTGCTCATACCTCGCCAGTCCTGTTGCGCATGCGTATGTAAGTAACTCACTGCTAACCTGACGTGCAACTTTTCTGGACGCGCGAACCAGAATCGCCCCCATTGAGTGACAGAAGGTAGTCGTATGGCCAGTCCCCACTGGCTCCGTCGCTTTCGCCTCTGCTGCATCTGCTGCCACACGTAGCTTAAGGCCGACAACGGGTCTTGCAGCTCCAGGTCACTGCCACGCTGTGCCTCGTAATTACGTGCAGTCTAGGCGCCACTTCAAATGTTCCGCTTGTCTCACGTGAATAGCTTATTGTAGCTCAATTGTTAACCCTAGCAGCACCAAGGTATTTCAGGTTACACAGAGCATCAAGTAAGGGCAAATTTTGCCCGTATTACAGTAAACTGTGAATCCTGTAAAATGCATTTATATTTTTGTCTTTGCCATCAACTGTGTCTGTCAAACATATGTACAATGCGTTAGATTTATTGCAGTATTGCTGTCTTGGATTAACTGCAGATATAGGACAAAAAGAGTTACTTTCGCAGACTTGTGAAATTTTGTTTATATACTATTATTTACAATAACTTAAGCAGTTATTAGGCCTGTTAGGCTTCTAAATAGCTGGGATGTACTGAAATTAGAGGTGATTGACACTGATTTTCCAAAACATTTTTTCCCCATGCTTGGGGATTGCAGGGAAGACACTAAGAATTATGGTCACATGGAGTACTAACCGAGGGCAAAATGTACCCTTGGGCATAAAATTACTATATTTAGTCATCGATTTTTAAAATTGCAACCATGTAAATGTGTAGGGTAATACTTTATAATGTGACAGACAAATAGAAAAAAGCCCATAAACATTGAAGGATATTAATTATGATTTTTTAATAAAAGTTAAGTGTACGGGTAATTTTTGCCCGTGCTTGGTGCTTGTAGGGTTAATAGACAGCGGTGGGGAAGGATAATACAGCGTTGTGTAATCGTTGCTTCCAGTACCTACACTGTTTTCCAATGTCAGTAGCCACGTTAAAGCGAGTCTGAGCAATATTATTACATCTTCTTTTGTGCTAGCGCTCTCAGAGCCCGCACCTGGGCCTTTGCGTTATGGATTCAGTACCGAGCTCTTCCTCTGCTGTACGTGTGACAGACCCTCATTTTGAGTATACAAATGTTCAAATGTTTTGTATAGTCTATGGGACTTAACTACGGGGTCATCAGTCCCTAAACTTACAACCTACTTATGAACTACTTACGAACTAGGACGCCACAAATATCCATACCCGAGGGGGGGTTCGAACCCCCGACCGTAGTGGCCGTGCAGACCGTGACTGGAGCGCCTTAGTCCCCTCGGCCACCGCGGCCGGCTTGAGTATACAGTTTTGAAATGGTTTGAAGACCATTTAGGAAGTGAGGTGGGATCATAAAGTGACTATGAGATTCAAAGTGAACATAATTCAGACTGAGAATGGTGTGAAAGTGAAGAATCAATTGTATTGGCACCAGTGAAACGTAGAACATGGTCCACCTGTGACGCAGGAAAGAAGAGAAAGACGTGTTATGTTTGAGAATTGTCGTAAGAAGACCATCCGCCTTGAGTGTTCTACCAAAATTTGCATCGAGTGCAGAGAAAACATTTGAAAAGACAAAAAGTTACCAACAAAGCAGTAGTGAAATTTTTATTTTTGTGTGCCGGCCGCGGTGGCCGAGGGGACTAAGACGCTCCAGTCACGGTCTGCACGGCCACTACGGTCGGGTGTTTGAATCCCCCCCCTCGGGCATGGATATTTGTGCTGCCCTAGTTCGTAAGTAGTTCATAAGTAGTTTGTAAGTTTAGGGACTGATGAGCCCGTAGTTAAGTCCCATAGACTATACAAACATTTGAACATTTTTATTTTTGTGGATTCTTTTTGGAGAGTTTCTTATGTTTTTACCATTATAGGCATAGTAAACAATAAAAATATGGCACAAAGTAAAATTTAAAGGCCAGAATATTGGACTTTTTACAGTGTTAATAAAACAATGTAATGTTAAATCCATTTTCTGCAGTTTTACGTTGGAATATATGTATTTCATGAAATTAAATTTAAAATGTATTCCTCTTACAGAATTTATGTAGACGTAAGTATCCTTTTGTGTAATAAAATGAATTAGTTCACTTAGATAACAACCAGAACTATTTATGATTATTTAAATACTGCTGTCTGTCAGACCGCACATGGGACAAGTGTGACAGAAAAATGACGTGGAACGCTAAGGGTTAAACATGGCGAAATAGTGTGAATCGTCTGTCAGTAGAATCGACATACTCTCATTTTCTTTTTGTGAAATTAGTGCAATGGAAAAAAATGTAGTAATTAGCTTTCTTACTGCCTAACTATATGTACAGCAGAAAATGAGGGTAATGATTGGAAATAAAATATCAGAAGGAACCAGAATTGGGCGATGGGTTATACAAGGTAGTTGCCTTTCCCCATTGTTGTTTAACGTATACCTTGAAGAGATTATTGCGAAAGGCTTAGATAGGAAAAGAGGAATACGTATTGGTGGATAGAGAATAGAATGCATAGGATTTGCTGATGACATGGTGTTAGTGGAAGAAAGTGAGCGGACAGCGAACAACATGCTGAAAGATCAAGCTGATCCATGTGTGGCATATGGGATCAAAGTAAACTCAGTAAAAACATAGAGTATGGTCATCAGTACAAGACACAAATTGGTCAATATTAAAATATGGCAAACTACCATTAGTCGAGTAAGTGCAATGAAGGCTTTCACGACCGGTTGTCATAGTTGCTGGTAGAACTTCCGGGTTATAAGGCCGTGGTCCATAAAACTTTCCAGTTTCACCTAACGTTTCGTCCAGAGCTGCGCCGGACATCCTCAGAGGTCTTCTTACTTGCGTTGAGTCTTGCCGACTCGGCCGACTCGGCAAGACTCAACGCAAGTAAGAAGACCTCTGAGGATGTCCGGCGCAGCTCTGGACGAAACGTTAGGTGAAGCCGGCCGCGGTGGCCGAGGAGACTGAGGCGCTCCAGTCACGGCCTGCACGGCCGCTACGGTCCAGGGGGTTCGAATCCCCCCTCGGGTATGGATATTTGTGCCGTCCTTAGTCTTATTTAGTTCATAGGTAGTTTGTATGTTTAGGGACTGATGACCCCGTAGTTAAGTCCCATAAGCTATACAAACATTTGAACATTTCGTTAGGTGAAACTGGTAAGTTTTATGGACCACGGCCTTATAACCCGGAAGTTCTACCAGCAGCTAGTCGAGTAAGTGCATTTAAATATCTTGGAAGCACAATAACCGAAGACTTAAGATGCCAGCAGGAGGTGAAAACTCGAATTGCCATAGCGAATGAGGCATTCAATAGAAAGAGGAGACTGTTATGTGGCAAATTAGATAAGGGTCTAAGGAAAAGGCTTGGCTAATGTTTCGTCTAGAGTGTGGAACTATATGGTGCAGAAACATGGACGTAGTGACGAGAGGATGAAAAAAGGTTAGAAGCATTTGAGATGTGGATGTGGAGGAGAATGGAGAGGAAAGAGGTAGTAATGAAAGAGGGTTGGAAATGATTGTGGAGGGAAGATGACTGCTGAAGATTATAAGAGAAAGGAAAAAGAATTTCCTTCTCAACTTTCTGAATGCGTGTTGACTATTGGTTAATAGGACGTTCTCTTCGAGGTAGTTCATAATGTTCGAACAAAGTATCTGTACAGGATGACCAGCCAGTCTAAAATAGTTTAGGAAAAAATTCAAAAAAATTTATTTCGAAAGTTCGCCTAAGTTTTACAAGTGTTCTTCCGCCGCAACATACGCCTTGAAAACGTGACCAAGCCTGTCCACCTTGCAGGACAGAGCCGACTAGAACCAGTATTGAATGCTGATTCTAAAATCACGCCACCCTTCTGGCGTCCGTGCTGAAACTAGTGACGTTTCCATGCCACCGTGGAGCCAATAGCAGACACCCACGTTTGATCACGTGTGCTACTGCTGGAGTACTCTGAGGTGCGAGCATCAGTTCCTTCGCTCTCTTCAGTTTGAGTTCTCGTACAGAACAGACGCACTCCAGCGGCTCAGCGTCTGTGCGGGGCGAACGGCCGCATGCCGTCCGCTCCCGCTTAGCGGCTGTTCGGTATCAGCCACCAACTGTGTGAACCATTACCGTAACCATTACCTTTTCCGTTTTCTAATCCGTTTAGACTGGCATTCATTCATTGCATCCGACCCCAGGGCGAGTCCCGCCATGAATTCCGTACTTTAGAATATACCAAATATTAACTTGAATTCTATCTTTTATTTGCCAGTCAGCCACCCTTTCCTAGGGCGGCCGCAAGCCTTCACCGCTCCGCCTTCCATCCTGACAACGCTTCCAACCCATTTTATTTATGCAGCACTGGGATGGGTTTTATAATTTTCCTATCATCCGTGGGGTAAAGATTAAGTGCTGTACATATCTATTCCAAAATCCTACTGCAAATCGACGTCAATGAGATTGGCCTGTATTTTGGGGATCACTCCTATTGCCTTTCTTCTTGGTGGCAGTAGTGACTCGCCCTGTATACGGGGCTTCATTTGCTGCCGGCCGCGGTGGCCGAGAGGACTGAGGCACTTCAGTCACGGTCTGCACGGCCACTACGATCGGGGGTTCGAATCCCCCCTCGGGCATGGATATTTGTGCCGTCCTTAGTCTTAGCTAGTTCATAAGTAGTTAGTAAGCTTAGGGACTGATGACCCCGTAGTTAAGTCCCATAAGCTTTACAAACATTTGAACATTTTTTCAGCACAAATGACCGGTGAAATTCGTGATCTTCCAGATTTCCAAAGGGCCCAACTGCATGGCGCACAATTAGTGGGAGCATCTGCTCTGTTTAACGTTTGACTACCGACAGTATCCTCAGCTTACACACAACAAGGTCAAACATCGTGGCCGAAAAGGAATAATGGGCGAGACAACGACCGACGAACATTAAGATAAGACTATGACGGGAATAGTGACTCCAAAACTCAACACTCATTTAACTAATACTCTTTCGATAAAAACTATGCCGCTAGAGCTTAAGATTCATATAAGCACGGCGGGTGCTAAATCCATAACAACGGAAATCAACGCAAAGTGGTCCCACGAATCTGGTCAAAACAATTCGATGTTACGATATCTGGGTTCTGAAGTATTGTCATGGACAGAATGAACTAAAATGCTTCGACATCTCTCTGTCGGTTGTACAGAATGAAGACAACTACATTACTGCAACTGAGATAGAGGTAATAAATTGCTACATAGGGGGTTGGTGTTGACTGTGTTTACCAAATTAATTGAACAAGCGTTTGGGTTCAGATAGTGTTGTGAGCAAGTAGTGTTATGCAGCAACAACGTGGACTGTTCCAAAGTGTTTTTCTGGGACCGGGACGCGATTTCAGACAACAAGAACCGTTACAACAAGACAAAGCCAAGGAAGTCCACGGGTAATATCAGCAATAGATGACCCGTTACTCTGGTTAACAGCCTGTCAAGACAGGAGGCTGAACGCAACTCTACTGCAACACACCCTCCAGGCAACAACCAAACACAAAATAGTCGGAAATCGTCTCCGGTAATGTGGCGTGGCCTCTACGCACGCAGGTCTATGGTGTATCAAGATTGGAGTCGTATCGAACGCCGCTGGGTTCTGTTCACAAGTTCTACAAACATTTGAACATTTTGCTTCATTTGCTACCTCTGAAGTAGTCTAAGAGCCCTAATTGAGCAAGTGAGCGCCTACTTGTTGCATGCTGAGGACTGCGTCTGGTGGCTGGTCCCCTGCTGAGTCAGCAGCGAGCGCCCCCGGCCGTCGACCCTGGCAACCGCTCGCCTCAGATAGGACGCTGGGCGGCCACGTTTTTATGGGCCATTCATAGAACACAGAACTGGCCGGCTCTCTTTACGAGTCCGGCCCCTATCTGCCGACCGTGCCCCGCTCCACCTCAACGGTACACGGCCGCACTCGGCATCCCCGACAAACCGACCGTTAACCGCCACAGTCTGTGGAGTGGGCTCTGGTCCCGTACTTTACGATACGCGCCGCGAAATGATGCGGACTGAGAGTCTGCTTTTCCATTAATCGCGTCGTCGGCAATCCGTCGCTCACGGTGCTCAAAAAGACCGCGCCATTTCACGCTCCGTGTATTCCTCTTTCAGCCGCTTTGTATCGTAGTGGCCGAGTTGTTTTCATCTGACAACGCTAACGGCATCCGAGGCCACACGAACTCAAGGAAGCCGCACTGCCACAATTTCCTCTTAAGTCTACGACGTAACGAATACTACGACGTGTACTAACGAAGCGTTATAGGTCCCCTACTCTTCCTAGTGTTTATAAACGATTTAGGAGACAATCTGAATAGCTCCCTTAGAATGTTCGCGGATGATGCTCTCGTTTATCGGTTATTGAAGTCAACAGAGGATCAAAAGCAACTGCAAATCGATTTAGACAAAATTTATACATGGTGCGAAAATTGACAATTGACACTAAATAAAGAAAAGTGTGAAGTTATACACCGACTTTTACTTCTGAATGCGAAAATATTTTGCTACCACCCACCTACTTAGGGAGACATGACCATCCCAATAAAATAAATCAGCTCGAAAACGGAACGATTTAGGTGTTCTTTATTCTCGGGCGCAACTAGAGAATGGAACGGTAGAGAAAAGTTATGAAAGTGGTTAATGAACCCTCTGCCAGGCACTTACATGTGATTTGCAGAGTATCTATGTAGTTGTAGATGTAGATATAGAATGGTCGAGCGCTCTAAGGCGCCTTGTTGGGGAGCGCGTGGGTGCTCCCTCGTGTCCTCCATCGAGCATGGACGTGTGTATTCAAAAATGTTCAAATGTTTGTAGAACTTATGGAACTTAACTACGGGGTCATCAGTTCCTAAGCTTACAAACTACTTATGAACTAGCTAAGACTAAGGACGGCACAAATATCCATGCCTGAAGAGGGATTCGAACCTCCGACCGTAGTGGCCGTGCAGTCCGTGACTGGAGCGCCTCAGTCCCCTCGGCCACCGCGGCCGGCGACGTGTGTATTGTCCTTAGGTTAATTTAAGTATGGAAGGATAGCTGCGAAGATCACAAATTTTCATTTTACTCATTCAAGACGACCGGTTTCGACACTCTGTGGTGTCATCATCTGGTCTCATTGACGTAAAACTGCTTATAATAGAGCTCCACAAAAAACTGGTAGGTGTACTGACCGATATTTGTACATAAAATAATGTGCTGGTCGATAGGTATAAAATGGATGGCTCGTCAAAAGTAGAACAGTAAAATGTACATAAAATAATAACCACCATAGTGCACATGACTGGTTGAACACCTTCTGGTATAATGGAGTGATCAACTAGACATGTGCCGTCCTAGCACAGTGGCGTTGCGTAACAGCACTAATCACCTCGTCTCAACAAACGGTGGGGAAACTCTGTAGTGCAAGAAGTGCAACCTTTTGACAGTTGGATCGATGCTACAGATCGAAAGGGACAGTATGTACTAAGAGAAGAGACGCATGACACTCAAATGTTTAAATGTTTGTACAGGTTATGGGACTTAACTACGGGGTCATCAGTCCCTAAGCTTACAAACTACTTATCAACTACTTACGAACCACGGCCACTACGGGCGGGGGTTCGAATCCCTCCTCGGGCCTGGATATTTGTGCCGTCCTGGTTCGTAAGTAATTCACAAGTAGTTTGTAAGTTTAGGGACTGATGACACCGTAGTTAAGTCCCATAGACTATACAAACATTTGAACATTTGAACTTACGAACTAGGACGAGGGGGGGATTCGAACCCCCGACCGCAGTGACCGTGCAGACCGTGACTGAAGCGCCTCAGTCCCCTCGGCCACCGCGGCCGGCGCATGACACTAACCGAGAACTTGCTATTTCTAATGCTACTACTTTCACATTTCCTCGACATTAAACGTGATGCTGAATTTTATAATATAAATAGGAAAGCTTAATTATACTAATACCATCTTGCGTGTTAACGTCTGTAAGAAAATGTCAGTGCACGAGAGCCGCAATCGTATTATATATATATATATATATATATATATATATATATAATAAAACCTTTTTAAGACAAGAAATGAACTGCAACCTGACTTGTTCAAAAGTAAATGGTGATTACTGAGACGTCCCAGCTCCGGTTTGTTCGATTGACGAGTCCTTAATTCAACACACACAAATTGTCTCCGGCTAATGAGAATTCGCTAGCTATTAGCCAATGAGATGCTGCCTATTTCTTAACCGCAGATTCGAACGCTACGCGCCCTCACGTACTAAAAAAAGAAAAAAAAAGAAAAAAAGAAAAAAATAATAATAATAAATCTTATTTAACCTATACTTAAACTAAATTTCTCTTTAAAAAGTTATCTGTAGCGTAGCATTAAGAAAGTTTGGTATAGGTTAAACAAGAAGGTTTTTTTATTTTATTATTTATTTTTTCAGTACATCTCCAGTTAAGAAACACGCAGCATCTCATTGGCTGATAGCCAGAGATTTCGCATTGGCCGGAGATAATTTCTTCGACTGACCCTGTTCTTGTTCTACTTACTGGCGTAAGTACCACCGATCTCTCAGGGCGTCCACGGCGCGTGGCGCTGATTGATCTATCGCGCGTCGATTATCTTCTGACGTGTTTTCCTTACCGCGTGTGGCGGTACAGAGGCGCGCCGAGGCAGTTAGAGTGCGGACAGGTATCACGCAGTGAGTTTGATACGATGCGTGGCATCGCCAGTGTCGAGTATTTTGATTAGGCGGCCCTTTATGGCCCGGCCCGCATCGAAGTTGTTTCGTGGCACTCTGTCAGTCCGTGAGGAGCCAGGCATGCCAGGAGCTGACGAGGTTGATCCGGAGAGGCCTTTCTGTCAAGTTATAACAGCACCTCGGTGCGGGCCGTTTATTTCGTCTCCTGCGTTCCTAGCAGTCGTGGGACACCGCGTCCGTCCCTCGCCAAGCGTCGGAGCTGTCAACAACTGGCAGAGTACTCCGCATTCAGCCCCGGTTGCGCCTTGTGTCATGCAATCAGTGACGTGGTGCCTTAAAGGCGTTTACTTTCTCAACTAATAGGCAACGGCAAAATATGTTGCTTTATTTTCTGAATTTTGAGCATTGAAAGTCGAAAAATTGTCAAATACAGTGTCAAAGTAGCTTGTAGAGAAATGTACCGTACATAATCTGTAATTTCATTCGATACCTACATCAACATATATTTGTAATGTATAATGTCGCTTTCTGTTGCTCTTACTATAACCGAGTCAGTTAAGCTACTAACTGATTTGGCGTTTGTATGCCTGGTCTGAATATAATAGTTTATAGGGAGAGCCAAAGTGTACACTTGTCTGCAAATGGTGTGAAACCGGATCTGCGAAGTTTCATGTTTTAAAGATATAAGTATTGTTTTTCTAAGATGGAACGAGCTTGTAATTTGATAAAGAAGGTGTGGAAAGTACCCCAATACAGAGGCTGTATCTCCCGTTTATTAGATCAGCGATCATTTTTTCCAGCTTTCCAGCGTGCCGTCTCGGAACAAAAATAAGTAAATCCACTAACTTGATTTTTTACACCATATAGACAGCATTTTCGCTCCTATATATCGTATCCATTAATCACCTCATTTGTGAAAGAAATTAACGAGGAGTGAGAGCTCGCGCAGATCGCGTTCTATCTTGATTGCTCTACTCGGCTGCTGTTTGCGCTATTGGCTTCTACTGCTGTGTATCCCTCCCCCCTCTCCATCCCTTACTCCCTTCCCTCCCCCCTCTCTCTCTCTCTCTCTCTCTGTATGTCTCTATGTGATCAAAAGCGGGAGAAAGTTCATTCTGTTCTGACGTGAAGCTGCACCACATCACTACGTCTACTGATGCGTATTATTGAAGTAGAAAGTTTTCCAATCGGCCTTTCGTTACGCTTTCTTTTCATTCTGAGAGACTGACAGTGGCGTTATTTCCGTACACATGTTAATTACACCTACAGGCAACGTTGACCGCCCGAAAGTGGCGCCACGCCAGTGGCGAAATTGCCCGTTCTGATTTTCGTGAAGTGATCTCAGTTCTCAGATGACCGAGCGAGGTGGCGCAGTGGTAACACACTGGACTCGCATTCGGATGGTGGTTCAAATCCACCTCCGGCCATCCAGATTTCGGTTTTCCGTGATTTCCCCTAAATCACTCCAGGCAAATGCCGGGATGGTTCCTTTGAAAGGGCACGGCCCATTTCCTTCCCCCATCCTTCCTCAAATATCTGAGAGTGAGCTCCGTCTCTAATGACCACGCTTTCGACAGGACGTTAAACCGTAAGATTCCATTCCATTCCAGTTCTCAAGTGATAAATAATATGATATTTATTATTGCGGATTTTTCGCTATACCGTTATCACTGATGTCCGTTAAGCACATACATGGTCTGCTTTCTACAGAACAGTGTCGGTGGTGACTATGTATGTTTGTGAAGCTTAAGGGACTTAACTGCGGGGTTAACTTATGAACTACCTTGTACCAAAGACGACATAAACATCCATGCCCGAAGGGGGATTCGAACACCCAACGGGGAACGGCCTCGCGCATCGGAGCATAGCACCTCAATGCCCTTGGCCACCCCGCCGCGGCGGCGGTGAATAATTTAGTTTCTTAACACTTTAAGACTTCTTCGTGCATCGCCAGAATTCTTAATTTACTTCTTTTATATCACTTCATGATTAGAATGTCTTAAGAATACAGTGATAAACACGTCTTTGAAAGTAGCAACCCTACATAAATATTTTGCCGGTGGATAACTGCCAATGGGTTGCGTTAATTAAATGGTAATATTGACCGTGGTTTCGACATCTACTAGGGGTATCTTCTACAGAATAACTTTAAATTATGGATTAGAGAAATAAGTCGAAGTAGCTGCAAATCTTATTATTTGCTTTTATTGTAATATTTATCACGACAAGGCTACTTGTTTCGGCGTACTGTTATTCTCAAGTGCGGGTCTAGGTGTTAGTGGAGGACATTTTGCACCAACGGACCTACTATCAGCTTTCAGTTGCTATATTATGATACAAATACCGTATTTTTATATAATACATAGGAAATTTTCGTGATTATTTATTCTGAGCATTTATGCAGCAAACTGCCAAAATAAAAATAATCACGGAAATTTTTCTACAGTACATGATAGGTATCATAATATAACAATTGAAACCTGACAGAAGGTTAATTGATGCAAAATGTCCATCAATCACACCTAGACGCGCACTTGAGAATGGCAATACAACGAAACAAGCAGCCTTATCACGCTAAATATTATAATAAAAGAAAAATAAAAAGATTTGCAGCTACTTGTATTTATTTCATGAACTGTCGTACTTCTACGTCATGAGTGCTACTGGCCCTACCAACAAGAAACTGCTGAAGATTGGAGATAGATATTTCCAAAGGAAAACATTAAATAATTTTTATAATTTGTACAAATTTAATGTACGTGTTTGTACTCACGGACATAGGAATATCACTCAGAGCTATAGAGCTCTCGTCATGTAAAATTATTTCATTGAATTCTCAGACTGAAAAATTATTGAAACGGTCACTCATCGCCTATGTGATAACATTAATATGGATGACCAGCACCCCGCTAAGGGCTGCGCGATGCACCACTAGCACGAGACTGAAACTGTGAATGCCAAACAGATCGCGAAATCACGTGTCTCTTGAAAAACAGATTTACAACTAGTTTGCTAGTCTGCCTGCCATTGATAAAGTCACATCAGTTGTGTAGCTATGGGTAGAACTATGTGCAGACTGCAACGAACTTCTTGTGGTTTTTCTCCTCTGTAGGCCATTTTTGGTGCTGAAGAACTTACTTACTGGAACTGACTCTGGTCACGGTCCCAAACATTACCTTTCTCTACACCCTTCTCTGTTATAAACGTTCACTTCCTCTACATACTGTTGTGAATTCTGACGCATAATTTATCGTCTTGTGTGTCCTTGTATGTGAGAAATGTAGAAATATGCCGCGATTAAATGCCATATTCTGCTATGAGATGGTCTATAAAGGAAATTGACGCTTTGAAATTGGCCAAGCCAACCATTTTGGCTACTTCTATTACCCATATCTTCAGTTGCCAATAGTGAACTGTAGATGCATAGCTCCTTGCACCAACAAAATGGTATATTACATACTCTTTTATAGTTTGTAATTGCGATACTCTGTTTCGTTTGACACGAGCACCTGCTTCTCGTTTCCTAGACACATAATACCCTCGGCCCCGATGTCATTTCCATATTCAGCACGTCACTACTTGGCCCCAGTATTTGGACCACATGGGGAGGATGAATTATCTTAGCGATATCACTGCACTGTACACAGTTTACACAGTAACTTGCCAGAGAACACTAAGAGACAAACACGTACTGCAGCTATACCACTCACGCACCTGGACCGGGTTAGTGCAGCAACACTATGCCACCATCTAGGGGCGATAGCAGGCAAGAGCGGTGTTGTGCACGGAAATGAAGCACACCATTGTTTTGTTTGTGATTGCTTGTTATTATGAGCACGTTTTCCGGGCGTTAGAGGTCAAACGTGACCCTTGTCAGTGGGAGATATCAACATGCGAGCCGGCCGCGGTGGCCGAGGAGACTGAGGCGCTTCAGTCACGGTCCGCACGGCCACTACGGTCGGGGGTTCGAATCCCCCCTCGGGCATGGATATTTGTGCCGTCTGTAGTCTTAGCTAGTTCATAAGTAGTTTGTAAGTTTCGGGACTGATGACCCCGTAGTTAAGTCCCGTAAGCTGTACAAACATTTGAATTTTTTCAACATGCGAAGCAAACAGGCGGCATGCCACGTGAACGCCCTCGTGCGTTCTAGAAGGATGTGAGCGAGTTTGAAAGGCGTTAAACTATGGGCCCGGGTCTGTGATCGTCACTCATTGGTCTCTCCTTTACTCCTGCATCCCGGGCCTCTGCCACGCCTTTACCAGCATGTACCTCCATCTCTCCACATCCTATCTGAGGGTAACTTTCATCAGCTTCCTCTCTCCCTCTTGTTCTATTCATGATACACCCTCAACGACGACTGAGGGTTTAACATGAATAGAACAAGAGATTTAGGGCTACCGGTTTTAATGGCTACCCATTTCAAATGTGCTTTTAATTACAGTCACACAACGGGAGCCTGACGATGGTGTAGTGAAGCACTGAAATTGGTCGCACAAAATTCAACGAAGAATTTAATACAGCTGTTGGTATTTTCATCAATCTATATAACTCAAAAGTTGGTTTAGCATGGATCAACACATGGCACATAGTACCGCTTGAGCTACTAATCTCATTTCATGTAGTCCTACTGCACTGTTTCAACAATAAATCTTGAGTGAATCGGAAAATTGTAAGAGTGTATTATATTTTATTTTCAACAGGGTACCTGAAACTACCAGATTTTATTTTGTTTTTTATTTTTATTTATTTTTAGTTTTAGATGTTATCCAACTCGCGCATCACTTTCCCTTTTTTCGGTCTTGGCGTACGGTCAAAAGCCGATTGGACACTTTTTTAAACAAGTCTCCTCGCTCGCCACGAGTTTTTTCCATTAAAGAATTGTCCATGTTTCTTATTTCAGTACGTTGTGGCGGGCTTTAAGCGTCGTCGTTTCTGTTCGGCAGTCACGGTGTGTGGGTCAAATTATGAATTCAGTTTTCTTTCAAAAATTTTGAATTCAACTAGAGATGTTCACTTGGTTGCTACAGTCACACATCCACTACTGGACAATGCTTTCTCGCATCTGATTCTTGTTCTGATTTATATATATATATATATATATATATATATATATATATATATATATTTTTTTTTTAAGCTGCTATTTAATTAGCTTCGCTCATGCCGCTTATATGTCAGACATAAAATGTTTTCCCCAACTTTTCCTACAATCAGTGTATGTATTTTAAATTAATCTGTCATTTCGTTCCAAAATGTATCCAAAATAAACCTGTGTTTCGGGCCAAGAAACGCAGGCTTTTATAGTACTTCAGCAACGTCATTTACGACAGTCATAGAAGCAAAAGTCACTCAAGCTGGGAATACCTACGATAGAACGGCTGATCGACTAGTAAGCGTAGCTCAGAGTTTTTCTCCAAAGTAGGCACTGCTACAGGATTGATGTTGCGACTTTCTCGCCGCTATCCTTGGCGTTGTACACAGCGAAGTGACCTGTAAGGCGCGGCGGTCTACCTCCCGCCAGCAAGGGGACCAAACCTCCGATCAAGCCGAGTCGCTTATTTTTTACCTTTTGCATTACCCCGCCCCGGGAAAAACGTCTCATTAATCATAGACCGGTTCTGAGCTTGAGACTGCTATTTAATTGAGAACATTCGTCTTTCGTTTCGCGGCACATGAAAGCTACAGCAGTCCGGTAAAAAAAGAAAAAGAAAGTAGAGACTTGTAATTTACGTTATTATATGGTATATAATGATTTTCAAGTAATGAACCGATATTCAGAATCCGAATAAGTCGTAAGCCACTTCAGATATTACGGAAGACGTAGTTCATCTGATGACGATGGTCACAGGGCGGGTAATAAAAATTTGCAAATCGGAATGGTTGTTGTTGTTGCTACATTTCGGAATCGTGAGGGAATTCGATGCTCCGACATCCAAAGAGTGTCCAGAATACCATACTTCAGGCATTACCTTTCACCACGGACATCGCAGTGGGTGACGGTCTGCCCTTAATGAGCGAGAGTAGTGACGTCCGCGTACTATAAATATATAAAAATGTTCATATGTTTGTAAATCTATGGGACGTAACTACACTGCTGACCAGTCCCTAGGCTTACAAACTACGTAAACTAATGCGAAGGACAAAAATAACATCCATGCCCGAGGGAGGACTCTAACCTCCTGGGATCCGCAGCTAGACGCATGGGACGTTCGACCACTACAAAAAAAGGTTCAAATGTTTGTAGAGTTTATGGGATTTAACAGCGGGGTCATCAGTCCCTAAACTTACAAACTACTGATGAACTAGCTTATACTAAATACGACACAAACATCCATGCCCGAGGGGGGGATTCGAACCCCCGACCGTAGCGGCCGTGCAGACTGTGACTGGCGCGCCGCAGACCGCTCGGCCTTGCGGCCGGCGACCACTACACCGTGGCCATTTGTGTATATTGGCCTGTGCTGACAGCCATCAACATTGCATGAAATAACTGCAGAAATCAACGATGTACGTCCGATGAACGATGTGTTTGCTAACAATCCAACGGCTGCAGCACCTGTCGTAGATTCGTGACCACATCTGTCGGATCTCCATCAAATGTGTTTGGTAATCGCTAATGGTGCGATTCACGTCTGGTGCAGACCCCAACGGGGCATGGACCCAAGTGTTTTTATTTATTTATTTATTTATTTAAGAAAGAGTAAGCCAAGAAAGGAAATGATACATTGCAGTGGGTAGCTGCCACATAGCTGCACACGCTGATATATCACTATTTTTTAAAATACGACATTATGAAAAATCAACAAAAATAATAAGCATTGTATTTTTTCTAATTATTTTTAGAGCGTTCTTACGCGTTTCGAAAAATACATTGCTATTGCAAAGGTTAACTTATTTCGAACCAGTAGTTGTTACCGGTGTTCGTAGAGGATGGGGCTGATGGCGAGTAATTTTTTTCTTTTTTTCTTTTTCCTTTTTTTTTTTATTTTTTTTAGCTTATGGGACTTAACTATGGGGTCATCAGTCCCTAAACTTACAAACTACTTATGAACTAACTAAGACTAAGGACGGTACAAATATCCATTCCCGAGGGGGGATTCGAACCCCCGACCGTAGTGGCCGTGCAGACCGTGATTGGAGCGAGTGATTTGCTGCGTTGAGCTATATTTCTGTCTTATAACAAGCATAAACACGCAACTGCCGGAGACCCCTCCCACTAATACAAGATACGATGACGACCCCAGAAACTGTGAAGACTCTAAGTTTGATTCTAATTTAGGTATTCGTGACAATCCGTTGACTTGTGAGAAAACCTGCCCGTTTGTGACTTCCTGAAATGTAGGCTGCACTCAACCACTGAAGCCGATCGCCAAATATGGAAGCGGCCGTGACGATCTTGAATAATGCTGTTTGTAAGATCAGATGCTATCGGCGTAGAACTAAACGGTATTTGTTCGAGTAGTGTTATTATGCAACATTTAGGTACCTGTCGCAATAAGGGTCGATGCAGCAGCTCGATACTTGAGACTTGAGGCCAGCGGGTCGATAAATTTCACACTTAACCGTTCACATCGAAGACAAACAAGGACCGAAGGCTTGGCGCAAATTACGTTTCACGTAGATTGCCTATGTGCACCTACGCGTAAGCCTTTTTTCGCTCGCGCGGTGTTTTATCTCAACAAGTCGTAAATGTTCGCATCATTAAGATTGTGTTGACATGCGTAAACGAACTCTGTCACAGATTTATGATAACCTGCGTAACTTTATCATACTAACAATTTGAAATATCGAAGATCGACAAGATATGCCAATGCTCACACATTCGTTCAGGAAATACGCAGCGGGTTAAACGTGTCAAAAGGCGTAGAATAATTCGCGCTACGAGTCTCAATACAAGGCGATCAACACACGACAGGTTTAGAGTTCGCGCCCATATTCAGAAAGTTAACATTTATTTTCACCAGAGTGTTATTTACACACTGCAGCGGAGTGTGAGCTGATATGAAACTTCTTGGTAGATTGAAACACTGTGTCGGGCAGAGATTCCAAACCGGAACCTTCGTCTTTCGCGCAAAGTAGTAAACGAAGTACTAGAAAGACGTTATTCGCTGCGGCGAGATCTATTTGCGAAATTTCAATCACCGACTTTTACTCCTGAATGTGCAAATATTTTGCTAGCACCTACCTACATAGGGAGACATGACCACGTCAATAAAAAAAGAGAAATCAGATCGAAAACGGAACAATTTAGGTCAGCACGGCCACTACGGTCGGGGGTTCGAATCCCCCCTAGGGCATGGATATTTGTGGCGTCCTAGTTCGTAAGTAGTTCATAACTAGTTTGTAAGGTTAGGGTCTGATGACCCCGTAGTTAAGTCCCATAAGCTTAACAAACATTTGAACATTTTTTTTGAACAATTTAGGTCTTCTTTCTTTCCGCACGCTATTAGAGAATGGAACGGTAGAGAAACGTTATGAAAGTGGTTAATGAACCCTCTGCCAGAGACTTCAATGTGTATCTATGTATATGTAGATGTGAGGCGTGCCAAGGTGTCCGCGAAAGGCAAAAGTCGCGGGTTCGAATGCAGGTCTCGCACACAGTTTTAATGTGCTAGGAAATTTCATACATTTACATGTTTCCATATTCAAAGCTGCATTTAATTGTTAAAATAAAAAGTCATTTTATTTATTGATGATTAATCACACACTAGTGAAACAGTGTAAATACTTTATTTTTTTAGAGGCAGATTGTCTCGTTCTCTGTTGTAGCGGCGCATTACATGTAACTCGTAACATTGAACTTGTTTACATTGAGTGAGAAGTAGTAAAATATAGAAAATATATAACGGACAATAAACAAGAATTACAAGCAATATTCGAAAATTGTAAATCTATTACACTGCGTAAGAGGAAATTTAATTTTCGCTTCTTACGTGGTTAGTTCCATGAAATGAATAGTTTATGGTTTTGTGATAACACGCCTTGTTAATTTTGAATTTGTCGCTATAAATCATTAGCAGAGAGCAATAAATACGTAATGAATTCACAACAATTAAATTTCACTTTGACAATTATCACGGTGAGATAAGTATGTATGTAATCAAATATTGTTACTACTACTTGAGGAGTGCCGATGCAAGTTCAGTTTAGTTACTCATTGGCTACGATAAAGTAGGAGTAACATTGCATTGTGAATACATTGTGACTGGGCGCTGTGTTCGCCATTTATCATAGCTACCAAAAAAGATTGCCAGAAGAAACAGTCGTTTGACATTCTTGGGGATGTCTGTTCCGTTGATCCGATGATGGCAGTTTAATCTGCAGTTACCGGTCATCTTAGTAAAATATTATTAGCGATATTGGCTGTTTTTTACTTCAAATACTCTGAGATTTTCAGCTATCAGTCGATCTTTTTTAAAAATTATTAGCAAATCATGATTTCGGGCAGTAACTGGCCATTATCGATGCATGTCTTTAACTGAAGATGTTATTAATGTGGATAACTCACACCACGCCAAGTATCCATATTAATAACATCTTCAGTTAAACACATGCATTGATAATGGCCAGTTAATGGCGGAAATCATGATTTGATAATAAAGAATTTTAGAAAAAGATCGACTGATAGCTGAAAATCTCAGAGTACTGGAAACATATCACAGTCGTGGAGCGCAAACCATGGAAAGTAGCCTGATGTTTTTTACTTAATAGTGAAGATAGCGCAGTTCATAAATATGGTGTGTTGAAGGTACAGTACGTCATCAAAAGTGTCCGAACACCCCCAAAAATATACGTTTATGATATTAGGCGTAATGTGCTGCCGCCTGCTACTACGTACTCCATATCAACGATCTCAGTAGTCTTTAGACATCGTAAGAGAGCCGCGGTGGAGTAGCCGAGCGGTCTAAAGCGTCTCGCTGCGGAGCGCGCGGTTGCTCGCCGTGGAGGTTCGAGTCCTCCCTGGGGTACACGAAAACGGTACAGGCCGACCTCGTCTGTCGAGTGACTGCAGGGTCGTACATTGTAACAAGCAGGTATCTATCCAGACCACCACACATGAATTCCAAACTGCATCAGGATCCACTACACGTACTGTGGCAGTTATGTGGGAGGTGAGAAAACTCGGATACCATGGATGAGCGGATGTCCATACGCCATAAACAATACACAGGTCAACGCCAAACGACGCCTCGTTTGGTGTAATCAGCGTAAACGTTGGACGATTGACCAGTAGGAAAACGTTGTGTGAAGTGACAAATCACGGTACACAGTCAGGCGATCCGATGACAGGGTGTGGGTATGGCGAATGCCCGGTGAACGTCATTTGCGAGCGTATGTAGTGCCAACAGTAAAATTCGGAGGCGGTGGTGTCATGTATGGTGTGGTCGTGTTTTTCATGGAGGGGGGTTGCCCTCCTTTTTTTCACGTCCTTTGGCGGAGTGGTAAAATAATGCCGTCAGTCTAGTCGACTGGCCTGCGCAGAGTCCTGGTAGAATCCTTTGTGATGTTTTGAGAAGCCGCTTCGTGGCAGGCCTCATCGATCGACATCAGTACCTCTCCTCAGTGCAGCATCGCGTGAAGAAACCTTCCAGCACTTCAGTGAACGGATATCTGCGAGAGTGGAAGTTATCATGAAGGTGTCACCGATAGAGAGTGCCACGAACTTGTGAGTCACTTGCAGCCAGATGATGACAGTGTATTATGTACAAGTTACGTGAAATGTGTGGCAACTAGGCAGATTCTTGTGTGTTATACTGTGGGAAGGCTATATAGGATTGGATGGAGAAGAATAAATCGGAGCCGGCCGCGGTGGCCGAGGGGACTGAGGCGCTTCAGTCACGGTCCGCGCGGCCACTACGGTCGGGGGTTCAAATCCCTCCTCGGGCATGGATATTTGTGTCGTCTTTAGTGTTAGCTAGTTCATAAGTAGATTGTAAGTTTAGGGATTGATAACCCCGTAGTTAAGTCCCATAAGCTATACTAACATTTGATTTGATTTAAATACATTGGATTCACTGCTTTTAGATAAAATTGTAGATAAATGTAGCCATTGTTTTCAGTTTGTGGTTCAGCTACTGAATTCCATTGAATCCTCGAAACAATCTGAAGATCGCTTCTTACAGAACTTGGCAGTAAGTTGATATTAGTGATGTCAACTCTCGACATTAACTATGGTTCCATGATTAAATTCATTAAGATTTTTGTAATATATTCTATGAATTGGGAATATCAGTTATTTCATTGTTGATTGGTAAAATAGTATACGGATGTTTATTATTATGTTAATTGTTTGCTACCATAACTTCCAAAGTCTTATTCAGATAGTCTTGGGGTAATGTGTGTTTCACTTTCGAGAACGATGGCTTAGACCCATTGAAATCAGTCACGCCATAACAATAAAGTAACTATGAATAACCGCGACATTTCACATAGGCTCATTTTACATCAATTATGGTCAGACTGTGTGAGCGAGAGGATATGGGAGGACGAGGAGGGGGTAAGGTAATGGACAGAACGAGGGAGACGGAAATTGTGAGAGAGAGGGGTGAGGAGATATGCTCAGTTTGAGATATGGGTACCTGGGTGAAGCTGCGTGTAAAAGTCCGATAAAAATACTACTGGTAATGTGCTCTATATTGTCCTACCACCAGTTCATCGTTTCGGTCAACAGATTGAGTTCTAACAACGCAGGGAAGGTAATGGGCAGTATTGGGGTGAGTGGCGGACAGTCGGTTGTCAGTTGACGGCAGGGTGTTTGGCCACGGCTGTGGCCACCCGCGGACCGTCCCCGGAGGCGGTGCGTCCAGAGAAAGGCGGGCAGACAGGCACGGAGAACTGCACGCGTCGGCGCTACACGCAGCTCTGACTGATGTTTCTCCTGCTTTCATCACTGCAGTCGCCACACCTATTGTTGCCAGATTACGGGTTCAGCGTACCCTCGACGGAGAGAGTGCTTGACGCGGGATACGAGACAGACTTTCAAAACAACGGGGCGTGGCATTTCCACGGGAAGCTGCTCGACATGCGCTTGAGTGATTTTCGTGATCAGCGGGACATTTGTGTCCCACAGGAGAATTTGTGTGCCTGATTTGACAGGGATATAAAAATTACCACATCTGTGTGGTGCTGCCGGCTAGTGATGAATGCGTTGACAACTGGCTTGTTATTTGGCGTCTATTGCGCCTGTTATCGCTTATTTGTTTTAGTTGTCCTTAGTATGCCTCGTGTTTTGGCAGTTTTATGTAATATTTTGTCTCGTCTCCAATAGATAAGCTTAGTAAAGGCATTTATTGTCTTTTTTACTTTGTTTACTAGAAATATTGTAAGGTCCCTATGGTCCCGCCATAAGTCAGTTTTCTGTAAGATTTTTTTTACATATCTAAACTGGCCACAGATGCATATTGTGAGTGGCACAGTAATCTTTGGACGTTCGATTGTAGAGTAAGCGCTCTGGCTGCGAGAGAGGGCAGTCAGTAGCAAGTCAGTTACGAGCGGAGTTGCGGAGATTTAGCTGTTGGATGAGGTAGCGCAAGGACGCTGATGTTAATTTAATCTTCTGTAATATTTTTCTAATTTATATTTTTGTAAGAATACATAATTTCTAATATTCAATTTGCGTTCTGCGTCCTCATTTGGTAGTTAGTTTCCCCTTCCTTTTATTTTCTTCATTTATAATTATTGTTGGACTTAATTACTACCCACCCATCATTTTCGAAAAATTTTAATACTGAAATACTGCATGACGCGAGCTGCTTGCTGTTTCCTGTTTTTTAATAAGAAGATACGAGGAAAGGCTTCTTTATTTATTTTAATCTGTGTCGCGGTCAGATTGTTTCCCCCTTTCATTATTCAAGTTAATCAGTTTCGTTGTTCGCTTTGAGAGTACTTTAGACAGGGTCATAAATTCTAGTGTTTGAGTTTCCCCATTTCGCGGGCGTGTCCGTTGCGCATATTAATGTTTTCTAAGGCTTACTTCGATGGTCGTAGTCACCACATTGTTTGGTTTTTAAAAGTTCAGTTTTGCACGTACGTAGTGCTGATCAATTTTCATTAAACATTAATCTAGTCCAGATACCTTGTAAATTTCTATTAAAATTCTATTTATTTAATTTATTCGGGATAACTTGCAATATAAGTATTTGTCTATATATGTATTCGTAAATTATTTCTCCATTCCTGCTTCCCTAATGTTCAGTGTCTTCAGAACATTGCTATTGTGCCTTCTGTTCATATTTCTGTCAATGTGTGTGTGTGTGTGTGTGTGTAAGAACGTCATATCGTAGGTAGATTGCCGCGGCGAAGTAGCCGAGCGCATTGAGGCGTTATACTACGATGCGCGAGGCCGCTTCCCGTCGGGGATTCGAATCCCCCATCGGGCATGGATGTTTGTGTCGTCTTTAGTATAAGGTAGTCCATAAGTAGATTGTAAGTTTAGGTACTGATGACTCCGCAGTTAAGTCCCTTAAGCTTGACAAACATTTGAACATTTGTAGGTAGATTCTTATTACTGTTACATACTGGAAGCCACGACTTTGCATTCAGTTGTTTCGTTGTTGTTATATATATATATTTTTTTTTTTTTTTTTTTTTTTTTTTTTTATAGGGGACTAAACTGCGAAATCATCAGTCCCCTAGTTATTTAGTTGGAAACTAAGAAGGTAAAGTGAATCTGACATCTCACCAGAACAAATACAGAGAATAAATTATGTAATTTTCGGTGACATCTTGTCATTTTCTGACACCAGAAAAATCGAAATTGACAGAATAGGAAAGCGAGACACAGACAACTTTCGTATGTCGTCACCACAAAATACCAGTCATGTTTTAAAAAATTTTACTACAATGGTACATTTTGAATAAATACATATATTTGACATAATAATGATACTAAAATTCTTATTTTTACACTTCCTAACAGCTACTTTAAAAAAGAGAAGACAGCACTGGTACCCTAAAATTACTCCTCCTCTAGTCCAGTGGAATATGTTCGACCCACTTAAAATAATTGCAACACTATAAATAACAACCTAAATTTAGAAACATATCGAGACTACCTACTCCAAAAGCAGGAAAACTATTATATACGAAATTTTATTGAATTCGGTCGCGAAAGGAGTTAAAAAATGTTCAAATGTTTGTGTAGCCTATGGGACTTAGCTACGGGGTCATCAGTCCCTAAACTTACAAACTACTTATGAACTAGCTAATACTAAGGACGGCACAAATATCCATGCCCGAGGGGGGGGGGGATACGAACCCCCGACCGTAGTGGTCGTGCAGACCGTGACTGGCGCGCCGCTGGGCCACAACGGCCGGCGCGAAAGGAGTAAACATTTGGGATAGGCGAATAGTCCGTTCCTGACATCTGCGATTCTAATTACTCGACCAGTGTCGCTCTTCGGTCGGCGTCTTTGCCGAGTCGCATTGCTAATCGCTGGCGTTGTTCTCGGCCGGTAGCCAGCTAGACCACAAGTGGGCGCGTGAGCTGCCGCCAGGCTGCCCGACGTGACTGCGGAGACGTGCGTCGCCTTGCGTGCAAGATGCGCGCGCCGCTACCATTCTCTTAAGAGCGCACTACACATGACGGTCCGTCGCTAATGGCACAGCCATCCAGCGGTAGAACGGGTAGTACTACGACTGTTAGCAGGCACATTATCCACGTGCCGATACAATTACATTAGATTAATATTTTGATTTTATCCATTAGAAAAAGGGATTTTTGAAAGCCTGCGACTGTGAGATAAATGGATTTGTTTATAAATAACAATACTTCTACTAGTCACGATTTTATTTATTTAACACGACGCGTTTCGAGAAATAATTCCCGTCTTCAAATCATAAATAATATGAAACAGCACAAAAAACGCACTTGAAGATGGGAATTATTTTTCGAAACGCGTCGTGGTAAATCGTGACTGGTATCAGTATTATTTATAAACGAATCCTGATTAATATTTGTTCCATAGATCATATTTTGGACATTTCGTAATGATGTGGAACGTGTCAGTTTAGTAAATCTTGTCTATACATGACAATCAACAATTTAAGGCTTTTTTCATTTTAATGTTTTTCCTTTTCTTTTTTTTTAATATTTTCTAATTTTAATTTTTTTTATTTTAACTTTTATCTAAAAATTCATCTAAAGTGTAGGAGTTGCCATTCAGAAATTCCTTTAATGTCTTTTTAAATACTAGTTGGCTATCTGCCAGACTTTGATGCTACTTGAAAAGTGGACGAAAACTTCTGTGGCAACATAATTCACCCCTTTCTGTGGCAAAGTTAGATTTAACCTTGAATATGAATATCACCTTTTCTCCTAGTGTTGTAGCTATGCACATTGCTATTACTTTTGAACTGCGTCGGATTGTTAATGATACCTTTCATGAGTGAATATATATGGTGTTTCACTAAGTGTGTTTGTCTCTGTAACTTATAAAATAATGGGTGCGGGAAATTTTAATGCGGTAGGTCAACACAAGAAATGTTACACTTTCTGCGGAGCTATAAACATAGTTTATTGTGTCATTTTCCAAAGAGTTACAGCACAAAGATGTAATTTTTTAAATGGAACAACAGTTTTTTCTATCGTGCATTGGATTCGTTGAAACCAGCTGCGTCCAAATCAATTTAAACTACATTCCTATCACTCTTAGTTTGGGAGCTACAACCCTTCAAAATTTCAGGGGCAGATACCACACGTTGTACATAATACATGATGGATGTTATGGCGGTGGGAAGTTGATTTACACGAGATGTTCAAATGTGTGCTCATATTCCTCAAGTCGTGCGCAATGCGCCGTCGAAAGGATCTGCGGACGAGCTATAACATCGCCGGTGTGATGGAGCGACATGCGTCCTCGATGCACCGTTTTAGATCTGGGGATGTGGGCTCAGTGAAATAAACACGATCCTTTAGATATCCCCACAAAAAGAAATCTACTGGTGTTAAATCGGAAGACCTTGCGGGCCATGAATGAGGACCAAGGCGCCCCAACCCTACCACACAGCCATGTATTATGTACAGTGTGTGGTATCTACCCCTGAAACATTGAAGGGTTGTAGCTCCCAAACTGACAGTGATAGGAATGTAGTTTAAATTGATTTGGACGCAGCTGGTTTCAACTAATCCAATACACGATAGAAAAACTATTGTTCCATTTAAAAAATTATATCTTTGTGCTGTAACTCTTTGGAAAATGACCTACCGCATTAAAATTTCCCGTCACCTATTATTTTATAAATTACAGGGTCATATATATATATATATATATCGCTACAGTGAAGATCTCTAGATCCCTAAATAAGTGTCTGCAGGATGATCTTGGGTGGGCTCCAGCAATTATTCTGAGTACACGATGTTGTGCAATGAATACTTTTTTACTCAATGTTGAATTTCCGAAGAATATGATCCCGTATGAAAGTAGTGAATGAAAATAGGCATAGTATGAGATGTATATCACCAAATTTTGCAATGACCCTTATAGCATAAGTAGCTGAACTCAAACGGTGTCGCTGCGTAGGTCATCAGTCCCCCGGTGGGAGGAGGAGGAGTGACTATAGGGAAAGGAAATGCTGTCCAGGGAGGAAAGAAGGAAGGGAGACTGCATTAGCTCGGGGACCCCTGCTCGCCACGCACGTACTCACGAAAGAACCGTGAGCCCCCTGGAGGGGGGGGGGAGTTCATGTCAATGTAAAAGCAATACTGTGCAGAGCTCAAAAAGATCAGGGCTAGTGGGCGCAGGGGTGAAGAGCCAACGAAAATGATGTATAAATGTAAATTTACTTATAGGGGTTCGATGGCAACTCATCTTAAAGGCCGAACGCGGTGGCGCAGTGGTAACGCATTAGACTCGTATTCGGAAGGATGGTGGTTCAAATCCACCTCCGGCCATCCAAATGTTCAAATCTTTGTTAAGCTTATGGGACTTAACTACGGGGTCATCAGTCCCTAAACTTACAAACTACTTATCAACTACCTTATACTAAGGACGGCACAAATATCCATGCCCGAGGGGGGATTCGAACCCCCGACCGTAGTGGCCGTGCAGACCGTGACTGGAGCGCCTCAGTCCCCTCGGCCACCTCGGCCGGCCCGGCCATCCAGATTTAGGTTTTTCGTGATTTCCCTAAATCACTGCAGGCAAATACTGGGATGGTTCCTTTCAAAGGGCACGGTCGATTTCCTCCCTCATCCTTACCCAAAAATCCGAGCGTTAGCTCCGTCTCTAATGAACACGCTGTCGACAGGACGTTAAACCTTAAGATTCCTTTCCTTCCTTCATCTTAAAGACGATCGCTGAGCAGCAAACAGGAACTTAAAGTAGAAAATTAGATTCAACAAGTTTTCGGACAGGGCCTTCATTAGGAAAAGATATACATACATTCACACAATCGTTCAGACATAACTCAGGCGTAGATGACAACACTGTTTTATAAAATTACACAAGTACAACCAAGTGACGTAATATAAAACGAACTGTTGAGCCTGTCATTAAGAGCAGTAGTAATACAATTTCGTCACAGCTACATAAAAGAATAACAATTACTTCAGGAATAACAACAAAATATAACTTCTCATTAAAAAGAAACCTTGAGCTCACGGAAATAATTTGAATGAATGACGGTGCAAGAAATTACAGTTCCCCTCAGGTTGTTGCGTGGAAGTAATGAACGACTGCAAGAGATCACAGGGTTCTCTCTGCGCTATTGTCGCTTAATGCGGATCCGCATTATGTAATAGGTCGACGTGAAGTAATGTGTAGTTCCAGATATTCACGCTTGGGGCACTGCTGCATAGCTGTACGCCTCAGTTGTATCGTGTAACAGGGGCTTCACCGACGGGCAGAAGATTGCCGATAACACACAACTGTCATCTGGCGCTAGAATTTACATTCACTTTAAACTGCATTCTAGTTATTACAGAACAACAATGAAATACATGCTAAGGACGCAATATCTAGAACACGTGCGTAGGATGACGTGTAACCTTCAAGACCAATCTGGCAGCGAACCAAAGTACCATCGAATAGAAACGAAATTACAGCGTATGAGGATTATGAAGTCACATAAGTCCTTTCGTATTATTAGGCTCTACATCAGTCATGGTGTTGCCATACGGTCCTCAATAACGAAATTTTGTGCCTGAGGTACAACCTCGTAGTTCATGTTCGACTTCATTCTGAGCAAGACTGTATCGCCCGCACTTCTTTAAAAAAACCTAAAGATAAATTGCACCAGAAGACGATAGAAAATTGGTTGATCATGTGCAGTCCGGTTTAGGTAAAAATTTAGCCACAAAGAAACAAAGAACAAAATTTTCACTGCCTTGATGCTATGACGAAAACTTTAATGGTGCTAGTAATACAAAGCATGCCTTGACAGCAGGTACAAGCAATACGAAACTTCATATTGAGTGTGGGGTAGGGGCTTACAAGGAGCCGCAGTGGAGTGGCCGAGCGTTCTAAGGCATCTTGCCGCGGAGCGCGCGGTTGCTCGCCGTCAGAGGTTTGAGTCCTCCCTCGAAAGCGTTCGCGCGCGCGCTCGTGTTTGTGTGTTTTGTCCTTAGCATAAGCAGTTTGTAGTAAGCCGAGGGACTGATAACCGCAGCAGTTAAGTCCGTTAGGTTTACAAATATTTGAACTTGCCTGCAGGGATCGGCGGTGAAAATATCCTGGTCCACTTAATTTCCTGGTCACAAATACAACAGAAAGTAGTAGGCAAGGAACATGTGGTGTTCAATTTAACACACATTAGCACTTCAGTGTGAGTTCAGGTTACCCTGATACTAACGAAAGAGAAACCAACGTTCTCATCACCCCAAATTTTAAAATTCTGAGGTAAGGAATGTTTAAAGATGTCATTGTACAATTGTCAATTACAGCAGCAACCACGGAAATTGTGTTTCTACGTTTATGTTATATCTCTTACTTCTTCTTCAGCTTGTCCCAGTTCAGGGGTCGCTGTTCCTTATTTTTGACTTCCATTTCTATTGATCCCAAGTGTCCTCCCAGCTCAGTCTTCACTGATGCAGTCCATCCATCTTCTGTTTGGTCTACTTCTTCTTCTCCTGACCCCCACTTGTAACTCCACTGTTCTCTGCAACAGGTGTCCTTTATCCATTCTCATCTCGTGCCATTGTAGTCTTCGTTCCTGGGGTTTCTTCGATGCCTCCGCTGCACTTGTGTGCTCTCTAATAAGATCATTTCTTACTTTGTCCATCATTTTCCCCATCATCCACCTCAGCATACGCATCTCAGATACATTTAATTTCTTCTCCTGCACTTTCTTTAACGGCCAGATCTCACTACCAGACACTATAGCCGCGGTGGAGTAGCCGAGTGTTCTAAGGCGCCTCGCTGCGGAGCGCGCGGTTGCTCGCCGTCGGAGGTTTCAGTCCTCCCTGGGGCGTGGATGTGTTTTATTCTCCTTAGGTTAGTTTACCTTAGTTTAAGTAGTTTGTAAGCTACGGACTGATGACCACGCAGTTTGGTCCGATAGATTTACAAACATTTGGACATTTACACTATAGCTGACCTCACCATATTTTTTCCTTTTGTCTTTGGTTTTATTCTTTTGTCGCAGATCACACCTGATACCCCTTTTCAGTTTGTTCATCCAGCCTGTGTCTTACCTCCTTATCTAAATCTCCTATACTGGTTACATAGGATCCCAAGTATTTCAGTTCTCCAAATGATCATTTGCCAACATGATTTCCATCTCCACCAAACCACAGATATTCGGTCTTTCCTACTAACTCTGAGTCTTTCATTTTCTCTTTCCATCTCTCCGATGTACTTCGTACCGTCTCCTTGCTCTCCTCCACTATCATCACGTCATCTGCTGAACTACCCGACCATAAAGCAAGGTCCTGCACTTCTTCCGTCAACTCATCCGTCACTATATTGCACATCCGCCACTTATTGCCGACTCTAGATACAATCCAACCATGATAGGGAACTTCTCAGTCACTCCGACATTGGACCTTACTTTAGAACAGGTACCATCATACATGTCTTTGACCAGTCGAACATACTTTTCTGGCATACCCCTCGCTCTCAGCCTTTTCCACAGTACATCTCTCGGTATTGTATCATGTCCCTTCTCCAGGTCTATAAACACTATGTGTAGGTCTCTCTGACGCTCCCCTACTTTTCCATCAGTTGTCTCAGGATAAAGATTGCATTCATCGTTATATCTACTACTGTTTCGAGGATATGCGCTGAGAGAGATAACAACAGCGTTTCCTTCGGAAGGCGTTTCGCTACTTCATTGACCTTATGGGCACACAAAAAATATCTCATATTTTGACATACCGGACTACAACAAATTCGAAGCGTATCAGAATCGGCGAGTGTCACTTTGGCAGGAGCACTTGCATATGTCCTCCTTGGTTAGGTTTACTTGAAAGACAGCTGTATCCTCTTCGCCGAAACGAGCTCTCGTTAAGAAGTGCGTCGCGCAGGAGAAACGGCGGCAGGACGCGCCTCGCCTCGCGTGCTTACAATGAAGCTAATGAAAACGGCGCCATCGCAGCGCGTGAAGTCTCCCACGCGCTGCCAATTTGTGACGCGCTGGCCTGTTTATTATGTTGGCCTGCCTGACGCCTGCGTTCGTTTTCCCCCGCGGACTTTGCCAGAGGCATTAGGCGGGTAATAAGGCGCGCAAATGCCTGCCACCGCGGCGGCGGGATTGCTACGATTCTCACGGCCGGTATCATTACACGGGAATTATGGAGAGCGCCTGTCATTAAGCAGTCGGAAATCAAGGGTGCTCCGATGCGGAGTGCGGATCGTACCGGCGTCTTACGTTTTGTGGAACGGCAACAACTTTGCACAGCAGCTCAAAGTCGGCCCATAAGTGGATTACATGTGCTTTAGCAGTCCTGAGCATGCCATTTAGAGTAGGAAATAGAACTGCCCTTATCCCGTCTTGTCTCTCATGCCCACATTGCAGTGAAATACAAGAAAGCACATTATGAATATGTTCCCATGCGTAAGGCGCCTCTGGGGTTAAGGCTAAACGTTTACATGACTCCAGTGATCGCTTCACAGCCATCCTCTCTCCATATGCAGACCGCCAACCCAAATGTTCAAAATGTTCAAATGTTTGTATAGTCTATTGAACTTAACTACGGGGTCATCAGTCCCTAAACTTACAAACTACTTATGAACTACTTACGAACTAGGACGGCACAAATATCCACGTCCGAGGGGGGATTCGAACCCCCGACCGTAGTGGCCGTGCAGACCGTGACTGGAGCGCCTCAGTCCCCTCGGCCACCGCGGCCGGCACCGCCAACCCCATCTACGCTTCACATGTGTGGTAATGATGCTCGTGCAAGGAAGGGAAAAGTTTAGTTTTCCATCACTACTCCGTCATAAAGATAATTTTTGAACCAAAATAATACTCTGTATATCCATCTCAGATGGATGACGGGACGACGGCGATGTGTTAATTTAAGAAATGAAAGACCTTCCGCCGTTATTTTTTAAACTTTTTATTCAATTACATGATTCGAGATTCCAATAATCTCATCTTCAGCCCCTTATAAGATCCATTCAGTAATATGAGAACTAGCCATCCATTAATAATCCTGCATATACCCGCTCACCCCCAGATGTAGCTGACAACTCAGCTGCGGAGCGCACAGTTGCTCCCCTTCGGAGGTTCGAGTTCCTTGGGAATGTGTGTGTGTGTGTGTGTGTGTGTGTGTGTGTGTGTGTGTGTGTGTGTGTGTGTGTGTTTCCTTTAGGCTAGTTTAACGTAGTTTAGTTGGCAACTCTGTAGTTAATCCCCATAGATTTACAGACATTTGAACATTTTTGTAGCAGAGGTCATTTCCTCAATTAGTTCTAGACCTACATCTACATCCACCATAAGGGTGCCTCGTACCACTACTAGTTACCTCCCTTTCTGTTTCACTCCCAAATAGGGAAAAATGAATGCTTGTATGTCTCTGTAGAAGCCCAATTTCTGTTCTCTTATTTCTGTGGCCATTTCG
This sequence comes from Locusta migratoria, assembly GCA_026315105.1. Lineage (NCBI taxonomy): Eukaryota > Metazoa > Arthropoda > Insecta > Orthoptera > Acrididae > Locusta > Locusta migratoria. The sequence continues at coordinate 355,954,999 of CM048745.1, forward strand.
TGAAAGTCAGTGGCAGTAAAATCGTTCTGCAGTCAGCTTCAAATTGCGGACGTATAAAATTTCCTCAACAGCGTATCTCGATAACAACGTCGCCTTCCCTCCAACGATTCGTAATTGAGTTTCCGAAGCATTTCTGTCACATTCTTCCATTGATCAAACGTACGACAAACAAACCTAAGAGCCCCACCTCTGAAATGCTTCTATGTCTATCTTAAAACAGGTCTGGTGAGGATATTAACAACAGGTTTCACAAGCGTTCTGTGCACGGTGTCCATTACAAATCCCCAAAAACATTCTCCCTAGATATGTAAGAGACGCGACCGTGTTAGGCAGCACACTATTAATTCAGAATTCGATCAGTATGGACTTCCAACTTATCTGTATCACGTCACCTGACATCGCTGATAAATTAATAATCTTCAGAAGTGAAACGCCAAGGTCTCAAAATACTCATTTATTATATGACGACGGGTTTAAGTGGACTATGCCACCATCATCTGGTCATATCAAATTTTAGAAGTTGGTCATTTTATAAATTAATAAAATTCAGCAACCAGTTGCTTGTAATTATTTATTTTAGACGACCGGTTTCGGACGCTTGAGTGCCCTTCTTCTGGTCTCTATACAAACAAACAAGTGGCTTGGTATACAGTAAACGCTACAAAAAGTCGGTTACAGAAATTTGAAGCAGTTTGGAACCAAATCGATTGTAATAAAAGATGTGTTCATATAATGGGATAAAATTTACACTTACATTTTAGCTTTCTATTTAAAAATAGTGATTAAATAATACTCACAATATAGCACTTATTCTAAATATAAAAACACATAATTATCTTACAAGCTGTGATGTTTCAACTTATGTATTTTTATATTTAGACGATGTGCTATGTTGCATGTATTATTTGATCTCCATTTTTAAATAAGGTGACGAACTTGTAAAATTTGATATGGCCAGATGAGGGTGGCACAGCTCGCTGAAACCAATCCTCATAAAATAAATATTTTGCGATCTTGGCGTTTAACTTTTGAAGATTATTTATCTGCCTTACTTTACATTTTTCGACCGTTAGAACTAGCTGCCATTCCTCACACCAAATATAAATTTTGTAAATATTTTTCATACTTGGGGGCGATATGTCCAATTAATTTATTACGGAAAACAGCCAAGATCGCTTATAAATGTTATTCTGGTAACCGGATCATTGGATCCGATAAACAACGAAAGCAGAAAATTATAATCTATCTATAAAATAGAAATTTTGTCTAATCATCCTGTGTCGTAGTACAGTCATTCAGTAATGACACCTCGCTGTGAACCACAGCATCTTCTACCAATGGCCGCAGATTGCTGCTCACTCTGTCAGATCACTTCTCTTCTATGTAAATAAAAATGAATCGCCAAATGTGTTCCTAAACGTAAAACTCAACAACGGCTCGAACAATACGTGTTAATGTTGTGTTACAAAAAAATCGTTTTCTAATTGAAATACTACATCTTCTAATATATAAAGCAGAGTCTCCTTATGTTTGTGTGTTTATGTTGCATACAAATCTACAGTTTTGATTTAATCTTTATGAAATTTTGTACACGTAAGCTTCAGTCCATTAGGGTGGTCGCCGCAAGTGTAACAATCACGTACGATAGATAGTTGACGAAATATGACGTCATAAACCATGAGATGCGTGAAAAATTGCTCAATTAAGCGTCAATGCTGCTCATTTTCTCCTAAACCACTGGACCGATAACCACCAAATTTGGTACACGCATTTCTTACCGTGAGGTAACAATTGCTGTACGAGTAAGAGCCACATACGACACATGGTTCAGGAGATATAACGTCATAAGCAATATGATTTGCAAGAAACTGCCACATAATGCGACGAGACTTTATAAATACACTATATGAGAATGACAGTACTGAGCGACTTGCAACAAACTTTAAACACAATTTCAAACCTTTTTAAAACTTTTTCTCTCTGACAACCACATCAAAATAATGAAAGAATAAAAGTTTTCCGCTTACTATTTTTCCGCTGTTCACAGAGCATTCGATACGACGTTGCATTTTCTAATTTCTACACTACAAATTGTAGTTGCAGGAAATTTTACAAATAGTATATACACATACTGGTGAATGTACTATAGAAATTGTAACACAGTACGACACGTTGTTCATGAGATATAAGGATAACAGTAACGTTCATGGAAAACCTCCCCATTACGCGATACCATAAACCGCAATCGCGTTAGGCTACAATCCGACCTTTATCAAATTCGGAAACGTTATGGTACGCATTTCTCCTCCTTACATGAGGCATCACAACAACGTTTCGCCAGGCAACGCCGGTCAACTGCTGTTTTGTGTATGAGAAATCGGTTGGAAACGTTCCACATGTCAGCACGTTGTAGGTGTCGCCACTGGCGCCAACCTCGTGTGAAGCTCTGAAAAGCTAATCATGCATATCACAGCATCTTCTTCCTGTCGGTTAAATTTCGCGACTGTAGCACGTAATCTTCGTGGTGTAGAAATTTTAATGGGCAGGAGTGTATATACACACATCTATTTTTATAATATTTTCCTTCCTCCATTCAACTTTCCTCTTGTCTGGAGTACAGTTCATTTCATCCTTTTCCTATCTTGTCTTACTCCAGCACTTATTTCGTCCCTCTTGCTCCTTCCTCCTCCTATTTCTCTCGTCCTTCGCCCGTCTCCTCCAGCTCCTACCTCCACTTATCTCGCTTTTCTTTCCTTTCCTCCCTCTGGCCATCTCCTTCCCAACTTTCTCAATCTCTTTTCCTCCTCCTGTCTGCTCTCGTCCCCCTCTTCTCATTTTTAATAATGAATATACCACCTCCAGTAGTTTTGAAATTGATTTATTTCTTGCGAACAGTTTCAGCAACAAAATATCTCCAGCCTGTGGCTCCCTGCGCAAACAGGACAAATGGCCAATGCAAATACGTGTTGCGTAAAGATAAGCCAGCATTTACTCCTTGGAGTCCGTAAATCCCTGTCTGGTGGATGACGTTATCTCTCCCGTCATCAGAGATAGCGTCATTCACCAGAATGCGATTAACGGACACCAGTGATTATAAGATGCCTTATCTTGACGCAGTACCTATTTGCAGTGGTCATTTGTTCTGTTGGCGCAGGGCGCCTGAGGATGGCGAAATTTTGTTGCGGATCCTGTTCACATGAAATAAATCAAATTCAAAACAGACGACTGGCGGTGGTGTACTCATTATTTATTAATGAAAGGCCTCATCCATCCTATAGACACATCGTCATCAACAATCCTCTCGTGTTTCTGACATCTCGTTTCACGTATGCTGTTTGCACTAACTGCTTTTTCTCCCTTCCCTTGTTTCATATCCTCCCGCTGTGCCAACGAACGAGGTTGCGCAGTAATGCTGCGTTGGACTACCACTCGCGACGACGACGGTTGAAATCGGCTTCTGATCAACCAGACCAGAATTTTTTTAAACGTTGTTTTCCTATATCGTTTAAGGCAAAAATGGACAACTGGAAATTTGTTCCGGATTCTTCTCCTGTGCGAGCGTGCGCTCCACCTGTAATTATCTCGTTCTCCATGTCATCTAAATTCGGAAAGTAAAACAAAAAATTGTGAAAAACTACAAAACATCTTTTCGTTCAGTCTGTACTGTACTTAGAAATTAATGACAAAAATCAATATTTCTTTAAACCTCTCCTATTAATATCAGTAACATGGTCTCTCGTGAAACTTCTATTTCAGGTGGGTTGTTTCCATTAGGAAAATAGTGTAAACATCTGATGTCATTTCTTCATTTCAGTTCTAAACATTTTCCTCTAATCTCGTTTCGTTTTATGCTATTCCATCTCGTTCTCTTCCTTTTCGTATGTAACCTCCTCATGGCGTGCCTCTGTGACTAGGAACTTTTAATAAAATTAATCAGAATTGTTACTACTTCATGCTATGAAACATGTCAATTTCTCAGCCGCAAGCTGGTTTCATAGGTAGACATCTAGTATTTAATACAGCTCTTTCTTCTTACTGTAGCTTCTGTTATATGAATAGGAGCCATTTAGGGGAATGCTAGAGCAACAGATGACCTCTAAGCACCAATTTTACACTTTGACAAATTGTGGTTCATGTTTCGATGCCACAGAGGCTCTCAAGGATCAACTAATAAATTGTGGTGACGAAATCAGTCTTGCGTATGCGTCCTGCACAGTAAATGTCGTGTAAACTTCTACCTTTCTATTCAACCGTTTTAACCTACATCTCTGGAACAAAAAAATTGGCAAAATAATTTTATGGAAGAGCTTATGACCTACGTTTAGTAAGAGTCGTTACAAGGCAAGAAGCATAAAATCATTGAGATGTGTGTAGGGCAAGCATTACTTTGTTATGGCTTCCTTGACACCCTTAGTAGTCGAATAGGATGCGCTAGTAAAACTGAAGCTACTTATTCTTCCATTTTGGCAAAGCTTGAGCAGGCAGTTAATTAACAGTCCGACAGACATCTGATTCGACATAGTCGGAGAGCCTGGAGGGTGCACGTAAGTTACGAAACACAGCAGTTGTTGTCGTTATGTAAAGGGCCATACTGAAAGCTATGGACGCTTAGCGGAGCGCTTCCCGCGATGCGACAGACAGATCGAAGTTAGGCCGGTATTACACTATCAAATTATTTGTCCAAGAATTGGACAAAGAAAAATTGGACGTAGTGTAATGGGAACATCGTCCAATATTTCATCCAATCTAGGCCTCGGCCTAGATTTGATCAAAGAAATCGCTCGTCTTCTGTTTCCTGCAGTGAGAAATGTGACCGCTTGGAGCGCTAGTAGTATACAGCTTCCTTACCACTACAGCTGTTTTATTTGGAGGTTAAATATCTGACATTACTTGGACATAACGTTCGTATTCGTAAACATGGCTAGTAGTGGAATGTTTGTGTAGTGTTTTCTTGCAACAAGAAAATTTAAAAAAAATCAGATGGGGCGTTGTATAACAGGTGACAAGGCCAATTCACACTGTCCGTCACGTCAATTCGCGTAGCCCAATACCCTGAGGCAAAAGTGAGGTTGAGTTACAATCCGTAATGTAAAAAAGTCATCATGTGCTATCGGAATTGAAGAAGTAATACCCCTAAATCTTAATACGGCCGAAGCAGATTTTAGAATGTATGATTTTGGTAACGTGGTGTGCAAAGTTCTGGGAAATAAAACAACTTTCAAAACATCGACATCTGTTTGCAAGCGAACCTATGTACATATAAATACGTTAGCCAATTTTTGTAAGGAAATAAATACAGCCTATTTACTTTATCAGCAATGTTTCCCCCCTTACATTGTTAATAACGTCATAAACAATTTATATTATCCTCTTTGTCAGTGCTCACATTTTCCATTTAAAATGTTATTTAATGAAACTTGCTTTATCAACTTAACAATCTTGTTCGTATACACTGTTTGAGTCAGCCTTTTTGTTACTCTATTGCAAACTGTGAAGCATGAAGAGCGACAAAATAATTAGCAGTGAACAGCCTGGCTGTTCTGCCGACGGCACAAAATAGGAAAATCCTCCCGGTCCCGTAACAAATTTTATTTATCTCGCTCTGACACCAACGGTTTCCTTTTATTCTTTTCCTTCTTCTCCTCCAAATGCAGACACAACGCAACTGTAGTGTAAACAATAGCTGATCATTACACCGCCATTTTGAAGCAAATTTGACAAAATATTGGATGATAGTATAATACCTCCTTTTGCGTTTCATCCAATTTCTTTGTCAAAAAATGTGACCAATATTTCATCCATTTTTTCGTCCAATTCTTTCTCCAATAATTTGATAGTGTAATACCGGTCTTAATACAGTGATCAGGGCTACAGGCTCTTAAACGTTTTGTCCAAGAACGCAGTCATTAAGTCGGTCGGAACACAGAAAACTCATCTTAAACCTATTCGCTGCTGTCAAAGGGCACGTTTAACCTCTAACTCTCAGAACTGGTGAAACTTTGCTTATAGCATTGATAATAGAAACGACAGTGGCCTGTGTCATTTCCATGCAAAACTGGCATTTGCCTGCTAGCGCAAGCAGAAGGATTCGTGATTCTGTAAGATTACCATGTGCCAGAAAGTGAGTAAGTGTCGGTATTTCATCATCAAATTTCACTCTGTGTTTCACAATCAATTTTCAACATCAAAGCATAAGCCTACGTTGCAATATGCTTCACGGAAAGTAGATTTTGACACTGATATAGCCATATTAACATTTGAAAATGTAATTAGAGTGTTTCTTAACGTACGTTTAGTGGAATGTGAAAGTGATTTTTAATGTAAAAAACATGGCTTTGGTTAAGTAGTACATTGATCTCTTTCACTTTATTTGCATCATTTGATCGAAATACCACTCCTGCGCTTTGTGGACTAATGTAAGCACTATCAGAGTGTAGCATATGTGCTTTGCACTGTTGTAATTACTTTATACTTGGAATCAAAAGCGGTTAATGATATATCGACATCATTGCCTTCCGTATATTATCCCTCCTATGGTAATAAAATCTTGTTAAGCAACGAGGCAGAAAGGCGGGTTCGAAAATAAGGCGCCAATTATCCCGTCCTACACATTACAAGTGCAAAGCTTCTGATTATTCTGTCATCACAATATAGGAGGTTCTGCATGCTATTCCAGAGATGACTGATAAGGAAGTTGAAGATAACACTCCACATAAAGGTGGCCTCATCTGTGAATAACATGAATAGCACAGATTCCTGGGGAATAATTCATAATTGCGTGATTGGCTTCACGATTTCCTATCAGAAAGCACATAGTTCGTAGTAATTGACGGTAAATCATCGAGTAAAACAGAAATGATATCTAGCGTTCCTCAGGGACGCGTTATGGGTCCCCTACTCTTCCTTATGTTTATAAACGATTTAGGAGACAATCTGAATAGCTCCCTTAGACTGCGGATGATGCTGTCGTTTGTCGGTTAGTGAAGTCAACACAGGATCAAAAGCAACTGCAAAGTGATTTAGACAAAATTTCGACATGGTATGGAAATTGGCAATTAACACTGAAAAAATGAAAAGTGTTAAGTAATACACATGACCACTAAAAGAAATCCGCTGAACTTGAATTAGTCAAACCTCAAGGTCGTAAATTCTACCAAATACCTAGGCGTTACAATTACGATCAACTTAGACTGGAGAGAACACATTGAAAATATTGTGGGGAAGGCAAACCAAAGATTAAGTTTCACTGGCAGAACACTTCGAAGATGCAACAGCTCCACCAAAGAGACTGCCTACATTACACTTGTGCGTCCTCTCCTGGGGTACTGTTACCCATTGTGGGACCCTCAACAGGTGGGACTGACGGAAGATATTGAGAAGGTACAGAGAAGGACAGCTCGTTTTGTTTTATCACGTTACAGGGTGGAAAGCGTCACAGAAATGTTGCACGATTTGAGGTGGAAATCATTAAAAGAAAGACGTTATTCCTTGCGGCGAGTTCTATTTGCGAAATTTCAATCACCGACTTTTACTTCCGCGCCCAGCGGTGTCCGCTGACGGCGTCTTCTCTGTATCCCCGCCCCTGGCCATGTCACTTCATTATTCGAAATTTTATTTCTCTTCTTAATTATGTCGAATGCAGCCGCTGTCACGATTAATCTGCAGTTTCCTCACTAGGATCTCGATGGACTCTAAATATACAGTCCCAGAAGCTGGACGTCTGGGTAAAAACTCTCGTATTCTTGTAGTCCATGGCATGTAATTCAGAAAGACAGTGTTCTGCGGCTGACGATTTGTTGGGATGTTGTAGTCTCGTACGCCGCTGATGTTCACGACAGCGATCTTCGACAGTACACAACGTCTGACCAATGTAGGTCACACCACACTGGTAGGGCACCTGATGAAATGATTTACGAAGATCCATGTCAACCTTAATCCTGCCAAGCAAAGTCTTAGTTTTAGATGGCAGGCGGAAAACAACTTGGTATTCCGATGAATTTGCCCTATCTTGCTGCATATTGCGCCACAATATGGAAGAAATGCAGTGGCAACATCCTCTTGAGGTCGCTCTATTGTTTCCGCCGGATGTTCTGTCGGTGCATGACGTACGCGGATCGAAGGGGGGGGGGGGGCGGAGGCGAATGGTCGTTCGTCCAACCCCCCCCCCCTCCAGCAGCTCTCTCTTTCTTTCTTTCTCTCTCTCTGTTTTCTTTAGAATGATTAGCTAGCGTGCTATCACTGTGCTGAGTCTTCAAAACTGTGAGACTTTTGTTTGATTGGGCGGGGGGTAAAAAGGGGTGGCCGGTACTAGAGACTTTCTACTGAGCCACAGTTTAGCTGGCGATGAGATTTCTTTCATCCCCCCTCCTCCCCAGTAGGCCGTCCTAATTTGTCACACTGTGTAGCTGTTCTTCTGAAAAAGAGTCTTTAAATGCTCAAGTTCTTCATTGATACTGTCTGAGAAGGCGTACGCCCTGTGTACCAGTTTTTTCAGCAAACCGTTTCTCTGTGCCGGATTCTGTCAGGTGTCTTCTTGCGAAACACACTGTAGCCCAGTGACCCATCAAGTCTTCTTCTAACCAGCACATCCATAAAGGGAAGCTTCCGTAGTAAACTCTTGTCTTGAACTGAGGGCCGGCCGCGGTGGCCGAGGGGACTGAGGCGCTTCAGTCACGGTCTGCACGGCCACTACGGTCGGGGGTTTGAATCTCCCCTCCGGCATGGATATTTGTGCCGTCCTAGTTCATAAGTAGTTCATAAGTAGTTTGTAAGTTTAGGGACTGATGACCCCGTAGTTAAGTCCCATAAGATTTACAAACATTTGAACATTTTTTGAACTGAGGTGTTCCAGGAATTGATTTAATTTTCCCCTTCCACGAGGTCACATGACGAATGTATCGTCGACATACCATAAAAGAAGTGGTTGGTTTCCAGTCGCCTAAATCTAGAGATGCCTTCTAGAAATGCTCCGTATAATGTTGGCGACAACTGGAGACAGTGGGCTCTATGGCCCCTTCTTCAGTCTGCTCGTAGTAAGAGTATGTGAAATGTTGCTCTCCGTTGTGTGGCTTATCCGCTTACCTTGTACTGGCGGGCCAACTGCCTAATACTGACGCGGTAATCACATTGTCCTATAAGTCTAGTGTCCGAACATTTCCGGAAATTGATAAAAATACACCACCTTCAGTTTGTTAAGGGAAGGTCACCAATAATGTTTATTTATTTCTCATTGGCGGTTTCAATGATTTCTATCGTCATCTTCAGAAGGGTTCAAACATCATGTAGAATAAAGAGTTTTTCGTCAAAATGTAAAACAAACAAAATTACGTGGTATCATGTTAAAATATACGTCACCAAAATGGATCGTCATATCAGAATACTGTCGTGTGCCAAACAGCCACATTTTTTTATTCTGATATGACGATTCATTTTGGTGACGTATGTTTTAACATGTTGACCATACATTTTTCTCATTTTACATTTCGACGAGAAACCATTTATTTCACAAGTTCTCCTAAGTGAAAATGTTTAATCCCTCCTGAAACTATTATATAAATCATTGAAACCAATAAAGAACAATAATACATTTTATTGGCGGTCTTGGCTTAACAACCTGAAGGTGTATTTTTTATTAATATTATGAACATATCGCTCTCCACAGGCGTAACAAACCAGGCATTTCTTTCCGTAAATTCTTGGTAATTTTCTGCTTTCTTAAACGACACTATCTCAAACGGCGAACCACTGTTGCAGACTTTGAATGCTGTGGTTTTTGCCGGCAGGAATATCTCTCGATGCAATCTTGCTGTCCGCCGTCCGTCGCCATTTGTCTTTCCGTAAGTAAACACCATGACGACAAGCTCTCGATTCAAATACTGAACCATCGAATACAACACTGGATCGCGCCCACTGTAAGGTGCGTCAGAAAAAGAAATCAATTGGACACAACATTACCAATTACTATGGTACAGGGCAGGGTACTAAGGCAAGATGTATGGGGAGCAGTGCCACTCTTCAGGAGGAAACCACTCTTACTGTAAATGTGACTGCACGGTACAGCACCCCCTATAGAAGAAAGCGTGCGCACGCGTCTTTCGTTCAGGAGTTTATTACGTAAATTGGTGTTGTGTACGGTGTGATCGCTACGCTGGACTATTTGTCTGTGTGAAAACAACGTGTGATCTCTTTTTTACTGACAAAATGCCGCCGGCCGCGGTGACGGAGGGGACTGAGGCGCTCCAGTCACGGTCTGCACGGCCACTACGGTCGGGGGTTCGAATCCCCCCTCGGGCATGGATATTTGTGCCGTCCTTAGGATATGGTAGTTGATAAGTAGTTTGTAAGTTTAGGGACTGATGATCCCGTAGTTACGTCCCATAAACTATACAAACATTTGTAAAACATTTGACAAAATGCCGTTTCGCTGTTCTGTGCCGAAATGTAGAGGAAATTACAACTGTGGTCGAAAAGTTACCGTCTTTAAACGTCCGGAGAAAAATAAGCAAATGGGGTGGTTACGTAAATAAAATGAATCGCAATATCCAACGGTAAACAGTCATGACTTAAAACTCTTATATGGTTAAAAAAAAAAAAAAAAAAAAAAAGGAAAACTTCTCATTAACTTGAAGAAGGAGCTCAGTTATGCTGGGAATTCTTGATAACCATTTCTTCTTCTTCCCCGGACGTTTAAAGACGTTGACTTTTGGGCCACAGTCGTAATTTTCTGTACATTTCGGCACAGAACAGCGAAACGGCATTTTGTCAGTAAAACAGATCACACGTTGTCCTCACACACACACACACGCAAATCGTCCAGCGTAGCGATCATACCGTACACAACACCAATTTACGTAATAAATATACTCCTGAACGAAAGAATGCACTATAAACAGTGTGCACTGCTAATGTTTACAATCTTTCGGAGGATTCTAAGCCTCTCACAACCGCCATGTTGTAAAGTCGTGCGCAGGCTTTCTTCTATAGGGGTGCTGGTACAGCCCGTATCAGACCGCATTCTCTGTAACAAAGTATGATTTAATAAATGTCTCTAGCACGGAAAACATGCGTTTTCGTTGTTTTTTTTTTTTAATTATTTTTGGATCGGTATCCTCTTCTCGTTCAATCCCTAAAGTTTGTGCACACCGGAGAAAAAAAATCATCCTGTGCAGGAGAGTTGACGACAGAAGAAATTGCTGTGTGGAGGTTAAGAAGACGCCTGGAGGGGCAAGGCAGCGGAGCGCAGCGTTATTTACAAACAGACGGCGGCGAGGCGAAGCGAGGCTCAGCGTCGTTCTGCGCCGTAGGGCGGCACGGCTGTTGACGCGCGACCAAGGGCGGAAGGGCTGCGCCAGCACCTGCCGCGTCAACCGACAAACCACCTGCTGCTGCTGCTGCCTTAGGGCCGCCCCCTTCCCACCTGACGCTCCAGTTAAGACCAGGGGTGCGTGAGGCGAAGGTGACGGCCGTTACGCTCGCTCGAAGCGGCTCACAAGAACGCGGCTACTGATACCTGTTGCCGTTATTTACAATAGTTTCAATAGGCAACATTGAAAACAGCATATACATAAAATAAAAAATTGCTGGAGGTGTGTTACCGTCTTTAGCAACTAAATGAAAGGCCTTTTTTGTGTGCCATACGCGTTTCGCTTCTCTATTTATGAAGCATCATCAGTGGCGGTTTTCTGTTATGTTCCATGTGTGTCTTCATGGAGATGTTTGTGAGGTCTTCAGTTGGATGTGGTATTTTCGGTCTTGATGAAATCCCTTGCATCATCACTTCACTGTGTACTCGTTTTTGAACGTTTGTTTACAATCTGAAGTGGTGATGCAAGGGTTTTCCCTTGCATCATCACTTCACTGTGTACTCGTTTTTGAACGTTTGTTTACAATCTGAAGTGGTGATGCAAGGGTTTTCATCAAGACCGAAAATACCACATCCAACTGAAGACCTCACAAACATCTCCATGAAGACACACATGGAACAAAACAGAAAACCGCCACTGATGATGCTTCATAAATAGAGAAGCGAAACGCGTATGGCACACAAAAAAGGCCTTTCATTTAGTTGCTAAAGACGGTAACACACCGCCAATTTCATATGCAACTAAGGAAGACGGAAATAAAAAAAATGATGATAAAAAATTGCATTTACCATTACACGTACTAAAAAACTCCAGGGAAAAGAAAACTATTTATCCTCTTGTTGAACTCGATTTGCAATCCACAAAAAGTCTTTTGATGATAGCATCATCTGAAAACTACCTAAGACGTTTTTCCCAATTGCATACATAGACGAGGACTATCAGAGGACCTGCAACGCCGCGGTGGAGTAGCCGAGCGGTCTAAAGCGACTCGCTGTGGAGCGCGCGGTTGCTCGCCGTGCCGGTTCGAGTCTTCCCTGGGGCATGGGTGTGTGTGTTGTCCTTATGTTAGTTTACCTAGGTTTTAGTAGTTTGTAAGCTACGGACTGATGACCACGCAGTTTGGTCCGATAGATTTACAAAACATTTGAACATTGGACCTGCAACACTACCCTGGGTAATGCCAGTTTTCACTTCAGATACATCGAACTGTGTCCTCTCTGATAGGAGGTAGTCTGCATTTTTATGTGTTTCAAACAACTTCTTACATCTGTTCACGTGTGCACATGGCACGGAAGAGACGCTAATCTGATGATGACGCGCCATTTCTGAGGGCACGCTATACATGAAGTCTGACCTATAATAAAGAATTTGCGACCTAACCAGCTTCACAGCAGTACTACCTAATCACTCTCTGGTAGGAATTAACGAATCCAGTGACATAACAGACAAAATTCCATAAGCACTTAATTTCATTAAAACCAGTTTCTGAGGTGCAGTGTCTAAAGCTGGAAAATCTAAAATGTAGTATCAATTTGAGATCTCTTGTCGATAACATCGAGTGAGTAAAGACTTACTTTTATAAAAGAATGAGGTTCCAGAATGAAACTTTCATATCAGCGCTCACTGCGCTGTAGAGTGAAACTTCCTGGAAGATTAAAATTGTGTGCCGGAACCGGGACACGAACCTGGGTTCTTTGCTTTTCGCGGGCAAGCGCTCTACCGACTGAGCTATCCTGACACGACTCACGGTCCGTACCTCGCCTCCTAGTGTCCAAACTTCAAAGAAGTTCTCCTGCGAAGCTTGCAACACTAGCACAACTGAAGGTGTGAGGACGAACCGTCAGTCGTGTCGGGATAGCTCAGAGGTAGAGTACTTGCCCACGAAAGTCAAAGGTCCCAAGTTCGAGTCCCGGTTCTGGCACACAATGATTCAAGAATGGTGTGTTCTAAATCCATGTTGACTATGAGTCATTCGAAACAGGTGACAGTAGTTCAAAAACCGATTATTTTGAGTTGTAGTTGGACCCACGAACGATGGTGGGTTGCACATGTCTAGAAAACATCTTTTTCAAGCGTCAGTTGAAATACGCATATATACCTGATCTGCAATTGAAGATTTATTTATTTATTTAGCATATGGCATTTAAGTACATTTCAGTGTCTGATTACATTATGGTACATATCATTACATATATTACATTACATGTATTCACAGAGAAACATCTAGTCCTTGTATATATTCAATAGCTGTTTGGGTACCCATGAGGAATTCTTCAAAGTCCCTCTGGCACTGCATTTTTCCCTGATGTGTTGGATGGTCTACTTAGGCGCGCCGCAGTCAAATGCTGGCGAAGACAGCAGTCCCCATTTGAAGAGTGAGTCAGCACATCTCCCGTGGCTTGTTCTTAGCCGTTCCAGAGTTGACGAGATCTTTGGGGCTGATCGAACCCAGGAACTGCCTCAGTGATACAAGGCATTAGGGCGTTCTGGAGCCGTTATTTTCTCAAAAAATGTTCAAATGTTTGTTAAGCTTATGGGACTTAACTACGGGGTCATCATTCCCTAAACTTACAAACTACTTATGAATTATTTACGAACTAGGACGGCACAAATATCCATGCCCGAGGGGGGATTCGAACCCCCGACCGCAGTGGCCGTGCTGACCATGACTGGAGCGTTATTTTCTCCAGGAGTTGATGTCAGCCCCAGTGAAGCTGTCGAGAGAAAGAGGAGGATGTCTCGAACGGAGCCTCTTAATTCTCAGATCAGGTATATCTGAGTGTGTTGGTAGTTCAGGGTTTGCTTCGATCTTGTTGTATTCCCTGAACAAGGCTGTTTCTCGTTGCATTTTTGGTGGTAGTATATGACTCAGGACAGGCAGCCTTATGATAGGTGTAGATCTAATGGTTCCTGATATAATACGCCTTGTATTGTTCAATTCAACATATTTTTTTCACATGGCTACTGTTTAACCATACTGGTGCACAGTACTCCGCCGCAGAGTATACCAGGCTCAGCGTAGACGTCCTCAGGGTTGTTGCAGTTGATCCCCAGGTGGTTCCACAAAGTTTTTGGATTCGGTTATTTCTTGTTCTCAACTTGGCAGCTGTTTTTGTAACGTGTGTTTTATATGAGAATGTTCTGTCTAACGTGACCCCTAGATACCATAGCTCCTTGTTGTAGTTGAGGCGTGTGTCGTCATACTTCCTGCGTTCTGTCTGCTTCTCTGTTATTGAGATGGAAGCAAGTCACTTCTGTCTTCGTGGCATTAGGCCTAAGCCTCCATTTACGGAAGTATGCTGCACTTTAAGAAACCTAATAGCTCGCAAATTGTGCCTCTCGCTAGCACCATCAGCGATGACAATTTGCAACACATAGACTTAAATACACTGAATAACTTGCTACAATCAACTTTAATTTTCACAAGGCCTACGCAGTCACAGGAGAGCATTGCAAAAGTGGCGTGTTGGAGCGTAGACCAGGCTACAGGCGACGTTAACATAGCCTGCAGAGTCCAGTGGTTACCAACTCGTTTCCAACCATGTCCCGACATGACACGTCAAAAATTTTCGCTCTGCCAGTGATATGCAACAAAGCAAGATCGGGCACTCAACTACCGTGTTACGTCGCGACTAGTACTTCCTACTCACTTTACAATTGTCGACGGCAGCGCGCTGAACCACACTTTGTTTACGGCCAGAGAGGGCCGAAGGCGTCCGACAACACTCGACAGTACACGATCAAGGCACGTGGCTCCGCATTCTAGAAAAATGTTCAAAAGTTTGTAGAGCTTTTGGGACTTAACTAGGGGTCATCAGTCCCTAAACTTACAAACTACTTATCTACTACCTTATACTAAGGACGGCACAAATATCCATGCCCGAGGGGGGGGGATTCGAACCCCCGACCGTAGTGGCCGTGCAGACCGTGACTGGAGCGCCTCAGTCCCCTCGGCCACCGCGGCCGGCGGACATCTTCCTTTTAGTTATTAGCCTGTACCTCAATATTTTAATTTCTTAGATTTTAGTATTAACAGCAAATGTATTTTTATCAGCTACCCGCAAAACCAATTTATTACTTTGAAAATTAATTTTATTTTAATTCCGTAAAATTTTCTGTAGAAAAAATATATCAATAGAAAATTTATTATGCATTCGCTCCAGTTATTCCATAGTAACATCACAGGTTTTTTTCAGTTCATATATTTTTCCTTCAGAAGAATATATTAAAAACGACTTTAATGTTTTTTCTTTGCAAACATGCTGCAGCATTGTTTTATCGTAAAACAATACATTTCTATTCTTAATATTCATTTCGATTGCTTTTCTGTTCAAGAATGAGTTAACAGAATGTACAGGTCTGTTATCTGTTGCATATGTACCAATGAGCGTAAGTATGATGCCCGTACGCCATACGAAATAAACGATAGAACAAGTCAACAGTTCGCAGCGCCTTCAGCAGAAATGGCCATTATAAGTTTAACGGATAATACTGTGACAGTACACGCTTTAGTATCCGTCGCTAAGGAGTGTGATGGAAATGTTTCATCCTACGTCCCACGTGCGCATCCAAGCAGCACAGTGGCTGACTCGGAGGCAAAGTAAGACGGGCGGCACAGCGCAGTCTAATGGGGCCGCGCAGACTGGCAGTAGAGGGGGCGCGACAACAAGCTGATGCGACCTGCACCTGAACAGCGCTGGGCTGCGTGTCGCTGCAGCCGAGTAGAGGCACAGAAAGGGGAGGCGGGGAGCGGGCGAGCACTCTGCCGTACGCTCTGTGTCGAAAGTGGCACTATTATTGGTTCTTCAAGATGTTACAATGTATGTAAAACTATTGTACCATACTGCTATAGTAATCAGTCCATAAACTTACAAACTACTTAAACAGACTTACACTAAGAACAACAACAACAACACCACACACACTCACTCACACACACACACACACATACACACCAACACACACACGCCTGCGAGAGGACTCGAACCCTCGCCGGAAGTGACCATACAGTCCATAGATTATTGGCTGTTCGCCAAAGACACACTGTCCACATGACAGCACTGGGGTGCGATAAGCTACAACTGTCGCTCACCTTTGGTGTGTGTGTGTGTGTGTGTGTGTGTGTGTGTGTGTGTTTGTCATATATATATATTCACCCTCTCATGCTTCGCGTCCTCAAATGAGGACACTTAAAATTAGTCTCATTTCTGTCATCTTTTACATCTAAGGTGACCGTAAAAACACAGGCAGATAATATGATGACTAATAATGAATGCTAGAATGTCTCATACATGGCTGTGTCATTCTTAGTGCTAATATAGAAATGGAAAGCAGAGATTACAAGAAAGAGTAGAGGCAGGCCTTCTAATGAAAGCACATTGTTGTCTGTGCATCGAAAAACAAGGAAAGCCTGTAATTCGGTACCCAACGAATTACGCTTCGCTGTAGTATAACACTGGCCAGCCAAGCCAGGTGATCCCAATGCTAAAAGGTGTCATGATCGGCACTCCAGGCGGAAAACACGTTACATCTGAGAAAAGTGTAAACTTGCTGTGTGCCCTGAGTGCCTGAAAAAATTTCAGTGTACAAAAAATACAAAATAGTGTACACTCTTCATGTATTCTTTGATATCATTAAAAGATAGACCATGTGGAATGTAGTAGTTTTCCTACTTAGTGTCGTCATATTATGAGGTACCCCCCCTATTTGTGTATTAAACTATTTTTTTTTAGATAAATTATGATCTGCACAGCCGGCCGCGGTGGCCGAGGGGACTGAGGCGCTCCAATCACGGTCTGCACGACCACTACGGCCGGGGGTTCAAATCCCCCTCGGGTATGTATATTTGTGCCGTCCTTAGTCTTAGCTAGTTCATACGTAGTTTGTAAGCTTACGGACTGATGACCCCGTAGTTAAGTCCCATAAGTTCTACAAAAAATTAAAAAAAAAAAATTAAAATTCTGCACAAGATAGGTCTTAAGTTTCCAAATAATGTATCAGAAATTTTGTTCATTGTCGAATTTACAATTCGTGCATGAGTGGGTTAATATGTTTGTAAAACTATCAGACTTCTAGGTTATCAGTCCGTAGGCTGCAAACTACTTAAGCCAAGTTAAACACACGTAAGGACAACACAAACACCCATGCCCTCGGGGGACTCGAACCCCTGATGGCGAACGGCTGCGCGCACCGCAACACGGCGCTCCGATATGCACGGTTAATCCGCCGCGGCTGTCTGTTTCTTGTAGGTTGAGTTTAAGTAGTTCGTGATACTAGGTATTTACGGTAGTATATATATATATATATATATATATATATATATATATATATATATATATATATATGTGTGTGTGTGTGTGTGTGTGTGTGTGTGGCGTCTGTTCCGAAAGAACAGACGTCACTTCTGATCCTGCAGTTGTTATTATTTAATATTCACAGATTGCGATTGGGCAAAGTTGAAAATGTGTACCCAGCCGGGATTCGAACCCGAGTCTCCTGCTTTCTAGGCAGTTGCGCTGACCCCTACACCACTGGGGACACAGTGATCACCGCACCTGCAAGGACTACCTAAGCACGCCTCCCGTCAGATACAAATTCCCAGCTTCGCCCTGCCCACAGTACTCAAACTCGTAGTTATGAAACTAATTCCCGTAAGAGTAAGGGCTTCAGACTTGCCCACCCCTCCCCACTAACGATAGGATCATTGCCCGTCACCGGCATATTATATATATACATGTGGCGTCTGTTCCGAAAGAACATACGTCACTTAGGTAGTCCTTGCAGGTGCGGTGATCACTGTGTCCCCAGTGGTGTAGGGGTCAGCGCAACTGCCTAGAAAGCAGGAGACCCGGGTTCGAATCCCGGCTGGGTACACATTTTCAGCTTTGCCCAATCGCAGTTGATGTCATATATTCTGTGAATATTATTTACGGTAGTGTCTTTTGGTGTGCGGACAGTTTTGTGAGGACACTGTGCGGTGAGAGGGGCGGTGTCGTGACACAGGCGGTAGCGAGGCGGCGCGGCGGGCGTAGCGCGGCTGCTGGCCAGGTGTGAGGAGCCGGCGGCGGCGGCAAAACGATCGCCACGAGCGCGCCGGTGCGGCAAGGTCAAGGCGGCGCGGCGGCAACCTGATCCAGCGGCGCATCGCCCGCGTGTGTGCCGCCGCTGTCACTGACCTCGCATCTCGCCGTCTGCCGCCCAGCGCGCGCCCTCACCACCCTGTCACCAAGGGACAGCCGAAACAAAAACCGGCCACACACGCTAACACATACACTATCTCACTAAAAGTATCCGGACATACAAGTTCGTGGAGCCTTCAAACAGTAACGCTAGAATTCAGTATGGTATCGGCCCACCCTTAGCCTTGCTAAACAGAAGTGATAGCCAGCCGCGGTGGCCGAGCGCACTGAGGCGCTCCAGTCACGGTCTGCACGGCCACTACGGTCGGGGGTTCGAATCCCCCTCGGGCATGGATATTTGTGTCGTCCTTAGTCTTAGGTAGTTCATAAGTAGTTTGTAAGCTTAGGGACTGATGACCCCGTAATTAAGTCCCGTAAGTTCTACAAACATTTGAACTTTTTTTTTTTTTTTTTTTTTTTTTTTTTTTTTTTTTTTTAACAGAAGAGATATCTGGCGTTCCACAGGGAAGCGTTATAGGTCCCCTACTCTTGCTCGTGTTTATAAACGATTTAGGAGACAATCTGAAAAGCGTATGATGCTGTCGTTTATCAGTTAGTGAAGTCAATAGAGGATCAAAAGCAACTGCAAAGCGATTTAGACAAAATTTCTACATGGTGCGAAAATTGGCAATTGACACTAAATAAAGAAAAGTGTGATGTAATACACATGACAACTAAAAGAAATCCACTGAACTTCCATTACGCGATAAATCAGTCAAACCTTAAGGTCGTAAATAGTACCAAATACCTAGGAGTTACAATTACGAACAACTTTGACTGGAGAGAACACATAGAAAATATTGTGGGGAAGGCGAACCAGATGTTACATTGGCAGAACGCTTCGAAGATGCACGAGCTTCACCAAAGACACTGCCTACATCATACTTGTGCGTCCTCTCCTGGAGTACTGTTGCCCCTTGTGGGACCGAGACCAGGTGGGACTGACGGAAGACATTGAGAAGGTTCAGAGAAGGGCAGCTCGTTTTGTTTTATCACATTACGGGAGGGAAAGCGTCACGGAAATGTTGCACGAATTGGGGTGGAAATCATTAAAAGAAAGACATATTCATTGCGGAATGATCTGTTTGCGAAGTTTCAATCACCGACTTTTATTTCTGAATGTGAAAATATTTTGCTAGCACCCACCTACTTATGAAGACATGACCATCCCAATAAAATAAGAGAAATCAGATCGAAAACGGAACGATTTAGGTGTTCTTTCTTCCCACGCGCTATTAGAGAATGGAACGGTAGAGAAATGTTATGAAGGTGGTTAATGAACCCTCTGCCAGGCAAATGTGATTTGCAGAGTATCTATGTAGATGTAGATGCTGACAGGTTCCACTTTCTCAGGCATACGTACAGTCAGGTGCTGGAAGTTTTTTTGAGGGAATGGCAGCCCATTCTTCACGAAGTGCTGCACTGAGGAGAGGTATCGAAGTAGATTGATGAGGCCTAGCACGAAATCTACGTTCCAAAACATCCCAAAGGTATTCTATGGGACTCTGTGCAGTCCAGTCCATTACTGGTATGTTATTGTCGTGTAAACACACCGGTACAGAACGTGCTCGATCGTATTGAAAGATTAAGTCACCATCTCGCAATTGCTCTACGAAAGAAGATGGTTAAAACGTCAATATAGGCCTGTGCTGCGACACTGCCATGCAAAACAAGCGGTACAATGCACTCCTCCTCCTTGAGAAACACGACCTCACCATAACACCACCGCCTACGAATTTTACTGTGGGCACTACACACGCTGGCAGATGACGTTCACGGGGCATTAGCCATACCTACACCTTGCCATCGGAACGCCACATTGTATACCGTGATTCGTCACCCCCACACAACGTTTTTCCACTGTTGAATCGTCCATTGCTTACGCTCCTTACTCCAAGCGAGGCGTCGTTTGGCAAAGACCTGCGTAATGTTTATGAGCAGCCGCTCCACAATGAAATCCTACTCACCTCCCGCCTGTCATACTACTTGGAAAGGATACTGATGCAGTGGTGGTCTGCATAGATGCCTGCCTATTACACAGTACTGCCCTCCTTAACTGTTGGCAGTCTCTGTAACTCAACAGACGACGTCGGCCTGTACGCAGTACCTATTCCTTCACGTTTCCACCGCTGTCGCATCAGAAACGGTGGAACTAGGAATGTTTAGGAACATCGTAATAAAGTATGAACTAACTTCAATCATATTACGTAGAATTCAGTAAGGAATAAAGTACATACACAGATCTAGTTTTACAGATATGAAATATAAATTCCACCCGTGAGAAGCCGGGCGGGTCACTAGTAGTTTATAAGTTATTAGCACCAACATATGGCATACACAGCCAAAAAAATGAGTCGAGTGTATTGTAGGGTTGTTATTACACGCACTTGACTAATTTCTTTGTAAGTCTATGCATATGTCAGTGCTCGCCGAAACCAGTAATCATATAACGACCAGTCAGCAATTATTTCGTACACAGTATCAACGAGATTTATCACATGCTTCATGCACGACTTTAAGTCGGTTTTGGTATATATTGAGATGTGGATATGGCGGAGAAAGGAAAGAATAAGTAATAGGGACATAGTGCAAAATGAAAAAGTTATTAGGAGAGTGGGAGAGCAAGGACGATTTCTGGGTGTACTAAAAACTAGGAAAGCAAATTGCGTTGGACTCCTATTCAGAAAGAAGGGGATCTTGTTAGAGGACTATGTAGTAAGAAAGAAAATGTGAGGGAGGAAGAGAGATTTCAGATCCAGATAATGTCATGAATGGCAGTGCCTACAGCAAAACTAAGAGTAAACCAATGGATCGTAGAAAATGGAGATGCAAAGGACCTGTTACTATAGCAGAAAGTTGATGATGATAATCTGGAAACGTATGGCTCGGTAGCATAGTGGACGCGGGCTCGATTACCGCCATATCCTACGATTTTTATCTGTCGCTTTACACTTCTTTCACCTCTGGCAATGTTGCTGATGTGAAAAATATCGAGTAGCACCGTGGTTCGTAACTCACGTTAAACTGTAGGTCCCCCTATAACTGGCTGGGTAAATTAGTTCGAAGGTCAGAGGAAGGCAACGGCACACTACGTCCAAAAAGGACTCTGCCTAGTAAAGCAACTGTGGTGTTCAAACCAATCTTCGGATTAACCTGAGACCCTGGCGTTGCCTGAGTAATTATACTCTCGATGTCCATCTCCCCTCCAATCATCTTCACCTCCTCCTTCCCCTCTGTCGGGCCTTCTCTTCCACCCCCGCCCCCTCCATCTCCTTATCTATAAATTATTGTTGCCACATATGTCATCTTTCTTGGAGACCAGTGAAACAGTGTCAAAGTTTATTTCAAGGTACTTCTTCCATGCACCATACTCTGACTTCCGGTTTATAGAAAAGCTCCCCTAAAACATTAACAAATGAACAAACATTCTAATATACAGTAAAAAAACTGTCAGTGTATTGCAAGGTACTCTCCTGTTTTGATGGTCAAGTGTGCAAAATTTCATCTCAACCGTAATAAAACTGTAGATTGGTGCGAATTAAAACACTTAAAACGATACTCTTTTTATGTATAATGAATATAACATTAAAATTCGATTCTTCAATTAATATGAGTGATCTAAGACGCCAAGCTACAGATTGTTCGGTCGCTACCCTTCGGAAGTTTGAGTCCTCCCTCTGGCATGGGTGTCTGTGTTGCTCTTAGCATAACTTAGTTGAAGTAGTTTCCAAGTCTTAAGGAACCGATGACCTCAGCAGTTTTGTTTCTTAAGTTTACGAACATTTAGTTCGAGTTGCAGTTTGCCCCTATAGCTGCAACTCCCAAGCAAATGTATATTGGGAGTTTTCTTACGAGCGGACGATATCCGTCGGATTTTTAATTTTCTTCGCGGCTGCTATTTTTTCCCTAAACTACTGCATTAAAGCAACAAAAAAGATGAAAAATCTATTGTAATCGGCCACTCCATTTCTAAGTTTTAGCGAGACTGACGCACAGCTATTCAGTTTTATACATAAGGAAGAGGAGGCGAGACGTTTGGTTCCCGTATCGTAGAACGCACACAGTCGCTGGTTTATCCACAACCGCACCCACTCTTATTTCTCGACGTCCACGCATGACTTCCTTCAGGTAGCGAAAGAAAATCTCACGTCAACATCTACTTTACCACCCACTATTTCATACTAAAGATAATAAAATATTGTATCTATTATTATACGTCGACAGTTGCGAATGTGATTTGTTCCGTTATATGTTTCGATCCGTTTGGATCATTTTCAGAAACTTGCGTCCGCAATCTATCTCGATTGCTTTATCACAGGAACTTACCATTTAAGTGTTGGCAGAGGTTTCATCGAAGTGTTTTCAGACTATTCCCCTACAGCTTCACTCTGGAATAGAGCGAGTTGGTGCGGTTCAAGAAAATATTTTCACAATCAAAGGAGAAAGCTGCTGTCTGAAATTCCATAAATATACTTCGGAGCAATGAAAGAGACATTTTACCCTGTTAGTGCCTCTTCTTTCAGAAATTTCCTAAAGAATATCTGTAATAGTCTGCATTTTAAATCGAGTATTACTCGAATTTTTCACAGCTCCCCAGTGTTTGGTTAAAATGGTGACATACGAAAATTTGTGCTGGGTCGGGACTCTAACCCGATTACCCGTTTTTAACGAGAGGTCACATTACCATTCGGTTACTCGAACACGCTTCTAGGACCGATCCAAACTTGCGCATTGACTACATATATGAGAGTGAATCGCGTTCATCCCTTAGTGCTTGCAGCTTATCCTGTACTGCTGCACAAGGGAGATTGAAAACAATGAGACATCACCTATGTTGTTATCGTAATTTCCTCGCTTAGGATTTCGTAATACTCCTTCATAGTAACGAATTACATTCTGCGAAGTAATTTAAATAGAATATTTACTCGTAATGATATGCATTGATCAAACAGGCAATGAAAATTTTTATGCGGATGCAAAAAAAGTTCAATCGTTTTGTGTCCCGTCCTCATCGCTACTTTTGTGTCTCGTTGCCGCCGGTTGTCCTAGGTGTCGGTGGCCGAGTAGAGAGAGACCGACACAGGTAAATAGGATGCACGCGTGTGCGGGTACAGAGTCTGAGGTGACCAGCCAGTGGGACAGCAGAAACTAGAAACACTAAGCTAGATTAGACCAAGATATATATTTCGTAGAAACATTACAATACTTTGTTAACTGAAGACTAGTGGAATGCAGATACATAGTTAACTAGGTAGAGGCCTGCCTACAGATGAGACTGTCCTAGTGCCTGTCCTTTGCCAAGTGACCGATACAGTTCACTGGTGGCCACGAGCGGAGTTGCAGCAGAGGGCGCTCGTGGCTGACGTCGTAAGAACGCCGCGCCTTGCTTGCATGGCGGTGCGCGGCGAAAGTACGTGGCGCGCACTTTAGACTTGTGCGACACCACAAATCGCTTCCGCAAATACAGGTGCGACCAAATGGAATAATTGGAAATGGGCGCTACAATGGTAGTGTGCAGCCGAGTTAAGAATACGAGCAGGACGAAAAGCGTGGCTGATATGCCAATAGCTAAGGCGAACGCTGGCCGGAAGCGGAAAATTCGAGCTCGAGTCCGTTCAACACCAATTTTCGACTTCGGCATTGAATTTAACTCAATGCCCTGGAACACTCTAGACGTTGAAGTGTTTCTGATCTGTGCGGTGTAACTTCAGTTACTAAACAGTGCCATTAATGATACTTTTAAGTAATGAAGCCCACAGGTGGTGAGCGGCTGTACGTTTATTTACGCGTTTAGAAAGTCATCATTAGAATCCAGGGCAGAGGTAAAACTTTATACTGTAAGTATGGCGGCATGACCCTGCTGAGAGTATAGAAGATTCTGAGGATTAGTTTAGAAACGCGTAAATAAACGTACAGTCGCAGCATCCACTGTGGATTTCTTATTTTAACAGCGTCATTAATAGCATTGTTTAAGAACTGAAATTCATGAATATGGATGCATATATCATGAGAGTTTGCCACGTCTGAAATATATCTCGTAACCGAAATTTGACAGATCTCGCTTAGTACCCCTATGGATTACCTGTCACTTTTCTTTATTCAGAATCAATTTACATTTTTCTAACAACCACGATTGTTGGGCTAGGATGATATTTCATTTCACAGCGGGAACCTTTGGTTGGCAGTCCGCCGACGATATTCTACACTTCACTTTGTCGCCCTTTATAGCAAGCTTAGGTTTCACCAATATAACGTCTGCCCTAACACTGCGAGATTAACTACTATTTTTTGTGCTACCCAAACTTTGCCTTGACCAGCAAAGTCGCCGGATCTCTGTCCAGATGAAAACGTTTGGAGCATTATGGAGTTCGCCAGACAATCAGCTTGGGAATTTGACAGTCTAACGCGGCTGTTGGACAGAATTTTTCTCAGTATTCTTCAGGAGGATATCCAGTAACTCTCTCGTTCAATCTCATCGTAATACTGCTTGGAAGTGAGCTACACGAGGACCAACGCATTATTGACATCCTTAATTCTTGAAGCTCTGTCTCTGGAATAAATCATAAAATTTTTCCGAAATTATAATAACTTATTTAGTAAAAAAAGTTCAGATATTTGTTAAGCTAATGGGACTTAACTGCTTGGTCATCAGTCCCTAAGCTTACAAACTACTTATGAACTAATTTATACGAAAGACAGCACAAACATTCACTCCCGAGGGACGATTCGAACCCCCAACGGGGAACGGCCTCGCACATCGAAGCATAGCGCCTCAATGCTCGGCTACTCCGCCACCTACGGATTTACGCTCAATTTTGATAATTTCTTCATGATGTGTCGTCTTATTTCTTAGAATCTCTGTTGAAAGCTCGAAAAGTGCGGCCAGACACTTTTTACTTTACCTGGTTCAGTTAAGAAGACGTCTCGATTTGGTTGTGAATGTATCAATGCCAACAATTGTGAAAGCTAATAACTACGGTAAGTATCGCAGGCTCCTCAGAAATTTCAATATATTTTATCTCCGTGTCATCTCCTCGTCCCAACTATCACAAACACGTTGAAATAACTGTAGTAACCATGTTACAGCGTACTGTAAAACTCTCCCACCCTGAAAAACATCAAAGTGTGGGATGAAGAAACACTGCTGTAAAATCGTTAGACATATGCAGCCTCAAGTTTTCTTAATCAGCGACAGCTATTAGAGTTAATTATTCGCAGACAACAGGGAATAAAAACTTTGTTTCACGTGGAAGAGAGTGGACGCACTTAAGCATGTAGTCAGTAAAGACAAACACTTTCATCTAAAGTGGGAGTTAATGGGGAGATATGCGGCAGAGTGTCTCCTTTTATTTTTACGTAGTCATCAGAGCTAATTAATTTTACCCACTGCCCTCTCACAAGAGAGAAGATACATCTTTCTAGGGGTGTCACAATATTGCTTGAAGTGCGTTAACCTTTTAGGCTGTGCTTTCACATTTTTGCATTGTAGGATCAAGTATAAAAGTATCGCAACGGAAGTTGGAGTACTTAAAGACTTTGCCAAAGGCAGGATTGCTCCAGTAGGCAGTCTTGTTGCTTTCTTTCGATCGATATACTATACAGGGTGAGGAGTAGAACTATACCCGAAACCCTCCTGAAATGGATTGTGCTGCTGAGGATTTTTCCCCCTTACAGGAAGACAAACAAAAGAAGTAATCACAGATATTTGATGATTACTGGAATGTATATTCATTTTAGAAAGTAATCTTTTACAAACGGCAAAATGACCATTAACAAAATATTAGTATTGCCTGTGGTCGAAAATCGACCAATTGTGTTTACAGTGGTCACTGGGGGTAAAATTTTACGTATCATGTCGGCGGACTCGCGTGATTATGTTGGCAACATCTACAACACGATAGAAAATCCTTGCCCATTTGTTCGAACCACATAGAATGACTCGATTAGTGTATCGTACAGACTATGAAGTAAACAAATAATGTCGTTCCTGCTTTATGGTTGACAGGTTCTTGTATGTACCCTCGTCCGCTCAGTAAAAATAATTGTTCTCGTAAAGCGAAGATTCCGTGAGAAAACATCAGCGTTGTCAATCGATTGGCTAAAATGAAGACTCACAGGATTCTCACTATTCAGCATCTGTTGCCAGCATTATGATAGGAGGCCGCTGGGATATTTGGTAAAATTTAACCGGCACTGGGGGGTATCTTTTACGTGTTAAGGAAAATGCCTGACACAATAACAACAAAGAAAAACGGTAGTATATACTTCTCATGCCATTTTCGAATTATATAACTTTCATTAGCCTAATATTTGAAATGGAACTACAATTTTGGTGTACGTATATTTACACAACGCCAAGAAATAATGTTATTTCGATACTGCGATATTCAGAATTCCAGAGCTGACAACATGTCGACTTCGTAGTTCCACCCGTACACCGCTACATGCCTCTCCCGGCGCATCATCATTTATATCGGCATTCTCGACTTCGTAGTTCCACCCGAGCACCGCTAGATGCCTCTCCCGGTGCATCATCCTTTATATCGGATCGGCATTCATATGAAAACATCCATTTCCTTTAACCACTCTTAATCACTGCTAAAATGAAGCATTTGAACGGCACAAGAAAATGAGTTTGGAGCACTCCATGTTTTGACATTCACTTACTTTAATACGTTATTTTAATACTGCAGATGCGCTGCATTACAGCGTCTTTGGTCGAGGCGAATAGCCAATCAGTGAGCTGATTGTTGGAGAATGTAGAACTTGATACAAGCTGTAGACAGGAAAATTTTTACTTCCTTTTACCACTTTTAATGGCTAAATGCACACATACTATTTATATTCGTGAAATCTACGACAAACAATCTTTCGAATTATGTAACTTTCATTGGCCTTCTTGTACGAATAAATTAGTAATCTGTACCACAATTTTATTGTTAGCGTTTTTATACAATGTTATCTAGAGAAAATTAGAATTTTATGACGTTTGTTCAGGACAGTAATGTTTCGTAAGCTACTCCATTTGTGAGTGGACCACGCATCCTGAGGAATCTTCAAATAAAGCACAGTTTGGATCTTCCTCACCTGCACGTAGTTCTCTGTGTTCTCTCGCTCCGTACCAACAGATATTTAGTGTGTATGAGTGCTTGTAAACATGTAATCGTACAATAATCGGTCCTCCTGCCTGTTTGTGCACATACGTTACATTTACGTATGCTCAGAATCAACTGTCTTTCTCTGCATCTGGCTTCCATGCTTTGAAAGTTTCCCTGCGTTTCCCTAAAATTTTCTAACGTTGTGTCTTCTCTGCATACAACAACTCCATCTGAGAATAACCTGCTAAGACTTCCGAAGTTATTCACGAGGTCGTTCATTTATTTACCACATGTTTCTCGGTGCGATATTCCAGTTACGTAGTCAGCGACCAAGGAGATTTCGGTTTAACACGACTTTGTCGCAGAATCTACACAAGTTCCTCCCTCCTTCACAAAGCAATGAACTTATCAATCAGTTCAAGCGATTTAAGGGACCTCAGAAATATAGAATCTGTAGGACCAGACGAGGGTCTGAACGATTCTCCTATCGAAAACGAATCCGATTCCTAATCAGCACTGAACCCCGATAATTTGATTACGAATCTTGATAGTTAAAGAATTCAGATAATGAACTAGTCCTACAAAAACGCATTTGCAATTAAATTATTATAATTCCAATGGCATGACGAATATTATTTTTTCATGTATTTCTTTCATCAGGAAACAGACTGGCAACATATCCGTCCTAAATTGGTGTAATTCACGTCAGTGGCTGTTTGTCAATTGTAGTGAATGTCTATGGCAAACGGGACACGAAGAGAGACTGATAAATATTCTCGCTACATTTCTGATGGTTGATGAGGCGTGAACTCCAGCGTGAGAAACGGCGCACTGGAACTGGAGCGCGGAAATCGACTATCGATGTGGTTTTAAGGCTGAAGAGTTAAAGGTGAAACTGTAAAGGCGGACTTTCTTCCACACTGATATATTAAACATAGCATCAAGCCGATAGTTCCACAGCACTGTAAATAACCTACTAGATTTTTATACACTTTATAATGTTTCAATTCGAAAGTAGTTGGAACGTTACTAGTTCGTGGTATTTTCTGACGGAACCTGATATGCTGGCAATAACGAGATGTACAGTACAGGAAAGGGGAAATTTCCTCAAATTACACAACAAGTGCTGCAAGAATGGGTTGCTACGTTGTTCAATGAGCCATGCTTATTTGCAAACTCTAGTTTTGTTCTCTTCTCTTGTGCAATTCACATTCCGGGTTTCACTCCTTGTGGGTCAATGTTCACTCTTGAATTTTCTCCTGAGATTTTCTCATACATTCCGTGACGTAATTTCATCGCGATTTACAGCGAGAAATCACTGTTACGCGATTTGTCTACGAATCGCATACACTCTGTTCTACAAATTGCGAACTTGCATTGTATTTTGTGTGTTCTTTCATTTTTGCGGTTTATATATACAGTGATTTCTCTGCACCTACCTCTGTCATTTTATACATCTATGTTGTACACTACCCTACATTGCATTACAAATAGATTGAAGTACATAACCCTCTATTTCCTTGACATATTATTTACTTTTCTATTGCCTAGTTTTAAGATGTATGTTACACTTTCACTAGATATGACATATTAACGTAGTTACATGACAGATAGGCGTAGATAAAGAACTGAAAGTACTGTGTAGAGGAACAGGCGGCAGAAACTGTGGAGGACCTGGTGCAAAATTCAAGTATGGCGGGGCTACGATTTAATTCAAAAAATATTGAAGTAATGGTTTCTATAGAAGTTTATGGAGAGAATTATCAGTTAGTGGTAGGAGCATGTGGCTGTAAGTTAGACTCTACTTAGCGTCTTTCAAAAATGTTCAAATGTTTGTTAAGGTTAAGGGACTTAACTACGGGGTCATCAGTCCCTAAACTTACAAACTACTTATGAACTACCTACAACTAAGGACGGCACAAATATCCATGCCCGAGGGGGGATTCGAACCCCCGACCGTAGTGGCCGTGCAGACCGTGACTGAAGCGCCTCAGTCCCCTCGGCCACCGCGGCCGGCCTTAGCGTCTTTGAATGGCGTTTCCGTGCATGGATTTCTAACTCATTTTGTTTCTCAAGACGTCTTTCACATCCCCCAGAAGTTTGTTGGTGTAATTTTGTAATTCTGAAACACACTGGCATATGCAACACACACCCATCTTTGTCTTAGACGTCCATTTACTGCCGGAAATATGCTCAAGACGATATTTTATGACATACATTTAAAAAAAATTATTTCTGGCATGTGATGAATCGCGCTGCAAAGCCCAAGTGTGTGAATTCGCTTCACCCTGTACAGGAGGCCATTCGGTAAGTACTTTGTTTCTACAGATATATATGACATGATTAAACTGTATTTCACATACATTGTGATACTCAAACTACTTATCTACGTAGTCATCGTTCAAATTTAGTCATTTTTACCAGATTTTGTATGCATTCTGTATAATCAGTTGCTGCAAAGTCATTGAATAGCTGCTAAAGTTCTTTCTTTCTTTTTATCATCACTTCCGAATCGTTGTTCACTCAAAAAATCGTTGAATTTATGGAGTAATTGACACTGCTTTTGTCGTACGCCCAAACCGAATGTTCAGTTATTTCCCATTGCAACCGCGCAATAAGTTCCGTTGCACTCTCGCTGTCCGAGCGAATTTCGTCGAGAACATTGTTCTGCCCACCAGGCACCATTATACATTACACAACACCGAGCTGCCGCTTTGGGACTGATAAACCTAGCTGTTTAGTCCCCTCAAAAACCAACAACAACAACAACAGCTGCCGCTTCGTTCATCACATTACCGATAACCAGAATTATCTGTATATAAATTTCGATGGGTCCGACTTTTTACGCATTTAAAATTTGGATATGCTCTATTTTGTCGTGAATTTAAAGGTCGCACAGCTAAGCAATAATCTTTTTACCTTCTTTTCCTTTCTTTCTACAGAAATATTTGATTTGTTTGTATTTCACATTGTGATACTCAACCATTACTTTTCTACGTAGTCACCGTTCAAATTTAGGCATTTTCACCAGATTTTCTATGCCTTCTGTATAATCAGTTGCCGCAAAGTCGTTGAATCGCTACTAAAGCTTTTTTTATCATCACTTCCGAAGCGTTGTCCACTCAAAAAAGTCGTTCAATATGTGGAGTAAGAGACACTCATTTTGGGCTAATCCTGTATCGTATGTTCAGTCATATATCTTTCTCACTTTCTGCAGCCGATACGAGCACATATAATATTTTTTAATACATATAACTAACTGAGGGAAACATTGGGATCTGGAACTACCAGGGTAATAAAATCTCAGTCCACAGCAATAATATCAGGTTGTGGAAATAAAATCCGCTACCAGTCACAATTATTGGTGGTTTATTAAAACATTACCGGTTTCGGGCTTGTGCCCATCTTCAGGTGTTTACATTCAGTGTTGTTGACTGTTTAAAGAAAACGTAAATTACATTGTGCCTAACATACAGATATACATTTACAATTATCATATAGATATACATATACATAAAATGCACGAACTGGATACCCTACTTATATGTGAATACACTTATAACCTTAACACAAATCACTCCACCACATACCATACTGGTTTTATGTATATGTATATCTATATGATAAATGTATATGTATATCTGTAAATTAAGCACAATGTAATTTACGTTTTCTGTAAACAGTCAACAACGCTGAATGTAAACACCTGAAGATGGGCACAAGCCCGAAACCGGCAGTGTTTTAATAAACCACTAATAATTGTGACTGGTAGCGGATTTTATTTCCACAACCTATAAGGAACAGTCACGGAGTTCTTCAACATCCATAATGGATAAAATTCAGGCAATAATATCACTTCGGTTACGAAGGTTCATTACGCTTTAACCCTATCGGAGAGTAACCTTCTTAAAGTGATAGAGAGTGGAAGTAAAAACCATGGATTAAGAATGGTACATCACGGTAAGATGTCAGAGGAAGGCCTCGAATGGCTGAATAATTAATTTTCCTATGGTCCCTTTACAGCTGATTGGTAACAAAATGCTAATTCAACAGCTGCTAGAGTTGAGTTGTATCCTGGGGGCCAGGCTGCGGATTTCCACATTACAGCGTCAGTACCGGAGCAGCTGGTCCCGCCAAACACAATGTGCAGAGTGGAAGGGGGAGGGGGGTTGTGTCGGTGTGGTGCCGTTAGTGGGCGACGTCGACGACCTCCTGCAGGCGCGTCTCCGCCGTCCCGTCCCGTCCCGTGCCGTCCAGGAAGCGCACTCCCCTTTTGTTGTAGCGCGGTTTTTGCCCTGCCATCTGATCTAAATGCGGGGCCAGCTGCCATTACCAATCCGACACGCTCTCTCCCCATACCTCATGCCCTCCCGCTCAAAGACGACTCGCTCAGATGTTTTTGCCCCGCATTTACATAAAGTCCGCATCAACAGCCGATTTTCCTCAGATCCGAAGCAGAGGATACCGTGCTTACGGGTGCGGCTCCTTTAGAGGGATGCTTGTCCACTGTTGGTCGATCCTTGATTGTCGTGAGTGCACTCGTGCTCTCCAGATTATCCATTTGTAGTCTGGGGCAACGTCCCAGAAATAAATTAAACTGGTCCCAAACCCCCGGTTCCGACCAAGGTTTTCGGGAGGTTTTCCTTGGTTGTAAGGTGTATGCCGGAACTGGTAAGCCCCTCCCACTTATTCCCAATTGGGATCCCCCCTTTGCCCTACTATCAGCTTGTCTGATAAATGGCTGAATATAACTGCGATTCTTTATGGGCCGGATCTCAAACTGCCCGCTTCACTCCTAGGAGTGGAGAATGAAAAGAATAACGTGTTTTTTCTCATCATCATCATCATCATCATCATTAGAGACTGATTATGCCTTTCAGCGTTCAGTCTGGAGCATAGTACCTCTAATAAAATTCCTCCATCATTATTTTTTTCTGATTTTCCCGCCGCTGCTGTAATGTGGAACATGTTGGCCGCGCCGAGGGGACTGTGGCGCTGCAGTCACGGTCTGCACGGCCACTACGATTGGGTGTTCGAATCCCACCTCGGCATGGATATTTGTGCCGTCCTTAGGATAAGCTAGTTGATAAGTAGTTTGTAAGTTTAGGGAGTGATGACCACGTAGTTAAGTCTTTTTTTTTTCTTTTTTTTTTTTTTTTTTTTTCTTATGGGACTTAACTACGGGGTCATCAGTCCCTAAACTTACAAACTACTTATGAACTACTTACGGACTAGGACGGCACAAATATCCATGCCCGAGGGGGGATTCGAACCCCCGACCGTAGTGGCCGTGCTGACCGTGACTGTAGCGCCTCAGTCACCTCGGCCACCGCGGCCGGCCGTAGTTAAGTCCCATAAGATATACAAACATTAAAAAAATAAGATGGCCGCCGGAGTACAAGTAAAATTTCTGATTATGTCGACTGCATAATGGATAACGTACCAGACCACCACAATATTATAATAAAAATAACAAATTTCCAGAATGGTGCTGTGATATGAAAAACTTATATTTAAAAAAAGAATCACATATAGATTTCATTCATATGATTGAACATCAACACTTCTGTAAAAACAAGTTCCATGACACAGCACTGTCGCTTGACGTTGCTGTTTTTTTCGCGCTTCTCGTTGTTTATTACGTCACATATCGTGAACTACGTGTAATGTGTGATCGTCACACTTACGGTGACCGTCCTCAAATGTTTGTAGAGTCTATGGGACTTAACTACGGGGTCATCAGTCTCTAAACTTACAAACTACTCATGAACTAGCTACAACTAAGGACGGCACAAATATCCATGCCCGAGGGGGGATTCGAACCCCCGACCGTAGTGGCCGTGCAGACCGTGACTGAAGCGCCTCAGTCCCCTCGGCCACCGCGGCCGGCTGACCGTCCTCATTGATTGAATCTTACGTGTGCAAAATTTCATAAATATTGGTGCAAGATTTGTAGGCAACACGTAAACACAAAGAAACATACGGACAATCTGCTTTAAATATAAAGCAGAAGATATGGGTACGTACTGTAGTCGTAAAGTATTAACTACCCGTACGGATGATCGTGGGTTAGATTCCCATTATATGCGGTTATTTTAATTTATATATCAAAATTACTTATTGTATTAAATTAATTTGCTTAATCGATTTTTTTTAAGTTCTAACACCTTATTACATCTTTCTCATAACAGTATCGTCTTTTTTTATTCGAGCTTATTTTTCATCCTATTGATTCTTTTTTTGATTGAAATCTGCTTGAGTCATTAATAACCTGCAATTATGTGAAAATCAGGAGTGATGACTGGATCGTAACACGATAGCTCGTTTAACCTCTAGGTAGGATGAGGATATTTTCAGGTAACGTTGGTACAGAGAAAGTCTGATTTTAGCGATATCTCTGAAATTTTGTTAGAGTTTGTTCATATAGGTAAGCTTTAATTGCCGTGGAGGAAGCAATCATGATTTTAGTTCTGCTGAAGATGGTTGATCGCCGTTTTGTGGGAATCTTAGTACATCACGTGTGATTAGATTACAACATAGCATTAAATTGAGTACTGCAAAACGTGCCTGCTGCTACAGTTGAGTCGCCGATCACTTAAAATTAGCCGTCGGCAGAGCTATGGCACATTGCCGCCATTAACTCCCGGTGGCCTCTTACAACACTGCCCCTTGTCGTAAAGTGACGTTAACGGCATTTGTAATGTGACCAGCCGTGTTTGTTTGTCTCCTACATCCGAACGGTAGTCGGCAAACATCAAGTAGCAAGTAATTTCAGTCGGAATGCAGTGACACGCGTGCTGATATTGACCAAACATCATCATCATCATTAGAGACTGATATGCCTTTCAGCGTTCAGTCTGGAGCATAGTACCTCTAATAAAATTCCTCCATGATCCCCTATTCAATGCTAATATTGATGCCTCGTCTGATTTTATGCCTTTTACTTCAAAATCATTCTGCACCGAATCTAAGTACTTTCTTCTTGGTGTACCTCGCTTCCTCTTACCCTCCACTGACGAGCTCATGAGTCTCTTAGGTAACCTTGCTTCTCCCATGCGTGTAACATGACCCCACCATCTCAGTCTGTTCGCTCTAACTGCTTCATCTATGGTGTTCATTCCCAGTTTTTCCTTGATTTCCTGATTATGGACACCCTCCTGCCATTGTTCCCATCTATTGGTACCTGCAATCATTCTTGCTACTTTCATATCTGTAACCTCTACCTTATGAATAAGGTAACCTGTATCCACCCAACTTTCACTCCCATACAACAAAGTTGGTCGAAAGATAGAGCACTGCTAACTTAGTCTTGGCACTTACTTCCTTCTTGCAGAAGAGAGTAGATCTTAGCTGAGCACTCACTGCATTAGCTTTGCTGCACCTCGATTCCAGTTCTTTCTCTATGTTGCCGTCCTGTGAGAAAATACATCCCAGGTACTTGAAACGGTCTACCTGTTCTAACTTTGTTCCTCCTATTTGGCACTCAATCTGTTTGAATCTCTTTCCCACAGACATTACTTTCGTATTGGAGATGCTGATCTTCATATCATAATCCTTGCACCTCTGATCAAGCTCTGAAATAGTAGTTTGCAACTTTTCAATCGAATCGGCCATTACAACTAAGTCATCCGCATATGCGAGACTGCTTATTTTGTTTTGACCTATTTTAATCCCGGCCTGCCGGTCTACTGTTTTCAACATATGATCCATGAATAGCATGAACAACAGTGGTGACAGGTTACAGCCTTGTCTTACCCCTGAAACTACCCTGAACCATGAGCTTAAATTACAATCTACTCTAACTGCTGCCTGACAGTCTACGTAAAGCCCTTTAATTGCCTGCAAAAGTTTGCCTCCTATACCATAATCTTGAAGAATTGACAGTAGCTTCCTCCTAGGAACACGGTCATAAGCCTTTTCCAGATCTATGAAACATAGATACAATTCCCTGTTCCACTCATAGCACTTTTCCATTACCTGCCGTAAGCTAAAGATCTGGTCCTGACAGCCTCTAAGAGGTCTAAACTCACACTGATTTTCATCTAACTTGTCCTCAATTAATACTCGCACTCTTCTTTCAGCAATACCTGAGAATATTTTGCCTACAACGCTAATTAAAGAGATATCTCGATAGTTGTTGCAATCTTTTCTGTTTCCATGTTTGAAAATTGGCGTGATTACCGCTTTCGTCCAGTCAGACGGAACCTGTCCTGATTCCCACGCCTTTTCAATTATCCTGTGTAACCATTTGATACCTGATATTTCGTTCTTATTTCAGAAAATGCCATAAAGAATCTAGTGACGACTCACACTGTTCGTAATAACGTGGAGTGGCCGAGCGCTGTAAGGCGCCTTGCTGCAGAGCGCACGGTTGCTTGCCGTCGGAGGTTCGAGTCGTGCCTGGGGAATGGGTGTGTGTGTTATCCATAGGTTTAAATTAGTTTAAGCAGTTTATAAGTCTGGCGCCTGATAACCATAGCAGTTTGGTCCAGTAGGTTTAAATTTGAACATCTGAGTGACTCTTTAATATTCACAGAATATATACCATCAACTGAGAGTGGGCAAAGCTGAAAATGTGTACCCAGCCGGGATTAGAACCTGGGTCTCCTGCTTTCTAGGCAGTTGCGCTGACTCCTTCACCACTGGGGACACATTGATCACCACACCTGCAAGGACTACCTAAGCACGCCTCCCGTCAGATAGCATATATATAATATGCCGGTGACGGGCAATGGTCCTATCGTTAGTGGGAAGGGGTGGGCAAGTTTGAAGCACTTACTCTTGCGGGAATTAGTTTAATAACTACGAGTGGGCAGGGCGAAGCTGGGAATTTGTATCTGACGGGAGGCGTGCTTAGATAGCCCTTGCAGGTGCGGTGATCACTGTGTCCCCAGTGGTGTAGGGGTCAGCGCAACTGCCTAGAAAGCAGGAGACCCGGGATCGAATCCCGGCTGGGTAAACATTTTCTGCTTTGCCCAATCGCAGTTGACGTCACATATTCTGTGAATATTAAATAATAACAACTGCAGGATCAGAAGTGACGTCTGTTCTTGCGGAACAGACGCCACATGTATATATATGAGTGATTATTATTAAGTTTTGTCTCTAATTTTTTTTTTCAAATGCATTGTCCCACGCTTGTGTACTAATTTGACAGCTGAAATGCAGAAACCGTCATTGTTCTATTGTGGCTAACTGTTACTGGGCAGGATTTCGTGTCTTCCGCCCTTCGTCTGACGCAAAACAAATCGGATATGGGTCTTACACATCATTTACATTCACTTCTAAATTGAGGCCCATTGCATACGCTTTCTCATAGCGGGAAGGCGGGAAGCTTTGCATAATTCTGTGAACCAAATCATGCTATTACACTCGCTCAATTTAACTGTTTACTTCCGCCTGCCTGCATAATGTACACTTGTAAATCAATATTTGACAGCCAGAGGAGGGCGATAACTGCATGCAGGTACTGCGGAACTGGTGTGACGCGCACTCCACTATCCTAGGCGTTCACCTCCATTGGAATCAAAACAGACAGTCGCTCCATCCTTGCTTTCACTCCAAATTTACTGACGTCTTTTCCGCTTGCACGACCACCATAATGAGATCGAGTAGAAGAGAAGCAACAATAAATAGGGCCACTTTTAATGACCATCGCGAGCTTACTCGATAATCTCAGTATTAAAACGGCCTCCAATCTCACAGAAGACGCGGTATATTTCTTCGACTTTGCCTCGCGCTTCAAACCCGAGAAACTGAAGTTGGAAAAGAAAGACAGTACAAGTAACAGTGTTTTAAAATGCAAGTTGTTTAACGTTTTATCATCTCCCTCGCATTTGAAACCTTACAGGGCTTTTCTCTCAAAACTGTTCAAATATTTGTAAAAATCAAATCAAGTCAAATGTTTGTAGAGCTTATGGGACTTGACTACGGGGTCATCAGTCTCTAAACTTACAAACTACTTATGAACTAGCTACAACTAAAGACGGCACAATATATCCATGCCCGAGGGGGGATTCGAACCCCCGACCGTAGTGGCCGTGCAGACCATGACCGAAGCGCCTCAATCTCCTCGGCCACCGCGGCCGGCAAATATTTGTAAATCTATGGGACTTACCTACTGAGCTTATCAGTTCCCGGCCGCGACGGATTAGTCGTGCGTACTGGGGCGCCGTGCTGCGGTGCGCGCGGTTGTTCGTCGTCGGGGGTTAGGTTAGTTTACCTTCGTTTAAGCAGTTTGTAAGCTACGGACTAATAAGCACGCAGTTGAGTCCGATAGATTTACATTTATCACTTCAAAATCAAAAAAATCAAATGTTTGTTAAGCTTAAGGGACTTAACTACGGGATCATCAGTCCCTAAACTTACAAACTACTTATGAACTACCTACAACTAAGGACGGCACAAATATCCATGCCCGAGGGGGGATTCGAACCCCCGACCGTAGTGGACGTGCAGACCGTGACTGAAGCGCCTCAGTCCCCTCGGCCACCGCGGCCGGCTTTATCACTTCCTAAGCAAACAAACTACATAAAGTTCAACTAGCCTAAGGACAATACAAACACAACCAAGCTCGAGGGAGGACTCGAACCTCCGACGGGGAGCAACCGCTCGCCACACAGCAAGGCGCCTTAGAGCGCTCGGCCATTCCACGATGGCACACATTCTCTCTCCTAGCTTTCTATTTCGAAATATTTAAATGGTCATCACAGTCACTTACTTACTCCAGGAAATTTGTATATCTTTACAAAAATCACGAGATAGAATATTCTACTTTAATTAATCGAACACGACTGATTATAATTCTTCTTCTTTTTCTTTGGTTTAATATCGCACTGCCGCGGGTGGTGTGCTACTAAGCGTTACTTTTAAAATGTAGCTGGATGGCCTTATCTATTACCCCCCCCCCCCCCCCATCCCCATCCACAATGTGAATACCTCCCTTAGACTGTTCGCGGATGATGCTGTCGTTTATCAGTTAGTGAAGACAAAAGAGGATCAAAAGCAACTGCAAAGCGATTTAGACAAAATTTCTATTCGGTGCAAAAATTGGCAATTGACACTAAATAGAGAAAAGTGTTAAGTAATACACATAACCACTAAAAGAAATCCGCTGAACTTAAAATATGCGATAAATCAGTCAAACCTTAAGGTCGTAAATTCTACTAAATACCTAGGAGTTACAATTACGCCCAACTTAGACGGGAGAGAACACACAGAAAATATTGTGGGGAAGGCGAACCAAAGATTACGCTTCATTGGCAGAACGCTTCGAAGATGCACCAGCTCCACCAAAGAGACTGCCTACATCACACTTTTGCGTCCTCTCCTGGACTACTGTTGCCCATTGTGGGACCCTCACCAGGTGGGACTGACGGAAGATATTGAGAAGGTTCAGAGAAGGGCAGCTCGTTTTGTTTTATCATGTTATTTTGGGGGGGGGGGGGGGAGGGCGAACGTGTCACGGAAATGTTGCACGAATTGGGGTGGAAATCATTAAAAGAAAGACGTTACTCATTGCGGCGTGATCTGTTTGCGAAGTTTCTATCACCGACTTTTACTTCTGAATGTGAAAATATTTTGCTAGCACCCACCTACTTAGGGAGACATGACCATCCCAATAAAATAAGAGAAATCAGATCGAAAACGATTTAGGTGTTCTTTCTTTCCGCGCGCTATTAGAGAATGGAACGGTAGAAAAAAGTTATGAAAGTGGTTAATGAACCCTCTGCCGGGCACTTAAATGTGATCTGCAGAGTATCTATGTAGATGTAGATCCCCACCTCAGGTAGAAATATGTGTTAAAAATTAGCTAACTCTGAGAGCAAGAGTTTGTAAATCTGATCTAAATATTTGCCAATCGTCTACATGAAGAGGACACTACGGGACTGATCCGGTATTCACCTAGTGGGCAGTGGAAAACCGCCTAATAACCACATTCTGGCTGGTCTCGTTCTTAATCCACCGGGCGGATTCGAAATCGCCTCTCCTCCCCCGGCTAAGCGTCCGGCTTTAACATGCTCGGTTATCGGCGCGGGTCGAAACAATCTATTATTAAATGAT
The DNA here is from genome assembly GCA_026315105.1 of Locusta migratoria. Taxonomy (NCBI): domain Eukaryota; kingdom Metazoa; phylum Arthropoda; class Insecta; order Orthoptera; family Acrididae; genus Locusta; species Locusta migratoria. The sequence continues at coordinate 355,994,701 of CM048745.1, forward strand.
GAAGAAAAATGTGAAATGAAAGGCGCTTGGTACGTATCAATAGCGTATGACAATTCATCGTTGTTGCAACATTTTCAATTCGTATCATACTAGGCGCTTTTTACGAAAATTTATGAAAAATGTTGTGTCTCAATAATGACCTTTCCCAATGTTTCGTAAATAGAAAAGGGAATACTGTAGGTAAATGGCTTAGATGAAATTGATTGTGTGTAATCAATGGACGGTGAACTTGCAACTTTCTATTTCTTTTCGAGCCTCTCACTTTGTATGGCATACCAGTTCGACTTTTACACGGAGTAAGCGAAGGAACTTGTCACCTTTCTAGTAGCGGTGTACCGAAAGTTTCTAAAGGAACAAAGGGTTTCCGTTTACAAAAAAAAGTCGTGTATCAGATGGGCGAAACTATTTGCCTGTATCCGTGACATCGGTCAGTTGCAGAATTTTTAATATATTTTATGTTCTCCTATTATGTAATTTATGGAGACTGGTAATCACCTTTCAACGGAATCAATAAAGCAACATTCATGTGAAACACAACTCGCGCTATTTAGCCTCGATATCCAGAGGGGCCGCGGTGGAGTAGCCGAGCGGTCTAAAGCGTCTCGCTGTGGAGCGCGCGGTTGCTTGACGTGGAGGTTCGAGTCCTCCCTGGGGCATGGGTGTGTGTGTTTGTCCTTAGGTTAGTTTACCTAGGTTTAAGTAGTTTGTAAGCTACGGACTGATGACCACGCAGTTTGGTCCGATAGATTTATAAACATTTATCCAGAAGGTAGATGATACAGGGTCCCAGGTGGAGTTTCTCGACTTCCGCAAAGTGTTCGATACCGTTCCTCGCCGTTGCCTGGTGATCAAAATACAAGCATGTGGACTATCACGGCAACTATGTGACTGGATTGAGGCGTTTCGAGGTAAGAGAACGCAATGAAGTCTGCAGACATTAAAGTGTTATCTGACGTGCCACGGTGGAGTATCATGGGACCATTAATTCTCTCGGTATATATAAATGACCTACTACATAACGTCGGGAATACAATGACGCTTTTCGCGGATGATGCTGTTGTTTATCCAGAAGTCGCAACACTGAAAAAGGGTAGCGAAATGGAGATCGATCTGCAACGTATTGACACGAGGTGTAGGGAATGGGAATTCAGCGTCAACATAAACACGTGTAAAGTGCTGCGTTTACATAGAAAGAAAGGACCTTTATTATATAGCAGGACACACACTGGAAGCAGATGCTTCCATAAAATACCATAGACATAAGGGACGATCTGAATTAGAACGACCATATATAAAAATGGACGAATTCTCAGGAAGCGTACTTTGTTAATAAAGGAATTGGGTTGTAAAACTCTGGTTCGACCGTCGCTGGAGTATTGCTCATCAGTTTGGGATCCGTACCAGGTAGGGTTAATAGAGGACATAGAGACGATCAAATGAAGATCAGCACGCTTTGTTACGGGCTCATTTAGCAAACGCGAAAGCGTTACAGAGATTATTATGAAACTCCAGTAGCAAATGCTACAAGAGAGGCGTTCTGTATTGCGGTACGCGCTTTGTCAAAGTCCCAAGACCAGACAGTTCATTGCTTCCTCCTACGTATATCTCGCGAAGCGACGACAAAGATGAAAGTGGAGAGACAAGGGCCCACACGGGGGCATGGAGGCAATCATTATACCCGCGAACCACACGAGAATGGAATAGGAGGAGGTGATAATGGTACGCAAAGTACAAATGTTCAAATGTTTGTAAAGCTTATGGGACTTAATACGGGGTCATCAGTCCCTAAACTTACAAACTAGGACGGCACAAATATCCATGCCCGAGGGGGGATTCGAACCCCCGACCGTGGTGACCGTGCTGACCGTGACTGGAGCGCCTCAGTCACCTCGGCCACCGCGGCCGGCAAGCAAAGTACACTCTGCCACACACCATAAGGTGGCTTGCGGTGTATGAATGTCGATGTAGATATCTTCGGCTTACATTTTTGTATTCAGACTGCACTGTCTCATTTTTTTGGGTTTATTTGTTGTCTATGAAGTTTAATTTTTATTTTTTTTATTCTTGACCTTCGTTAAATGGCAGCTAAGGACCACATTTAAACCACGTTTTCTCCAATGTTTCTTCAGATATACACTTTTTGAGGAAATCTTCTCCGGTTGACAGCCGAGTCAGTGCATCGTTCTCTAGCAACGTTTCGGCGAGATTCCTGAAGATGGGAAGTAGTAAACTTGCCGAACCGTTGCCAAAGAACGAGGCATGGACTCGGCTGTCAACCCGAGAAGGTTTCCTTCTCGAGATCAGCCGAGAAAGTCTATATTCAAATATATTCACTTTTTCCTTCTGCTACTCACAGGTATTGTTTGATATTTAATTCAAAGGCAATTTCTTTCGTTTAGTAAAGTACTTACGTAAAGGAATACCGGAATCACATCTAATGCAAAACACGACATCTTCAGATTCGCACAAAAATTTTTCTTAGGTATAGAGACATATGTTTGGCGGGAACGGCAGGAAACGACAGTCGGATTTACATATTTGTACAGGAAACGCTAAGCCTGAGGAGCATAGATAACAAGATATCGTCTCCCGCGCATATGGAAACGTTTGGGTGTTCTCCCGTATCTTTCGTCTGCATATTTTTTAGTCGCAAGGAAAAATAAATTTAACTAAGACGTGACTGGCAACACTGCAGCAAGCAAACGTTTATCGATAAATGTTGCTGAAAAGAAAATCCGCCATTTTTGCCGGTATCACTGCTGCGCCCATGTTTGTGTATGATTTCGCTGCAGTTTCCTACTATTAGGAATATATTACAATACACCGAACGAACCTATCTTTCTAGATTTGGAGACCATTTGATAGCGGAACTAACGATAAGAGTACGCAGAACAATGACGATCTGAATTAGAACGATCACGTTCTCCTTTGTCCTATCAATTTCAGAATGTTCATCAAACATTATTACTGGCATTGCTTTTCGCTTTTTATTGGCACTGCATCTGTGTAAAGGGACAGGAAAAGCATAACGCAGAAAAACGTTTTTATTTGTAAATGCAGGGACGGACGAAACCTCACATTCATGCTAGCCACGTCAGACAGTAGTTACGCTACTTTATTGAATGCTCTTTTGTAAACCGAAATACTATTATTTTACCGAATGCGTAAAGGTTCACTGTGCACCCAAATGCCTCAATTCAAGAAACAGATAGTGCGAATTATGAACGAGGTTATGTGAGTACGGGACGGGGCAGGAATGGGTAGGAAATGCTGAAGGTTGGTATGAGGAGAGGAAAGAGTGGGACGCATCCTTAGAGGTACAGCCTTTGTCACAGATTCTAAACGACAGATTGCCGGAATGACTGCAACTGTTCATCGTTGAGCCGGCCGCGGTGGCCGAGGGGACTGAGGCGCTTCAGTCTCGGTCTGCACGGCCACTACGGTCGGGGGTTCGAATCCTCCCTCGGGCATGGATATTTGTGCCGTCCTTAGTATAAGGTAGTAAATAAGTAGTTTGTAAGTTTAGGGGCTGATGACCCCATAGTTAAGTCCCATAAGCTGTACAAACATTTGAACATTTGAATTTCATCGTTGACCGTGAATCAAATGACCTTGGAAACAACTAATTTATTTGCAAAAAATTGTGAAAAATGCAGTATGAATGTCGACAACTGATAGGTCACTTTGTAATCGTTCATCGGTGAATATATGGTTAGAGATGCCACATTGTCAAGAAATGATTAAATTAAAGAATTTTTTGCATCTTTAACAAAAAATGTTCAAATGTTAACTACGGGGTCATCAGTCCCTAAACTTACAAACTACTTATGAACTACTTACGAACTACTTACGAACTAGGACGGCACAAATATCAATGCCCGAGGGGGGATTCGAACCCCCGACCGTAGTGGCCGTGCAGACCGTGACTGAAGCGCCTCAGTCCCCGCGGCCACCGCGGCCGGCCATCTTTAACAACTTGGATGAAAAGAAAAGCCGAGAAAAAGAACTTAGTAAAGGTTCAGCTGACTTTTACATTATTTTTATGCTCACGTCACTGGCTTTACTATGTATATCTTCACAAGGAAGAGAGACACACAGTTGAAACAATCCTTGATGTGCAATACAGACTTTCTGTTTCCAGAATCAATATAAATAGTAGGTAAACGATGCACTAGTCTGGAGCGAATATACATACAAGATAGTCGCAGTAAAACATTACAATTATGGATCTTAATTTAAGTACCAACAATTTTGGAACGATGCATGAAAAGCTGATATTGCCTTAAATGATTTGTGCTACTTATTTATGGGATTTCTGTGAGTTATATGGCAGTATTTCAGCTGTAGATTAGTTTATATAGAAACACCCATGATGGAGTCATCAGCAACGAAACGCAATTATCAGAAAACCACTTTTTGAGTACATGAAATGCAACGACTTCCATCGACAACTAGGTTATTACAGACGGAGTACAAGTTTAGATGAACTAAAATTGTAGATAAAATCTGTTGTACTTTTTGAAAGAAACCATCCCGAGTTGCCTGAAGCGGATGCGAATCCCGCTTCTGAAGAAAGTGATTACAGGATCTGAAATACGCATCACAACAATTCTTCAAGGCCAATAGCAGATAAACAGATAGTTATTTGTATATTAAAACTCTCTTAATTGCTCTAGGAGCAACTAAAGTAAGATGATGCCAGTCAATGCTGTGGATCTGCGGCATTTTCCAGAGGTTAATGAGCTCATATGCGCAGAACATTGCACCATATTTCTTTCACACTGATCTTCACTAGAAGACCGAGACTAAATAATGCATTTCACTTTGGTCAGAATTTAATGGTTGAAGGAGGGCATGACAGTTATCACTGCCAAAAATTTGAAAATCTACAGCAAAGCATATGGCTAGAAACTGTGACGAAATCATATTGCTATAAAAAAATCGAATATCAGTTTGCCCATATGTTGAAAACTAAAAAAGAAAATGGAACTCCGATAAGTGACGATCTGTTCTATTCGCTTACTGTCAGAAAAATATTCGCAAATATTAAATTAGATTAAATGCAATTTCACAATCTCGATTGAGGAAGATGTGCCCATACAGTGATAATCAAGGTCAAGGAGCTAGTCTGAAACTCATGTTCTGCTAGGTTAGATAGCCTATAAGATCAGTTCGTCACAACACGATATTGAAAATAAAGAATGAAAAGAAAGTACTATCTACAGAGAACAGCGGTATTTAATTTCATGAATGTACTTAGCAATAAAGAATCACAATTACTAGAGAAAAATTCGTGTTGAGTACGAATACGTAGCTATAAGTGATGCTAAAATCACAAAAATTCAACAGTCATTCTTTCAGCACCCAGGAAAAGGAGTAAAACATGTTTCCACCACAAACGGAAAGTTGGCTTAAAAAACAAAGAGAGTGATGGATACCATTCATTCCAAAAAGGCTGCTTTCTTCATAAGAAACGACAATTCCTATTGTTTGTCAATAGCTATCACACTTTCTCTCTCTTTCTCCCCCCCCCCCCCCCCCTCTCTCTCTCTCTCACACACACACACACACAAATACCAGTCGAGACATACAGTTTTATTAAAATCGATTAGTGTTCAGTTACCTGTTGAGGTATGCAGCATTTTAGTAGGTACACTAGTTTCAAGCTAATGCTATGGAGGTTCAATCACCAGTGATACAATATATAAACAATAATGAAAAGTAAACAAGAGAGAGATGGGACAAAAGTAAGTAAACTGTTTATTATTTCAAACGTAATCACCATTACAGTTAATACAAGGGCTGGAAAAATAATGAGAACTACTATTTTTCTCTTAAATGTGTTTATTGACAGAGGTCCTTATACAAAAGCACTGCCAATACGATCACCCCTGTTATTTATGATCTTTGCACAAATGAAAACTCAAATGTTTATAATTCTATGGGACTCAACCCTTTATTTGGCACACAAAAATCACTAGAAGAAAAAATATTATGTTACTTAAATGTGTAGGGCCATGTGAACAGAATCATACTATATTTTTTTAATATAGTTTCTGGTTTGTAAGTAACATTGCCCAAACACTTTGCATGGTGGTACGGTATCAATACTACAATTTTGGTCTTATGACTGTAGAAAATATTGTATTTTCGTGTGAAACGTGTGAAAACAAGTCGTTTTTGGTGCAAGGTTCAGAACACTCCCATGATTTCCACATTTTACAGTAAAGTATCCCTGAAAATAAAACTTGTAAATTCCTTTAGGCCCATAATCTGCCAAGTGACAATATACTATCATATCTGTCATACCGTACATCATTGAGTGGTACAGGAGATGCTTCTTTTGGACTTATTGCCAATTTTGCAGTGGTTTACGAGGCCTCCTCTTCCCATTAAATATAAGTTAATTTTCAATCTCCCATATAAGAACTAGTCAACAAATTTCCATAATAAATGAACTTCAAGGCTTCCTCTTTTCCTTTTATATGTAATTTTCCATACAGCATGAAAAATATTGTCACAAAACTGAAACTAACATGTACCTCGGTAAATTATGCTTGGAGTGTCCGCTAAAGATTCAGTTTATTGCTAAAACGTTTCGCAAAAGACAATGAAACATCACTTTATTGGAGAGCTTAAATGTTAGTTTCAAGCACTGTTGCCCTACCAAGGATGAAACGTCAAACATGTATCAGAAAACCACGCGCAATTTCGATGTTACTTGAGAGCTACATTGCCAAATACATGGTTAACTACTTTCGTTACGAGTCCCTAGGCTTACAAACAGACTAACCTATGGTAAGGACAACAAATACACCTATGCCCGAGGGAGGATTCGAACCTCCGACGGCGAGCAGTGGCGCGCCCCACAGCTAGATGCCTTGGAACGCTCAGCTACTCCACCACGGCTGGGCTAATTGCTAGAAGGAATTATGCACCGTATGCCCGTCTGATTTTGTAAATATCCCTTTGGTATGAATATCATCTCTGCGATCCCTTGAAGTGGTTCATTCACTCTGTCACAGCGATCGTAATCACAGGGATCCATGTTCCAGAATTGCCGACGCCGCAAGAGGTCCTTGGCGGCAGCAGTAGCTGTGTGGCATTCGGCATGACATGACACTCTGTGATTACGATCTCTTTACCAAAGTGAAAAAAAAGAAAAATACTGCGCGGGATCCGGTTCAACACAGAGACGACATTATTCATAAGGCGGTCAATAGGCACATCAACAGAAGCAGGCACCTTCCGGACATTTGGCAAAAGGTCATAAACAACGGTGGTGATCTTATTGACGGTGTGTACATGTAATCAGCTCTGTCAAGCCAGGCGCGGTGGCCGAGGGGATTGAGGCACTCCAGTCACGATCTGCACGACCACTACGGTCGGGAGTTCGAATCCCCCCTCGGGCATGGATATTTGTGCCGTCCTTAGGATTAGCTTGTCCATAAGTAGTTTGTAAGTTTTGACCCCGTATTTAAGTCCCATAATCTATACAAACATTGCAATAGCTCTGTCAATAAAATAATTTACGAGATAAATATTTCTTCTTTCAGCCCTTGTATATTTCTCAGCGAAACAAGATGGACAAAGCCTTAATGGTGAAAAACAGTTTTCTGGTCGACTGCGGGACTATGATAGTACCAAGGTGCGCATCTCTTCGAAGCAAATCGACAGCCACGTATGCTTCAGGGATGCAAAAATACGCATGTGGGAGTGGAGATCGGAACTGCGTGAGCGGCGTGTACAGGCTTTCCTGAGAAGCGTCTGCAGCATAGTTGAATCACACATGGCAACAGGTGCATTATCCGAAGCTCAACCATGCCGTTTCGAGTTCACTTCGTCCATGCATTTCCGATCTCTCGCCCTCCCCTATCCGATATGTGATTGCCATAGTTTAATATTTTTTACCCCAAAGTAATTTGTTAGAGGGTTTCAATTTGCGTCAGACGGATAGGCAGACAGCCGGGTGGAAACCATGTTTCTGCAGGCAACGGAAAACTTTTATTTATTTATTTTTTTAAATTGAAGAAAAGAACCGTATAGCTTTTTATTCTTTTTATTAAAGTTACTGGTTTCGACAGTTTACCTGCCATATTCGGATCTTAGATTTCATTCCTTAGAATATTATTATTTAAAGCTTTTAAAACCACATTCACTCGCCAACTTAATTGTTGGCTTGTCAACATATAAAAGGAACACGAACAATAACATTCTGTAATAAGGGTGGTCACTTTTCATTTATATGTTGACAAGCCGAGAACTAAGTTGGCGAGGAAATGTGGTTTTAAAAGCTTTTAATAATAATAATGTTCTAAAGAATGAAACGTAAGATTCGAAAACTGACGAAACCGGTAATCTTAATAAAAAAAAAAAAAATAAATAAAAAATAAAAAATAAAAAAATAAAAAGCTATCTTGGCTCTTGTATTCAATAAATTGATTAAGAGATCGCGCCCAAACATAACATTTTTTTTTTCATCAAGTGGTAGGCCACCATTTCTAAAATCAGCGTGAGTATATTACCTGTTAAGGTGATTACATTTATTTTGAAATAATAAACTGTTTACTTACCCTTCTTTTCATTTGAAGCACATTACACGTTTCCACATGACGTTGGTATCGACGACACTTTACACTTTCTCTTTCAATTTTTGTTTCTATGGTCGTATCTATTGGGACCGACGATTACGTAGATTGTCAAAAATTTAGCGGGCGCGTAGTAGAATAAAACTGATCGTAGAAAACCACACAGAAATGATAGTTCATCAGAATCAACAAACTCTTCGATACTTTTCATACAGAATAGTCGCCCGAAGGTAACTGGCGTGCTGCTCAGTGTGTTGGGTTACGAGTGGAAAACACTGTCGTCTGTACATTTGAAAAACACAATGACGGGAGGAGTAAACACGTAATGAATTTGCGACAACAGTTGGTCACGATCTCGATGCACAGTGGAGTCAGGAGCCGCCTCTTGCCGACGTACCTTGTGAGTGGCGTCACATGTCCCGCGACGCCGGAGGGGCGTCGTATCGCGGTGTGGCGGTGCGTTGCGTTGCCTTGCGGCGCGGTCGCTGTGCAGACGCCGGTCAGCGGTTGCCGTGGAGAAGGACGCGGAGCGACTGGACGCCGGGCCGCAGCCGGTTGCCACTGTGGGAGAGGCGGCCGCGCGCGCCCCTGGCGGCCGAGGCGCGAAGCCGGCGCGCGTGCCTGAGTGTCGCGGCGCGCAGAGTCAAAGCCCTCGAGACGCCGCCGCCGCACCGCCGCTCTTTCGCTCTTTACTGCTGACTCCCGGCGTCCGTCGTGCAGGAGGCACAGAGTGCTCGCGGTAGCTGACACTTCCCTGCGTCTTTTACTGCTCGTCGTGGAAACACAATTTTTGTGGATCCTAATTCAGGCTAGGAGCGACAGTCCTGTTTCTCACGTTGCGCAACACTTTGGAACTTTAATGATTTTAGCTCGGACCGAGAGAAAAAATAAAAACGTTGCGGTTAGCTGATGACATAGTAATTTTGTCAGACACGGCAAAGGATCTGGAAGACTAACTGAATGGAATCAACAGTGTGTTGAAAGGAAAATATAAGATGAACATTAACAACAATAAAACGAGGGTAATGGAATATGTCAGAAAATCAGGGGATGCGGAAGGAATTACATTAGGTAACGAGGCAATAAAACTAGTAGATGACTTTTGTTTTTGGGTAGCTAAATAACTTCTGATGCCCGAAGCAATGACGATATAAAATGCAGAATGGCTGTGAGAAGAAAAGCCTTTCTGAAGAAGCGAAATTTCTTGACATCCAATATTAGTTTAAACGTTAGGAAGGCCTTTCTGAAAGCATTTGACCAGATTGTAGCATTCTATCGTCATCAGAGACTAGTGGATCGTCAGGCGTGCCCCAGGGGAGTGTGATAGGACCGCTATTATTTTCTATCTATATAAATGATCTGATGGACAGAGTAAGTTGTAATATGCGGCTGTTTGCTGATGATGCTGTGGTGTATGGGAGGGTGTCGTCTGTAACTGACTGTAATAGCATACAGAATGACTTGGACAAAATTTCTAGTTGGTGCGAACATTGGCAGCTAGCTCTCAAGGTAGAAAAATGTAAGGTGATGCGCAATCCCTTCTTGATGCTGTCGCGTCGTTCAAATATCTAGGCGTAACATTGCAGAGCGATATGAAATGGAACGAGCATGTAAGAACAGTTGTGAGTAAGGCGGACAGACGACTTCGGTTTATTGGGAGAATTTTGGAAAGATGTTCTTCACCTGTAAAGGAGACCGCGTATAAAACGCTTGTACGACCACGTCTTGAGTATTGCTCAAGTGTTTGGGACCCGCAGCAGATCAGTTTAAAGGGAGACATAGAGGCGGTTCAGAGACGAGCAGCTAGATTTGTTACCGGTAGGTTCGACCAATGCGCGAGTGTCACGGAAATGCTCCGGTAACTCAATTGGGGATCGCTGGAAGAAAGAGGACGTTCTTTTCGTGAATTTCTTTTAAGTAAATTTAGAGGGCCGCAATTTGAAGTTGAGTGTGGTACGATCTTGCTGCCGCCTACTTACATTTCGCGTAAAGATCACAAAGACAAGATAAGAGAAATTAGGGCTCGTACGGAAGCATGTAGGCATTCTTTTTTTCCTCGTTCAATTTGGGAGTGGAATAGGAAAGGAAATGCCTAGTGGTGGTACAGTGTACCCTCCGCCACGCACCTTACGGTGAATTGCGGAGTATGTATGTAGATGTAGATGGGAGTGAAACGTGGGCGATAAGGACCTCAGACGTAAAGATGACAGAAGCTTTCGAGTTGTGGTGCTACAGACGCATGATGATGATTACATGGTTAGATCACGTAACCAGTAAAAGGTGCTTAACGTAATTGGAGAGAAAAGGAGTTACTGGCACATCCTGACTAAGAGAAGGGATAGATGGGTGGGACATATTCTCAGACATAAAGGAATCATCAATTTAGCATCAGAAGGAATTGTGTGGGGTAAATATTGTAGAAGGAGACCTAGGGACGTATACAGTAAGCACATCCAAAAGGATGTAGGTTGCTGTTCTGATTCTAAGATGAAGAGGTTTCCACGGGACAGGGTAGCGTGCGGAGCTGCATCGAACCAGTCTGCTGACTGAAGAAAAAATTTTAAAATGTTTATAGAGCTTATGGGACCTAACTACGGGATCATCAGTCCCTAAACTTACAAACTACTTATTAACTAGCTAATACTATGGACGGCACAAATATCCATGCCAAAGGGGGGGGGGATACGAACCCCCGACCGTAGTGGCCGTGCAGACCGTGACTGGCGCACCGCAGACCGCTTGGCTACCGTGGCCGGCTGGACTGAAGACCACAACAACAGGTCGGATATATGTAATGAATGAGTAACAAAAATTTCTTTAAACATTCATTGAAGGTTTGTTTAGTTTTATACAGGGTGAATCTAAATTCACGCACTCGAGCTTCGCAGCGCGATTCCTCACAGGCTAGCAGTAAAAAAAAAAAAAATGTCTGTCACAAAATGTCGGCCGGCCGAGGAGACTGAAGCGCGCCAGTCTCGGTCGGGTTTTCGAATCCCCCCTCGGACATGGATATTTGTGCCGTCCTTAGTGTACGTTAGTTCGTAAGTAGTTTGTAAGTTTAGGGACTGACGACCCCGTAGTTAAGTCCCATAAGCTATACAAACATTTTTGAACAAAATTTCGACCTGCGCATATTTCCGGCAGTAAATGGACGTCGAAGATTGAGATGGGTGTGTGTCCCACACGATAGAGTGTTTCAGAATTAAACTTCTATGGGATGTGGGACGTGTTTTCACGGACAAAATTATAATGGAAACCCATGCCCGGAAACGCCATTCAACGACGCTTCAGAGAGTCCAAGTTACAGGCACCAGCTCCTACCGCTAGACATCCCCTCCAGCAACTTAATGAAAAGAAAGGTAAAGAGGCTATCTTTCGTGTTCAATTCTTACTTATTTCTTGGATTCGACAGCGTGGTCATTAGAGTCATTTACTTCTGATATTGTTCTAATGTAAAATAACGCAGAATTTAGTTTTTGTACAATATCCTGAGCATGGATATTTCACGACAGCTTACCATCTACCTCAAAGCCTACGAATGTAAACTGTTCACTCTCACGTATCTTATACCCACTATGTGTAATCAAACCGTTAGTTTTTTGTTAATTGTGCCTCCAAAACTGTAAAAACTGCGTGTTACTATGACTTAGCCTCAGTTAACTTTCTTCATTCCCTCATCTTATTTCTGTAACTGCATTATATGATACAGTATTAACATTGGTACTATAATCCTTTACTACCAAGATAGTGACATCAAAAAATACAAATATTTAAGGAATGCATGTAATGCACTGTTTAAAACGAATAGGGGATAACGTGAGATATCTAGGCTCTGAAGTATTGTCATCATCAGGTGGAACTAAAATGGTTCGACGTCTTTCTGTCGGTTCAGTGGAATAGAGACAACAACATTACGGCAACCGAGATAGTGGTTAAAACTTAGGGGGTTGGTGTTGTGTTTACTCTAGCAAACGAATTACACAAGCAAGTGGATTCAGATGATGTAGTGAGCAGGCAGTGCAATGCAACAACAACGTGATTTACCCGAAGCTTAGGAAGGATGGAAACGGGACAAACACAGAAGGCCGGCCGCGGTGGCCGAGGAGACTAAGGCGCTCCAGTCACGGTCTGCACGGCCACTACGGTCGGGGGTTCGAATCCCCCCTCGGGCAAGGACATTTGTGCCGTCCTAGTTCGTAAGTAGTTCATAAGTAGTTTGTAAGTTTAGGGACTGATGACCCCGTAGTTAAGTCCCATTGACTATACAAACATTTGAACATTTTTGAAACACAGAAGGAAGTGGCTGCAGCTATTGGAGTTTCCCAAATTGTAATCTCCAGTATCTGGACGCGATTTCAGACTACAAGAACTGTTAAAAGAAGGTAAGGCCAATCTCTTGCACGGATAACATCAGAAAGAGATGTCCGTCATTTCCAACTCATCGAAGCAGGAGGCTGAATGCAACTCAGCTGCAACGCATCCTCCACGCAGTAACAGGACGCATAGTATCAATGCAAACAGTCCGAAATCGCCTTCTGTAATGTGGCTTGTACGCACGGAGGCCTATGTTATGTGTACCATTAAAACCACTTCGCCACGGCGGATTAGCCGCGCCTACTGGAGTGCCGTGTTGCGGTGCGCGCGGCCGTCCGCAGTTGGGGGTTCGAATCCCCCCTCGGGCATATAGTATAAGTAGTTTGTAAGTTTAGGGACTGATGACCCCGCAGTTAAGTCCTTTAAGGTTTACAAACATTTGAACAAACGAAACGACGTCAACGTGTAGCCCGCAGAAACTGAGCGGAGGAATATCAGGATTGGAGTCGTAACGAATGGCACCGAGTTCCGTCAACTGATGAGTCAAGATTTTGTGTTCAGCTAGAGAGAACGTGGAACTCGTGCTAATTCTTATTATGTGCACAAAACATCATATCATGGTTGTGGACGAATGGTGTGGGAAGGAGTCAATACTGGCGGACGTACGGACCTCTATGTCGTTCATAATGAAGCTTTAACTGCTCAAAGGTGTAGAAACGAGATCCTTCGACTTATTTTTGTGCCCTACGCTAGTGCCATAGAAGATGGGTTCCTTCTGGTGGATGATAACACTCGTTCTTATAGAGCGGCAGTAGTGGTATACAACAGGCTTGAGGTTAAAGGAATTAAACGAATGGAATGACCAGCTTGTTCACCTGTCTTAAACCCATGTCTGCATTGCAGCCAGACCAGCACACCTGCCAAAATGGTTGCAGAGTTGGATATTGTACTCATGGAAGAATGACCAAGTATCCCTCCACGGCTGATTGAGTTCTTACTGTCCGTGCCACGCAGATGTGAAATTGTATTGGCCGTCAGAAGTGATCACATACCTCATTAGAGAGCAACTTTTTCACTATTATGATAGCCGAATGGTGCCGCGTTCTAAGTAAACGCCATGTAAACCTCAAGTAAAGGGATGAGACAGTAAAATATCGTACTGTATCACACACAAATTACATTTGTAATCAGTATCTGTGGGTCATCGTGTGGGTTCCTGTAGTCATGTCCTAGTTCATTAACCACGAGCAACGTATGAGTGGCCAAGTAAGTGGTCCTCACAGTTGGGATACCAGTTACTTTGGAATAAGGCTGGGCACCTCGGACATATTCTGAGTCGTGGCCACCTTTGTGCTCAGACGGCAAAGACTACCAAATCCACCGGTTAGTCCCTCAACCGTTAGGGGTAAAACCCAGCAGGCCCTGGGAAAGTAAGGCTAGCAACCTGCTTCCCAGGTACTTCAATATCATGCTGGCAACATTCAGAGCAAAATGCCTAGGATTTATGGAGGTGGAGTCCCACTAATTGAGAGACCAAGGACTCCTCCTATACGACTAGGTAAACGATCTGGAATGAGATGGGGAGCTATTAATATCAATGGGGATTACACTGGGAAGAAGGTAGAGCTGGCGGAGGCTTCAAGTAATATGGGGTTAGATGTTTTAGCTGTTAGTGACACTAGAGTAAGAGAAGAGAAAGAGGACGAAGTCGGAGAATACAAGGTATATCTGTCAGGAGTCAAAGTAGGAAGAGCACAGTGGGGTGTAGAGTTTTACATCAGGAAAGCAATCGAACCCAGCATAATTGCAATAAGGTATGTAAATGAACGACTAATGTGGATAGATTTGGCCATCTCCAGCAAGAAAATTAGGATTGTGAAGGTTCAGATCAAGATAAGACGGACAGATTTTACAACGCACTTAGTGATGTAGTTGTTAGAGTGAAGGATAAGGATAGTGTTTTACTCATGGGTGATTTCAACGCCAGGATAGGAAATTAACAGAAGGTTATGAAAAGATTATGGATACGTTTGGAGAGGATATAGAGGCCAAGAGGAACGTAAAACAGCTCTTGGATTTCTGTTCCAGTATGGGCTTAGTTATCACAAACTCACTCTTTAAGCATAAGGACAGTCACCGCTATACTAGGGAAGGAAGGGGAACTAGATCTGTCATTGACTATATAATAACAGACCAGGAATTTAGGAAGACAGTCAAGGACACACGTGTTTTCAGGGGTTCTTTGATGATACTGATCATTATTTAATCTGCAGTGAAATTGGTTTTGTGAGGCCAAAAGAGCAGAAAGTCAGGTCCATGTGTAGAAGGATAAGAGTGGAGAAGATGACAAGGAAATTAGGTACAAATACATAACAATGATCTCGAAAAGGTACTAGTTAGTTAAATGTAATGATTTACAGTCATTGGAAGAGGAATGGTCAAGATACAGGGACACACTACTCGAAGCAGCTAGATAATGTCTTGGAACAGTAGTGTGTAAAGGCAGGAAGAAGCAGATAGCTTGGTGAAATGACACAGTCAAGGCAGCGTGTAAAAAGAAAAAGAACGAATTTCAAAAATGGCTCCATACTAGGAATCAGGCAGACAGAGAAAGTTATGTTGAAGAAAGAAACAAAGTCAAACGGATAATTGCAGACTCCAAGCAGAAATCGTAGAAAGACTTTGGAAATAAGCTAGAAACTCTGGGTCAAGCCGCGGTAAAACCATTTTGGAGCGTAATCAGCAATCTTCGAAAGGGAGGGAAGAAGTAATTAACAAGTATTTTGGGTTGTGTTCGCTATCTCGTGTGTGTTCTTTGTATCTAACATTGAAACTCTTGCCTGTCTTCCTATGTAGAATTTATTGCATGAATTACATCAAATTTTATAAATGCCTGGGTTCGTTTCAAATGTTTCAAGCTTAAGGAACATAACTACGGGGTCATCAGTCTCTAAACTTAAACTAGTTATGAACTACCTTATGCTAAAAGACCGCACAGACATCCATGCCAGTGGGGTGATTCGAACCCCGACGGGGAAAGGCCTCGCGCATCGTAGCACAGCGCCTCAATGCGCTCGGCCGCGGCCTTGGGTTCGTGTATATCAAATTGTTGACTTCCATTCTTTACTGATTTTCAGAATTTGTCTTCTAGACGCAGCTCACTACGCTGTTTCAAGCAAAGGAAAGGATCCAACTGAAATTGATCCAATCTGAGCACAAGAAAAGGGTAATACGTTCCTGTTTAAAAGACTCTTACAGAAAGGTGGAGATCCAGCTGCCTCAGTACTCATTTCGCCATCATCACCAAAAATTTTGTCATGCCAACATTTATGTGCGCTCTTTTAACACAGACTGTGCTAAATAATTTTACTCAATCTCTAACTTCCACTACCCTCTTGTAAGTTTTACTTCCACTTCTTCTGATTGTATCTCCCACTGTCAATGCCTGTATCCCTTTATCACCATCTCCCTTATTCTTGCCATTGTATCTCATTCTTTTTACTCTCAATTTGACACCATCTGTTTCTTTCTCGCTGTCTGCCGCTGTGTCTCTTCAATCGTCATTGTCTTCTCTCTACATAGGTCGTTTTTTGATGATTTGCTCGGGCTTCATGCTCCTCGACCGAGAAACTAACACATAGGTATGGGGGTTGGGGAAAAGTGGACGAATTTTCTGTCGTTGGAGTTTGCCGGTCTGGAGGATCCCCAAAAGCTTTTGTATAATCTCCAATCACCTCTGTGGTCTATTTTCATTGTCTCCTATGTCTATCTCCTGCTCTGCTACTAACTCCATCCATTTATCTTTTTTACTGCCATTATCTATCCCTTCCAATGGAACTGTCCTTTCTTCCATCGGCACCTCACTGCTATTTTATAGGGAAAAATGCAGATGAAAAACGGGTATTCATTGGACAAATATATTATACTAGAACTGACCTGTGATTACATTTTCACGCAATTTGGGTTCCTGAGAAATCAGTACCCAGAACAACCACCTCTGGCCGTAATAACGGCCTTGATACGCCTAGGCATTAAGTCAAACAGAGCATGGGTGGCGTGTACAGGTACAGATGCCCATGCGGCTTCAACTCGATAGCACAGTTGATAAAGAGTAGTGACTGGTGTATTGTGACGAGCCAGTTGCTCGGCCACCATTGACCAGACGCTTTCAGATGGTGAGAGATCTGGAGAATGTGCTGGTCAGGGCAGCAGTCGACCATTTTCCGTATCCAGGAAGGCCCGTACAGGACCTGCAACATGCGGTCGTGCATTATCCTGCTGAAATGTAGGCTTTCGCAGGGATCGAATTAAGTGTAGAGCCACGGGTCGTAACACATCTGAAATGTTACGGCCACTGTTCAAAGTGCCGACGATGCGAACAAGAGGTGACCGAGACATGTAACCAATGGCACCCCATACCATCACACCAGGTAATACGCCAGTATGGCGATGACGAATACACGCTTCTAGTGTACGTTCACCGCGATGTCGCCAAACACAGATGCGACCGTCATGATTCAGTAAACAGAACCTGGATTCATCCGAAAAAAAAAAAAAATGACGTTTTGCCATTCGTGCACCCAGCTTCGTCGTTGCGTACACCGTCGCAGGCGCTCCTGTCTGTGATGCAGCGACAAGGGTAACCGCAGCCATGTCTCCGAGCTGATAGTCCATGCTGCTGCAAACGTCGTCGAACTGTTCGTGCAGATAGTTGTTTTCTTGCAAACGACTCCATCTGTTGACTCGGGAATCGAGACGTGGCTGCACTATCCGTTACAGCCATGCGGATATAAGATGCCTGTCATCTCGACTACTAGTGATACGAGGCCGTTGAGATCCAGCACAGCGTTCCATATTGCCCTCCTGAACCCACCGATTTCATATTCTGCTGTCATTGCATCACGACCAACGCGAGCAGCAATGTCGCAATACGATAAACCGCAATCGTGATAGGCTACAATCCGACCTTACCAAAGTCGGAAACGCGTTTCTCCTCCTTTCACGAGGCATCACAAAAATATTTCACCTGGCAACGTCGGTCAACTACTGTTTGTGTTTGAGAAATCGGTTGAAAATTTCCTCGTCATCACGTTGTAGGTGTCGCCACCGGTGCCAACCTTGTGTGAATGATCTGAAAATCTAATCATTTGCGTATCACAACATCTTCTTCCTGTCGGTTAAATTTCGCGTCTGTAGCACATCTCGTGGTGTAGCAATTTGAATGGCCAGGAGTGTAATAAGCATTTGCAGGGTTGAGAATACCGTATTGAGAATAGCAACAAACTCGGGATAAAAGCCGGTGATCGCGAAACAGACGAAGTAAGTAAGCAGAACATAGAACAGCAGAGATTTTGAGGGGAACTGAAGTCAACTGCTATCAAAGACAGCTCTCAATATGTGGCAGAAAAAATTGAAAATATACGCTAGTGATCCAAAGTATTCGGAAACCCTAAAAAATATACGGTTTTCATATTAGGTGACTTTTGCTGCCATCTACTGCCAGGTACTCCATATCAGCGACCTCAGTAGTCATTAGACATCGTGACAGCCGAATGGGGCGCTCCGCAAAACTCACGGACTTTGAAGGTGGTCAGGTGAATGGTTGCCACTTTTGTCAGAAGTCTGTAAGCGAGATTTCCAGACTCCTACACATCCCTAGGTGCACTGTTTCTGATGTGATAGTGAAGTGGAAACGTGAAGGGACACGTACAGAAACGAATGCGTACAGGCCGACCTCGTCTGTTGACTGACAGAGACCGCCGACAGTTGAAGACGAAAGAGTCACAGAAAAGCATCTGTCCAGACCATAACACAAGAACTGCAAACTGTATTAGGATCCTCTCAAAGTAATATGACAGTTAAGAGGGAAGTGAGAAACCTTTGATTTCATGGTCGAGCGGCTGCTCGTAAGCCGCACATATCACGCAGGTCAGTGCCAAACGACGCCTCTCTTGGTGTAAGGAGCGTAAACATTGGACGCTTGAACAATGGAAAAAAGTTGTGGAGTGACGAATCACGGAACACAATGTGGTGATCCGATGGTAGACTGTGGGTATGACTAATGCCCGGTGAACGTTATCTGCCGACGTGTGTCGTGCCAACAGAAAAATTCGGAGGCGGTGGTGTTATGGCGTGGTCATGTTTTTAAGGTGGGGGGGGGGGGCTTGCTCCCCTTGTAGTATTGTGTGGCACTATCACAGCACATGCCTACACATGTTTCAAGCAACTTCTTGCTTCCCACTGTTGAAGGGCAATTCGGGGATGGCGATTATATGTTTCAACACGATCGAGCACCTGTTCATCACGCACAACCTGTGGTGGAGTGGTTACACGACAATAACATCCCGTAACAGAGTACTGACTCGAAACCTATAGAACACTTTTGGGATGTTTCGGAACGCCCACTTCGTTTCAGGCCTTAACGACCTACATCGATACCTCTTCTCAGTGCAGCACTTCGTGAAGAATAGGCTGCCCAAGAAACTTTTCAGCACCTCATATCGGGCCTTCCACAGTGTAGTGTAACTGGTCCTCTGCTGTTCCTTATTTACATAAACGATTTAGGGGAAGATCTAGGTAGCTCTCTTAGGTTCTTTCCAGATGATGCCGTCATTTACCGTCTAGCAAAATCATCTGAAGATCAAAACCAACTGCAGAACGATTTGAATAAGATATCAGTATGGTATAAAAATTGACAGTTGGCTCTAAATAATGAAAAGTGTGAAGTCGTCCACACGAGTAAGAAAACAAATCCGTTAAATTTTGTTTACATGATAAATCAATCAAATGTGAAGGCCGTAAACTCCACAAAATACCTAGAAATTACAATTACTTCTGTATTAAATTGGAAAGAACACGTAGATAATATCGTGGGAAAGGCGAACAAGAGACTGCGTTTTATTGGCAGAATCCTTAAAAGATGTTACAGAACTACTGAAGAAACTGCATACACTACGCTTGTTCGTCCATTTTTGGAATATTGCTGCCCAGTGTGGGATCCTTATCGGGTGGGTTTGACGGAGGACATCGAAAGAATCCAAAGAAGGGCAGCTCGATTTGTATTGTCACGATACAGGGGAGGCAGCGTAAATGATACAGAATCTGGGATGGGAATCATTAGAACAACGTCGCTTATCACTGCGGCGTGGGATACTTTCGAAACTTCAATCACCAACATTCTCCTCCGAATGCGAAAATGTATTGTTGACTCCCACTTACATAGAAATGATCATCAGAATAAAATACGAGAAATCAGAGCCCGAACGGAGAGATTCAGATGTTTATTCTTCCCGCGCGCTATTCGAGAATGGAATGGGAGATAAAATAGTATAACGGTCGTTCGATGAACCCTCTGCCAGGCACTTAAATGTGATTTGCAGAGTATCCCATGTAGGTGTAGATTGAACGTATGCCTGCGACGCTGGAAGCTGTCATCAAGGTTAAGGGTAGACCAACACCATACTGAATTCCAGCATTACCGATGGAGGGCGCCACGAACTTGTAAGTCATTTTCAGTCAGGTGTACGGATATTTTTGATGACACAGAGTGCTTTTAGTGCACTCCTGGACTGAGCATAACCAAGAAGAGAAGAGAATCGAGGAAAATAAGATGCAATAATACGGAATGAAGCTGGATTATAAATGGATTGTTTGAAGTCCTCTGCAGAATCGACGACAAAAGAACGCATGAAAACGCAAGAAACAGGGAGAGGATGACAGCTGTAGAAATAGCTTCCATGGTGCAGAGGATATAAAAACCAGTCTGGGAAGACAGAGGTTGGAATACATCCAACAAATAACTGAGCACGTAGGTTGAAAGTATTAGTTTGAGATAAAGTTTGACGCAGGAGAGGAATTCATGGCGGACCGCATCAAACCAGTCGTATAACTGATAGAAAAAAAAAGGAAAGTCGCACATGTGCAATTCTGAAAAGGCCTATGAATCAGGTACATTAACATGATCACGTAATAAATTTATTTATTTATTGTAGTGACATACAGTTTCTTTTTGTCTTACGGCAGGAAATTTACTTATGAATGTGAACTCGTGGAGAGAAGCACATTTGAGCCAACGTTTCGCCAGTCGTAATTCCGAACGTAAAACACCAGCGATTACGCGGAGGGTCCTTTCGCGCAACTAAAATCACGGCATCAGTGGCAGAACTTTGTTCTGCGAGACAATTTTCCCCGCCAATAAATGTCCATTCGATCCATGCTCGGCCTGGGCACTCGACGTAATGGCGAAGGGTGTGGCCGACGCGAGGATCGACTATCAGCGAGTGCGATCACAGAACGCGCTGATTTCTTCTTATTTACTCTCACAGGCATTGGCAGGTCCACATCACGATAGTCTAGTAACGTTGTTTATGTGACAGTGCTAGGAAAAAGGAAACCTGTACACCTCTGCGGTATTGAGACGGGGCGAGTTTTGAAGGTGAACCTTCCCGGGAAACCCGTTGTTACAGTGCGAGTACGTCCCGCGTGGGATGCAAACGCTGCAGCCTCGACTTTATTCGCCGCGGCAAACAGAATCAGCGCCCGGCGAAAAATAAAACGAAAGCCGCCGAAAATTAAGGACCATTACGGCGGTGGCAGCCACCCACCGAACGACATTGGAGCGAGAATCGAAGCGCCGTGTTTGATCTCGCTGGCAGTTTGCATACGAGAGCAGCGCTCGGCGAAGCCTGATAAGTAACGGCCCGCGAAGCGTTATTTAGAACGCGTAATCTCCCGTGGCGGTTCCTGTCTCTGGACCACAGAAAGAGCGACGCGAAATTTGGAGATCGCTTACGCCTCGCTCTCTTAATGCGCGCGTAACCATTCGGAGCGATGTAATGAGCGTTGTCGGGCTTATGCTTACGGGCAAGTGATGTTTATTACTACGTAAATTGAATTCTACATGATCCAGTGTTCAGTATTCTTGGCCGGCCGCGGTGGCCGAGGAGACTAAGGCGCTCCAGTCACGGTCTGCACGGTCACTACGGTCGGGGGTTCGAATCCCCCCCCCCCGGGCATGGATATTTGTGCCGTCCTAGTTTGTAAGTAGTTCATAAGTAGTTTGTAAGTTTAGGGACTGATGACCCCGTAGTCAAGTCCCATAGACTTTACAAACATTTGATTTTTGATTTTCAGTATTCTTGGGTAATTTGTAGTCTTCTACGAGCAAAAGTTATATACGAGGCGCGTCCAGAAAGTAAGTTCCGTTTGGTAATAAAATGAAATTGTACACAGATACAGAAGAAATTTTTATTGCACAAAATTCTACAACTCTTAAACTACTTTTCCACATAACTGCCGAAATTTTGTAGGCACTTGTCATAGTGTGCCACAAGTTTTTGCATGCATCCTTCACAGAAGGTTGCCTCCTGCGTATTCAACCATGTGGTAACAGCTCTTTATCATCGTTGAAGTGTTGACCACCAAGGACAGATTTTTAGGTGTAAGAAGAGATGAAAGTCGCTAGGAGAGAGGTCCGAGCAGTATGGAGGATGATAAAACAGGTCCTATTGAAATTTCCGTAAGAAATTGTTTGGTCACATTCGATGTGTGAGGTCAGGCATTGTCGTAGAAAAAGAAATCTTTTGGCAGTAATCCTCTTCTTACACCTAAAATCTGTCCTTGGTGGACAACACTTCAACGATGATGACGAGCTGAGAGAACATGTTACCACATGGTTGAATACACAGGCGGCAACATTCTATGAAAAAGGCACACAAAATCTTGTGCCATGGCCGGCCGCAGTGGCCAAGGGGACTGAGGCGCTCCAGTCACGGTCTGGACGGCCACTACGGTCGGGGGTTCGAATACCCCATCGGGCATGGGTATTTGTGCCGTCCTTAGTATAAGGTTGTTGATAAGTTGTTTGTAAGTTTAGGGACTGATGAGTCCCATAAGCTTAACAAACATTTCATTTCCTTGGGCCATGCTATGACAATTGCCTACAAAATTTCGGAAGCTATGTAGAAAAGTAGTTTAACACTTGTAGATTTTTGTACAATCAATATTTTTTTTCTGTATCTGTACCCGTTCGTTTTATATAACCAAACGGAACTTACTTTCCGGACGCGCCTCGTACATATCTTGAGGTTTATGATCGCTTGTCCAAGATCATACTACCTATACGTGGTTTCCGTCTCTGAAAACTCAGAACTTTTGATAATTTAGCAGTTAGTGAGTTATAACAACTGTCACAATTAGTTAATAAAACAGCAACCAGTTTCACTTCTTTCTTCTTTTTTGCCGGTTTCAGACATATGTTTCTATTTAAATGAGTTAATAATGCTTTCTTTCTATAATAATCATTACGATAATGGGGGAAACATTCTTTGATAATAGTATAGTATTAATTGATTTTTCCGTCGGTACTTGACAGAACATGATAATAATATCAAAAAGGAACAACTTCCTGACGTTCTGCAAAACTTTTTTATTGGTCACAAACCGGCTTTCGGCTTCTTAGGCCATCATCAGGTGACAACTGAATGTAGTACACATGTTTTCAAAGATGTTATAGTAGTATAGTATAGTATATAAATACTTCAGCCAGACACATATTTTATAAATCCATGCATTGCACCGTTACTAGCTTTGGATCCGAGCCCATCATCAGGCGGTAATGAGGATGTCGTATCACATTTTTTTTTTTTTTTTTTTTTTTTTTTTTTTTTTTTTTTTTTTTTTTTTTTTGCTGCTCACTTGGCCTAACACGATAACACAAAGCCAAGCATTGGAGAAGACCCAGGGGTATTACATTTTCAAGAAAAAGTAGTACAAATAATACATTAGAAGAAACAGAAATGTACAGCCACAGTAAACACGATATTCAAGAACAATTGAGGAACCAAGTCTACCTCTAAAATTTCATATAACAATTATATTAACCGAAGAAAAACAAATTGAACCGAGCGAAAAATTTTTCTTCATTTGTCATTAACAGCGTTATTAGAATGTAAAAAAGTACATAAAATAAAAGTTACATAAATAAAATAACATGTATTTCTTTAAAGTTGAGTTGCTCTCTAAAATTATGCTATATTTGTAAGCATGTCGATCTTTGCCACACAGAATAAGCAACTCATTTAAATAAACGCCGCCATCTTGAATTCAATGTAGCTCACAGACCTGCACGCATCGATACAAATAATCATATATTACTTTTACAATATGTAAAAGAGAACTTTCTTTAAAGTACAGCACATCGGTACATTGTAAAGTCATGTGTAAACATTGCAAATATCAAACGTTGTCATATTTAGGGCACATACGTAAAAAGTTGGTAATTTACAAATTTACAAAAACTTTTTTTATTTCAAGACACCAATTTATATGTCAGATGAAATCAACAATACCGCTTGAGGGTGGGCTGTATTTATTTACTAATGTATTATTATGGAAACAGCCGAGAACAAGGAGATGGGATCTGGATAAACTGAAGGAACCAGAGGGTCTTCCAAGTTTCAGAGGGAGCTTTAGGCAACAATTCGCAGAAACGGAGGGAACAGATGACCAAATAGATAGAAAGGCAAGATCCACAAAATATCCTTGGATATCACAGAAAATACTGAATTTAATTGACGAAAGCAGAAAATATAAAATGCCGTAAATGAAGCGGGTAAAATGGAGTACAGACAACTAAAAAGAGACTGACAGAATGTGCAAAATAGTTAAACAAGAGCGGCTAGATCGAAAATGCAAGTCTGTAGAAGATACCGTCTACACATATAAACAAACGTTTAAAGACAAGAAAAGCCGCTTTATGAATAGCAAGAGCTCAGGAAGAAACCTATTTCTGAGCAAAGAAGGGAGAGATAAAAGAATATATTTAGGACTCTACAAAGGAAATGAACATTTTAGAAATGTAAGAGGAAGTAGATGAAATAGGACATACTATACTGAGAAAATGATTTAGCAGAACACTGAAAGAACTGAGCTGAAACAAGATCCCTGGACTAGACGACATTTCCTCAGAGATACTGAACTCTCTGAGAGAGCCAGCGGTGACAAAACTATTTCACCTGGTGTGCAAGATGCGTCAGGCAGGTGAAATACCTTCAGACTTCAACACAAAAGTAATTATCCCGAATCCAAAGGTAGCAGGTGCAGACAGGTGTGAAATTACTGAATCATCAGTACTAAGTCATAATTGCAAAATTCTAAAAGAATTAGTTACAGAAGACTGGAAAAACTGGTGGAAGCCGACTTCGGGAAAAATGTAAACGAAGACTTCTGCGGCCGTTGTCATTGTTGATAAAACTCTTCTGGGTACTGGACTACATCGTCAATGTATCAAATGTTTCACCGACGCAAATGTAACACCCAGAAGATGGCCGCTTGCAATAGTGGCCGTAACGTCGGTGAAACACGTGATGTATTGACGATGCGGTCCAATACCCAGAAGAGTTTTATTCGGGGAAGATGTTTGGATTTACGAGAAATGTAGGAACACGTGAGGCAATACTCGCAACGGAAAATTACTTACAACTTGTACAAAAAGCAGACCATAGTTATGAGTCGAAGGGCATAAAAGGGAAGCATTGGTTGGGTAGGGAGTAAGACTGGGTTATAGCGTTTTCCCATTGTTATTCAATCTGTCTATTGAGCAGGCTGTGAAGGCAAGCAACAAGAAATTTAGAGTAGCAGTTAATGTTTAAGGGTAAAGAAATCAAAACTTAGCGTTTTGCCGATGACATTTTAGTTCTGTCAGAGACAGCAAAGGACCAGGAAGAGCAACTGAATGGAATGGACCCTGTCTTGAAAGGAGCGTATAAGATGAACAGTAACGAGAGCAAAACAAGGGTAATCTAGTGTAAGGTAAGGAAACGGGGCAATGCTAAAGGAATTAGATTAGGTAACAAAACAATAAACGTTGTTCAAATGTTTGTCAAGTTTGAGCGACTTAACTGCGGGGTCATCAGTCCCTAAACTTACAAACAACTTATGAACTAGCTTTACTAAAGATGACACAAACATCCATGCCCGAGGGGGGATTCGAACCCCAGACCGTAGCGGCCGTGCAGACTGTGACTGGCGCGCTGTAGACCGCTCGGCCACTACGGCCGGCTATAAACGTTGTAGATGACTTGTTACTTCAGTAGTAAATAACATACTATGCTCACCGCACAGATGATATAAAATGCAGAATGGCAATGTAAAGGAAACCGTTTGTGAGAAACGGAAATGTGTTAGCATCGAGTATCAATTTTTTGGGGAGTGTTTTGCTGAAGAGATTAGTGTGGTGTGTTGCCGTGTGCGATAGTCAAATACTGACGATAAATATTTCGGATAGGGAGATGATAAAGCCGGCCGCGGTGGCCAAGGTGACTGAGGCGCTTCAGTCATGGTCTGCACGGCCACTACGGTCGGGGGTTCGAATCCCCCCTCTGGTATGGATATTTGTGCCGTCCTTAGTTGTAGGTAGTTAATAAGTAGTTTGTAAGTTTAGGGACTGATGACCCCGTAGTTAAGTCCCTTAAGCTTAACAAACATTTGAACATTTTGATGATAAAGATTTTTTTTTTAAAATGGGGTGCTACAGACGAATGCTAAAAATTAGGTTAGTGGATTACGTAACTAATTAAGAGGTAGAATTGGGAAGGAAACGTGTTTCTGGCATAAAGGAATGAATTGCTTGGGCACATTCTTAGACATCAAGTAATCGTGAATTTATTACTGGAGGGAAGTGAGTGTGCGGGATAGAAATCGCAGAGGAAGACCAAGAGACTAATACAGTAACCAGTTTAAAACAGATGCGGGTTGTCGATATCACTAGTAGATAGTGTAGGGTGGAGAGCTGTAACAAATCAGTCTCTGGACTGAAGGTCACAACAACACAGACGTTCAAAATGAGGTTGAAGTCTACAGAGTGACACAAAAATGTGGAAGTATTGCAGAAAGTGCATGCTGAAACAGACGCACATTTTTGGCAGACCTATTTGTTGTGTAGAATTTGACCACGGCGGCACTGGTGAATTGCCCTCGGGTTGTTGGAAGTGTCAGTTCTGTAGAGGGCAGTGTTCAGTATAATTGTGAGTGCTCATGTTGCGGGAGATTGAATTCTAAGCTGGGAAAAACTTGCGGTGCCAGCATGATCCAGGTAGGCTGTTAAGTATTTTAATATAAACGTATTTACGGATAGGTTACAGGGAAAACGGAGAAGCATAATCCGATAATTCACAGAGCAGACTAAAGGGTCTTGAATGGTCGTGACAGACGAAAAACAAGAGGACTGTATCTGAAGAATTAAATGTAACACTCATGAACACTGTCAACGCCAAACCGACACGAAGGAAAGTCCACAACCTGGGAATAATAGGGAAGATTGGAATTCCCAAACCAGTCATCACTGATGCAGTTGCATGTAACAGGAAAACTTGGTGGAGAAACTGTAAAACGGAACGCTGGAGGAATATTTCGTCGGATGAATCTCGTTTCCAGTTGTTACCGATGTTCCAAAACTGAAAAATGGTGAGAGTTCGCTAAAGATTTGGACGGCCAGGGAATATTATTTCATAGGCCACATGATTAGCCTGCAAAGGCGCACTACTGCCGATTGTGTAACCCTTTTGGCTGATTATGTTGTAGTAGTATGTTCGTTCTCCAATGGTGACGTTTTATTTATTATTATTATTATTATTATTATTATTATTATTATCGAGAAGACATGGCCCCCTGTTCACCCATCTTGCATGTCAAGGTCTCGTTTTGTTACCAGGAGGTTATACTATCGTATGTCCCCGAGACTACAATCACCATAGCTAATATATTTACGTGGTCTGCTTTCAAATTCTCTGACGACACGGCAACTCCGATACTGATTGTTCAAATGTTCAAATGTTTGTTAAGCTTATGGGACTTAACTACGGGTCATCAGTCCCTAAACTTACAAACTACTTGTTTACTACCTTATACTAAGGACGGCACAAATATCTATGCCCGAGGGGGGATTCGAAACCCCGACCGTAGTGGCCGTGCAGACCGTGACTGGAGCGCCTCAGTCCCCTCGGCCACCGCGGCCGGCATATTGATTCTTTTCTGTTGTAGAGTACAGGATGACTTAGACAAAATATATAGTTGATGTGAAGAATGGCATCTAACTCTAAATGTAGAAAAATGTAAGGTGATGCGCATGAGTAGGAAAAACAATCCCATAATGTTCTAATACAGCATTAGCAGTAAGGTTCTTGACACAGTCCGTCGTTTAAATATCGAGGCGTAACATTTCAGAGTGATATGAAATGGAACGAGCATGTAAGGACAGTTGTGAGTAAGGCGGACAGCCGACTTTGGTTTATTGGGAGAATTTTGGGAACATTTACTTTAAACGTAAAGGAGACCGCGAGTAAAACGCTTGTACGACCACGTTTTGAGTATTGCTCAAGTGTTTGGGATCCGCAGCAGAGCAGTTTAACGGAAGACATAGAAGCAGTTCAGAGGCGAGCAGCTAGGTTCGTTACTGGTAGGTTTGACCAATGTGCGAGTGTCACGGAGATGCTCCGGGAACTCAAATGGGAAAGGCTGGAGAAAAGACAACGTTCTTTTCGTGAATTTCTGTTGAGGAAATTTAGAGGGCCGGAATTTGAAATTGAGTGTAGAACGATCTTGCTGCCGCCTATTCACATTTCGCGTAATGATCACAAAGAGAAATTAGGTCTCGTACGGAGGCATATAGACATTCTTTTCCTCGTTCTATCTGGGAGTGGCATAGGAAAGGAAATGCTTAGTAGTGGTACAGTGCACCCTCCGCCAAGCACCTTAATGCGGATTGCGGAGTATGTATGTAGAATTAGATGTAAACAATGCTAACGCACAGAGAATTTCTTTGTCTCAGAAGACACACTTCCGTCCTTGAACGTTCGGGATGACCCGGAAATGCGCATACAACACTCGACCATGAAAAAAAGTGTGTGGTGTGTTCGTTTTCATGCTTAATGTTACATGCTACTGTAAATGAAATAAACTACGATGATATCAACACAGTTGGTGGGAAAATATGTGTAAATCAGCGACATCAGAATATCATAATACGTTCAATTAACAAATGCAACCCCCCCCCCGCTTAAAACAATTGTAATAACGTAAAACACACCATTCATTCACCACACCTGCTACGGTTTGTATTAGTTCCGAAAAGGTAGATGCAGGATTTCGATGGAAGAGATACATGATCGTTATTTCAACATCACACTTCACTCCGCTATTTACAGTCAGTTTTTCTGCACCAAGTTATAAGTCTACATTGCAGTATGCTTGGCGAAAAGCATTGCTTTACCCATGGTATCTTTGATGTTGTGGCTTTTAAGTTATATTGCTTGAAAGAGAAAGTGAGTTTGAGTGCAGAAAATGACCTTAATAAGGTTTTAGTTGTAACTGTTTTATATAAAATGTTGCAGCTACACATCGAGAACTGATATACGCACTACAATGTTTGTAGAATATGTGTGTTTTCTGATTTTATAATTTTACAATTACTCGAAGCAGACGTTTTTGTCACTCGACGGTTTATTTTCCTTAAAAGAATTGCAACCAGCTGCCTTTTTTAATATTTTTTATTTAATCCAGAACTAGTTTTCGAGCCACTGCAGGCTCATCTACAGTGGATACTTTACACGAACATTTGCTCTAAGTGTAGGTTATGCCGTCATGTTGGTTTTGGTAATATAACTGAACTTTAGTAAGCGAGAACAGAATAACCGGAATTATACGTATTGTAATTTAATGTACTCACTGTGTACTTATTGTAGGTGTACGTGAAACCAAGTTATGCATTGTCACTGACGTTTCTTAACACATGAGAGCATTTTTGCTATACTTCGCGTTACAGATTTACAAAATATAAACACTGAATGTGGTGCAAAGAGGATAGCTGTGGTAGATGTTGCATTTCTGTAATTAATGTTCTTTATTTTGAGACATTGTGAATGTATAAAGAGTATGTAACGGATTAAAATTATCTTTCACACATTATATTGAATTTTTCTAGTATATAGCTACATTCGTAATGAAACAAGTGGGATACATTAACAAATATAAAATAAATATGAGAGGGTGAAATATTTACCGTGTGGTTGGACAATAAGTAATGTGGCTATGCTAATATAAACAGATTAAACAATAACAGGACCTTTATTATTTTGCTGATTGACATTAATAATAGTGAATGACCTATGAATACATATGGGCAGATCTTTTTTTACCAGAACCAACATGACAGCATAGCCTACACTTAGTGGAAGATAAATGTTCCTGTAAAGTATCCACTGAAGATAAGCCTGCAGTGGCTCGAAAACTAGTTCTGGATTAAATAAAAAACATCCAAAAAGGCATCTGGTTGCAATTCTTTTAATGAAAATAAACCATCAATTTACGCTACAGCTGCAGTTCGTGTCCAACATGGATATCTTGAAAAGTTTTTGTCACTGTTTACTGAAAATATAAAGATACACTGAAGTCACTGAACAACGCGTAACGTCTTTCTTATGGTATTGATATGTGGTTACTTTGTTTCTTTCTGTTAAAATGTTACTTGGAGACTGCAACGTTTTGAATAAATATGGCACAGGCCACTATTTTTAATGTTTGTAACGATCAGCTGCTGTTCTAAGCACGGCTCCAGGCAGAATTCTTAGAACGGCTTCATGCAGATCCGGGCGGCTCGTCCTTGACATCGATGAAGCTGCAGAGAGCAGCGCAATCTTGATGCCGGATTAGCTGGTTTTGCAGAGAGAATTCGATACGTTTTCACTCCGTTACTTAGTGAACGAGCTTAAGAAATCGAGCAGGCTCCTTGTATGAACTGGAGATATTGCCTAAGAAACAAGCAACATCGTCAAGGGGACAACATGAATGCACTGCGACCCCAGTAAGTTACAGAAGGGCAACTGTCCACGAAGTTTCGCAAGCACTGGATGATTGAGTTCGGAATCTCCGTACGATTGTACGTGAATTATGTGTAAGCGAAATCGGAGCGGAGGAAAATTATGACGAGATGCACAAAACGTGTAGAGAATCGACACGTCACTCATCGACGGATAGTTGAGCATCAACTGAAATCTGTGTAACATGTGACCCGTCAATATATAGAAACATTCAACGTATTCAAATGTTCAAATGTTTGTAGAGCTTATGGGACTTAACTACGGGGTCATCAGTCCCTAAGCTTACAAACTACTTATGAACTAGCTAATACTAAGGACGGCACAAATATCCATGCCCGAGGGGGGATTCGAACCCCCGACCTTAGTGGCCATGCAGACCGTGACTGGCGCGCCGCAGACCGCTCGGCCACCGCGGCCGGTTCCAAGGTATGAATCCCTAATAATTTACAGCAAAGTTATTGAAAAACACATGCAGCAAAGCCAGTCTAAATGCTTACTAATCAGAATTAATATATGAAACTACGGAAGAGCAACACGTGTATTCTTGAGGTCGTCTAGTTACAGCGATAATGTCACGGATCCATCTCAGTCGAATCACGAATGGTATTGTGCCCAGCGGAAAAATAAAAGGTTTAAAATGGATGAAGGCCCATGAGTAACCAAGGAGCATACTGTTACTACAGTCCAACTTATAAAGTCATGACATTACACTGATTTTGTTATACGCCACGACAGCAGTGCTCAAAGCGGCTGGCAGCGGCTATGGGACAGATGCAAGGCTTGAGAGGCATCTTTAATGTGCTTCAGTGCCTTTCGGGCGAGGTACCGATCTTCACGGGGACTGAGGCGCTCCAGTCACGGTCTGCACGGCCACTACGGTCGGGGGTTCGAATCCCCCCTCGGGCATGGATATTTGTGCCGTCCTAGTTCGTAAGTAGTTCATACGTAGTTTGTAAGTTTAGGGACTGATAACCCCGTAGTTAAGTCCCATAAACTATACAAACATTTGAACATTTTTGATCTTCACGGCGTGGTGCGACGTGATCATCGCATCGTGTTCTTCTGCGTTCCCTGAATCATTCCCCACACTTCGTCCCACCCGAACAGCAACGTTCCGGATGGATTCATGACATCCTGTCATGCAAATAAAGCGCCCTCTTTCAAATGAACCCATTTGACGGTACTCTCAGTACATTAGTTTACATAACATCTGCAGCTAAACTTTCAAGCCTTTCAAACGGTTTAAACTCTAACTCAGGTTGCAGGAGATCATGGATATAACAAAAAAAGGGGGGAAGGGGTTGGCCCCTCCTTTGTCACCCACTTTCCCGTCATCTGAGCCTCTGAAAATAACTGTTCGAAGATTCTATTGTACCTCTACAGAACCTTCATAGCGTCGATTCCGCAGTTGCTCCGTTGCTTAGCTGTTGATCAGTTCCTCGATATTCTGTGCCTGTCGGTACAAAGGCAAAAAGAAGTTGCAGACGTCGTTAGTGCTAACGACGGAATTCTGGAGGCATGGCGTGCTCTGTTAGCGCTGGGAGAGCACTGTTTTTGGTGCCTGGACGTGCGGTCGAACAACTTTCCTGCTGACCGCAACCTCTCTTAGACGCTGAGAATACTTTGCCAACCGACGTATCCGCGCTGAAACAATGAGCTAATGGCGTCTGATATGCGGCGTCCAGACTAGTTCAGTTGTAGAGAAATGGAACGTAATGAAGGATATATTTAACACCCGATAGTTTAGGCTTATCGAAAGCGGAGACGATGAAGGTTGTGGGTCAAGGTTATAACTGCAGATTGAAGATATACGAAATCTTAATAATGCGCTAAGAAGTTGATAGCATACGCCACTTATAAATGAATTGACAGAAAAAGAGAATGCTGTGACAACGTCGAAACGTAAATATATTGATGAACATGTCGTCGTTGGACAATGTCCGAAGTATGGAAACATGAAAAGTGCTGTTGGAAGATCTCCAATAGGTGCGGAGTAAATGACACGGATGGTACGGATATGTGGAAGGGACGCACAATAGAGGGTAATGTCAATATGATAAAATTCAAATTTAATTTAGACCGGTAATCAAAAATACAAACAAATCAGAGCATTACAAGACTTCATACAATTTTCGGCACATATGCGCTCATGTTGATAACAAACCGTAACGCCTTGAAAGACTATAGATACGAAGTTCATATACATTAGTGTCTTCTGTAGAAGTGATTAGCGGTTTTCTTTCTTTCTTTCATTTTTTTTTTCTTTTTCTTTTTTCTTTTTTCAAAGCATTAAAAATAAAGTTCCCGAATTTGACTCGCAGCATGGAAATTATTGGGCTCAGATCGTTTTAGGCACCGAAAGCTGGCTAAATCATGATGTGGCAAGTCCAGAAATATTTAGCGAGGCTTGGAATGTATATCGAAAAGACAGATAGGACTCAACTGGAGGAACAGTTACTACTGAGGTCGAGGTTGAATGTAACTGTGAAGTTATCTGGGCGTGTATAATACGTCCAAGAGAAGTAAAGTTATGAAATGAAGACTCCATTAGGAACAGTGTGCACCACGACCACGAAATGATAAATATCCAAAGAAAATTCAGCATTGATCGTAAATTTGTTTATTTATTATTACAGATCGATTTCGGCTGTTGAATAGCCATCTTCGGGGCAACTTGCACAATCGACTAGACATTACTGATTTTACTGATCTAGTCACAAGGCATAGCTACAAGCAGATACAAATGATGTTATACAAAGTGCAAAGTTAATAGTGGTGCTGGAGCAGGTTTAGAGTCATTCAAAGAAAGTCTACACCAGGTAGTGCATAGGTATCCGGGTCCATGCATTATTAGTCGGGGGAGACTTCAGCCTTACGAGTACAGATTGGGACCTCTACATTTTCATTTCAGGCGGTACAGACAAGCAGTCTTGCGAACTATTATTGGACACATTCTCCGAAAACTGTCTTGAGCAGTTAAACCGACAACCCACACGCAATGGAAATATTTTAGACCTTACAGCTACAAACAGGACTGACCTTATTAACGATGTCTATGTAGAAACAGGATCATGACATAGTCATAGCGCCAATGGTGACCAAATATCAAACCAATCAAGAAGATTAGGAGCGTGTTTTTGTTAGGAAGAGCAGACAAACAATTGTTAGGATCTATCTTAGAAAATGAATGGACATCATTTAGTTCCGATACAATGGATGTAGACGAATTGTGGACTAAACTTAAGTGCATTGTAAATAAAAGATTAGAAAAATATGTGCCGGAAAAGATCCACCGTGGTATAATAATAATGTTAGAAAGCTACTGAGAAAGCAAATGCTGTTGCACTCTCGGTTGAAAAAAGAACACGCAAATGACGACAGGCAAAAATTTATAGATTCGTGCGTCTATAAAAGATCGATGCGCGAAGCATACAAAAATTACCAAAGCCATACCTTAGAAAAGATCTTACAGAGAACCCGAAAAAAATCTGGTCTTAATTAAAATTGATAAGCGGGTCAAAGCCCATAATTCAGTCACTCGTTGATCATTACGGGGCAGTAATAGAAGAAAGCAAACGGAAAGCTAAAGTTCTAAATTTAAATTTTATGAAATCTTTCACACAGGAGTACCGCACAAATGTACCATCATGCGATCAACGTACTAACACCGAAATGGAGGACATAGTAATAGCAGCTGAGAGAGATAAATACAAAAAAATCTCCTGGTCCGAATGGAATACCAGTTCGGTTTTACAAAGAGTATTCTGCGGCATTGGCCCCTTACTTAGCTTGCATTTATCGCGAATCTTTAATTCAGCGCAAAGTTCCAAGTGATTGGGAAAAAGCGCAGGTGACTCCCGTTTATAACTAAGGAAATAGAACTGACCCACACAATTACGGGCCAATATCATTGACAGTAGTTTCCTGTGGAATTCTGAATCATACTCAGTTCTAATATAGTAATTTTCCTTGAGACGAAAAAGCTTCTTTAAGCACGGGCTTAGGAAACATGTGAAACTCCGCTTGCCCTTTTCTCACATCTTGCGAGCCATGGATGAAGGACAATAGGTGGATTGTTTCTTTCTCGCATTCAAAAAGGCGTTTGACGCGGTGCCATACTGCAGGCTGCTAACGAAGATACGACTTATGGAATAGGTTCACAGATTTGTGACTGGCTGGAAGACTTCCTGAGTAATAGAATGCGGTACGTTGTTCTCGACGACGAGTGTTCATCAGAAACGAGTGTATCGTCAGGCGTGCCCCAGGGGAGTGTAATAGGACCTTTATTATTTGTATCTATGTAAATGATCTGATGGACAGAGTAAATTGTAATTTGCGACTGTTTGCTGATGATGCTGTGGTGTAAGGGAGGGTATCGTCTTTGACTGAAATGACATATAGGGTGCCTTAGACAATATTTACAGTTGGTGCAAAGAATGGAAGCTAGCTCTCAATGTAGAAAAATGTAAGGTGATGCGCATGAGTAGGGAAAACAATCCCATAATGTTCGAATACAGCATTGGTATTGAGCTTCTTGATACAGTCGCGTCTTTCAAATATCTAGGCGTAACATTGCAGAGCGATATGAAATGGAACGAACATGTAAGGACAGTTGTGAGTAAGGCGGACAGCCGACTTCGGTTTATTGGGAGAATTTTTGGAAGATGTACTTCATTTGTAAAGGAGAACCGCGTATAATACGCTTGTACGACCACGTCTTGATTATTGCTCAAGTGTTTCGGACTAGCAGCAGATCAGTTTAAAGGAAGACATAGAAGCAGTTCAGAGGCGAGCAGCTAGGTTCGTTACTGGTAGGTTTGACCAATGCGCGAATGTCACGGAAATTCTCCGGAAACTCAAATGATTTTCGCTGGAGGAAAGACAACGTTCTTTTCGAGGAATTTTGTTGAGGAAATATAGAGGGCCGGAATTCGAAGCTGAGTGTAGTACGATCTTCCTGCCGCCTACTTACATTTCGCGTAATGATCACAAAGACAAGATAAGAGAAATTAGGGCTCATGTGGAGGCATATAGGCATTATTGTTTTCCTCGTTCTATTTGGGAACGGAATAGGAGCGGAAATGCCTGGTAGTGGTACAGTGTACCCTCAGTCACGCACCTTAAGGTGGTTTGCGGAATATGTATGTTGATGCAGATGTAGTCACTTCGACACAGCATATGACCTTTTGCCTAGGAGGCACAGTGTCCACCATGGGCCCTGACAACGTGTTCTAAGCGTAATGGCACCGACGCATGTAAGGCGCGAACGGAATCCTATTCCGCAGCCATCCCAGCTGCATTCACCTGGTACGTCGTTTCACCAAATTCCACACATTTTCGATTAGCGACAAGTCTAACGATCTAGAGGGTCAGGGCAAGAGGTTGGCTTACTGTGACACAAAGAAGACACGTCTTAGTGAGGTAAAACGTAGTCTGGTACTGTCTTGCTGAAAAATGGCATCTGGGCTGTCGTGCTGAAAGGTTTGCAGGAACTCATTCACGGAGGTCAAAACGATCACACTCGCCAGCTGTAATTCGTGTTCGTACAAACAGCACCCGGCAGAGTAAACCCTTTTGTTGCGGCGGAGTATGCGAATATAATCACTGTAATTCCGCATTCCCTGTCTGAGGCAATTAAAATGTGACCATAATTTTTAAACAAAGGAAACCTGGATTCTTCCGTAAAAGCTATCGGATGCCGTTCTTATCTATAAACCTATTCCATCTAGCATGTTTGGGTACGTTAGTGAAAGGCAGACGGAGAAGTGTATGACCGGCACGTTACCCATGCCGTAATAAACGGAGACGGACTGTCCACCCCTGGTGTTGTACAATGTTCCGCCAGAGCGAATGAGGACGTAGATCTGTCATGCAGTACCATTCGGATGCGGTGTTGTCTGGGCGGTGTTACTTGACCTCTCCCGTTCTACGGTCACCCGTGAACCATTCTGCAGTCCCGTTGTACTGATGAAACAATTTGTCCCACATGAGCAGCATTTTCCCGGGTGGATGTATAACATTGACTCATGCCAATAGTACGCCCCCTTTTAAACTCAGTGGCTTGACGGTACGGTTCGCGCATATATCTGCATGGCGTCTTGCACGCCTGCTCAAGTCACACTGACCCATTACCTTCGCTTTCTAGCTAAAATGAGAACCGCAGGCACTTTTGAACGGTAAGTGGTGATGTGCCGCGATACGAAACTTGACCTTCAAGCCACAAGCCGACATGGCTCATATACTTGTCATTTCTGCAGTATATTCTAATGTTCATGTCTTGTGAAATTATAGTTCCTATCTCCAGTCTTCCAAAGTGTTGCATTTCTTCTGGACATTTGTGTATATTAGGAAGTGCTGATGCAGATTTCCTGTTAGTGCTATTGTATCTCTCTTTTTATCTGGCGTGTCAATGAAACATTGTGATGGAGTGTATAGTAACAACGTTGAGCAGGTTGCACCGCGGACCCAAACATTCCCACGCAAGTCGTGGGCGTGCCTCGTGACCCGGAGCTGGGCCTATACGCCGCGCTATCGCTGCTGCTCTGTCGCTTTCTACTCCACACTGACTATCGCGTGTACCGGAACTGACAATACACGGGTATGCATATGGAAACACCGGTAACACAAAACATTACTGAGCCGAATGCTGTGCCCGAAATCTATAAAGGTTACTTCAGGACATCCACAACTATTGCCAGAAGGGTTTTATGGGGAATAAATCCGCTCTATTACTGTGATCCTTTATGTGGATACAATGGTGCACGACCAATTTGAGATTATATATACGAGGCGCGTTCAGAAAGTAAGTTCCGTTTCAATTTATCTCCGCTGCAGCGCTGCGATTGCAGTTCCGCACATGCGCTGTAGACGAAGTGTACCAAGGAGAAGAATGTGTGCCATTTGGAGATAGCTGTCCGTTACGTACGCTTTGTTGTGCTTGTTTGCAATATCGACGTTGATTGAAAATTCCGCCGCCTGTGAAATCAGGTCGGTGATTCTGTTTCTGAATGCGAGGAAAGTGAAACCAAGTGAAGTTTATCGGAAAATTTCCGATGTTTACGGACCAAATGCGATGAGTGATTCGATGGTGAGAAGATGGGTCCGACAGTTCAATGGCGGGCGTAGTGATGTGCACGATGAAGAACGTAGTGGGTGTCCACCTTTGGTTACAGAATAACTGGTTCATTGATGACAAGATCCAGGAAAACCGTAGGTTTACAATAAGTGCTCTCGCTATGGACTTCCCCCAAACTTCACAATCACACTGCAAATGTGACGAAAAACCTCTTACAGGCATTTGGCTGGGACGTGTTTGGCCATCCTCCGCACAGCCCTGATCTCGCTCCTAGCGACTTTCATCTGTTCTT
Source organism: Locusta migratoria (assembly GCA_026315105.1). NCBI lineage: Eukaryota > Metazoa > Arthropoda > Insecta > Orthoptera > Acrididae > Locusta > Locusta migratoria. The sequence continues at coordinate 356,032,843 of CM048745.1, forward strand.
ACATCTCAAGTCTTTCCTTGGCGGTCATCAATTCACCAATGACGACGAGCTGAAAGAAACTGTTTCCAACTGGTTGAAGACAAAGGCGGCAGATTTCTATAAAGAAGGTATAGAAAACCTGGTGCCACGCTATGACAAATGCCTGCAAAATTTCGGCAGTTATGTGGAAAAGTAGTTTAAGAGTAGTAGAATTTTGTGCAATAAAAATTTCTTCTGTATCTGTGTACAATTTCATTTTATTACCAAACGGAACTTACTTTCTGGACGGGTCTGGTATATCCCATCTGCAAGTGCTTATTGAATACAAAACGATCCAACAAGTCGTATTATAATACCGGTAAAATATCACGCTGAGATTCCGTGTGAGTGAGGCCTGCAGAGACTTGATATTGCCAACAAACGGGACAATACAAGTTCCCTTGTATCTGGTTCTCCGGGATTCAGTAACAAAGGCCATAACAATGTATTTTGGATCATCTTTAATTTAGCAAATGTTCCAATGTTTGCAAATATATCGGACCAAACTGCGTGGTCATCAGTCCGTAGCTTACAAACTACTTAAACTAAGGTAAACTAATCTACGGACAACACAAACACCCATGCCCCAGGGACGTCTCGAACCTCCGACGGCGAGCAACCACGCGCTCCGCAGCGAGGCGCTTTAGACCGATCGGCTATTTAATTTAGCCACGCATGTTCTTCTCAGCCAGAGCAACACCCTAATGTAAGACAAAGGATATGTTGTGTAATTTATTTTATTCCTCTCAACTTAGGTTTTAAGTGTTTTTATGTTGTGTTCGGAAACGCCCACCAAGATGGGTTAGAACTAACTGCAAAACACCCTCAGGATACCACCTATCCTTTCCCGAAACTAGGATCTGATGTTACGATTACTTTAAAGAAGACCACATGGATTTCGGACTACTGTATGAGAGATGTTCAGATGACAAAGTAAGAAACGGCGCTGTGGGTATAACTGAATTCATTCAAAAGTAATCACCACAGGCCTGAGCACAACTATCCCAATCTTTAACGAGATGAAGAATTCGCTGTTTCCAGAGTTCTTTTGGCTGCGACAAGAGACAGTCCTCTCCTGTGTCCTTCAGTTCTTCGTTCGAGATGAAGCGATTTCCTTTGATATTTAGGAAGACATGTCCGGGTTGTAGGGCGAATGCTCAAACTGCTTCCAACTGGACTTGACCAATACACTTTGCGTGACGCTGAAGACGTGGGGACGCGCTTTATCATGGAGCAGAATCACTCCTTCAGTGAGCAGCCCAGGCCGTTTGCTCTCAATCGACTTCCGTAGGCTACGGAGTGTCTCACAGTACACGTCATTGTCAATACTTTTTCCGTGCTGGAGGAATTCGATGATTTTCAGACCTTGGACGTCGAAAACGACTGTGAGCATCATCTTGACTGCTTAGGAGCGAGGGCACAGCCTAGAATTTTTTTATGGACAGGTGACGACACATGCTTCGCGTCCCTAGATGTCACACTACATTATCCCAAAGCGGCAAATTCAAATTTCAACCGGTTTCTTTGTTAGGACGTTTCGTACCTTTTTGTTTCAACACGCCTCGTGCTTTTCCATAATTAAAGTATGATTCAAACCTAATTCCATCCAACTTTCAATAACTATCGAAAAAATCTTCAAGCTTTTTGAGGAGAATTAATTACTCCATATATTTTCGGAAATATTGCAGTACTGAGAGAACTGTGTCTGTCCAAGACACTAAGAAAACACACTCCAGAGCGGAAAAAAATCCAATATCTCCGATATCTGTGTGGTCCCCTTGTTAGAGAAAATTATAGAAACCAGGTATAACAGAAAAAATATGGAGATTGTAGGATCTGATTTTCCCACTAACGGTCTTCTCAACTACGCCGGAATTGCAATTCAATTCCACTGTTTCTTTTTGACTAGATCTCTTACGAAGAACAACAACATGATTGTGGCACAGGTATGGAGAAAAACAAATGTGATATACAGAAGAGCAAAAAATATCTAATGCAGGTTATTTCAGATACTAGAAACTGAGGAGAGTTGTTACAAACTGCAACTGCTGTAAAAACTCAAGAGCTGCGTTCTTCGATCGATCACGGCACACAGGGTGCGCCGCTTGTAGAATAGTCATAAATCATGGCTCTCGTCAATGCCGTGAGGCTATGTTCGAGGGCAGCTGCAGCTGTTTCTCCAACTGGAGTACAGTTATTGATGCAAGCTACGACTGTAATTCTCGTGCAATTGCCATTGCTATTGCTACGTTTGTTGCAAGATGAACCCCGTAGTTTGCTGCGATCGAACTAGCTTACGAGCTATGAGAGGATGTTATTTTCATCATATGAGATGAGAACCAGATTCAGTGTGTCTCATAAAAAGTAGATACATCAGGAAAAGATTTTCGATACTAAATAGATCGCAAATGTGCGAATGTAATGGCGTCTAATTATTCCTTGTAACGTTCCGTCTACCGGTATAATGAAGTACTTGTTTGCGTGTTTTTGAGTGTTCTTTTAACGTTTATTGACGGCATTTAAGGGCTTTTGAAATGAGAAACATAGTGGCACAAGTCTCATTACTGGTAGCAGAAGAAAATTTTCGTAGAAAAGGGGATCACGACCAGAGGGTTTGATAGCCAAGACCAACACTCTCAACACAGATCAGTGTATGTGTTGTACTTATATTTACGTCGGGAGAAAGCTGAAACTGTGATTTACCTTGATAAAACAATCAGGGTGCTGTTTCCTCTTGAGAGTTTCACTGAAAACAGCAAAAAAGCATCGTATCACTGTACTTATTGAATGTCATTTGTGATACCATAATACCTATAAGTCAGAGAATCAAATGTATGAAAATTACTGCAAAATACTCTCGTTTTCAGAAGCTGAGGTATACGTACACACGTGGTTTCCGTTTTCAATGACGGAGTGGAATAGAGTGTGTCCCGACATGTCAGGCCAATAGATGTTCAAAGTAGTGTACCGTGATGTGTACCGTGATGTGCCTACAACCCCAGAGGATATGAAACAACATATTGTGGCAGTCTGCGTCTACATTACACCAGATGTACTGCGGCGTGTACGACATTCATTACGCCATAGATTGCAATTGTGTGCAGCAAATAATGGCCACCACTTTGAACATCTATTGTCCTGACATGTCGGGACACACTCTATTCCACACCGTAATTGAAAACGGAAACCACGTGTGTACGTCTACCTCACCCCTCATGGTAATGTACATGTGCGTCAGTGAAAAAGACCAATAAAGGTGTTAACATGTGGACGTCATGTGCTGTTCTAGTCTCTTCTGCACCTAACGTATATCACCGTTCCCTTCGGATCCCTACTTAATACGGTGCTCTCCGATACACACGATCGAACAACAGAGGAGTGACACTCAAGCGTTAACTTTAGGTTACAATATCTCCGGATGTAATTAACATTTTACAATGCAACAAACGGCACTGATTATGTATTTGTTTATATGTTATGATGTGCTAACAAAACTAACGGGGTTCCATTAAAAAACGTAGGTTTGTGTTAAAAAACATACTTACGTGCATTTTTTATGGTTTGTATTAACCAATTACACTAACCCCTCTCCTCACTTTCGGTCTGTGGAATCGGTTCGTCAGTATTTGATGTAGTTTACAAAATATATCCAGCGGTAATGTTAAGTGACTCACCCTGTATACTGTGAAGTTACTGTGACGATATCTAAATCATTAAATACATACATAATTGTGACATAAAGTCACGGAAGAGGCAGCTTATTGCAGCTTTTTGCAGACTTTATTTATCCTTAAATAGATGTCTGCAGGATGATCGTGGGTGGGCTCCAGCAATTATTCTGATTACACGCTTTTGTGCAATGAATACTTTTTTACTTATTGATGAATTACCCGAGAATATGATACCATACGAAAGCAGTGAATGAAAATAGGTATAGTAAGCTACTTTACTGAGATTCTTATCTCCAAAAATTGCAATAACCGTAACAGCATACATAGTTGAAAAACGTTTCAGCAGACCGTCTATGTGTTTCTTCCATTTTAATATTCCATCAATGCATACATCTAAAAATTTTCGGAAATTCTACCTTAGTCACAGGCTTTTGTTCAAAGTCTATATTTATTACTGGATTTGTGCCTTTTACTGTGAAGAACTGTATATACTGTGTTTTATCACAATTTAATGAGAGTCCGTTTGCAGAGAACCACTGAAAATTTTGTGAAAAACATTATCTACAATTACATCACTTCTTGTTTGGATGTGATTACTATATTTGTAACATCAGCAAAAAGAACCAACTTTGCATCTTCATCAATGTAGAATGGCAACCCATTAATGTATATCAGCAACAGTAAAGGACCTAAGACCGAACCTTGTGGCCCCCGCATCCTTCATACTCCCACAGTTTGAGGAATCGGCTGATGTTTTGACCTTACATGAACCACTTATTTCAACTTTCTGCATTCCTCCAGTTAAGTATGAATTAAACCATTTTGTGAAAAACATTATTTACAATTACATCACTTAGTTCTTGTTGTTTGGATGAGATTACTCTTTGAGGAATCGGCTGATGTTTTGACATTACATGAACCACTTATTTCAACTTTCTGCATTCTTCCAGTCAAGTATGAATTAAACCATTTGTGGATTGCCCCAGTCCAACCATAATGATTAAGTTTATCTAGAAGAATTTACACAATCAAAGGCCTTTGAAAGATAACAAAAAATGCCAATGGGAGGTGTCCGCTTATTCAGAGCATTTAATATTTGATATGGCATTTTCTGTTGAAAACCATTTCTGAAAACCATACAGACATTTGATTAGTACTTCCTTTTTACAAATATGGGAGGCAACGAAAGTGGCGCCAATAAATGCCGATACACCAGATAACATGGAAGATGGAATAGCGATTCGTGGTTTACTGCTATGTAATGAAATACTGCCCAGACGCAAATGATGGTCGTGAGGGAACGGTGACCAGCCACTCGGTACGTGAAGCCGTCCTTTTGCCATTCTTGCAACAAGGAGGTGATGTGTTGTTCCAACAGGATAATGTCGCCTATCGACTGCACGTGAAACTTAACGTGCTTTGCAAGACGTACAGAAACTTGTCTGGCCAGCAAGATCTCTGGACTTGTCACCAGTCGAGTATGTGAAAGATCTGATGGGTCGACAAATGACACATGTGACTCGTCAAACGTCAACTCTGGCAAAACTACGAAAACAGATCGAGAAGGGGTGGAATGATGTACCCTCAAGACGGTACTTGGTACATGGAACGGGTGCCAGAATCATAGCCTGCACTGCCGACCGTGAGGGTACACCACGTAGTAATATGTTTCAGCATGGATGGACTCCTGGTACCTCAAAACCGCTTCACTTAGTGATTATAAATGTAATCATTTCAAACTGCGTAAGGCTACGGTAGAGTTGCCGAGCGTTCTAAGGAGCGCGCGGTAGCACACCGTCGGAGGGTCGAGTCCTTCCTCGAGCATGAGTGTTTGTGTTGTCCTTAGCATAGGTTACTTTAACTTAGTTTGCTTCTAAGCCTATGGACTGATTACGAACGTAGTTAAGTCCCTTACATTTAAAATCATTTGAACATTTTTGAACAGACTTCTTAGTACTGTTACAACAACAAAACTTGACTGAATTGGAAAACTCTAAGCGAATGTACTAATTTTTTATTTCAGGCCGTGTACATTCGTCGGTCATGGCTGGAAATTTATGCCGGACCTGGACTTCAGCTCGGATTTACCTATTTGGACCGGCGGTCTCTTTAAACACGTTGGTTTCCCGTGTAGCCCAGATTGTCAGCCTACCACACACTGCTATTGTAGTGTCCTCGGTCCATTCTTCGTCTTGTTCGCAGCTTTGCCTGTACCCACAAGAGCATTTGTGCATCTATCTTGAAATTTGCACGTGCCTATTGAGACCATTGTACAGTTAAATATGTGGTATCTTTTTTCGAGCATGTGCGTCACTATCCTATTGAGGTTTCTTATTTAGTGTTTCTTTTGTATTCTGCCTGTATCGCCTACAATCTGTAACCGACTGCTGATCGCCTGGTTGTCTGTCAGCTCGTACAGGCAGGTGTGACGATGGCTGCAGGGTACTAATGAAACTGAGAAATTAGATTTTTAATTTAGCGCTCAGATTACTTGTTGAGGCTAGCTTTCACCGATGTAAACGAAGTGAGCGACATTGACAGTTCTCTCACAGAATGCTAACCTCCGTATTCACTGAAGGTTCGGCCTCGGTTACGAGGAGAATTTGATTACAAAATACGCTGACCGTCGCCGTTCAATCAACGATCGCTTAAATCAGATCCAGACAGCCGCTTCCTACAGTCCTTCCCGTTATAAGTTTTGGTTACAGCACTTGTGAAGCGAGCTACCGTGTTCCAATGTCGCCTATAACCCAGCGGTACTGGCAATAGATGTGTCAACGTTGCAGCAGCAAGTGTCAACCAACAAATAATTTTAAATGGACTATTTTTGTGATACACAGATACTAAAGAATGGAAAACACAGCAAATTTCATAAGCATACAGTGCGTATTGTGTAGTCATTCAGTTACTGTAATATTGATGGCCATAGGTTTTGGGTGCTTCTAGGTCAGATTTTCCGCAAGAGATTCCACAGCATATAGTGGAAGGTGCATCGCACCAATTTCACTGCTTTCTTCTCCCATTCCATTCGCACACTGAACGAGGCGGGAACGTATTTATGCGTTGCGTAATCTCTATTGATATGCAAGTGAAATATATGATGCTGGTAGCATAGCGGTCGCACAGTATTCTACGAATTCAGAATCTGTAGAAATTCCGAACTTGGTTTCGCTGGAAGTATTTCGAAAATTTGTGTACGTAATTTACACGTATTTTGTGTTAATTGGCTAATCTTGGATCAAATGAGACAACTCTGCCTCTGTTAAAACTATACCTGGTATGCCGATCTCTACCACCATGCCCTCAGTCTGTGTTTGCGACACGTACAGGACCTCCAGTGGTTGAAAGTAACTGATGCGGCACTGTACTTCCATTGTTTCTGATGAAGTTCGGCTATCCAATAGAATTTCCATGGAAGCGTGGCACAGAACAGTTCAAGTGCTTATTTTCTATTTTTCTTTGTTTTTATAGGTTGTATCAGGCTTATCTATATTATGTGCACCAGTTCTTCTGATGACACGTTTAATTCGGGCCCACAATTGTACTGTTTAAATGCAGGTGGCCGCCAATTTGTATTTAATTTCGGTTAATCATCGGTATCCGACAGTCGATAAGTTAAAATGTATGGATACCAATACCAATGTGAAGAACGATTGCTTTTTTTATGTGTGTGTTTACTAATTACAGCTTATTTCTGAACCATATTCAGCTCATAGAAATTGTTAAAAACCTCGTCAGTTTGTATGATCACTCAAGTGATGCAGAAGTTAATTGTCAGTCAAGTCGACATGATCTCAGCCTGAATAAATCAGTGGGGTAATTCATAACGTACTGCCAAAGTTCTGCAGCCATAAATCAAACCACTGAGTTATTCAGAAATTTAATGTTTTGAAGTTGTTCTATGAGCGCAGCAGTTGTTACGCATGTAAAATTCACGGCGGCATACTATCACTGTATTTTGATCTGGTATGACAGAATTTGCATTCTTAACTATTTGCATACTCACCTAGGACTCGTGAAAAGAGGATATTTGCAACTCACGTCGACTTCTGGCAAACCAGGTTTCTTTTCTATTAGCATATTTAGTTTCCGTGAATAACCTTAGTTGTTACACATAAAACTCGTTTACTACTGCACCAGTCACAAATATGCCCCCACTTTCGCCATTTAGCCTCAATGTTTCACAGATACGACTCTGCAACTAGCGTGCACTCGCTGTGGCACTTCATGTTGTGTGTTGCGAGGCGTTATTTCTCCTCTGACAATGACACGTTTAACAGGGTGCTTTTAAGGGCACCCGCTACGTGATCACATAATAAAGAACTGTAGGGTGATTCCATCACTAACAGGAACAGCAGGAAGAGCAACTATCATATTGAAGGTGAACAGTTCAGCCGGCCGCGGTGACCGAGGGGACTAAGGCGCTCCATTCACGGTCTGCACGGCCACTACGGTCGGGGGTTCGAATCCCCCCCTCGGGCATGGATATTTGTGACGTCATAGTTCATAAGTAGTTTGTAGGTTTAGGGACTGATGACCCCGCAGGTAAGTCCCACAAGCTATAAAACATTTGAATTTGAACAGTTCAGGAACCGTGTACAGCCGGCCGCGGTGGTCGAGCGTTCTGCGGCACGCCAGTCAAAGTCTGCACGGCCACTACGGTCGGGGGTTAGAATCCCCCTGAGGCATGGATATTTGTGCCGTCCTTAGTACAAGCTAGTTCATAAGTAGTTTCTAAGTTTAGGGACTGATGACCCATAAGCTCTACAAACATTTGAACATTTGAATCGTGTACAAATAAGAGTTTAGCGATACATCTACATGTACCGCCACAATCTGAAAACTGCTGTCAAGTGGCATAGAGGGTAACTGATGATATATTACGTAATATTATTTCTTACTGTTTCATGTATGAACAGAATCTCCAAAAAATGAGCTTGACTACATTACAGCAAGATAGCACTTAATCAACGTATTTGTAACAAACGACTACAGAATCGTGTATTACGGGAGGCTTGTATCCTGTTTCACATAGGAATATGGGATGAAAAATAACAGTTCTACCTCAGACCAGCACTCATTTATATGGCCACTACCCCATGTATATTACTGATACCAGACAAAATATTGTCAGTTAGGCTGAAATTGAAGCTCAGCTAAAGCCACCATTTTTATGTGCAGTTTTAAGATTTTATTGGGGTTTTACATGCAAAAAACTGTTTTCCTTGGAATTTTTGAAAGTGTGTTCTTCCACTTTTTAAACTTGTACGAATCGGTCTAAACTTTGGAAGAAGGTAGATAAATGCATAAAGTCAAAACGAGTAGTCTTTTTTACGCACCTATAACCGTTTTCGAGGTGTCATTGAATTCAAACAGATTAACGACGCACCGGAGTTGGTTACGTAGAAAATTGTGTGACTTGATCAATCCTGGTAACAACAAAATGTCAAAAAGGCTCAAGAATGTCAGCATAATGGCACGATTTATATGCGCGCCGTTCCGATTTTGCGTCCAATAGAAGGAAAAAAAATCTGAAGTGCGTGTCTTCTACACCTTAAATTTGTATGCTTCGATTCAAATTTGACAGGCTGGTAGACAATAAAGTAAATGCGATTTCTTTATCGATAAATAACCGACAATGATTTAAAATCATGCAGTATTTAGTACCCGCTGAGAAACGTTGGACATCTAGATAAAGTTGACAGTACATTTTAAAAGGAACACATAAACAGTTAAAATTATGAAGTTGTGAAAAATGTGTATTATAAACAGCTACAGCGGATTGTCTGACTCCCAATGACTTTTATTTCATTTTTAACACCTTAATAATTTCAACTGTTTGTGTGTTCCTTTTAAAATGAATATTAATTTTATCTGTGATTGCCCTAGACATAAAATAGTGTGCAAAGTTGATAATATTTTGACAATTATCATTTTGTTGTTTATGTGTTAATTGACATATTTTAAATATGTACATTGAAATAATTATAAACATGGCGTTTATTTAAATTTCCTTTAAGAAATTTTGATAGTCTTCTAGTTCATAATCCCTGTCTGCTACGACAGCTAATCAATTATGGTTGAATTGGGAACCGGAATAAAAAATGCTCCGGTCGCAACACAACAAAAGGCTAACATGTCATAAACAAAGATGTATATACGGCAAACTAGTTTCTAGGCTTCACTGTGAGTTCAAATAACGTTTAATGTAAAAAATGTCGACATATTCGTACTTTCTTACAGTTAATGCGAATCCTCCAGCGCGGCAAGCTCTAGAGCGGATGCACCTGTAACAACACTTTCACCTAATAAACCTCGATGGCACATAGTATATTGCACGTCCTGAGAAATTCCATGTTGTTCCAAATTATAAGAAGTGCCATGTAAACGATGTTTTCGACGCTGGCAAGAACATTCACCTGACGTTAGGATAGCCATCGACAATGCCACATGCCATCACTCTCCATGAGAGTTTTTTTAAGTTAGTAAGATATTCAAGTATTCCTCCAATTCTGTTTTGTAATGGAGCCATAGAACCAGAAATTTTGTGCTGTCAACACTTTCATGAAATCTGTCCCCCAGTTTTGTTTCTATATTTTGGGTGTTTTTTTTTCCTTTTAGATTGTAGAAGATCAGTGAGATTGCTTTTTCTTTGTTTATAATTAGTTTATTTCAGGTGAACCACTGTTCGATGCTGTTCATTATTTGGACAGCAGAGTCTTTCAATTTTTCTTGTTTTCCCACTAATAAGGAAACTTGTATCGTCTGAAAATTGTAGGGTAGTTTGGCAATATTTGTTGTATCTAAGGTCATTGACATAGAGGAGAAACAGAATGGATCCTAATAGTGATCCTTGAAGGACACCATATTTTATTTTTATATTCTGTAATAGCAGCTAATTTTATTATGGTCAGTAATTTGCATTTGAACCACCTGTTTACGTTCACATAGGTATGTCATAAGCCACTTATTGGGTATACCTATAATTCAAATGTTCAAATGTTTCTAAATCTTATGGGACTTATCCGTCCCTAACCTTACAAACAACTTAAACTAACAGAATGAAACTTTCTCTTTGCAGCGGAGTGTGCGCTGATATGAAACTTCCTGGCAAATTAAAATTGTGCGCCGCAACCGGGACTCGAACCTGGGTCTTTTGCCTTTCGCGGGCAAGCGCTCTACCACTGAGCTAGCTAAACCAAGACGACTCACGGTCCGTCCTCACAACTTCAATTCTTCCATCACCTCGCCTTCTACTTTCATTCTGGAAACATCCCTTAGGCTGTGGCTAAGCCATGTCTCCACCATATCCTTTCTTCCAGGAATGATAGTCCTGCAAGGTTCGCAGGAGAACTTCTGTGAAGTTTGTAATGTAGGAGGTGAGGTACTGGAAGAAGTAAAGTTGTGAGGACGGACCGTGAGTCGTGTCGAAATAGCGCAGTGGTAGAGCACTTGCCCGCGAAGGCAAAAAGACCCAGGTTCGAGTCCCGGTTCCGGCACACAATTTTAATCTGCCAGGAAGTTTCATACTTAAACTAACTTAAACCTAAAGACAAACAGCCATGCCCAAGGGAGGACTCGAACCCCCGACGGCGAGCAACCGCGTGATCCGAAGAACGGCGCTTTAGACCGCTCCGCCACTCCACCGCGGCTACCTCTAATTCTTAATTGGTCGTCCACAGTTGTCAACGGTGTCAATGTTAGAGACGAATCTATCGTGTTGAGCACTCAGGTACTCTGAAATCTGACGCTTCTCACTTTTGCTAATCAAGAAGATCTTCCCACCTTTATTGATATTTCTATTTAGAGCTGTATTCTTTGATGCATTTATCGCGAATCTTTAATTCAGCGCAAAGTTCCTAGTGATTGGAAAAAAGCGCAAGTGACTCCCGTTTATAAGAAAGGAAAGAGAACTGACCCACACAATTACAGGCCAATATCGTTGACATCAGTCACTTCAAAAAGGCATTTGACGCGGTGCCACACTGCAGAATGCTAACGAACATACGAGCTTATGGAATAGGTTCACAGATTTGTGATTGGCTGGAAGACTTCCTAAGTAATAGAACGCAGTACGTTGCTCTCGACGGCGAGTGTTCATCAGAGACGAGTGTATCGTCAGGCGTGCCCCAGGGGAGTGAGATAGGACCGCTATTATTTTATATCTATATAAATGATCTGATGGACAGAGTAAGTTGTAATTTGCGGCTGTTTGCTGATGATCCTGTGGTGTATGGGAGGGTGTCGTTTCTATCTGACGGTAATAGCATACAGGATGACTTAGACAAAATTTCTAGTTGGTGCGAAGAATGGCAGCTGGCTCTCAATGTAGAAAAGTGTAAGGTGATGCGCATGAGTAGAAAAAAGAATCCTATAATGTTCGAATACAGCATTAGTAGTGAGCTTCTTGATGCTGTCGTGTCGTTCAAATATCTAGGCGTAACATTGCAGAGCGATATGAAATGGAACGAGCATGTAAGTACAGTTGTGAGTAAGGCGGACAGCCGACTTCGGTTTATTGGGAGAATTTTGGGAAGATGTACTTCATCTGTAAAGGAGACCGCGTATAAAACGCTTGTACGACCACGTCTTGAGTATTGCTCAAGTGTTTGGGACCCGCAGCAGATCAGTTTAAAGGAAGACATAGAGGCGGTTCAGAGGCGAGCGGCTAGATTTGTTACCGGTAGGTTCGACCAATGCGCGAGTGTCACGGAAATGCTCCGGCAACTCAATTGGGGATCTCTGGAAGAAAGACGACGTTCTTTTCGTGAATTTCTGTTAAGTAAATTTAGAGGGCCGGAATTTGAAGCTGAGTGTAGTACGATGTTGCTGCCGCCTACTTACATTTCACGTAAAGATCGCAAAGGCAAGATAAGAGAAATTAGGGCTCGTACGGAGGCATATAGACATTCTTTTTTTTTCCTCGTTCAATTTGGGAGTGGAATAGGAAAGGAAATGCCTAGTAGTGGTACAGTGTACACTCCGCCACGCACATTACGGTGAATTGTGGAGTATGTATGTATATGTAGATGTAGATGTCGATGCTATAATGACCTTATGAACCTTGATTTGCTGATCGCCGGCCGCGGTGGACGAGGGGACTAAGGCGCTCCAGTCACGATCTGCACGGCCACTACGGTCGGGGGTTCGAATCCCCCCTCGGGCATGGATATTTGTGCCGTCCTTAGTATAAGGTAGTTCATAAGTAGTTTGTAAGTTTAGGGACTGATGACCCCGTAGTTAAGTCCCATAGACTATACAAACATTTGAAACATTTACAACATTTGCTGATCTACGCTAATTGAAAAGGAATGTTCGGGGTCTATCTCCTGTGGTGTGTCCTACAGAGAGAAAAAGCATCAAAGATGGCAGTGTGGCTCTGCAGACGATGTCGCACACGCACCACGACCTCGACCCAGTTGCCCGCCGGCTGAGACAAGGCGAGCGTCTGACGGCAGGTCGCGGTGACTGCTGTCCGCTGCCGGCCCCCTATTGTTCTGCCGAGGGCTGCGGAGGCGTGCAGAAGGCGGGGGAACGCGCGGTTCTACGGTTTGTCGCGTCGTCTGCTGCTCGCAAGGGCATCGCGCCAGCTTCCTGTCGGCCACTTGATTCTTATTCGTAACCGCACGGCTCAAAACAATTAGGCGATGAGGTGAGATAACATACACAATATACATCTTGTTGTTATGGTCTACAGTCTGGAGACTGGTTTGATGCAGCTCTCCACACTACTCTATCCTAAGCAAGCCTTTTCATTGCCTCATAAGAATGACAACCACATTAACTTGAATCTGCTTACTATACCCGAAGGAGGCAGCGGCTGGTGCATACAGACTCAAATCTGGCAACAATTGGAACTCTTTGGGATATCCAGAATCACACGCTAAAATAGTGAGTGAAGTAAATATAGGAAAGGTTGGGGAAATGCCAGCCGACATTATTATAACCCCATACTGCTTCAACAACCCTTTCAATATAACAATTGGAAGTAGGGAGTAGTGAGAGAAAATAGTTCGACACCGTACGGGGGATATTGTATTGCTCACTGACGGGTCAAAATCAGACCAAGGTGTTGGGGCCGGGGTATATGGGGTGCAGCCAAAACTGGAGGGCGTCATCTCTCTAGGAAAACTGGCCTCAGTATTCCAGGCCGAAATCACTGCCATCAGGGCGTGTGTGGAGGAGAATTTGCGTAGGTGCTACAAAGATCGTAGCATCTATATCTATTCAGACAGCCAGGCAGCCCTGAGATCACTGGCAGCTCCTGCAACAAGGTCTAAAATTGTTGCAGAATATCACAGGGTTCTGGTGGAGCTAGGGGAATGCAATAGAGTAAACCTATTGCGGGTCCCTGGCCACTCGGGGATCAGCGGCAACGAACATGCCGACAGATTAGCCAGGATGGGGGCTGAGACTCCATTTATTGGCCCGGCACCTGTCCTGACAATCACCAACGCAATGATCAAATTGGAGCTATGTAACTGGCTCAGAAGACAGCACGTAGAATATTGGACCAAAGTCCATCAACAAAAATATGGCAAGGTAATGATGCCAAAGCCATGTTTTAAAAGAAGCTCTGCAATCCTGGGTCTGAATAGGATTTGACTCATCGTTGGATTGCTGACAGGCCATGGGAATTTCAGAAAACACCTACGTACAATGGGAATAAGAGAAGAGGACCCTAAATGTAGAATCTGTGATGACGGTGATGAAACTGCATCACATCTAATCTTCGAATGCATTGCATTGGAGAGTAAAAGGCACAGAATATTTGGGACAACCAGACCCGAAGAAATTATGTCTAATAAAGAACTGGTAAAGGAACTCCTTGCTCTGTTCAAGGGCATTGGTTGGCTTTACTAGATATACAGGGAGCGATACCCCACAATAAACTCAGTTTCGATGCGGACAGTGGCGAGTTGGACCAAGACTGTTTTGGCTTCCCTGGAAAAATCAATCAATCAATACCCGTCTCTTGGTCTCCCTCTGCGATTTTTACCCCACACACTTCTCTCCAATGCTAAATTTACGATTCCTCGATGTCTAAGAATGTGTCCTACCAAGCGATCCCTTCTTTTAGTCAGGGTACGCCAAAAATTCCTTTTCTCACCAATACTGTTCAGTACCCCTTCATTAGTTATGCGATCTACCCACCTAATTTTCAGCATTCTTCTGTAGCACCACATTTCAAAAGCCTCTGTTCTCTTCCTGTCCGCACTGCTTATCGTCCACGTTTTACTCCCGTACAAGGCAATACTCCACACAAATGCCTTTAGAAAAGACTTCCTTACACTTAAATTAATATTCGATGTTAGCAAATTTCTCTTTTTCAAAAATGCTTTTCTTGACATTGCCATTTTGCATTTTATATGCGCCTCGGTTGCACAGTACCAGACTACAAATCCAAAGGTCGCGGGTTCGATCCCCGCCAGGTCCTAGGATTTTTATCTGTCACTTTCCACTTCTTTCACCTCTGGCAGTATTGCTCATGTAAGAAATACCGAGTAGCACCGTGGTTCGGAATCTACGTTAAACTGTAGGTCCCCCTATAACTGGCTGGGTAAGTCAGCCCGAAGGTCGGAGGAAGGCAACGGCATACCACCTCCAAACAGGACCATACCTCGTAAAGCGTCTTCTAAGAAAGACGTAAAGTGAGTATTGCCTCCCTGGTTCCTACGTTTCTCCTGAATCCAAACTGAACTTCCCCGAGGTCAGCTTCTACCAACTTTTCCATTCTCATCTACATCTACATCTACATGGGATACTCTGCAAATCACATTTAAGTGCCTGGCAGAGGGTTCATCGAACCACAATTATACTATTTATCTCCCATTCCATTCTCGAATAGCGCGCGGGAAGTAAGAACACCTCAATCTCTCCGTTCGAGCTCTGATTTCTCGTATTTTATTCTGATGATCATTTCTACCTATGTAAGTGGGAGTCAACAATATATTTTCGCATTCGGAGGAGAATGTTGGAGATTGGAGTTTCGCAAGTAGCCCACGCCGCAGCGATAAGCGCCGTTGTTGTAATGATTCCCGTCCCAGATCCTGTATCATTTCCGTAACGCTGTCTCCCCTGTATCGTGACAATACGAAACGAGCTGCCCTTCTTTGGACTCTTTCGATGTCCTCCGTCAAACCCACCTGATAAGGATCCCACACTGGGCTGCAATACTCCAAAAATGGACGGACAAGCGCAGTGTATGCAGTTTCTTTAGTAGTTCTGTTGCATCTTTCAAGGGTCCTGCCAATAAAACGCAGTCTCTGGTTCGTCTTTCCCACGATATTATCTACGTGTTCTTTCCAGTTTAGGTCTGAAGTAATAGTAATTCCTAGGTATTTTGTGGAGTTTACGGCCTTCACTTTTGATTGCTTTATCTTGTAAACAAAGTTTAACGGATTTCTTTTCGTACTCATTGGACGACTTCACACTTCTCATTATTTAGAGTCAATTGCCAATTTTTACGCCATACTGATATCTTATTCAGATCGTTCTGCAGTTGGTTTTGATCTTCAGATGATTTTACTAGACGGCAAATGACGGCGTCATCTGCAAACAACCTAAGAGAGCTACTTAGATTTTCCCCTAAATCGTTTATGTAAATAAGGAATAGCAGAGGACCAATAACACTACCGTGTGGAACGCCCGATATCACCTCTGTTTTAGTCGATGCCTTACCATCGATTACTACGAACTGTGTCCTCTCTGACAAGAAATCCCCTATCCAATCGCAAATATGGGGCGATATACCATAACCACGCAATTTGATTAAAAGCCGTTTGTGAGGTACGGTGTCAAAAGCTTTCTGGAAATCAAGAAATACGGAATCGATTTGCGAACCTTTGTCGATAGCACCCATCACTTCGTGTGAATAAAGAGCTAGTTGTGTTTCGCATGAACGATATTTTCTAAATCCGTGTTGATCTTGGGTCAATAGATCGTTCTGTTCGAGTTAATTCATAATATTTGAATACAGGATATGTTCCAAAACCCTGCTGCAAATTGACGTCAATGAAATAGGCCTGTAGTTTAGTGGGTTACTCCTACTGCCTTTCTTGAATATAGGTGTGACCTGTGCAACTTTCCAATCTTTTGGTACAGATCCTTCTATGAGAGAGCGGTTGTATATGACTGTTAAGTAAGGAGCTATCGCTTCAGCATAATCAGATAGAAATCTAATGGGTATACAATCCGGACCAGAAGACTTGTTCTTGTTAAGTGATTTTTGTTGCTGCACTACTCCGATGATATTTACTTCTACGTTACTCATTACGGCATCTGTTCGTAATTCGAAATCTGGAATATTGGTTTCGTCTTCTTTGGTGAATGAGTTTCTAAAAGCTAAGTTTAGTAACTCTGCTTTAGTAGCACTGTCATCGGCAGGATCGCCATTACTATCACGTAGTGAAGGTATTGCTTGTGATTTGCCCCGAGTATATTTAACATATGACCAAAATCTCTTTGGGTTTTCAGTCAAATTACAAGAAAGAGTTTCGTTGTGATAAATATTGTAGGCATCTCGCATTGAAATCCTCGCTAAATTTAGACCTTCTGAGTACGATCGCAAATCCTGGGGATTTCGTGTTCGTTTAAATTTAGTATGCCTTTTCCTTTGCTTTTGCAACAGTGTCCTGACCTGTTTTGTGTACCAAGGGGGATCGCCTCCTTCTTTTATTAATTTATTTGGTATAAAACTGTCAATTGCTGTCGATACCACTTCTTTGAATTTGAGACACATCTGGTCTACACCTAAGTTTAGTGTTAGAAACGAGTGGAAGCTGTCTTTCAAGAAGCAATGTCTTTTGTTTCCATCTGCTTTCCTGAACAAATATATTTTGCGTTTATTTTTGGTAACTTTGGGAATTTCGATATTCAATTTCGCTACGACAGCTCTGTGTTCACTAATACCTGTATCCGTTTTGATGCTCGTTATGAGCTCAGGATTATTTGCTGCTAAGAGATCAAGTGTGTTTTCACATCCATTTACAATTCTAGTTGGCTCATGAACTAATTGTTCGAAGTAATTCTCAGAGAATGCGTTGAGTACAATTTCGGACGATGTTTTATGCCTACCTCCTGATTTGAAAATATAATTCCGCCAACAGATCGAGGGTAAATTAAAATCACCACCTACTATTATCGTCTGAGTCGGATACGTTTTTGTAATTAGACTCAGGTTTTCTTTGAACCTTTCTGCTATTGTATCGTCAGAGTCGGGAGGCCGGTAAAAGGAACCGATTATTAACTTCTTACGATTTTCGGGTACAGCCTCTACCCATAATAGCTCGCAGGAACTATCAACTTCAACTTCGCTACATGAAATACTACTTTTGACGGCGACAAACACGCCCCCACCTATTTTGTTCAATCTGTCCTTTCTGAACACCGATAGATCTTTTGCAAATACTTCTTCTGAACTTATTTCCGGCTTGAGCCAACTTTCGCTGCCTATAATGATGTGTGTTTCGGTGCTTTCTATTAATGCTTGCAGTTCTGGTACTTTCCCGACACAGCTACGACAATTTACAACTGTTATACCGATAGTCCACTCCCATGAACCACAGACATTGCCGAGGTGGGGTGGCTTGCGTGCCTCAACGATACAGATAGCCGTACCGTAGGTGCAACCACAGCGGAGGGGTATCTGTGGAGAGGCCAGACAAACGTGTGGTTCCTGAAGAGGGGCAGCAGCCTTTTCAGTAGTTACAGGGGCAACAGTCTGGATGATTGACTGAGCTGGCCTTGTAACATCAGCTAATGTGGCTTTGCCACACAGCTACTGCGAACGGCTGAAAGCAAGGGGAAACTACAGCCGTTATTTTTCCCGAGGACATGCAGCTCTACTGTATGAACATATGATGATGGCACCCGCTCGGGTAAAATATTCCGGAGGTAAAATAGTCCCCCATTCGGATCTCCGGGCGGGGACTACTCAGGAGGATGTGATCATCAGGAATGACAATACTGGCATTCTACGGGTCGGAGCGTGGAATGTTAGATCCCTTAATCGAGTAGGAAAATTAGAAAATTTAAAAAGGGAAATGGATAGGTTGAAGTTAGATATAGTGGGGATTAGTGAAGTTCGGTGGCAGGATGAACAGGATTTCTGGTCAGGTGAGTACAGGATTATAAATACAAAATCAGTTGGGGGTATCACAGGAGTAGGATTGGTAATGAATAAGAAAATAGGAATGCGGGTAAACTACTATGACCAGTACAGCGATCGCATTATCATTGTCAAGATAGATACGAAGCCAACACCGACAACAGTAGTACAGGTTTATATGCCAACTAGCTCTGCCGATGATGAGGAGATCGAAGAAATATATGAGGAGCTAAAGGAAATTATTCAGACAATTAAGGGAGAGGAAAACTTAATTGTTATGGGAGACTGGAATTCGGTAGTAGGACAAGGAAGGGAAGGGAAGATAGTGGGTGAATATGGTCTGGGTAAAAGGAATGAAAGAGGAAGCCGCCTGGTAGAATTTTGCACGGAACATAATTTAGTTATAACAAACACCTGGTTTAAGAATCACAAAAGAAGGTTGTATACGTGGAAGAGACCAGGAGACACTGGGAGATACCAGATAGATTTTATAATGGTAAGACATAGATTTCGGAACCAGGCTTTGAAGTGTAGGACATACCCAGGGGCAGACATAGACTCTGACCATAACTTGTTGGTTATGAACTGTAGGCTGAAACTGAAGAAACTACAGAAAGGTAGGAAAATAAGGAGATGGGACCTAGATAAATTGAAGGAACCTGAAGTTCTTAAGAATTTCAGAGGGAGCTTCAGGCAACAATTGACAGAAACAGGGGAAAATAAAACAGTTGAGGAGGAATGGGTAAAATTGAGAGATGAAATAGTGAAGGCAGCAGAGGACAAAATAGGTAGGAAGGCAAGACCTACAAAGAATCCTTGGATATCACAGGAGATACTAAATTTAATCGATGAAAGGAGAAAGTATAAAAATGCAGTAAATGAAGCAGGCAAAATGGAGTACAGACGACTAAGAAATGAGATTGACAGGAAGTGCAAAATGGCTTAGCAGGAATGGCTAGAAGGCAAATGCAAGGATGTAGAAGAATGTATAAATAGGGGAAAAATAGATACAGCCTACCGGAAAATAAAAGAAACATTTGGCGATAAGAAAAACAGCTCTATGAATATCAAGGACACTGATGGAAAACCAGTTCTCAGCAAAGAAGGGAAAGCTGAAAGGTGGAAAGAGTATATAGAGGGGCTCTACAAAGGAAATGAACTTCGAGACACTATTGTAGGAAGGGAAGAGGATGTAGATGATGATGAAATAGGAGATACTATACTGAGAGATGAATTTGACAGAGCACTGAAAGATCTAAGTCGAAACAAGGCCCCTGGAGTAGATGATATCCCGTCAGAGCTACTGAAGTCTCTGGGAGAGCCAGCCATGACAAAACTATTTGAACTGGTGTCTAGGATGTATGAGACAGGCGAAATACCCTCAGACTTTAAGAAAAATGTAATAATCCCCATTCCAAAGAAAGCGGGTGCAGACAGGTGTGAAAACTACAGAACCATCAGTTTAATAAGTCATGGTTGCAAAATATTAACACGGATTATATACAGAAGGATGGAAAAGCTGGTAGAAGCCGACCTCGGGGAAGATCAGTTTGGGTTCAGGAGAAATGTAGGAACACGGGAGGCAATACTCACTTTACGGCTTATCCTAGAAGATAGATTACGAAAAGACAAACCAACATTTCTAGCTTTTGTAGATTTGGAAAAGGCTTTTGACAATGTTGATTGGAATAAACTCTTTAAAGTTCTGAAGCAAGCAGGAGTAAAATATAGGGAGCGTAAGGTTATTTACAACTTGTACAAAAACCAGACAGCGGTTGTCAGAGTTGAAGGGCATGAAAGGGATGCAGTGGTTGGAAAGGGAGTAAGACAGGGTTGTAGCCTTTCCCCAATGTTGTTCAATTTGTACATTGAGCAAGCTATAAAGGAAAGCAAGGAGAAATTTGGAGAAGGAATTAAAGTTCACGGTGAAGAATTAAAAACATTGCGTTTTGCCGACGACATAGTACTTCTGTCAGATACAGCAAAGGACCTGGAAGAGCAATTGAACGGAATGGACAGTGTGCTGAAAGGTGCATATAAGATGAACATTAACAAGAGTAAAATTAGGGTAATGGAGTGCAGTGTAAGAAAATCAGGTGATGCTGAAGGAATTAGATTAGGTAACGAAACAATAAAGGAGGTAGATGAGTTTTGTTACTTGGGCAGTAAAATAACAAATGATGGTCGCAGTACAGATGATATAAAATGCAGAATGGCAATGGGTAGAAAGGCGTTTTTGAAAAAGAGAAATTTGTTAACATCGAATATTGATTTAAGCCTAAGGAAGTCCTTTCTGAAGGCATTTGTATGGAGTGTTGCCTTGTATGGGAGTGAAACATGGACGATAAGCAGTGTGGACAGAAAGAGGATAGAGGCTTTTGAAATATGGTGCTACAGAAGAATGCTGAAGATTAGGTGGGTGGATCGCGTAACTAATGAGGAGGTACTGAACTGAATTGGGGAGAAAAGAAATTTCTGGCATACCTTGACTAAAAGAAGGGATAGGTTGGTAGGACATATTCTTAGACATCAAGGAATTGTGAATTTAGCGTTGGAGGGAAGTGTGTGGGGTAAAAATCGCAGAGGGAGACCAAGATACGCGTATAGTAAGCAGATTCAAGTGGATGTGGGTTGTCGTTCTTATGAGGAGATGAAAAGGCTTGCTCAGGATAGAGTAGGGTGGAGAGCTGCATCAAACCAGTCTCTGGACTGAAGACCACAACAACATACCGATAGTTTCCGGATCTACATTTCTCCTGTTATCCACCTGCACCCTTTGAGATTGCCCATTTTCTATTTCCCCGAAGCTCTTTATCCTAAAAAACCGCCACGCAGCCCCCGCTACCCGTGTAGCCGCTTCCTGCGTATAGTGGACTGACCTATTCAGCGGAACCCGGAAACCCACCACCCGATGGCGCAAGTCAAGGAATCTGCAGCCTACACGGTCGCAGAACCGTCTGAGCCTCTGATGCAGACCCTCCACTCAGCTCTGTACCAGAGGTCCACAGTCGGTCCGTTCAACTATGCTGCAGATGGTGAGCTGTGCTTTCATCTTGCAAGCAAGACTGACAGTCTTTACTTCAGTTAACCTCTCCTGTAGATAATTCATGTTAAAATTTTGCAACCATGTCTTATGAAACTGATGGTTCTGTAATTTTCACACCTGTCTACGCCTGATTTCTTTGGAATGGGGATTATTACATTTTTCTTGAAGTCTGAGGGTATTTCGCCTGTCTCATACATCTTACACACTAGTTCAAATAGTTTACAGTATACATATTGTAACGTATTTTATGCATATATTGGTATCAATTGCGTGTACGATCTAGTACGATATTTTGTTGTCTCAACTCTTTGCTTCAGTTTTACATGGTGTTTACTTAGAACGAGGCATCATGGGGATACTATATTAGTGAAAAAGTCGTTCTCGTTGACCCCTAATATGATCACCTCGGACGGACAGTACAGTTGCACACCTGTGTGGCATGGTCAGTATGAGGTTGTCAATCAATTCTTGATATTTGGCCATTCTTTGCAGTATCCAGCTCTACAACTGTTGTGGGAGGTGTTGGTCTGGCTGCAATGCATCTGCTAAGAGCATCGCTGACACGCTCAATCGGATTTGTCCGGTGAACTAGCTGGCCACTCCATCCGTTCAATACCCTCAGCTTGAAGCATGTCGTCGTCCAGCGCAGGCCTGTGTGGACGAGCATTATCGTCCACCAGAAGGAACCCATCGCCTATGGCACCAGCGTAGAGCATAACAAAAGATCGAAGGATCTCGCCTCTGTACCTCTGAGCAGTCAAAGCGACCTTCTGAACGACACCCTACTGGTTCTTGCCCACACCATTCGTCCATCACCATGAAATGGTCATCTTTCCTACTAATAAACATGCATGATCCGATTTCCACGTTTTCTCCAGATCAGGGAACGACATTTGTCCTGCTGAGCACAAAAACTTGATTCACATCTCACTACGACTCCAGTCCTGCTGTTCCCCGGCCCAGTTTTTTCGGGGTAAACGGTGTCGTGGTATTAATGGGACACACACCATAGGCCTCCGTGCGAAGAGGCTGTTTTTGTTGATATTCCGCGTCCTGGTGCTGCCTGGAAGGTGTGTTGCAGCTGAGTTCCATTCTGCCTCCTGTCTCGACGGACTGTTAAATGGAGGGAGATAACGTTCATCTCTTCGTGATGTTATCTGTGGACGACCTTGCCTTCTTCTAACGGTTTCTGTTGTCTGCAATTGGGTCCAGGTCCTAGAAATTACACTTTGGAACACTCCAATAACTGCAGCCACATTCCTCTGTGTCTGTTCCAGACTTCCTATGGCTCTCCATGCCATAGCTTCAGATAAGCCACATTGTTGTTACGTTGCAATACCTGCTCACTACACTAACTACATCCAACTACTTGTGCAATTCGTTTGGTAAACACAACAGCAACGTCTGTTATTACCAGTATCTCAGTTGCTGTAATGTTGTTGTCTCCACTCCGTAGAATCGACAGAAAGACGTCGAACAATTTCAGTTCATTCCGCCGTTGACAATACTTCAGGTCCTAGATATCTCCACTAGTCCAAAAATAGTTCAAATATTTGTTAATCTATGAAACTTAACTCTTTTGTCATCAGTCCCTTACGTAAGCAGGAAGCCTTAAGCCTCAACTACAGTTCAGAAAGGAGCTCTATATACTCGCTTTCATCTACACAGCGAGTTCTATGTCGTCATCTCCGAACTTGCCGTTTCGGGGTGCTCGCACATTCGATACTCCAGGCAACATTGTTATCTATTATTATTATTATTGTTATCATCGGCGAAAGGAAACTTGAATAATAGTAATTGCATAATTATTTTAATAATTGTAACAGGTTGGTCCAAAACACTATAATGAATTATTTTATTTATTTATTTATCAAGAGACATCTTTCTTGCACCGAAAGTAATCTCTTGATAAATAAATGAAAAAAAAAACATACATTAGTTTTGGACCAACCTTTTATAATTGTCAATTAGCGACATTTATAACACTGTGGGCTCAAGATATAATTATTTAATGGCCAAAGATAATCCTTGATGTGTAGTGTCTGTGTTTATCGATGGAACCATACAAATGCGACGAGAACAACATTTCTTCAAATTGATACACCTACTACACCAAGAACACCGAAAAAAAATGCGATATTGCATAATATTAATTTGAATGTAAAAGAGGATTGCCTATCCTGAATATGAGTTAATAAAGTACAACATTTGTAAAGATAGTCCTTTCCTCTTTTTTACTCTTTCTTGCCAACCCCCTCCCTTATTAAAAAAATAGTTATTCCGCGAAGCATACGGGACAGCAACAGGAAATGGAGCTTGTAACATGACGAAGCACCGTCCACCACATGCTGTGACGTGGCTCTCTCTCCCTCTCCTTCTCGGTCTCTTGAAAGTACTTTCGTTTGGTTATCATTTTCCTTAGATGCGCAGCCGTGTATCTCAGGAGAGCGAATGAAATTTAGAAAATGTCCCATCTGTGTTAACTGTATTGTTAAGTGTCACTCGTCTGTAATTTTCCAATATCCCGTTTAATCACGAGATTACAGTATCGGTTAGGCAACGTAATACTTGTAAATAAAATAAGCCTGCTGTCTTACGAACCAGGCACCGAAATTTAACATATATGAGTCTAACTGGGAAACGTTGATGCTTAGTACATTCCTCTGTTCCGACCACAGACTTTAAAAATCCTATAACGTTTCCCTCCGTTATGGTCACTTAAAAGTTAAGGCGAGATCACAGCTTTGGAACATTGTTTCACAGTAAACTTCCTAAAATGCATAATTTCTTCGCCAAGGTTACAGGAGTCTTGTGGTAGCGGTGTACACAGACACAGATGGCGGTTTTACTGCACACAGGGTATAAAAGAGCGATGCATTGATGGATTTATCATTTGTAGTCCGTCGATTCATCTGAATAGGTTGCCGACGTTATAGACGGACTCGGGGCATTAACAGAATTATAACGCTGAATTGTAGCTAGAGCTTCACGCATATGACACTCCACTTCCATGAAACATAAGAACACGCCACAAACAAGCAAGCAGCAACACCACAGCTTGGATGTAAGTAAGCCACTAAACAGCCACATACGACCGTGTTTCAACATAACTTCCAGGCGAATGTAAAGTAAATCAATTAGTTTTCGTAAATGCTCATAAAACGTCTTGTTGTTTGCAGATTAGATTCTGTGGAAAATTGTCATTTCTCAATTAAAGCAGATGCAAATCATGCGAATGGTATAATGTAAGTATCGTAAATGCATTAGGCATCATATATCTAACAAAATTGTCAAATAAACAACTCTGCCCAAATGACTGTATAACCAAAATGTGTAACAAGTTCTTCTAGAAAATTAAATGCAAAAACCGACGGAAGATGGCACAATAAGTGCCGAAACATGTTTAAGTATTAAAACACTGTGTCTTGCATCAGGCGGAATTAACCACACACCTAATACAGCAAGCACGAAAGATACAGGAGCTGCTCCATCACAAGATGATCATGGTTTGAAGAACATTGTGATCCGGCGAAAGATATGATCTCACAACTGGCTTGTAATCATGGGACGTAGTCGAGATGTATGTTCGTGTGTTAAATCCTGCACAGGCAACAGGCAGCACGGCTCCATTTTCCTGCAGGGGACTGCCAACAATGTGAGTCCTTGCCACGTCGAGTCCTGCTTTTCGCCTGGCAAACTGGTATGAGGCCTCCAACGACTGCGGTTATTTCAGTGTGTGTCCTTCACAGGAGTGCCCAGTATGTGTCACGAGCCCACTGCTGTTGTTGTGGTCTTCCGTCCGCACACTGGATTGATGCAGCTCTCCACGTTCCCCATTCCTGTGCAAATCTCTTCATCTGAGAATACGTTCGGCAACCGACATCCTTTTGAATCTGCTTACTATATTCGTCCCTCGGTCTCCCTCTACGATTTTTACCCCACACGCTTCCTTCTAAAGCTAAGCAGACAATTCCTTGATGTCTCAGAATGTGTCCAACCAATCTATCCCTTCTCTTAGTCAGGATATGCCAGAAACTCCTTTTCCGCCCGATTCGGTTAAGCACCTCCTCATTAGTTACTTGATCTACCCATCTAATTTTCATCATTCGTCTATAGTACCACATTTCAAAAGCTTCTATCATCTTTTTGTCTGAACTCCTTATCGTCCACGTTTCACTCCCACACAATGCTGCACTCCATACAAATGCTTTAAAAAAGGACTTCCTAACATTTAAATTGATATTGGATGTTAACAAGTTTCGCTTCTTTAGAAACGCTTTTCTCCCCATAGCTATTCTGCATTTTATATCTTCTTTACTTCGGCCATCAGAAGTTATTTTGCTACCCAAATAACAAAATTCATCTACTACTTTTATTGTCTCATTACCTAATCTAATTCCTTCAGCATCGCCTGATTTTCTGACATTGCATTCCATTACCTTCGTTTTACACTTGTTAATGTTCATCTTATATCTTCCTTTCAAGACACTGTC
The DNA here is from genome assembly GCA_026315105.1 of Locusta migratoria. Classification (NCBI taxonomy): domain Eukaryota; kingdom Metazoa; phylum Arthropoda; class Insecta; order Orthoptera; family Acrididae; genus Locusta; species Locusta migratoria. The sequence continues at coordinate 356,059,180 of CM048745.1, forward strand.
CATTCCATTCAATTGCTCTTCCAGATCTTTTGCAGTCTCTGACAGAATTACTATGTCATCAGCAAACCGCAATGTATTTATTTCTTCTCCCTGCACTTTAATTCCCTCTCCAAATTTCTCCTTCCATTCGTTCACTGCCTGCTCAATGTGCAGATTGAGAAACATTGGGGAAAGGCTACAAACCTGTCTTACTCCCTTCCCAACCTCTGCGTCCCTTTCTTGCCCTTCGACTCTAATAACCGCTGTCTGGTTTTTGTATAGGCTCATCTACATCTACATCTACATAGATACTCTGCAAAATCACATTCAAGTGCCTGGCAGAGGGTTCATTTGGCCGAGGAGACTGAGGCGCTTCAGTCACGGTCTGCACGGCCACTACGGTCGGGGGTTCGAATCCCCCCTCGGGCATGGATATTTGTGACGTCTTTAGTATAAGGTAGTTCATAAGTAGTTTGTAAGTTTAGGGACTGATGACCCCGTAGTTAAGTCCCATAAGCTTAACAAACATTTGATTTTGAGAGGGTTCATTAACCACTTTCATAACTTTTCTCTACCGTTCAATTCTCTAATAGCGCGCGGGAAGAAAGAACACCTAAAACGTTCCGTTTTCGATCTGATTTCTCTTATTTTATTGGGATGGTCATGTCTCCCTAAGTAGGTGGGTTCTGGCAAAATATTTTCACATTCAGAACTAAAAGTCGGTGATTGAAACTTCGCAAACAGATCACGCCGCAATGAATAACGTCTTTCTTTTAATGATTTCCACCGCAATTCGTGCAACATTTCCGTGACGCTTTCCCCCCGTAACGTGATAAAACAAAACGAGCTGCCCTTCTCTGAACCTTCTAAATGTCTTCCGTCAGTCCCACCTGGTGAGGGTCCCACAAGGGGCAACAGTACTCCAGGAGAGGACGCACAAGTGTGATGTGGGCAGTCTCTTTGGTGGAGCTGGTGCATCTTCGAAGCGTTCTGCCGATGAAACGAAACCTTTGGTTCGCCTTCCCCACAATATTTTCTGTGTGTTCTCTCCAGTCAAAGTTGTTCGTAATTGTAACTCCTAGGTATTTGGTAGAATTTTCGACCTTAAGGTTTGACTGATTTATTGCGTAATTGAAGTTCTGCGGATTTATTTTAGTGGTCATGTGTATTACTTCACACTTTTCTTTATTTAGTGTCAATTGCCAATTTTTGCACCATGCAGAAATTTTCTCTAAATCGCTTTGCAGTTGCTTTTGATCCTCTGTTGACTTCACTAACCGATAAACGACAGCATCATCCGCGAACAATCTAAGGGAGCTATTCAGATTTTCTACTAAATCGTTTATAAACACGAGGAAGAGTAGGGGACCTATAACGCTTCCCTGTGGATCTCCAGATATCACTTCTGTTTTACTCGATGACTTACCGTCAATTACAACGAACTGTGTTCTTTCTTATAGGAAATCGTGAATCCAACCGCACAATTGGGGAGATATTCCATAAGCACGCAATTTTATAAGAAGCCGCTTGTGGGGTACAGTGTCAAAAGCCTTCCTGAAATCCAAAAATATGGAATCGATTTGAGATCCCTTGTCGATGGCACTTAACACTTCATGTGAATAAAGGGCAAGCTGTTTTCGCAAGAGCGATACTTTCTGAATCCGTGTTTACTACTGGTTAATAGGTCGTTCTCTTCGAGGTAGTTCATAATATTCGAACAAAGTATATGTTCCAAAATCCTACTGCAAATCGACGTCAATGAGATAGGCCTGTAATTTTGGGGATCACTCCTATTGCTTTTCTTGAATATTGGAGTAACTTGGGCAACTTTCCAGTCTTTGGGTACGGATCTTTCGCTGCGTGATCGGTTGTAAATTATAGCTAAGTACGGAGCTATTGCATCAGCATACTCTGAGAGGAATCTAGTTGGTATACAGTCTGGCCCGGAAGATTTGTTTTTGTTTAGTGACGTAAGTTGTTTTACTACTCCAGGAACATCTACTTCTAAGTTTCGCATGCTGGCAGCTGTTCTTGGATTGAATACTGGAGTGTTCACTTCGTCTTCTTTGGTGAACGAATTTCGGAAAGCTGTGTTTAGTAATTCTGCCTTAGCAGTACTGCCATCGGTAGTATTACCATTGCTATCGCTCCCCATATTTTACCCCACTACGGACTGTAAAAGGCAGCAGCGGATGCGTAAGGGACAGCCGCACTCTGCGTGTACCCTGCACCGGGATAGGCGAGGACAGGAGAGGCGGCGTTTTCTGGTCTGCTGGTGGCGCGGGACATACAGAGCGCTTCCAGCTTCACGGCTGGAGACGCACCTAGCGACATCTTTTTGCCACCAGGCATCCGTTATGTGCGAGATCCGCTTTCTGTTTTTGGAAAGTTTCACAACTGGTGCCCCAACTACTTCTTAGATCTGCAGCGATGAGGTACTGGCCTCGTCATCGCGACCATCCTAGTATTTATAAACAATATTTGTTAATAACTTTACAAAGTAGTGTCTATGGATAAATCACCAAGACATTAATCATTATATAAATACGCTAACACGAAAATTGTGGACTAATTTATTCGTACAAGAAGGCCAATGAAAGTTACATAATTCGAAAAATTGTTTGGCGTAGATTTCACAAATATAAATATTATGTGTGCATTTAGCCATTAAAAGTGATAAAAGGAAGTAGAAATTTTCCTATCTACAGCTTGGATCAAGTTCTACATTCTCAAACAATCAGCTGATTGATTGGCTATTTACCTCGACCAAAGACGCTGTAATGCAGCGCATCTGCAGTATTAAAATAAATGAATATCGAAACATGGAGTGCTCCCAACTCACTTTCTTGTGCCATTCAAATGCTTCATTTTCGCAGTGATTAAGAGTGGCTAAGCGTCTAGCGGTGCTCGGGTGGAACACAATTCGAGACTGCCGATATAAATGATGATGCGCCGGGAGAGGCATGTAGCGGTGCACGGGTGGAACTACGAAGTCGACATGCTGTCAGCTCTGGAATTCCGAATATCGCACTATCGAAATAAAATTATTTCTTGGCGTTGTATAAATATACAAACACCGAAATTGTAGTTCCTTTCAAATATTAGGCTAATGAAAGTTATATAATTCGAAAATGACATGAGAAGTATATATATCCGTTTTTATTTGTTGTTATTGTATCAGGAATTTTCCTTAACACGTAAAAGATACCGTTTCATACCTCCCATGCCGGTTAAATTTTACCAAATATCCCAGCGGCCTCCTATGATAATGTTGGCAACATATGCTGAATCGTGAGAATCCTGTGAGTCTTCATTTTACCCAATCGCTTGACAACGCTGATGTTTTCTCGTGGAATCTTCGTTTTACGAGGGCAATTATTTTTACTGAGCGGACGAGGGTACATACAAGAATCTGTCAACCATAAAGTAGGAACAGCATTATTTGTTTACTTCATGGTCTGTTCAAAATGTTTGTACAGCTTATGGGACTTAACTACGGGGTCATCAGTCCCTAAACTTACAAACTACTTATGAACTACTTACGAACTAGGGCGGCACAAATATCCATGCCCGAGGGGGGATTCGAACCCCCGACCGTAGTGGCCGTGCAGACCGTGACTGAAGCGCCTCAATCCCCTCGGCCACCGCGGCCGGCTACTTCATGGTCTGTACGATACACTAATCGAGTCATTCTATGTGGTTCGAACAAGTGGGCAAAGATTTTCTATCGTGTTGTTGATGTTGCCAACATAATCACGCGAGGCCGCCGACATGATACGTACAATTTTACCCCCAGTGACTATTGTAAACACAATTGATCGATTTACGAGCACAGGCAATACTAGTATTTATTATTATTCTGGTGTTGTATCTGTTTTTTCGGACATGTCCGATACGATAGGGGCTCTACAATTTGTACCGGGTGGCACATGACAGGGTTGGCTACCCTGTTTTGCCATACTCTAACAAATCTCTGGTATTAAGAAAATATCTATGGAGTAGACGAGGAAGCGACCAGTCGGTGACCGGACGACCAAGAGGTCCGTTTTGCAGGGCAGCGGAGTTGAGTGAGTTGTGGTTGTTCTCTGCGGTCTGGAGTACCGACAGTCAGCACGGCAAACGCAAGCAGACACGCTTTCTCGTGTGTTGGAGGTCAGATGCTTGCCGTTATCTGGAGAAGTGCCACGCGGAAATGCAATTTGGCCTAACTATTCTGTGTGTATGATCGGCGTGTGTAAGTAAATGCCAAGGTACACGTATGGCACAGGTGATAGGACAGAACGGACAGGAGTTCAAATTCAAATGTTTGTAAATCTATCGGACTAAAGTACGTGGTCATCAGTCCGTAGCTTACAAACTACTTAAACTAAGGTAAACTAACCTAAGGACAACACACTCACCATGCCCCAGGGAGGACTCGAACCTCCGACGGCGAGCAACCGCACGCTCCGCAGCGAGGCGCCTTAGACCGCTCGGCTACTCCACCGCGGCGGACAGCAGTTCAGGTTATGTGGCTGATTGGGTTATTGGCTATCCACGACAGAAAACTGAGTGCATTTCAGTGTGTGGGTTGTCAACAGTTCTGTGGCTACGCCACGTCGCCTAAGGTGTTAACGGCCAGTAACTTGTATAAGCTACTTGACGGTTTTGTTAGTAATTTCTTGTGTTCTATAGTTCATGTACTACACCGTCAACCGGCTTGTAGGGGACTGATGACCTAGCTGTTTAGTCCCCTCAAAAACCAACAACAACCGGCGTGTTAGATACGTGGTGCCACTGAAGCCGTAGTTATGTATTGTGACTCATTAGAACTATTGTTAACACGAGTTTGTTGCAGGTACGCCTTCTGTATATCTTGGTAACATTGTACCTAATGGCAAACTATACTGGCTGAATTAGTGTGGACGCAATTCAAAGCCAAGTACATACGTATTGTACTTCTAGTAATGGACGAATACTAGAGGAAGTACCTGTTTCTGAAGACTCTCTTTGATCGTCAGAAGAATTACCAAGGGAAGCACACGTTCTTAATTTATTGTTCATGTCCTGTTTGATGATTGATCTGTATATAGTAAATTTGTGGTTATTATTGAAATTTATAAGCCTTGTAACGTATTTTTCAGTCAGAACGAAGCTGACGGGATATTATTTACATGTATGTTTCATACTGGTATATGTTATGTTCTGTGTACAGCTAGAAGTCTGTAATGATTATGAAGTCATTGGGTAACGTACGCAAAGCAATATGTTCATAAATGACTAATTAGTTGATATACGAAGTGAATTGAATTGTTCCTTCATGGTTTGATACTATCAAGAATTTCGGTATCTCTTGTATATCTTAGTTAACAAATGTTGTTAAATTTTCACATGCTAAACGGCAACTCAATCAACCGTTTCCCCCTTTTATCCTGGCCCACGCGTTCTGCTTTAACAAACTGTAGCGTGCGGAAGTTTGAAACGAGTAGCCAAGTGGTTAAGGCGACCGCTGGCCCGGCTCACATTTTCACTTGTCGGCAATGCCCTAATGCAGCCACTGTCAGTCCTTTCCTTCCTAATCCTCCTTCATTCCCCTTCGTCATAAGTAATTTGCAAACATTAATATTTACAATAAGTGACAATAAAGTTTAGTGGATGAGGTGGGAACGGTCCATTGGGCGACAGCCGCGGTGGAGTGGCCGAGTGGTCTAAGGCGCCTTACTGGGGAGCGCACGGTTGCTCGTCGTCGGATGTTCGAGTCCTGCCTGGAGCATTGGTGTGTCATTCGTCCTTATGTTAGTTTGTAAGCCTAGGGACCCTCTGCCAGGCACTTAAATGTGATTTGCAGAGTATCCCATGTAGATGTAGATGTAGAATAACCAAAGAGTGAAGTCCCATACATTTAGAAACATCTGAACATTTGATTGGGCTTCACAGGCGGATCGCAGGGCCGCAACTGCGTAGCGGCCGATGTTGACAACCTGCCCCCACAGTAGTTCAGTTCAGCATTGTAGATGTTCCGTTTTTGACTTGTTGGACGAGATGCGTTTTTAGCGGATGGTTCTGATCTGAGAAAAGGACAATGAACGAGTGAAGGACCTATTTAAAGTTTTGTTTTAAGCCTGGAAAAAGACCTAAGGAAACACATGCCATATCGAAACGTCTTCATGGAGATCCTGCACTGTCCATGAACGGTACGTACGAGTGGTTCGACCGTTTTCGAGGGGGCCAGAGGGGTTTATAACACTCCGCATAGCGGACGACCGGCAACCGCCGTCAGTGACGAAAACATTGAGCAAGTGAAGACATTAATCACAAACTATCGTCAAATGTTCAAATGTTTGTATAGTCTATGGGATTTAACTACGGGGTCATCAGTCCCTAAACTTACAAACTACTTATGAACTACTTACGAACTAGGACGGCACAAATATCCATGCCCGAGGAGGGATTCGAAGCCCCGACCGTAGTAGCCGTGCAAACCAGACCCTGACTGGAGCGCCCTAGTCCCCTCGGCCACCGCGGCCGGCCAAACGATCGTCGATTAGATGTGAACACGATAGTGGATGAACTGCAGATTAACTGTGGCTTCGTGCGTGGTAAACCCTAACGATGGTTGTCCATAGAAGGCTAAAGAACATATATAATATCTACCGTTAAAGCTTTCCATACGGCTGTTTGTAGGATATTCAACTTCTTGCGATTCCAAACTGTCTTGGCGTATTCCAGTGATGAACCGTCCTCGAGTTATCAGCCGAGTGATAGCGTCGTCTTGTCCCAACGTTTCGATGAGTTTCATACCCATCAATTTGTGATAATACGTCACCACTCGGCTATCACCCGAGAAGAGTTCATCAATCGACTTTCTTAGAGAGTGATCGACTTCAGGATTATAGCGTTTTTTCTACAGTCTTAGTAAGTGGGCTGACCGAGAACTGATAAATGGAAAAATCGTACCAACTGTTAATAAGCGACGATGTGCGGAAGAAAGCTCAAGTAAGCCTGTCTAGAGTTCAGCTAAAATTGTCCGTCTTTATTACAGCAGGCTGTATATTGCACCATTATGGTGGTGTTAAGGAAAAAGCGAGGTTGACGATAACGAAGCCACAGATCGCACGAGCGCGTGAAGAGCGTGGCATCTTACAAGTTTCACAGGAACTTGGTCATTCAACCATACCGCTGGTAACTGGAGCGCGTTAAGTGCCCTAGCCGGTGTGGTAGCGCAGGTCCGTGACGTATTCGCGGTGTCTTCTGGCAGCTGCCAAGAACGTTTACTTATTGCCATCAGCAGGCTGCATGCGGACAATTGATTACGTATCGGAAACACGAAATGCAGTTAACGATTACGAGAGTGACAAGTAAGACGTGAAAGAGGTTTGGAGTATCAGATTCCGTTTGCAGTAACTGATGATCTGTGTCGTCTGTGTTCCTTCTCTGTTTCCTACCGTGTCTTACAGAGTGCACAATTGTCCTACAGTCTTCATAAAATTATTAAGGCGAACCACTAAACATATGTAGTAGATATTTTTTTAATCTATGGGGCTTAAATAATGCGGTTACGCCTACAGACTACATAAACTAACTTAAACTACCCTATGGACAACATACACATCCATGACCAAGGGAAGAGTCGAACCTCCGACGGGGAGCAGCCGCGCGCTCCACAGCACGACGCCTGAGAACGCACGGTCATTCCACCATGGTAGATGTAGCAGAATAAATGCTTATGAATGTATGGACGATGTTAGTATGTCGATTAGTACCCGTAATCACTCATTCCTAATTCCGTTCTTGGTTACTAGTCTGCGTACCCGGTGCTATTCAGGTATATATTTATCCTGTCCTTGTGTTGGTCTATTTCCTTATTCTACCTCGGTGTACCGCCTCCCGTCTCACTCCCCGTTCTTTCGATCTGTATTTTAGCGAATTTAGGCCTTCAATTTCGTTTTCTTGCAGATCAACCTTTAGACGTCATCTCCCTTCAACAATGTGCCCTACGATAATATTACTTTCCAGGTGTGTTAAGTGAAATTTTAGGCCGACCGCTGTGGCCGAGGAGACTGAGGCGCTCCAGTCACGGTCTGCACGACCACTGCGGTCGGGGGTTCGAGTCCCCCCTCGGGCATGGATATTTGTGCCGTCCTAGTTCGTAAGTAGTTCATAAGTAGTTTGTAAGTTTAGGAACTGATGACTCCGTAGTTAAGTCCCATAAGCTGTACAAACATTTGAACATTTTTTTTTAAATTTTATATCAATTTTTTGCATACATGATGGAGCAGAATGAAAGGGTTACAGATGTATAACGTACAATTGAAAGGGCGGCTTCATCTGTGGGATCATCTATTTATTTACTGTCAACAGTTTCTACAGACTACGCCACCAGTTTTAGGTGCTTTACAAAACGACAGCTAAATCTTCCCATATAATGTCTTCAGGAAGATGACTGGCAGCGCACAATCTTACGTAATTTATTCCCCTTATCGTCTTCACGTTGCGTAGTAGAAAGATTCTGTCTCTCGTTTCCATAAATGGCATGAATATCGTAGCGTGTTCCGCCGAACCCGTTTGCAATAAATAAACAAACAAATGGTCCCACGGCTGACGGCGCCCTTTTTGATTAGTGGAATATTGAGATATTGTCTGTGAAATGTAAAGGCGTTACAAATTAAAAACCGGCCGCGGTGGCCGAGGGGACTGAGGCGCTCCAGTCACGGTCTGCACGGCCACTACGGTCGGGGGTTCGAATCCCCCCTCGGGCATGGATATTTGTGCCGTCCTAGTTCGTAAGTAGTTCATAAGTAGTTTGTAAGTTTAGGGACTGATGACCCCGTAGTTAAGTCCCATAAGCTTAACAAACATTTGAACATTTGAACAAATTAAAATATGATGCGTGATGTGACAATTGTTCTTGCATTTAATTGATTATGACGTCATCTGTCTGGAACTATGATTCCTACTAACGTTTAATACTGGTATTTTAATACCGTCTGACAAAGATGTGGTGAATATAGTTGTCGAAAAGTAACAAATTAAACCCTTACTTGATGAGACTTTTCTTGAGTCTTGTTGACCATAATAATGTGCCGTAGTACGATAGAGTTTCGAAGCTACGTGCAATTTACTATGTGTAATATGTTTGGGGAATGGAGTTACTAGTAGTTCAGAAGCAACAAATTATAATTGAAGCTGAAATCCGAAGTTGCACAGCATGAATGGCAGAAAAGTAGTAAGGATAATAAACTTCTTTCCTTTGATCATTTTGCTGAGGTTATCAGCCAGATAAAGTTTCGAAATCATGTGTAAAGTTTGTTGCAGTCGCTAAGTGTTCTCGTTAATGAATAGTGGATTAATTAATCCTAGTTATTCACACGTCGAATGATGGGGCAAATTTTTGTGTATTTTGTGGCTTATAACATCATACGTCCTGAACGATGTGCCAAAGGTAATTCTTTATCCCAAAGCGATGAGGAAATTTCGTTAAAATTGGTACGGTAGTTTAGGAAGAGACGGGGAACACGCTCCTTGATGCGTCAGTTTTTCTCGGATTTCATTCGTCGTCATAAGTTTTGAACTACGTGTCGTAGGTGGTTCTTACCGCACAGTGATGTTTCCCCTTGTTTTCAAGGTAAAGCGAGCAAAATTTCATCCGAATCTGAATAAACTAAGGGTTACTCTTCTTTTATAACTTTTGTTACTGTACTTAGCCTGAGCAGATGAATCAGACATAGCGCAATAACTTATATAAAATATCCGAAGGTCCCTATGTAATACTGAATAGCTCCCTAAACAGTGAACTATCAGTATATAAGGAGACGGGGACTATCGTTTTACACCGGATATGTAGTAGCAACAGAATGGCTCGATCAGGAGCTTAGAGGCTTGGAACATTATCGTCATCTGAGAAACGTATCCATTACGGAAGGTTCAAGACCAAACCTGTGGAAGTCCACTGTTAATGTTGTGATTATGAAAACTCGAAGCAACAACCACAGCTAAACCAAGACGAGTCAGTTACAGAGATGAAATATGAACCAGATATGAGACAGAATAAACTATATATTTATAGATGTGATAAATTTGGGTCGCCACTATGTTTTACAAAACATAGAAAATAACTGAACAGTGGCGTACTAGAGCAAGGCCAAGAAATGATAATAATAATAGAATTTTATCGTGAATCAATATATGGAAAGATAATCAGATCGTTCCCCTACTGCCAAAAGAGACAAACTATTTTCCCTCCAAAATGGTGACTGGGGTTAGATAAATAAAGTTATACAAAATTGGTAAAAATAACACATATTGGCAAATATGTACAACCTAACCAATTAAAATTGTATGTGACTAGGTGTCACACTCTGATTGCAAAAAAATTAATAAAAAGAGTTCTCCAAATAGCTCTAAAAATGAAATATACACTCATAGAAATAAAATTAAAAATTAATTCAAATGACTGGCTATATCGTTTAGGAGTGTATCATTGAAAGTCAATATAGAAATAGACCTCGTTATCTCATCCCACTCCGAGTGAAAAGAAAGAAGGTAGCTACAGCAAATGATCCCATTAGAAACGAAGAGCTGAATCCTAACCAGGACTGGAGCAGCGCAAGCAAATACTATACCAAACACTGGGTGACGGTCGTGCAGCAGCGGCGTCGACGCCAGAAGACTGGAGCAGCAGCTGTGGATACTATCCACGAAAATAATATAATAATAATAATAAAGCAACAACAAATTGCCGAAGTGTGGTCGCACCCAGCGAAACAACACTGTGAAAACACAGATACACGCAAAACCACAACTGCGGTGTCCAACTTGACAACGATACGATGAGCGCGAGAGCGGAGGTACCGTTCTCGGCGGCGGAGCCTCCCCGAGTCCGCTTGACCAAACTCTCCTCGTCTCCACAGCCCAGATCCACCCGAGCACGCGGCCACGCCTTACTCGTCAAAGAGCCAATCTCATCGACCCGCTAATGGCCTTCCCAATCAGAATACACGGCCAGGAGTTGCATACAACAAAAATAAGAAAAAAGTAGCAACGAGAGGCAATTGCGGAGTTTGCCGCCAACAGCTCTTTAACCTCCTCTCAACACACACAGCTTTCTCACGCCAAGTCACGTACACCCGTGCAATACTAGGAAATTCTTTGCGGACTATCACTAGTGGGCATCTTGGCGCCTATTTTTACTACTGCTGGCGACATTGTCCTGTTGTGCTAGACAGATTTCACTTCGCAGAGACACGAACTTGAAGCATCCTGCCATTAGTTAAATCGTAAACTATGCTACCTGCTACTGACAGTTTAGGGACGGAAAGAAAGCAGGCCGTCCGGTAACCATCAAACGTTTTTTCATCTCCTGCTCGCACAGCCAAAGAAACAACGTGGCGCCAGACAGGCGCCGGTCGCCCTAAACAGCTAACACATTGTGCGAGCTCACACTGGAAACCGCAGGTAACCGGCACAGAGTAACATATATATTTGTCTGTGCCGGCGGTCAGTCGTGTCACGGTGCGAAACTGGCCGGCCCACCCCAATGCAGTGTAGAGACCCCTCGGGTGGCCAGGTTTCTCCGAAACCCTGAAAGGAGCTGGCACCACATCGGATTCCTGTGACCTAGCCGACGGCTAGTCTATGCGAAGAGCATGGAGAGAGATGGGAGTGTAATTTCTTACTTGCGAATTTTGCATACGAGTTTTAATATTTTACTACTACAAGCTGTAGTATACGAGGCCAACTAAGCATTTCTGTTCTAAATTGCCTATATATATATATATATATATATATATATATATATATATATATATATATATATATATATATATATTACACCGAAATTCTTGTTAAAAATACATACGACGAACACTATGGTAGCTTTATTTTTTTCCAAGAATAATAATAATAAACGGCGGAAATTGTTGTTACATAAATCGAGATCTGGCGTACGGATCGCTGCGGCGTGCGTAATAATAAATATGGAATTTAATTGGCTGCTGACCTGGCGGGGCGCGGTCGCGTAAAAAGAGTGCAGTACGCCCCTGCCCGGCGCACGGCGGGGGCGGTGTCGACGCGGTCAAGACAATCGTCGCGATATTGTTTGTTCTCGCGGGTAGGGCGGGTGGCGGCGTCGTTTGAGAAGCGGTTGCGAGCGTGGAGGAAGAGGGGGAGCATCTGTCGGCGGCGGCGGCGGAGGCGGCGGTCCGGCAATCGGCCGAGCGAGTAGGGGTCGCGGGTGCGAGTACAGACATGTCGACGAGTCTACAGGTCTGGACCTGTCGGAGGTGCCGCCTGTCTGGCGGCGGCGACGAGGGGTGGAGGGGGGCGACGTGTGTGGTCGAGGGAGGTGTTGCAACCTGTCAATCCTTAAGTGCGTTATGGCGGCGTCTTTTGATTAGCGGTCGGACAAGTAGCGAATCAAAAGGACCTAAATGTAAACTGTCAATCATCTTTCGTTCTTCCAGGAAGACCTATCAATAATCCTGTAGCGGCATCCTTTGATATGCGGTCCGGCAATTGGACGAGGGAGGAGGGGTGGAGGGTAATTCAAATTTACCGCCAAAAAAACAAAAGTGGCGCTCAATGCCCACAGCCCCACTACTAGACTAGCTGACCGCCCAACAGCCCTGACCCACGCTGCTGTACAACGCCGACCCGGCAGTAAGGAAATAATTTGAAATCAGAAGCACTACATCCAAACGGGGACTGAGGCGCTTCAGTCACGGTCTGCACTGCCACTACGTTCGGGGGTTCGAATCCCCCCTCGGGCATGGATATTTGTGCCGTCCTAGTTCGTAAGTAGTTCATAAGTAGTTTGTAAGTTTAGGGACTGATGACCCTGTAGTTAAGTCCCGTAGACTATACAAACATTTGAACTTTGAACACTACAAAGGAATAACTAAATAAACCAATACACCTGAATCCTAATGCAATTCTTCCAACCCATAGCAGAATATAGAGGAAGGAAACATGTTAAAAATAAGTTAATTTCATGCAACGAAAAACATAATTAAGCAATTAAAACAATAAAGAGATACATGAAGCGAGAAAAAAGAAAATTGCCGCGGTGGAGGAGCCGAGCGGTCTAAAATGTCTCGCTGCGGAGCGCGCGGCTGCTCGCCGTGGTGGTTCGAGTCGTCCCTAGGGCATGGGTGTGTGTTGTCCTTAGGTTAGTTTACCTAGTTTTAAGTCGTTTGTAAGCTACGGACTCAAAATCAAATGTTTGTACAGCTTATGAGACTTAACTAATGGGTCATCAGTCCCTAAACTTACAAACATGAACTACTGACGAACTAGGACGGCACAAATATCCATGCCCGAGGGGAAGCGCTTCAGTCCCCTCGGCCACCGCGGCCGGCAGCTACGGACTGATGACCACGCAGTTTGGTCCGATAGATATACAAACATTTGAATAAGAAAACTGAAAGACAAAAATGAGCACCACCTTTCAAGTCTAGTATTAAAAGTTAACTTTTAGCAGCTTCCACCCCTCAACCTCCCCCGCCTATTACAAGCCCTTAAAATGCTGGAACGCCACGTTCTCTGCCTCGCTTACCGCCCTCCACCTCCCCACGCGAATCCTCTATGCTCTCCTTCCTGCACCTCCTCAAATGCCTCGATCATATCCGCATCCTACACATATCCCGCAAGACAGATTCGCGTCATCCCCTGGTGTCTCATCCTGGGCCTCTGACGCGCCTGTACCAATGCATCCCTCCCTCTCTACACCTTCAACTCTCCAAATCCCTTCTGAGGCTAACTTTCGCCACCTCCCTCTACCGGATGACGCCTTCTGTCCTGACATCTATGCCTTTTACCAAATAGCTTACAAAGATAATAGCGGAAACTCTTTGCTGAAACGAGCGAAAGCGGTCCCGAGCAACTCCTAGCGCCGAGAGTTGTGAACTAAAACTGGGAGTGAACGGGCAATTAACATTATGACACTCAGAACTGTTACTTTATTCCTCGGCGTACTTTATAAAAGTAGAAAATGGCTGGAAGAGGGGGGTGTAGGTGCTACATATGGCTGTAATAGGTAACTACAAACAGCGATTCACTCCGAAATCTTTTTTCAATTGCCTGAAATATAAGAATTCTAAATATGATAGTTTAAGGAGACTACTATTATGCCAACCGGAATAGATTACTTTTAATAAACAGTGTTTTTAACGCTTTATTAACCCTTTTTATAGGTTCTTTATAGACAGGCAGTGAGTTATTTGTAAGTGAAGAGCTGACTTGAAAAAAATTTTTAAAAATGTCTCGAGCATTTGAATGAAACCCATGTATTATGCGGAGACCATTTTCTTGGGGAAATATTTCAGAAATAAGGTTTTGTAAAGCCAAGAATAAATGTAATTTTTTCATCGCGTTTAGTTTAAAAAAATGGTGATTAATGTATTATAACAACAAATGTGTAATAGTAAGTTTTATTTGAATCGCTTCATTTAAAGAGTAAACGTGGCTTTAGAAACATCAGCACAAAACCTTCACTGTTGGCTGTGTGTATTTCAGCAAAAATTATATTTTATGAAACACAAGACTAAACAGAACTTTAAAATAATGTCTTTCATTTTCATTGTTATTTCCAGTATCTGGCCTTATGCACTGACTTCCGTTCTGCTGCCTAACTGCTCATACAAACTGTGTTTATATATATTGTTAAAACTTACGTCATATATTGTCTTATTTTCAGTTCGAATTCTATCAAAATAAACAGTACACATTATGAAAGATATTATTCTGTCTACGCAACTACAATAAGAGCGACATTTCTCACCATACGCGTTTCGTTCCACTAAATGTAAAACATCTTCAGTGGTCTGAAATGAGAGCTATCTCTAATTTTACTTGTTTTCATAGATCGAAAACAGTTCCTTAATAATTTGTAAAATATTGATTTTATGACTTATGGAAATTTTTTCTTAGTTTTTCGCCTGACATCATAAAGCGCCATACTGTTGTACAGTTCATGCCAGAGGCAATTGCTTTAGTTTCTTCTGACGTACATTACAAAAGACTAACATGATATCTTAAATGGCGAAACAAATGTAGCCCTTGCGAAGTAATTTTGGTACGCAGATTAATAAAATACGACGGAATTACAGATGTCAAGGGAAGTGTAGCCTACAACTCGAACCAACAGATCGCACTGCTAGCGGTGTCGTCTGACAAACACAAGTCACGTAAATGTGACGAAATTTCCGCTATAATGTTTGTAAGTTACTTGCTGCTACTAACCTTAGTCCTTTCCCCTCTGCATGTATAATGCGCACCCACTTTCCCCTCTCCTTCTTCTCTCCCACGCTTGGTCTCCCCCTCCTAACCTTCTCCCCTGGAATTCTTATGCCCGTCTCATCCTATCCCATTCCGCTCCCCTTTCCTTCACCCGCCCTCCGCGCCTCCTGTCATTTTCTGTTCTCCTGCGGGGTCTCTGTTCACCATTTGACCATGTGCTATTTTATCCTCTTCAGACCAGAGATCACATTTAATGAAAAGAAATCGCACTGACGTGTTTTACGGCCCACTTTAGATTTGTAGTTTTATAAGTTTTAGCAAACATTTAGTACCAAAATAATAATCTAAATAATAATAATTAATTAATTATTTAATAAGAGTGTCTGAAACCCTTTTAGAAAAAAAAATTACGTAGAGGCGGGTTCTGAACCACCTACCTTTCGCATCACAATCCAGCACCTTGCCCACTACGCTACGGCCATTAATCGAAACATGAGTTATTTAATCTCATACTATTGATGGTCTTTGTTAACTGATGTTAATATGGCATTTGTAGACATTAGATTATCATTTATCGTTCGAAGAACGATGTGTTTTTGTTAATTCCTCAGTGTGCCGTTGCTTTGAAATGACAACGTGTAAGTTACAATAAGAAAATCATCAAATACGCGAGGAATGTCACGTGACATCTCCGAACGGCTGGTTTTCGTTAATTCAATGGAGGGTGTCAAATCTCCGTTATTTTTGCAAATATGTCTCAAACGATACATGAAAAAACATAAGGGAGCTAAGTTGTAGAGAATTTTCTCCTCTATCAATTAGGTTATTCAATTTTCGTGTCAGATGAACGGTTCGTTTACAATTACAAATATATTACAAACGGCTTTTTTTTGTTTTACTGTCGTATTTTTTGTCCGAAAAATTTGAAAAATGGAGGTTCTGGTCTCTGGCGGCCTACAATCATGTCTGAAAAAATTTGGTGCTGCTCGGTTGAACGGTTCGTCTTAAAAACAGGGAACACGTTACGGACAGACAGGCAGACATACATCCCAAAATCGCCGTTATTTTTGCAAATATCTTTGAAATGCTACGAGATATGAAAAAAACGGAAGAGAGCAAAGTTGTAGAGAATTTTCTTCTCTACAAATCCGGTTATTCAATTTTCGTTTCAGATGAATAGCTAAGCCGTTATTTTTATTTAAATTTCGAGCTGTCAAAAGACGATCGCAAAGGCTCACATTTAGTGTTACTATCGTAACCTAAAGTAGGCCAAAATATCACTTGATTCAGTTTTAATAGTTCCAATAGGTACCAAATAACGGAAACAGGCACAATTTTTTTTTTCGATTTGTAGTAAAAAAAATAATTTTTTTAAATGTTTGTTAAGCTTATGGGACTTAACTACGGGGTCATCAGTCCCTAAACTTACAAACTACTTATGAACTACCTTATACTAAAGACGGCACAAATATCCATGCCCGAGGGGGGGATTCAAACCCCCGACCGCAGTAGCCGTGCAGACCGTGACTGAAGCGCCCCAGTCGCCTCGGCCACCGCGGCCGGCACGGTTTGTAAGTAACTTTTATAGTATGTAGCATATGTGCTACATTGGGTCACTACTCATCCGTACTGCATAGATTGAAAAGTTGTAGGATACTTGTTACAAGAGAAAATAAACGGCAAATAAAGATTTATTGAACTGTTTCTTAAATATCAAACTGATTTTAATACAAAATTGAAATGCATTACTCACCTATTTTCTATAAAGTTCATAAACACAGTTACGAGCCGAAGTGAAACAAAGATTAACTTTACATGTATCACACATTACAAAAGTAATTCCTTTGCAGCCCTGTAATCTACATCTCGATCGTCTTTTTTGAACAGTTTTCATTACTGGCATATGCATGGCATTTTTGGTCCTAGCACTTGTGTGCGGCAAAGGTTGGAGTATGATTGCGCATTTTACAAGTTTCACCTGCCACTTCATATGTTTTACTAATAAGTTGATCATCTCTTTGGAGCCGGCCGCGGTGGCCGAGGGAACTGAGGCGCTCCAGTCATGGTCCGCACAGCCACTACGGTCGGGGGTTCGAATCCCCTCTCGGGCATGGATATTTGTGCCGTCCTTAGTCTTAGCTAGTTCATAAGTAGTTTGTAAGTTTAGGGACTGATGACCCCGTAGTTAAGTTCCATAAGCTCTACAAACATTGAACATTTGATCTCTTTGGAAATAGATCAAATGTTCTGATATTGTAAGTTTTTTTTAATTATTTCTTAAAGTATGACAAATCTCTTTTAGGCCATCATAGTGTTTGAGTAGTTTCTCTGTACTGAATCCATTCACTGGCTATGCAAAAATAAAAAAAAAAAGTGGTGAATGGTCCTAACTGTCCAGTTTCTTGTTCTATTGGATATTTACCTATTACTCTTTCCAATAGGTCTACTCCTCTCATGTTCCTGTTAGTAAATAACTTCACAACAGTTGGTCGTGGAACGTGAACGTAGACATTGTTCTTCTTCAACCACCTCCGACAGTTCCCAACTGGTAAAATTCCTTGGTTTGTGAATGATAAGTATATTGCTCTGTTATCAAACCATTTCATTAATGCCACTTTTTCATCTCCTCTGACTATTTGGTCATTGCTTCCCCTACCCCCTCCTTTCATATCATATCCTCTTCAACTGGAATTGTTTAGGTATTCGGTTCCCCATGATTGTACCAGTAGCCACTATTTTTCTACCAATCAGTAATGTTTCTGATTTGTGCCTCCACTTTTGTGTTTCATTCCTGATCCTGTGTGGACACAATAATTCCCTTCCTAGATTTTCAGTTTCATTACATTCAGTTTCTTCCATCTCTTCATTCCCTTCCTCTGTCAAAGTTCGTCCACTAAACTTACTGGAAGAGTATCATCGTCTTCTTCATCTTCTTCAATTTTCAAAACAGAGGAACATGGGTCGAATGCCTCCAGAAGTTCGAAAATTTCTTCTCCTGACAAACATGCAGATCAAGAAATCTGAAATATTCATAGTTTTCTGCATATTTACATTTCATTATTAAACAATCAAAAGTTTAATTGTAATTAGCAACGTATTTTTATGTAGTCTATGTTTAACTGAATAACATTGCACGAAAAAACATTTCCACACATAAATTTTCAGTAATTTTACTCTAGGGCACTTTGTAATGCTAATTCCCGAATGTAGCACATACTCTAAATGTAAAACAACTGAAGAAAATCGTAGTAAAAACTAACAATAAAGCTACAGATTGTGGGTTTGTGTAATCTATATCTATTCAGTGTTTCATAAATGCACAAACTATACCCAAAACACAAAATTAACACAATTTATATCTCGCCTTTTGTGACTCTTAGTGCCATTGTTGAAAACTAACAACTTTTGACTGCTCTTGCTACTTGTTGGCGTGACAAAAAAGCTTGACAAACTAGAAGCGTGTTGCGCCGACCTAAGAGAACAGTATACAGTCGGCGTTTGCTACCTGCAGCTGTTATTTCACGAGGAAAAAAGTCAGAAATGAATGTAGCATATATGCTACACCAGGACTGAAGATTTTAACTGTTGGTGTCGCTGTTGTGATATTGTTATCTGGAATTATTAGTCACCCAACCGACATCACTGACAAGACAAATGTTGCGTATATTTTTTTCAAACTGTGTCTCCGTTCCTCATCGCCGTCTACGTGTTGTTTTTTTAACGTTTAGTGTTTTTTGTAGCCACCGTGGCAAACATTTTAAGGTAACTATCTGTTTTATGTGTTCCGATTTTAAAGTTAACATTTACCGATTTTGTCTCCATTATCTGTATCATTGTCTCCGTTTATTGTCTCCATGTTCATGTTTTAGACTCCTCGGTAATGTAAGCCTCTCGGCTGCAGAGCGGCGTTGAGGCCGCTTCCAGCGTGACCTCGGTTTTTTTTTTTTTTTTTTTTTTTTTTTTTTTTTTTTTTTTTTTAAGAAAACAGTAATGAGAGAGAAAGAAAAAAACTATTAACTTAAACATCCGATAAATGTACATGGTAACGCTTTAAACTTTTAACAAATTACACCTTTAACGAATTCACGATTGACGAAGTTAATTTCGTGATTAATGTTGCATAGGCATGCAGGTGACATGAATATGATGAAGTGACGCGTGAAAGCCACTGAACAACATATACCGTACAGACAGGAAACCTCCGCCTCACATCCGCTGTCGTCTAATGAACTTAGGAACAGGGTCACGGACAGCGGTATAGGTAAAAGGGGCAGGGCGACTGCCCCACCGTATAATTTACTCTACTTCTTCAGTTTGTATGTCCTCTACGCGTTGACGACGACATGGCAGTCGGTCGGTTGCAATAGGCCTTCCGTCGCCTATAGACATAGTTTATACCAGCTAAAAATGCTCCTGCCGGAGCACGGAAAAGGCGAATATGTTCTCTGATACAAAAGTGTGGAACCAGCTGCCTCAATCCTCATTCCCACTTCCTCACCAAAAATTTTGGCATGCGAATATATCCGCGCACTTTTAGCGAATAACTTTGTAAATACTTTTGCCCAGTTAAGCCGTCATAGTCAACAATGTCGTCTCACTGTCAATGTCTATACATGTCTCTGTCCGTTTGTTTGCTGTCTCTTCCACTGCCGCTTTCTGTCTGTGTCAAACTTTCGATGTCTTCATCCCTTTTCCTCGCGATTCCTCGCCGCTGTCTGTGTCTGCCACTTTCATCGTTTCTCTGCCCTACTGACGTTGTCCCATTCACTTCCTGTCCTGTTGCCAGTATCCTTTCTTTCTCACTTAGAGTCGGCTTTCATTGTCTTCAGTCACGATTGTCTCCTTTACTCATATGTCCATGAGGATGATTTTCTTGGGGTTTGACCTGTGGATCGGAAAACTTTAGCACGCGAGTACTGGGGATGGGAAAAAATTGGACAAATTGTTTCGTGCTATAGTACTGGAGAGCCGCACGCTCAAGCTTTATGTATGGTCTCCATTCGTCTCGGTTTCCCACTGTTTTCTCTTTTATTCCAATTACTACTATAAGCATCTGTCTTAGTTTGTTGTTTCCACTGTTCCTGACTTCCGACATCTCGTTTCGCTTCCCACTGCTGTTTTCATGCATATGCCTTTCTACTGAACTAACACTTTCTCTGTTCCATCATATATCGCTCTCTCTGCCTTTTGCACTCTGTCTTACTCACATTCAGCCGAAAAAAGCGCGAATATGCTTGCATGCCAAAATATTTCGTGAGGAAGTCTGCATGAGGATTGAGACAACTGGTTCCACACTTTTGTGTCAGAGAACATTTTCACCTTTTCTGTGCTCCGGTAGGAGCATTTTCAGCTGGTTCCCGTCTTTTACCTGTTACATCAGAGTGTACTGCTTATATAACATGAAATCAATGGTGAGTAAAATTTGGATAGTATTTTATATTTCAAAGCTTTCCGGAATCATAATATTAGAACGCATCGTAAAAATGTCGACGATTTGCCGTGAATAGAAGTGTATATTTGCCAATGCACGCAGTTGGATCTTTCGATGCCAAAAATTATGGTCATCGCGTATCGCGATAACGAATACACATTTCCAAAAACGGGAAACGGATTTTCCAGATAAACACCTAAATAACATATACATAACGTTTTATTCATTTCCTATCCCTCAAGATACGTTACATCACAATCATAAATTGCGTTTTCGAACCTATTACTGTCGCGTGCTATCATTCACGCACCAATATCTCAAGAACCACATAAGATATTATTCTGCTCTAAAATTTAACTAAAATTTAGGTATCTTAGCTACATTTCATACGCAGCTATGTGTAACCTAAAATCAACCATACGATAGGTCTACGCAATGTGTTTTTATCTCTTTAAAATATGTTGCAATAGTTCACTAACCCGGATGCTGTATATTAACTGTAAAGTAAACGAAAACAAAAATCAGCCCTACATCGACCGATCAATCTTTAAGAGGTACAAAAATATTTTTTTTCACCAAGTACCTTTTTTCAAATCACATGGTACGTTTCAGAGCTGTCCGAACGCCGTCTTTCAGCACAATACGCACTTTTTCTAGCAAAATGTAGCGGTTTTTCGGCCGTATCTTGCTAACGGACTAAGATTTACAAAAACTGAAAATACCGTTTATAGACAAATTTCTACAGGATGTAATATAAATATATGAACAATTTTCTATGGCTAGTTATTTAGATATTCGCAATTCACGGTGCTAAAACGGCTAAATATTGGGTTTTGTGATTTTGTGCAAAACTATGATCAGTTTCAACATCTGGATCACGGAAATGGATAACGATCTTATCCAGGATCTAATATGAATAATATTTTTGGTGACATAAAGTTGACCGGGTGAGAAACATAGGAATATAAAATCCACTCCACAGTATTGAATACATTGCCCTCTGGTTCATTAATCGTAATAGAAAATGCAAGTCTCATTGGAACCTGTATTCTCTTGAAGTTAAATTTCAAATCTGTAGTAAATGATAGGTATTCGTCGGATGTTCTCTGTTCCATTCCCTTCCTTTCCTTATAACTCTATAGACGTCTGTTGCTATCGCCTGCATCTGTGTGCGCTTCAGAGCTCTTAGTTGTCAACACCAGTGTCCACAGGTGTCCCCCCTCCACTTGGCCAAAGACCTCCCCCACCTTCTCCCAAAATTCCGACTAACCCCCCCCCCCCCCCCCCGACACCAGAAATATTAGGTCCTGTTTTGCCATTTAATATTGAATTTAAATAGGCTGACAAAAAGTACTAATTTTTCACCAACCCCTCCCCACTGTAGGCACCTCTGCTACTGTCAGGAATTTTCTTAAGCTGACTGGAATACGCGTTGCATGATGTGACAGGTTTTTACCCACCGCAGTATATACGCTGCGCGAGAGTAGCCGAGCGGTCTGGTGCGCCAGTTTGCGGGTCGCACGGCCTCCCGCGTTGGAGATTCGAATCCTCCCTCGGGCATGAATGTGTGTGTTGTCTTTAGTATAAGTTAGTTCATAAGTAGTTTGTACGTTTAGGGTCTGATGACACCGCAGTTAGGTCTCATAAGGTTAACAAATATTTGAACATTAGAGCAGTATACACGATCTCATTTTTATTGAATTATATGTTGTACAATTGTCTAATTTTGCAGTTATTCGTAAAACTGCTGTATGTCGGTAAAATCCGTTGCGAACAGAGTTCACTGTAAAGATGTAATAGATTAAAACCTGATGCGTGATGGCGGTTTTCCAAGAACGTTACTGTTTATGTGCTCATATCTCATGAACTAAGTGTCGTAGTGTGATACAATTTCGAAGGTGCATTCAACTATATGTGTGTATACTATACGTAAAATTTCCTGAGGCTAAAATTTGTAGTGTAGAAATTATAAATGGTAACGTCATACCGAATGCCGTAGTTTTGCTACATGAACAGCGGAAAAGTAGTAAGCGAAAAACGTTTTTCCTTTCATTATTTTGATGTGGTTGTCAGCGAGAAAAAGTTTAATAGAGGTTTGGAATTATGTTTAAAGTTGGTTACATGTCACTAACTAGTGTCATTCTCATATAGTGTATTTATAAAGTCTCGTCGCATTATATGGCAGTTTCTTGGAACTATATTGTTTATGACTTTATATCTCCTAAACCATGTGTCTTATGTGGTTCTTACTTCTACAGCAATTGGTATCTCACGTAAGGAACGTGTGTACCAAATTTGGTTGAAATCACTCCAGTGGTTTAGGAGAAAATGAGCAGCATTGTCGCTAAATGTACCAGTTTTTCGCGCATCTCGTTGTTTATGACGTCATTGCTCGTTAACTATGTATCGTACGTGATTCTTACACTTACGGCGACCGTCCTCGTGGCTTGAAGCTTACGTGTACAAAATTTCATAAAGACTGGAACAAAACTGTGGATTGGTGTGCAACACGTACACACACAAACCTAGAAACAAACGGACGTTCTGCTTCACATATTAGATATCTGCCAGTAACAGCAAGTATAGCGCGCCTGCTGTATTTGCTTTAGTCCACCAGTTTGCGTTTATATGGTTGCACACAGTGTTAGTAATAAAGTACAACTTGTGCCTCTGACGGACAGAGTAGGTTGCAATCTGCGTCTGTTTGCTGCTGCTGCTGATGATGATGATGGCTGTAGTAGGATGCAGGATGACTTGGACCAAATTTCTAGGTGGTGTGAGGAATGGTAACTAGCGCTAAATGTAGAAAAATGTAAGAGAAACAATCCTGTAATGTTGGAATAAGACTATAGTAGTGTGCTACTTGACAGAGTCGCGTCAATTTAATACCTAGGCGTAACGCTGCACAGTGATATGAAATGGACCGAGCATATAAGGACAGTCGTGGGGAAGGCAAATGGTCGACTTCGGTTTTATTGGGTACAGTTTTTGGAAGGTGTGATTCGTCTGTAAACGAGACCGCATATACAACATTTCTACGATCCCGCCTTGAGTGTTGCTGAAGTATTTGGGACCCTGCCTGATCGATTTAAAGGAGGACATAGAGGCAGTTCAGAGGTGGGCGGCGAGCTTTGTAACGGGTTGATTCGATCAATGCGCGAGTGTTAACGAAATTATTAATTCAAGTAACAAGGCAGTCTAGATCGCAATTTCTTTTATTTCGCTGGTAACCGAGAGTTGCTGGAGGGAAGGCGACGTTCTTTCGAGTCGCACTGTTGAAGAAATTTAGAGGGCTGAAATTTGAGGCTGACTGCATAATGATTCTACTGCCGCCAACCCACATTTCACGTAATGACCACAAGGATCAGATTAGGACTCATACGGATGCATACAAGTATTCATTTTCCCCTCGTTCTATATGGGAGTGGAAGATGAAAGCATGTAACTAGTTGTGATACTGAGTACACGCCGTCACGCACCTTTGGGTGGAATGCGGAGAATGTATGTAGATGTAAAAAACTTTTGATTTTTGATGGTGGGCCGCCAGAAACGAGTCTCCACTCACAATACTGTCATCTTTTCACCTACGGATGACCTGCGTCTTAACAGTATTTGTGTAGTACTCCTGAAAATATTTACAATGGTCGCAATTTTACTTGATGTATTTGTCACATGTTGAATATTATTTCATTGCAAACGATATAGGGCGTGCGTTTATTCGTTGCGGGGCATCTGGAAGCTGTTTTCAAATCTTATTCTTTTTCTTCACCTATTTGGCTTGGTAATGTGTTTTTAGTCCACCTGTATGAGAATGTTGTTTCTACATAAATGTCAGGAGGGAGAAAGGTCGGCGAGGAGAGCGACCAGAGATATTTTCTAAATCAACTAAATGCATCCAAAGCCAAGATCATAATACTAAAGAGTTATTTATTATATCATTGTATCATGACCAGTTTCAGCAGTACTCTCTTGCCATTATGAAATGATCACTTGATAATTGCGAAACATATTCTTTTAAACATCCGAAGTGTCGGACCTTGATCGACAGAAGAACTCTCCATTAATATTTAAACTACGCATATTCTTGTGCCCTGATGAAAGCTTGTGATCTTATGGTTTCGCAGCATTTGTGGAACACAGTGCGCGAACACTCTGTGTTCTACACTAATTATCTAGTCACTGACACTATCATCGCTGGCAAAGGGATCAATTTAATAACAGCGGCACAGTACAGTCAAAACTAGACCTGACATAACGATATAATAAATAACTTTCTAATATTGAGATCATCACTTTGAGATTTCATATGCTGAAGTAAATTCATTAAAAAAAAAAAAAAAAAAAAAAAAAAAAAAAAAAAACTTGAAATGTTTTTAAATCTATCGGAGTCAACTGCTAGATAATTAGTCCGTAGCTTATACACTACTTAAACTAAGGTAAACTAACCAAAGGACAAGACAAACACCCATGCCCGAGGGGGGACTCGAACTCCCGACGCCGTTGGCCGCGCACACTGCAGCTCAAAATGTTCAAATGTTTTTATAGTCTATGGGACTTAACTATGGGATCATCAGTCCCTAAACTTACAAACTATTTATGAACTAACTAATACTAAGGACGGCACAAATATCCATGCCCGAGGGGGGGTTCAAACCCCCGACCGTAGTGGCCGTGCAGACCGTGACTGGTGCGCCTCTGTCCCCTCGGCCACCGCGGCCGGCGCGCATTGCAGCACGGCGCCCCAGCGTGCACGGCTAACCCGCCGTGTCACAGTGTTTGGAAGGCGCACTTCGAACATAATAGCGTATCTAGCGGTAAGGTGAGAAATTTGGAGGACTTGAACAGTACCCTCACCGTACAAACAAGCTTCATTAATACCTTAAAGAGTTGGAACATAGATGCAACATGTAACCTGTACTGGCTAGTATCTATAGTATCTAGAGTACCGAGAACTGGTTGTCAGAAATTTAAAACTATTCAGAGTGAGAAGTAAAATGTGCTCCTGGCGAAGTTTTGGTCAAATAGCCGGATGTCTCAATGAAGCGAAGGCTCCAAATTTTCAAATTCGAAAGGTTAATTAAATCATGTTTTACTGCCTCAATCACAGAAGATTAGCGATGAAAAAAAAAAAAAAAATAAATAAATAAATAAATAAATAAAATAAAAAAGGAAGGAAAGAGTCCAGAAAAACACTTAAGGTCGCGTGTCGACAATAATTATAGAACACATTTTTCTGTGGAGCGGGAGGGAAAGGGGGGGAGGGGTGGAAATAGGAGCACAATTTGTTGATGATACCGCCTTCTATTTGATTTAAGTTTACAAGGAAAGATTGTTATCCAGCAAAACAAATTTTTATCAAAGAGGGGCCTACAGTTGAGTATAAAGTGAAGGTGGAGAAATATTTCACTCTAGCTTTCTTGAATTCCCTAAAGAGGAGACAGCAAAACGGTACGAAGTCGCCATCGATGAAGCATTAAATCCCTAATAATCACACCATCCTTAGTCTTCCTTCCTTGATATCATTCAACGGCAGTAGCAAGCAGCAACCACTGAAGATCGGTGCGCTGCGCTGGGCATGCTGCTGCCATCTAGCGGCGTTGCGTTGAACTTGCAGAGTCGTCCTTAGTTCCCAGACTCGCCGCCAGCTGATGCGGCGCTAGAGAACGGGCGCTTCTGAACTAGGCCCATTGTCAACGCTAAAAGAGCGCTTCACATAGGTTAAACAATAAGTTCCTGGCTCTTTTGTATGTTATGCTTTTGAAAACGGCATCAGGAACAGGTTTAGAGAAGTAGTACGTAGGAAGTCATTAACAAAATTAAAGCTATGCCCATTCCACAGACTACCAAATTCGAATGCTTTGACAATCGAAACATTGACGTACCTACAGAGGACACCATTAATATAATTTGGAATAATTTACTAAAGCATAATGTACGGAGCATGACAGAGGTCTATGAGCGCATTGAGTTGTATTGTTACTGTCATTCCATTAGTTTTAGCAAGAAAATATACAAACAGTCTAACAGAATCATGAGTAGGCAATGGGTTGCTGCTTAACTGCGTTATTGATAGCACTTGCAAAGAAGATTTTTCAGTGTAATTAGGGACAACAGCAAATCCATCTGCTATAAAAAGTGGATGTTATAATTATTCATTTTGGTGGCACTAGTGAGGAGAAAGACAAACTACGAACGAAGATGAGCGGCATGTACAAAAACATTAAATTCATTGTTGAGTAAAAAAAACCTGTAACAGCAAATCTACAGCAAAAGTCTTAAACGTAACTTTGAAATACGCAGAAAGGAAACAGCCACTTATGTGTGTGTCACAATTCATGCAGCCGCCCAAGTCAGCATAAGTTGGCACACAAAAAATCAGAACAAACATCAGACAACAACGCTTAACAACAAACCTTCTGTGCATTTAACACAAATGGCAATAGACAACTACAGAAAATATGTTTCTTTTTGAGGTAGCATAAGTGATACTTTCAAATATACTAACATAAACTTCCAAACAAACGACAATTTGCAGCAGCTAGTCATTGATAACTTTAGGAACTAACTACGCTCCCCTTCCATTACAAAAGATCAGGTTAGGATGAACTGGGATATGTTGAGTCGGTTCAAGGAACATTTAAATGCTATACTCTTGAACAACCCCTCAAAAAATGCATGTCCCATACACTCTACTCTTAGCAGACGCGAAATAAAAGCTTGTTGTGCGACATCCACAGACAGCAATCCCATTTAAACAGTAAAATATAACATCTTCCTCAATCACATATTAATCTTTAAATTATTTAACCTTCACCTATGCAATATAAAGCTCACTGCCACAATATTTTTATTTACAATTATTTCTCACACACCCCTTCCCAAATTTATTCCGCGTCTATACACCATTTACGTATACCATTTAAGTAACATTTTCTAACGAAATTGTGCCAAAAGTTCTTTAATTTATTTGTAACTAGAGTTGGTTCTCGGCGTGCCCGATGTTTATTTATTCCTATCTCAGGTCAGTCCATCTATCTGCTCCTTCCCTAATTGTCCATCGCTAGGGTTGCCAGGTTGAACTCGAGGCTGGCCCGGAGACCAAACCTGACCCCCCCCTTCCCCAACCAGGATTACACGTGAATTCTAAAAAAAAAAAAAAAAAAAAAAAAAAAAAAAAAAAAAAAAAAAAAAAAAAAACCTAATCATCTCCTCCCTCCCAGCAAGTATACCCCCTCCCCCCCCCCCCCCCCGGTGGAACATTGCTAGGGATGGCATTCGGATTCTCACATCTTTACCGAGTATGTTCCAATTGTAATTCGTTGTTACCCGATCATTTGTAGGGCGACAAGGAAAAAAAAATCCGTAAAAATAGAAACACCGCAAATACAACTTAAGGTGTCACACCACGGAGAGCGCATTGTAAGCTTTGTTTACCATATATACTGTCTTCTTAACACAAAATAAGCTCATGTACCATTATAACCGTTTGTAATTCCGCCTTGTAATTTTGTGTAAATTCTGTAACGCATATAATCTGAAGATGCCCTGCTAAAGGGCGAAACGCGTCATTAACTAATAAAAAATATTTGCAATCAAGACGGTTTGAAGGAATACAAATAATAGACGTCGCCAATTGACACGTTGCCGCAACAGTGTTTGCTTAATAATGCGCTAGCCGATTACTACCGATTCAACAATGAAACGTTTTCACAGGAAGAATAGAAAAGTAGCGTTTTGTTGCAATAAGAAATTGACATTTATATAAAGTTATTCATAATTACTAGAGAGGAGCCGGCCGGGAATGGCCGAGCGCACTGAGGCGTCTTGCCACGGTGCCCGAGGCTGCTCCCGGCAGAGGTTCGAATCCCCCCCTAGGGCATGGATGTTATGTTCGTCCTTAGTTTAAGTTACGTCAAGTTCGATGTAGATCGTCGCTACGTGAGCATAGTACTTCAAAAGTGTCATAAAAAAAAGTTAAGATGAAGGTTACATTCAAGCCCGGAGATGAGAGTCATTGGCCCGTAGACCCGGAGAATTCATTCCAAACCCGGGCACTCCGGGCGGCGCCCGGAGATCTGGGAACCCTATCCATCGCCTTCTTCACAACTCTCTATTTCAAATTCAATTCAATTCAATTCTTATGACGTAATATTTTCTGAATTATGTGTTTTACAATAATATAGTTTTCCAGGGTCATAGACAGGAATATTAGGAAACTGCCTGCGTACTGTGTCGCGAATGGTGTCGGTAGTAAAGAAGAAATGAGTTACAACGTAATGCGTGTTGAGGTGTGTTCTCCTGCACTTCACTGTTTTTGACATCATATCTCTTGAGCTGGGTCGCACAACGATATACCTGATATAAATTCCGAGGTACATTCAGTGCCATATGTGCATACTGGTTACAAATAACGTCGCGAATAGATATTGTACTAAAGATGCAATAAATCAAAATGTCATGCGTATTGGAACGGTTTTTCATGAACTACATTGTTTATGATCCCATATCTGAAGAAGTGTGTGTCGTCTAACATATAAAGCAGTGTGTCCGTATGTGTGTTTGAGTGGACGTGTTGGATACAAATCTGCAGTTTTGTTCCGGTCTTTATGAAATTTTGTACACGTAAGCTTCAATTCATGAGGACGGTCGCCGTAAGTGTAAGAATCACATACGATACGTAGTTTACCAGATATGACGACATAAACAATGAGATGCGTGAAAAACTGCTGCATTTAACGACAATGCTACTCATTTTCTCCTAAACCACTGGACCGATTTCAACCAAATTTAGTACACATATTCCTTACTATGTGGTAACAATTGCTGCAGGGTTAAGAATAACAAGGTTCAAGAGATATCACGCCACAAACAATAGAAATCGCAAAAAACTGCCTCATAATGCGGCCAGTATTTTATAAATATGCTATATGAGAATGAGAGTACTTAGCGACTTGCAACAAACTTTAAACATAATTTCAAACCTCTATTAAATTTTTTCTAGCTGACAACCATAGAAAAATGATGAAAGGAAAAACGTTTCTCGCTTAATACTTTTCCGCTGTTTATGGAATACAACTACGGCTTTCGGTATGACGGTACAATTTATAATTTGTACACTAAATTGGACCCGCAGGAAATTTTACAGACAGTATACACATACATAGTTGAATGTACCTTCTAAATTGTGTTAACGTACGAAACGTAGTTCATGAGGTTTGGGCACATAAACAGTAACGTTCCGCTGTTTATTGACTAAAGTACGGCATTCAGTATGGCGTTACAATTTTTAATTTCTACATTACAAATTGTAGCCACAGGAAATTTTACAAACAGTATACACGCATATAGTTGAGTTTACTTTCTAAATTGTATCACAGTATGACACATAGTTCATGAGATATGAGCACATAAACAGTAACGTTCATGGAAAACCGCCCCATCACGCACCAAGTTTTAATCTATTACTTCTTTACTACTACTTGTATTCGCAATAAATTGTACAGACATACAGCCCTTAACAAATGAATATACATACCTGACCAAAGGGAGGAATAAATAAATAAACACACGGACAATACCAGATTTTCAGCTGGTACTTTGATAAAATTTAGGAGGTACATTCGATGCCATGAGTGTGTTTACTGTCTGTAAAATATCTCTCAAGTGCGGTTGGCACTGTAGAAGTAATCGAGCCGAATGTCGTATTTTTACTGCATGAACAGTGGAAAACTGCTAAGCGATAAACTTCTTTCCTCTCATTATTTCGTTGGGGTTGTCAGCGAGAAAGAGTTTCGTAAAGGTTTTAAAATATGTGTGAAGCTTGATGCAAATCGCTAAGTGCTTTCATTCTGAAATAGCGAATCAATACTCTAGTTATTCATACATAGCATAATAAGCAGTTGTCATTGTTTATGAAGTGATGTCTTTTATATGTATTAGGTGGTTTACATATTCCTAATGGTTGAGTAACGTTAATGATTATTTGTTCCAAGTTTGGTTGACATATGCACATTACTATAGGAAGAGATGTGCTACATTATCGTATGATGTAGCATTTTTGTTGAGTTTCATCGTTTATTAAGTCATATCTCTTGAACTACCTTTTGTATGTGCTTTACCCCCTCAGTGACTGTCGAATCATAGTGAGGTGCCGGCCGCGGTGGCCGAGGGGACTGAGGCGCTCCAGTCACGGTCTGCACGGCCATTACGGTAGGGGATTCGAATCCCCCCTCGGGCATGGATATTTGAGCCGTCCTTAGTTGTAGCTAGTTCATAAGTAGTTTGTAAGTTTAGGGACTGATGACCCCGTAGTTAAGTCCCATAAGCTCTGCAAACATTTGAACATTTTGAACATAGTGAAGTTTATGTGTACCACGTTTGGAGGAACTCGATGCATTAGTTATTAGAACATACACACATATGCAGGGGGTCCATTGATAGTGACCGCACAAAATGTCTCACGAAATAAGCATTAAACGAAAAAACTACAAAGAACAAAACTTTTCTAACTTGAAGGGGAAAAACAGATGTCGCTATGGTTGGCCCGCTAGATGGCGGTGCCATAGGTCAAACGGATTTCAACTGCATTTTTTAAAAAGAGATACCCCCATTTTTATGACATATTCGTCTAGTACGTAAATAAATATGAATGCCTTATTTGGAACACTTTTTTCGCATTGTGATAGATGGCGCTGTAACAGTCACAAAAATATAAGTACATGTTATCGCGTAACATTTCGCCAGAGCCGACGGTATTCGTTTCGCGATACATTACTCGTGTTACAGAAAAGGTCGATATGGTATTTATGTATTGCTATTGTGATCAAAATGCCCAACGGGCCTGTGATGTATGTTGATCGTTATCAAATGTTTGTATAGTTTATGGGACTTAACTATGGGGTCATCAGTCCCTAAACTTACAAACTACTTATGAACTGTATGGTCTAAAATGCATCGAAAAGTAAGTTACAAGATATCGAACTTTTTGAATAAATTAATTACACATACTTGATAAAGATCGTCATTTCAAAACGATTGTTACGAAAGCTAAGATGCTGTACTACAACGTGTCAAAAAATCAAATACTTAAACCGTATGCTTTCTTCAAAATAGAATGGGAAGCGTTATGAAACTAAAAACTCACGCAGAATGAAAATTAGGCAGTTTCGATTTCCATAAGTAGTGGAAAACATCAACCAAGTCGATGGAACGATGTGGGATGGTCCTATGTACCGTCAGCAGTTGTTACAGCGTGAAAATCAGAAAAGCGATATCCTCTTTTTCCCAGCCCGGCCCCACCGAGAGTGGCCATCCCCGCGCGGCTAAAAGTGATTAAATATTGCTTCACATCAAGAGTGGTATTTTACCCACTCTTTAAGTTTTTGAGTGTGGACAGCCACCACGGTACCCACTTCAACCTCCAAGTTCAAAAAGAAAAAAAGTCTGTTAAGCTTAAGGGACATCTGCGGAACATCATTCCCTAAACTAACGAACTACTTATGATCTACCTTATACTAAACATGACACAAACGTCCATGCCCGAGGGGGGATTCGAACCCCCGACCCTAGTGGCCGTGCAGACAGGCGCGCCGCACACCGCTCGGCCACTGCGTCCGGCAACCACCAAGCCTGGTTGTATATAAATGGAGTGCTTCGCACAATGCACGTTACGTCGTGAATGGAAGTAAAGAACATTGTAAACAAAACGAACCAAAATTTCGATGTAAACAAAAAATAACTGGGCCAAATCAATCTTGAAATTTTTCCGGAATGATCCACCTATTTGGATACAGGGTAGGAGACTGCCAACTGTATAACCCACGAAGTGATGACAATCTACAGGTCGGAGCATGGAATGTGAGAATTTTGAACAGAATACGGAAGCTAGAGAATCGGAAAAGAGAAATGAAAAGGCCCATTGTAAACATGGAGTTCGGGGTCGTTGAAGACAAATTGAAGGAATTCTGGTCAGACGGACATAAGGCAATATCGAACAGTATTGGAAGATGGTAAAAAAGAGGGGTAGCATTGATTATGAATACGAAACTAGGACAGAGAGTCAGCTACTCTGAAGATTTGAGTGAAGGGAGGTTCATATCAGATTCGACAGCAAACCAACAATAACAACGACAGCTGAGGTTTACATGTCAACCCCACAAGAAGAACATGAAGAGGTGGAGAAAGCATGTGAGAATATAGAAGGGGATCGAAACGCGTTTGTGCGAGAAGAAACAAAGGTTTTTGGGTTTGGCGGTAGGGATGAGGGAAGAGAAATACTAATCGAGTTGTGTAATAAATTTCGTATATTAAGTCACTACTGTTTTCCTGCATCACAAGAGGAGAAGGTATACTTGGAAAAGACCTGGAAAGATTATAGCTGGATAGCATAATCTAGAAAAACATCCGAAAGAACCAGTGAGAAAGTAAGTCGGATACCAAAGTGCCGAGCAATGATGAGACGCGGTAGAAGGATGCAGACACTGCAGTAGGCAGTGCCAGAGTATTCAGTTCAGATGAGTAGGACTGGGCGTCTATGAAAAAAGGCAATCGAAAAATTTGGAAGATAAAATAGGTACAACGGAGGCAACTGCGAAGAAACCATGGTAAAAGAAAAAAAAGGGGGGGGGGATTCAGTAGACGAAAGAAATAGGTTCAAAAATATTCGGGGAAATTCGGGAATAAAAAAAGTACCTCGCGTAAGAATGAAAAATTCGAAGTGCAAGGAAAGCCACGGCGACGTGGCAGTAGGAAGAAAATAAAGAAATCGAAAAGGAAATGAGAGAAGGTAGTCCTGTCTTAGCATAGGGATAGTCAAAACAACCTTCACTGAAATTAAAAAACAAGGTAAAAATCAGGATGCGATGGGGACTCCACTACTGTACGTGGATGGGAGTGCGGAAGTGACAGAAGAGGCCACCCTCGACCTCTTTGAGGAGGAAGACTTACCTGACAACGCGTTAGGAGAAGAAATAGAATACATGGGCGATTCGGTATTAGAAATTAAAGATTTCTGGAAGAGACGAAATTAAGTAAAGCAGAAGCATAGATAATATTCCTCAATAAGAATTAAAAAAAAAAAAAAAGTCTAGATCGCTGAGATCGTATTTATTGCCGGCCGCGGTGGCCGAGGAGACAGGCGCTTCAGTCACGGTCTGCACGGCTACTACGGTTGGGGGTTCGAATCCCCCCTCGGACGTGGATATTTGTGCCGTCTTTAGTATACGCGGTGGAGTAGCCGAGCGGTCTAAAGCGTCTCGCTGCGGAGCGCGCGGTTGCTCGCCGTGGAGGTTCGAGTCCTCCCTGGGGCATGGGTGTGTGTGTTTGTCCTTAGGTTAGTTTACCTAGGTTTAAGTAGTTTGTAAGCTACGGACTGATGACCACGCAGTTTGGTCCGATAGATTTACAAACATTTGAACATTTTTTTAGTATAAGGTAGTTCATAAGTAGTTTGTAAGTTTAGGGACTGATGACCCCGTAGTTAAGTCCCATGAGCTTAACAAACATTTTTTTTTCGTATTTATTTATAACGACGTTTAGTCGTCTGCCATCATTAGATCTAAAATCCTCTAAACTTGAAAAGTAAAGTTTAGCGCCAACAATAAAATCTGTACTTAATAGGGGCGTCAACTGAACCTATCTAGTTGACACCCGTACTAGGTTTTGAGATCTGATTATGGCAGATGCCGAAGCTACGTTATAAATAAATTCAATTTTAGCGATCTAGACAGTTTTGTATTCTTATTGAGGGAAATGAAGATCGCGGAGTAGCATAGGGAATTAGTTTCCTTTATCAGTAGATGATATTTCATTGGAATTCCTAAAATAATTGGGGAAAGCAGCAACCAAATGATTATTCAAGTCTCTAGTGATGTACGACAGAAAAACATCATTCACAGAATTCCGAAGATAACAAGGCCAGGTAAGCGTGAGAAATACCACACAGACAGCTTAAGAGCTCACGCATCGAAGCTACGAACGAAAGTAATAAACAGCAGAATGTAAAAGAAATTTTATTCCCCATCGCACCCCCGTCAGATTTGGTGGTAGTATGGTGCATTGGATAGCCCATCAAAAACTAATCGCAGATCGAGCATGAACACAGGAAGAAAGTACGTGGGACTAAGAAAAAGAAGCAAAATAGAAACAGTGAATGGTACAAGTAGAGCGACGTGGTCCTGTGGTTATGGTGATGAACTACGAAACTAAAAGTCCTTGCTTCAAATCTTCTCCAGCGCAAAAATTTAACAGTTTTGTGTCTATGTTGTAACGTCCGCAGTATTTCTTATTGTGGATAATCGACAATCAAATCATCTGATACATACAGGCCAGCAGCAAGATATCTTCATCACCACACTCGCTATTTATCAACAAATGCAGGAAATAATCATACAAATATTGGAGAATCATTCGATCCCTAAAGGAACGTGTAGACTCCTTAAAATGCGGAGAATGTTCATTGATATTGTTATGCAAGTCGCGAACAATATTTGCTGGGTTCATAATGCCCACGGAATATAACTCATGTATTTAATACACTTCCGTCCAAAGCCACATGGGAGGTTAACTCGCATCGGGCATACTGTTTCCAGTGGGAAACTCATCTATCTTCACCGATATGGCGATTACAAAGCGATGAGATTTTATTATGACATAGTTCCCACCCGTTTATTTGTTGTTGTGATATGTGAACGGTCTTACCGGCATTTCGCCTGCCCTCACTATTCATGAAATTTACTTGTGATAATAATTATGTTCTTGCTACATGTCTCATATTCTGTAACTAGTATGTAAATTTCCAGGGCTACAAAAAGAGAACGGAGGCGTCAAAAACATGACGGATAGTTCATAATGTAGTGGCAAAAACGAAATAAAAATCATGTTAAGGAATGGCTCTCTCCCTTTTTCTTTTTGTGAGCTCTGGGTAGTTCAGTTCTATTGCATCTGCGTTGTTGTTCGATGTGTTCTCGGATCATTTTTTTTTTTTTTTTTTTTTTTTTTTTGTCACAGAGGGCACTGTGTTTGACCGGGTGCGCTGGGCCACGGCGCATTTCTGTAATTTTTTGGTTTCATCATCATCTGAATCAACAACAGTGTATATGCAGGATTCATCGGTTTCAGGGAGTGATGAGGATCACACAATGAGGTTCAGAATTTTTTTTTATTTAGATAAAAAGACAGAGAAAATTTATAACATCGAAAATAATTACATTATTTGCATAGCTACAAGCTTATGAACTATTCGTTGAACCGGAGTGTGGTAAATCTTGATACACAAGGTGACAGAAAAAGAAAGCTAAGTTACCGGTATATTTTCCTCTCAGCCTTTCCTGCAATGTTTTTCTCCAGTTCAAATCAAATGTTCAAATGTTTGTTAAGCTTATGGGATTTAACTACGGGGTCATCAGTCCCTAAACTTACAAACTACTTATGAACTACTTACGAACTAGGACGGCACAAATATCCATGCCCGAAGGGGGATTCGAACCCCCGACCGTAGTGGCCGTGCTGACCGTGACTGGAGCGCCTTAGTCACCTCGGCCATCGCGGCCGGATTTCTCCAGTTCAACGTTGATTTAGAAAGAGGTTAGACTTTTCTTGATTTCATTTCATAACGCGAACTCCTAAAAATCAGCATCATCAGTGTCAGCAAGTAATAATTGAATTATTTTTCATCCTTATAAGAGTGCCAGAGTGGCCGAACGCTCTAAGGCACCTTGCTGCGGAGCGAGCGGTTGCTCGCCGTCGGAGGTTCGAGTCCTCCCTCTGGCATGTGTGTGTGTGTGTGTGTGTGTGTGTGTGTTATGCTTAGTGTAATTTAGTTTAAGTGGTTTGAAGGTCTAGGGGCTGATAACCGCAGCAGTTAAGTCCTTCAGGTTTACAAACATTTGAATTTTAGAGATAGGGCAAGTGATGTGCTGAGAGATTGAGAGAACAAGGGAAGGAATGTAGGATGTATATGTAATTACCATGAATATTTAGCTACTACGACGCATTGCCGCGATCGCAACGTACATTTAAAACTGTTCTCTAAAACAGTTTCAAATCAAACGTTCAAAAGTTTGTAAAAGTATTGGACCAAAATGCTATGGTCATCAGTCCCTATACTTACAAACATTTCATGATAACTTACACTAAGCACAACGGCGGCAATTATGCCCGAGGGACGACTCGAACCTCCGGCGAGATCGACCTTGCGGCCAAGAAATAGTTTGTACTTCGGTAATTATTTCCGCGGTGGAGTGGCTGAGCGCTCTAACGCGCCTTGCTACGGAACGCGCGGTTGGTCGTCGTCGGAGGTTCGAGTCGTCCTTCAGGCACAGTTATTGTCTTTTGTCACCATAAGCTAGTTCAAGTTAACCGTTCATAGGACAAAACTTTTTTTCTGAAAATATGAAAGGTAATATTTTTATTGCATCCTGTTTGACTCTTATAGACATTTAATAAGCTCAGAATTTTTATGTTCATATATATGGGAAGTTAAAGGAAGAAATTGGTGGTTGATGTACAGACCACTATCCATTTTGGGTGGGGCTTAGACTACTGTGGATGGTGGTCATCAAAAGACTACCTTCTTATATCTGGCATAGATAACGAAAAAATGGCATTTGCAATGCAAACAAGATAGATTTTGAAACTTCCTGGCAGGTTAAAATTGTGTGCCGAAACCGGCTCGAACCTGGGACCTGGCGGAATTTGTGGGGTGGGGTCGTGAGTCGTATCGGGGTAGCTCAGCGGTAGAGCACTTGCCCTCGGAAGGCAAAGGTCGCAGGTTCGAGTTCCTCTTCCGGCACACAATTTTAATCTGCCAGGAAGTTTCATATCAGCGCACACTCCGCTGCAGAGTGGAAGTTTCACTCTGGGAATATACAATTTATTAACTAATTTACTGAATTACAAAAATTGAGCACATTAGATATTAAAACAATAAAACATTACTAAAGACTCTGAAATATTACAAATTCCAGTGGTAAACTTGTTATTTCGAATGAAAGGGGTGAAAACAAGGCAAATAGCAACTTTATAGGGTTAAAGTACATTGT
Source organism: Locusta migratoria (assembly GCA_026315105.1). NCBI lineage: Eukaryota > Metazoa > Arthropoda > Insecta > Orthoptera > Acrididae > Locusta > Locusta migratoria. Next base: position 356,096,842 of record CM048745.1, read on the forward strand.
AGTCCCAGAGAGTGATAACCGCAGCGCCGCGGTGGACTAGCCGAGAGGTCGAAGGCACCTCGCTGCGGAGCGCGCGGTTGCTCGCCGTCGGAGGTTCGAGTCCTCCCTGGGGCATATGTGTGTGTGTGTGTGTGTGTGTGTGTGTGTGTGTGTGTGTGTTTTGTACTTAGGTTAGTTTATTTAGTTTAAGTAGTTTGTAAGCTACGGACTGATGACCACGTAGTTTGGTCCGATAGATTTACAAACATTTGAACATTTGATAACCGCAGCCTTAGATTTACAAACATTTCATTGATTTGAAATCATATGATTGTTTTTGAGTCAAACGTAAGGGAATGTCCGAATCGCTTGATACCATGGAGTGACTGCATAGAAAGGGGCATATAACAAAAAGCGGTTTGTTTCAGGCAGTTGACGACGTTTGCGAGATAAAAAATGTTGCCCTGCAGAGGTAGCAGCACAGTGGATCAGAACACGTGTAGCGACTGCGCGGAACAGGGCATTCCACTCGGTCGCGGTTGCACAACGTGACGTGACGTAAGGTGTGTAGGGCCAGGCCGGTGTCATAACGCGGCCCGGCCGGCTGGATTTGGACGCGTTGCGAAATGGCCGACCAGGAAGGCCGCCGCACCCGCCCAGGGACGAGTCCGGCTTAGGCTGGTGGCTACTGCCTCCAACAATGTTCAAATATCTGTAAATCTATCGGACCAAACTGCGTGGTCATCAGTCCATAGCATACAAACTACTTAAACCTAGGTAAACTAACCTAAGGACAACACACACACCCATGCCCCAGGGAGGACTCGAACCTCCACGGCGAGCAACCGCGCGCTCCGAAGCAAGATGCTTTAGACCGCTCGGCTACTCCACCGCGGCGCTACGGCCTCCCAGCAGGGGGCACGGCGGCAGAAAATTACAGAGGTGGCACCAAAATATGGAAACAGCGAGGAGTTCTTCCTTGAGTACAGATATACACAGGCATTAATTTCAATACACCCTGGTATTTCAAACACAAACTTTATTTCTCAAAAAATATAATTATTTTATAAGGAACTCATTATTCGTTGTGCGATCTGCAATTATTTTAAAAGTGTCTATTTCCGTCAACAGTTGCAATATAATTGGTTAATCACATGTTTCGATCACTTTGATCATCTTCAGATCTTATAGTTGCGTCCGCAACTCGTCTGGCTGGGTACTAATTGGTCAGCCAGACGAGTTGCGGACGCAACTATAAGATCTCAAGATGATCAAAGTGATCGAAACATGTAATTAAACAATTATATTGCAACTTTTGATGGAAATAAACACATTTAAAAGAACACAGTGCAGTTGTGGACAATTTCCAGTCGATCAGGTCGACTATAATAACGATCTGGAATTGTTTAGCCCGCCGCGGTGGCGAGGGGACTGAGGCGCTCCAGCGCTCCAGTCACGGTCTGCACGGCCACTACGGTCGTAGGTTCGAATCCCCCCTCGGGCATGGATATTTGTGCCGTCCTTAGTCTTAATTAGTTCATAAGTAGTTTGTAAGTTTAGGGACTGATGACGCCGTAGTTAAGTCCCATAAGGTATACAAACTTAAAAAAAAAAAAAAAAAAAAAAAATCAAAAATTTCTGGAATTCTTTAATAACAGGTTTGCAGCCATGATCGCTTTCTTCATTTAATTAGATTACCGGTTTCGGCGTGCTAGATGCCATCTTCAGACCCGTAGTAATCTTACATGAAATCCTTGCTATTATAACAATTTTTTACATAGTAAAACAGTGTACATAAAAATTGATGTGTCAGTATCGAACTTGGCTTTTGAAGTGCCTCTGGTTAAGACAATAAGACAAATGGGTTCCGAGGTTTTATTGTTGACTTGTAAATTTTATGTTGATGACACATCAGTGTGGATGCACACTGTTTCACTATGTAAAAAATTGTTATAATAGTAAGGATTTCATGTAAGATTACTACGGGTCTGAAGATAGCATCTAGCACGCCGAAACCGATAATCTAAATAAATGAAGAAAGCGATCTTGGCTGCAAATCAGTTATTAAATAATTACTTCGTCTTTCTCATACATAAGACAATTACAATCATTACATTTTACTTTCATCAAAGCATTCTCTTTTTGGATTTACTGACTGCCTCATAAATTCGAGGCATGCGGTCAACCTGCTTTTGTAGGTATCGTGAATCTATACAGCGTGGTCGGAAATTCCCGTTACAAACTTCTAGGACTTGTAGAGTGTATTGAGTACATGACTTTTGAATAGAAGCCCAAGTCCGGAAACGTATCGTTTCCGTTCTACGATCACCGTTTCAGTTCACATATGTAACTCGTCAACGTTTGCTTAGGAACAGAAAAAAGTTAAGACAGTGATGAGACACCAGGTTGGTTGGACAGTGTGTAGCAGAACATGCATCGGAGGTACAATGTGTGTAACGACGTTGGTGGTCGCCGCTGTTGTAATTCATCAGTACATTGCGGCTGGCACCATAGATGCTGGGTTCTTGTCGTTGTCCACTAATGTAAACCAAAAGGTGTAAATTTTAATGAAACGGAACGATTGAGTATTCTTTTCAGATAGATTGCAACAATTGTCACTAATCCTCAAGTAAGAGTGGATGGCCGCGGTGGAGTGGTCGAGAGCATTGAGGCGCTATGCTCCGATGAGCTAGGCCGTTTCCCGTCAGGGTTTGAATTCTCCCTCGGGCATGTATGTGTTGTCTTTAGTATAAGGTAATTTATGTTTTTAAGTTTAGGGACTAATGACCCTGAAATTAAGTCCCATAAGCTTAACAAACATTTGAACATTTTTAAGCGGTGGAGTAACCGAGCGGTCTAAGGCGCCTCGCTGCGGAGCGCGCGGTTGCTCGCCTTCGAGCTCGCCTTCGAGCTCCCTGAGGCACGGGTATGTGTGTGTGTGTGTGTGTGTGTGTGTGTGTGTGTGGTCCTTAGGTTAGTTTACCTTAGTTTAAGTAGTACGGACTGATGACTATGCAGTTTGGTCCAGTAAATTTACAAACATTTGAATATTTTGATTTGAACATTTTGAAGAGTGGACTAGAATCATCTGAATTGAAAGCGTCGTGGAACGGAAACGATATGTTGCCGGACATGGGTTCCTATTCAAAATGTTATGTACTCACTACCCTCTACAAGTTCTAGGACGTTTCCCGACAATCCAGTATTTTACCAAACATCCTTAACAATATTTCAGAGATGTTAGTTGCTGAATGTATTAACTGATACGTCTGTCCACTTCTTCCCAGACCATTTCAATGGGATTACAATCGGAGCTTTGTGACGGTCACATCATACCTTTCAGTACTTTCTGTTTTTCCGTTGATTTATTGTAGTATTTACGCCTTGGCGGAGTGACCGAGCGCATTGAGGTGCTATGCTGCGATGCGCGATGCAATTCCCAGTCGGGGGTTCGAATCCTCCCTCGAACATGGATGTTTGTGGCGTCTTTAGTAGAAGCTAGTTCATAAGTAGTTTGTAAGTTTATGGACTGATGACCCCGCAGTTAAGTCCCATAAGCTTTTTCAAACATTTGTAGTATTTACAGTATGCCGACCCATGTTTTGGGTCATTATCCTGTTGTTAGGTGAATCCTTTGCCTATCAAGCGCAATATACTTTGTACTGCATGATACTAAAGTATGCGGTTGTACTGCTTCTGATCCATACATCGAGCTCAACGTACCTTACGGACTTAAAAGTGAAAATATGTTTTATAAGACTCAGTATTTTCATGAGTTTAATGTTGGTATTTGATTGCCAAGAATTGGCAATTTAATTTGTTATGGGTAAAAAATTGTCTAGAGTACAACCTTAAAAAGCTAAAACTGTCAACCAGCGAGTAAGATTTTCCGATGGAACAAACATATATTACTTCTTTGAACAAGCAATAAAGACTCAAGCCTAATCTCATTTTAAATGAGAAAAGAGAGTACGGAATGCATGCATGAATTAATGGGATCCGCAAGTATTTCTCAGGTTTTTTTCTTATTCTTTATAAAAAAGAAAAAAATGCGCAGATACTGAGTTACGCCATATATATACTGGGTCCCACTACCGTGAAGAGTGGGAACTACTGGTGTAGTGTAATGATGTTGGCAACGGCCGTTGAATCCTTTTTGAAAAATCAGTCACGTACAATGAGGGGAATAATTATTTGTGTTGATGATGAAATAAACGTCTATGTCAGAATTAAGCGCCGCAATCTTATCTCCACGAATACCAACACATTGAACACAGAGTTAATGATGTCGTTGTGTGTACTAAAAACTATACATTTATTTGATTCTTTCGGTAGGTTTCATTTATGTTTAAAACATAACAACATTCCTTCGTGATTATCGATTGTTTTCATTTATGTAAGATTTCTTTGGGAAGACAATGCAATGTGTGTAATTTGTTTTGCGATTTCGGTGAAATATTGTGAACCCATCGTGTGTGACTGTTTCAATACAGTAATCATCACAATTACCAGACGATTTTTCACGGAGTTTCAGAGGCAACCTATAGGTTTCGCTCCATGAAAATCGCACCACGGAAAAAAATTCGTTAATATAAACTATTAGCTAGTTTGTTCAGCTTATTAGTTACTGACATCAAATCTTGGTGTATTGTCACTGTTTAGAAAATGTATAATTAGAGAAACTTCATGCCGTGTGTGTGGTTACATTACAGACAATGGAAATGTGCTACCCAGACACTAGAGATAATGCACAGAAGACGTGCGCTACTCTGTCACCAGTGAACTCTATATAACCTGGATGTTGGACTTCCACTGTCAGACCATATCAGCCACAGATGTTCATATATCGTTTCTTCACTAACTGCAACATGGCTGGTACGAAATGTTGATAGAAAATGAATAGGAAACATGTTTGGAAATCGTTCCCATATGTTCCTATTACATGGAATATCGACATAATATTATAAACAAAAAGCAAGTAAGCATTTACTTCTGACGAAGAAACTGGTGAAAATTCGTGTGACCAATTACAACATAGCGGACAAAGCAAAGCACATGAATGTGCAGGCACGTTGCAGTTCTACAGTCAGAGACCAGAGTTATACATCCAGGTTACAGTGAGTCCGGGAGAGTTGCTGCATGCGGTACAGACTGCGCACCACCCATAGTTTTGGTTAAAAGCCGCCACAGTGCAAGTGTAGGCGCTTTCAATAGTAGTAGTTTTAACCGAGTGTTAAAGGTAAGTCTCTATATCTAGCATGGAAACATTTTAGTGTTAGGCTACGGCTAGTTATTAGATGGAGCTAAATAGTGACATATTTTTAAATATCTGAGTAGCTGCACGAACAGTATCTTCTGTTGGGTGCCTTTTGATTCTAGTCCGGCCAACTTCGCTGCTTCCTTTCACAGAGTCGTAGGGTGCGGGTCTTTCAAAAATGTTCAAATGTTTGTATAGCTTATGGGACTTAACTGCGGGGTCATCAATCCCTAAACTTACAAACTACTTATGAACTAACTAAGGACGGCACAAATATCCATGCCTAAGGGAGGATTCGAACCTCCGACACAGGAAGCCGCGCGATCCGCAACGTGGAGCTCCAGACCGCTCGGCAACTCCCGCGCGGCGTATATCTCTGATGAATGGGGTACATGCCGCAATCTTTGATACTTATTGTGTTGACTGTGGCAGGGAAATGTGGAATAAAAGCTAATGATGGAGAGGATTTCTTTTCAAAAACTCTTATAGGCCAAAGTTTTTTTAATATAGTTTAAAATTTAATTCAGTGTTTTGATATAACAAAAATAAAGGATTTGTTTGTTGTTTGTCAGTTCTTTATTCATCAATTGTTACAATCATAAACTGATACCTTTACATATTTTGTTTAAAAAACAATAAATTTGCGCAAATATCATCATGCGGCATGTCACCCATAAGGTCGCGGCATCTCACCCTTAGCCTAAGGGATAGATGCCGCACTCTAAGGTTTTCTGAATGGTCAAATATCATGTCGACTTAGTGTTTGTATGTTCAAATGTTTGTATAGTTTATGGGACTTTTATTTTATTTTTTATTTGTTTTTTCTGTTCCATAGGACCCACTTCAGGAGTAAGACTCCATGGTCATGGAACAAGTCAATACATTAATTGTTACACAATAATGGTAATAGAAAAATTTTAAGTAGTCCTTTGCACACGACAATCTTAAGACAAAGTGAAAATAATCAATAAAGAAAAAATAAATTAGCTTAATTGTTTAACTTTTCTAGGAGTTCCTCGACAGAATAAAAGGAGTGAGCCACGAGGTAACTCTTCAATTTAGATTTGAAAGCATGTGGATTAGTGCTAAGATTCTTAAGTTCTTGTGGCAGCTTATTGAAAATGGATGCCGCAGAATACTGCACCCCTTTCTGCACAAGTGTTAAGGTGGTGTGGTGCAAATGTAGATTAGACATCTGTCTAGTATTCACCGAGTGAAAGCTACTAACTCGTGGGAATAAGCTGATATTATTAACAACAAACGACATTAAAGAAAAAACGTATTGTGACGCCAGAGTCAAAATTCCCAGACTACTGAAAAGGGGTCGACATGACGTTCGAGAACTTACACCAGATATTGCTCGAACCGCCCGTTTTTGAGCCAGAAATATCCTTTTTGCATCAGTCGAGTTACCCCAAAAAACAATGTCGTTCGTCATAAGTGAGTGAAAGTAAGCGAAATAGACTACTTTTCGTGTTGAAAAATCACTTATCTCAGATATTGTTCTAATGGTAAATATAGCAGAATTTAGTTTTGGAACAAGATCCTGAACATGGGCTTTCCATGACAGCTTACTGTCTATATAAACACCTAGAAATTTGAACTGTTCAGTCTCACTTATCACATGCCCATTATGTGTAATCATAATGTCAGATTTCGTCAAATTATGTGTTAGAAATTGTAAAAACTGAGTTTTACTGTGATTTAACATCAACTTGTTTTCTATTAGCCATGAACTTATCTCTTGAACTGCATTATTTGATACTGTGTCAATATTACGAGCAACATCCTTCACTACCAAGCTGGTATCATCAGCAAACAAAAATATTTTACAATCACCTGTTATACTCGAAGGCATATCATTTATATAAATAAGAAACAGCATTGGTCCCAAAACAGACCCCTGGGGCACCCCATACTTAATTGTGCCCCATTGGGATTGCACGTCATAGCCATTTTCTACATTGCGGAGAATTACCTTCTGTTGTCTATTATTAAAGTAAGAGGTGAACCAGTTGTGGGCTACTCCCCGTATTCCATAATGTTCCAACTTATGCAACAATATTTTGTGATCAACACAATCAAACGCTTTTGTTAAATCAAAGAAGACGCCTAATGTCCGTAGCCTCTTATTTAACCCATCAAGTGCCTCACAGAGAAACGAAAATATAGCGTTTTCGGTCGTTAAACCACTTCTAAAACCAAACTGTACGTTTGAAAGGAAATTATGTGAACTGAAATGATCAATTAATCTTGAATATACAGCCTTTTCAATAACTTTGGAAAAAACCGATGGCATAGAAATAGGTCTATAGTTGTCTACATTATCCCTTTCTCCCTTTTTATAAAGCGGTTTCACTACTGAGTACTTTAATCTGTTAGGAAACTGACCATTCTGAAAGGAAAAATTACAAATATGGCTTAGTACTGGGCTAACATATGGAGAACAGTACTTTAGAATTCTGCTAGATACTCCATCATATCCACAAGAGTCCTTAGTCTTTAGTGATTTAATTATTGACTCAATCTCACCTATGGAAGTATCATGAAGGATCATTTCAGGCAACAGCCTCGGAAACGCATTTTCTAAAAACGTTATATGATTACCTGTAGAAACTAGACTTTTGTTTAGTTCCTCTACTATATTCAGAAAGTGATTATTGAATATTGCACATATATCTAACTTGTCAGTAACAGAAACATTCCTACTACGCACTGACGTTATATCTTCTACCTGCTGCTCCTGACCAGACACTTCCTTCACGACTGACCAGATAGTTTTAATTTTATCCCGAGAGTTTGCTATTCTTTTTGCGTACCACATACTTTTTGCATTCTTAATGACATTTTTCAGAACCTTACAGTACTGTTTGTAATGAGCTACTGCATCTTCATTCTGACTGCTTCTAACATTTTGATACAACTCCTGCTTAGTTCTACATGATACTCTTATCCCCTTTGTCATCCACCCTGGCTGTCTGTTACTGAAAGTACCCTGTTTTGAGCGTTCTAGCGGAAAGCAACTTTCAAACAGCATAATAAATGTGTTCAGAAAAGCATTATATTTATCATCTGCATTATCAGCACTATAAACATCCTGCCATTCTTGTTCCTTAATTAGGCTTAAAAAGGTCTCAATTGCAACTGGATTAACTTTTCTGAGTAGTTGATATTTATGTTTAACATTAGTTTGAGAACAAATACTTTTTAGAATTAAAAGTTGGGCATCGTGGTCTGATAGGCCATTTACTATTCTGCTGACAGAGTGCCCCTCTAATAATGAAGAATGAACAAAAATATTGTCAATGGTAGAACTGCTATTTCCTTGCACTCTCGTTGGAAAAAAATACTGTTTGCATCATGTTATAGGAATTAAATAGATCTAACAGCTGACTTTTCCTTGCGCTATCACCTACACAATTAATGTTGAAATCTCCACACACAATTAAATTTTTATACTTCCTATACAGTGAACCCAGAACCAATTCCAGCTTGGGCAGAAACATTTTAAAATCTGAGTCAGGGGATCTATAAATAACAACTATTACTAGTTTAGTTCCATTAACATTAACAACTCCTGCACAACATTCAAATATCTGTTCTGTGCAGTGTTTAGAAAAATCGATTGACTCCGATGAAAAATCGTTTTTTACATACATGGCCACTCCCCCACACTGCAAAGAACTCCTAGAGTAGAAGGCAGCTGACCTATATCCTGGCAAAGGAAGTCTCTTAATTGTCACACCACTTAAAAAGTGCTCTGAAATTCCAATAATGTCAGAATCAGTATCAATAAGCATTTCATTAACTTTATCTCTGATACCCTGTATATTTTGATGAAAAACAGTAATTCCCTTATTACTTATATTCTTAGACTTTGTCAAAGGTGGTTCATTTCTTAGAGGGACTTCCTTTAAGCAGGAATATCTATCAGCTGTCTTCAGTCTAAAAAAGGTGCAGCCCTAACACCAACTACTACAGGGGGTCATCAGTCCCTAAACTTACAAACTACTTATCAACTACTTACGAACTAGGACGGCACAAATATCCATGCCCGAGGGGGGATTCGAACCCCCGACCGTAGTGGCCGTGCAGACCGTGACTGGAGCGCCTCAGTTTCCTCGGCCACCGCGGCCGGCACGACTTAGTGCGTCTAAAATTATCAAATAATTATATTTTAAGGAAAACTCGTTTGTTTACTCGTAAAAGAAATTATTTTGATCTAAGCGCATTATGGTATTTTTCATGAATGATTTTCAAAATGTGCGCCATCTCTCCCGGATTTATAGAGATCACTGTCACTGTCTGTCCCCCTGGAGTAGAAATATGTATGGAGTGAGCATTGTGTTCTGCGCATCTTCTCAACATTAAGCTGGAATTACCACGTGATACTGAGACAAATGGACTCTTTCCACACGTTTTTTGCTCTTACGATTGGTTTGTACAGCACTGACTGCAAAGAGGCCTCACTTCCTATTCGCAGGGCAACCACATAACATGAAATAATATCTAAATAAATATGTCACAGAAGCAACAAGAAAGAAAAGGAAGCGTCGCTAAAAGCACCATTTACACATAATCATACAAAAAAGGACCAAGATAAAGTCAGCGATTAGTGGATTTTTTCCAATATCACGTGACATTTCCACCTACTTGATGACACAAAATGTGTTCTGTGCATATTAATGCTCACTCCAGAGATATTTCTGCTCTGTGTCTGCCACTAGAGATGTATACAGACGCGAGCGACAAACTCTGCAGAAACCTCTTATTTTATAATTGTTTGGTACAATATTGTGATAAAATTTGCAATTCCTTACTTTTGGTGCGGACTACATTAAGATAGAGAAAGATGTCTTCTTTTGTAGAGACAATTTCAGTTATAATCCGACTTCTACTACACAAGGTCGATTTCAACTTTGTGTTGTAGGAAGTAAAGACTGCAGGATTTAATGACATGTAGTAGCTGAAAGAGTGGCCGATGTTGCTAACACGTTCAAAACAATTCACTGGAAATAGTATATTTATTGGAAAGTTCTATACAATCAGCTGATTGTTACTCAGACTTACTTTATAGCACATTGACACCACCGCGACGATATGAACTGCTCTGTTGATTGAATTACCAGAATTTCAGCTTTCGTCGAGTTTTCGATAATAGGGAGCACTGCATACAGAATAACTACATTGTCCGCAGTGCTACACTGTAACATACTAATTAATCAGCATACACGTCCCGTGAGAGATAAACAATTTAGTACTACATCATAGAACGAATAAAATGTTCAAATGTTTGTAGAGTCTATGGGACTTAACTACGGGGTCATCAGTCCCTAAACTTACAAACTACTTATCAACTACTTAATCATAAGGACGGCACAAAGATCCATGCCCGAGGGGGTATTCGAACCCCCGACCGTAGTGACCGTGCAGACCGTGACTGGAGCGCCTCAGCCCCCTCGGCCACCGCGGCCGGCATAGAACCAATACATGGCGCTGTTATTGTCATTACTATTTCTCATCTCAACGATAGAAGTGTTTCAGAAATTTACGCCAAACAAACAATTACACACCGTAGTCTTAAATTCATGAACACAACCTGACGTTGAATTTACATCGTTCCGAAGTACGGACTTAATAAAGTTTTTCATACAAAAAGTGAAATTAATTTAACATTGACGTTCGTAGTTTTCGACAATAACTTCCACTTAAATTTGACATCTTGGCTAGAACTGAGTTTATTGACAGAGCGATCGAATAAGGATCCTGTTTTTGCTTACCTAGGTCGGGAACCCTAAAAAACCATGATACACACAGGTCCCTCATTAATAATCGTTGCGAAGCACGCGCATATAAGCTAGTCTTTAAAATATATTTTTAAGGTTCCTACTTTCACAGAAATGTACTAGGGTCTGGCTTGCAGTTGTACTCACCAGAAGGAGGAGACGGAGATGACGTCCTCGCAGCAGCTGCCGCCGCAGTCGGAGACGCTGGCCGAGCGCTGCCGTCGGTGGTGGCCGCAGCTGGCGAGGCGCGACACGCCGAACCGCGACGGACGCTCCCACGTCGTGGGCCGCGCGGCGCGCCGGCGGGCCGCCGCCGCCTGAGGCATACAGACAAAAGTCACAGCTCACGCTCCTCTCTCTAAAATGACTGCAATGCGCAGTTTTTCCCTCGAAAATAACTCAGTTTTCAGTATTAAAATTACCATAACACTTAAAGGACCACATCCGACATCCGACATTTTATTAGAAAATTTCGTTCTCTTGATCCCACATGTCTTTGAGAGACATGATTAATGATATAATGAGCACAACTTATTATACAATTAAAAGAAACCAGAAATAGCGAAAATAATCCCTTTACATTTTATCACCACGTCTTCACAGAAAATCACGAAGTAAAACCCATAGAAACAGCACACATTATACAATAAGCATAATAATCAATTTTATGGAAGAAATTGAAGTCCGTTCACATATACGTAACGATATATTAAACGAAGAAACTGAGCTAAACTTCGAAAAATGTCGAAAATTTTTATCAGGTTATAAACAGACTAGAGAATGTTTAAACACACCAAAGATACATAATAATCAAATTCAAAGTAAGCACTCTGAACGTAAAGACAATAAATAAATCAAAGATATTTAGCATTTAAATTACTGTTAACTATGTACAATTATAATATCGTTACAATACTGCTGTTACGAAAGTCGATTTTTACAGCTAGTGCTGCAGCACTCGATTGGGCAGCAAATAATGACAGTACCAGTAACTTCAGTAAAATAAAGTATGTTTTACGTAATTATGTCATTCACAGAAAATCTAACGATGGCCTAAGGCGAAAATGAGCATATCTTGAAGTAATGAAAGCTCATAAAGCAGTGAGGAAAATGTTATCTTTGTTATGTAATATCCTTTATTAGAATTACTAATGAAACCAATCATTAATAATGAATAGAATTTACATATAAATTGCGTTAGAAATGACTCGAAAACTTCCTAAGTAGCATGACCCAATACGTTGTCCACGACGAGAGCCCCAAACAAGCGATACAAAACCGCTCTTATTTTTTATCATTATACATGACGATTCAAAATGAGTACCACAAGCCCACAATCTGTACTTAATGATAGAAACATTACGGAACCTTTCATAATTAATCAACATTAAGAGCATATAATTACGTAGGCTTCCGCGGCCAGAGTCAGATGACATAAAAGTTTTCTGGGTATGGTACCGCGTCATGATGTAAGGCTATTACTTAAATAACCAACGTTTCGGCCAACGTTACAGTGGCCTTCATCTGGGTAACTAAGAGCATTTTTAAAATATTTATTTTTTCTTTTTTTCAGTAGAAAATAAGTCCCTAGATGTTAACAGTAAATGACATCAACACGAACTCGTCTCATACCCTCAGTAACACCTGAGACGTATCACTATGGAAACCTACAGATATTCCTTCTTTTAGTTTAAAATTAGCTAGTAGAGGTCGTCGAAGCATCAACATCGCGTCAGAAAAAAATCACAGGGCATGAGGCCAGGTCTTCTTGGAGGCCAATGATGAATTTCCGTATATGAGCTGCCTAGCTGCTGATCCGTTTCTTTAGGTAGCTTTCGTTCAAATAGGCACGGACAAATGAGTGCCGACGAGCCGGTCCCTTATTCTGATGGAATATGGACTGACGTGTCCCTTCTTAGAGTTGAGGGAACAACCAATTCGCACAACGTTTGCAGATACGTTTGCCCAATTACAGTTGCACCATCGAAGCAAAAAGGACGAAAAACATAATTGGCTGAGGTGACATAGGTAACGTTCACCTTGTTTGAATTACATTCATGCTGAATTCTTTCCCACGGATTCTCTATGGGCAATATACGGACACTGTGTCGATCACGGTTGTGTGAAAAGTAACTTCATCGCTAAACTCTAAATTCGAAATGAACAAGTCGTCGGTTTCCAGTTGCCGAAGGAAAAACTCCCATAACAAGCCTTTTCATATTATTGTGTTGTTTGCCGCGATGGAGTGGCAGAGTGCTCTATCGCGCCTTACCATGGAGCACGAGGTTGCTCACCGTCGGAGATTCGAGTCCTCCCTCGGGCTTGGCTGTGCATGTATGTTTGACCTTAGGTTCGTTTACATAAGTTTGTAAGCCTAAGAACTGATAACCAGAGTAGGTAAGTCTCATAGATTGAAAAAACGTTTCAATTTGAACTGTTTTGGTCCTTAGTCCGCAGACTGGTTTGTTGCAGCTCTCCAAGCTATTCTGTCGGCGCAAGGCCATCTCCGAATAAGATGAGAAACCTATATCCAACCTGTTTATTCGTTTCTCGATATTTCTCCATTTTTTTACCCCACACACTTCCTTCTATTGCTCAACTGACAATTTCTTAATGTCTATCCTTTCTCTGAAGATACGTCAGAAATTTCTTTTCTTCCCATTTCTGGTCAGTACCTCATAAACTACCCATCTAATCTTCAGCAATCGTCTATAACACCAAATTACAAAAGCTTCTATCATTTTTCTGTCTTCCTTACAGTTCACGTCTCACTACCATATAAAACCATAAGGTATATAAACCATTTAAATACAACTGGTTGACTGAAATTTTGTTCACTGTTTGATCGTGTTCCACCGTTGCTGTACTGCAGCCATGTTTAAGATTTTGATTTAAATTTATATTTGATGTCAACGAATTTCGTTTCCTCAGAAATGTTTTCTTTCCGATAGCCATTCTGCGTTTTGTATCTTCTTTGCCGGCCGCGGTGGCCGAGCGATCTGCGGCGCGCCAGTCACAGTCTGCACGGCCGCTACGGTCGGGGGTTCGGATCCCCCTCGGGCGTGGATAATTGTGTCGTTTTCAGTATAAGTTAGTTCACAAGTAGTTTGTAAGTTTAGGGACTGATGACCGTAGTTAAGTCCCTTAACCTTAACAAACATTTGAACATTTTTGAAAAACTTACGGTGATTCACTTCTGCCGTAATCGATAACACAAAAAGCTTTTTGTTGAGCACCAACTTCATGTTAACAGCAGAAATGGACCCACAGCGGTTCTAACGAACGTCGCGGTGGCCTGGCCGAGCACTCTAAGGCGCCTTGCTGAGGAGCGCGCGGTTGTTTCCCGTTGGAGGTTCGAGTCGTCCCTTAGTAATGGGTGTGTGTGTCTTGTCTTTAGGTTAGTTTAAGTAGTTTGTAAGCTTAGGGAGCGATAACCTTAGTTGCTATGTAGCATAGATTTCCAAACATTTGATTTGTTCCTAGCGACCAAATATGCAACTAAATGAAACTTCAAAGGATTTTAAATCAATGACAGAAAGAATTCAGTTCTCCTTTCCTTCTTTGCAGAGTTCTCGATTTTCGAAGCTATGCTACTGTTTTTAAATCACATGAACACCAAAATTGAAGTACCGATTTCAAATCAAAAGTTTGAAAATCTAAGAGACTTAACTCCTTTTGTCATCACTCCAGTTTAAACAGCCATGTTATTTTATTATAGAAATAAAGCTGTATAATTTTGATATAGTCATTACAGATGTTGATAGATAACTAATTATATAAAAAAAAATATGACACGGTGGTTCCATAAACACTAATTAAAATATCCGACTTGGTTTCCCATCAGATCTCACGACTTTTTATGGTCGAAGGAATTCGTCGCGAGATTTGCATTTTTGTACATTTTATGTTTTTAATTGGATATTATATGATTGGAAATCTTGCTTTTGCTTTACCTTAAATGTGTACAAAACAAAAACCATCAGTTTAGATTGCTAACAGGAAACAGATGTTTCGTATCTATAAGTGTGATGTTGCCTTTCCCGTGAAGCATTAAAATGTCATTCTGTCATTGCAGACGAACATTAAAAACAGAAGTTGTACTAATTGTTGCCCTACATACTTACTGGTGCTATGATAAATATTTATTACCAAAGTAACAAAGATCCGTGAAATTTTTTGCAGTAAAACGCGCAATCCGAGCTGCTTCAATGACATAACTGTTAGATAGATTCACATATTGAGGGAACGTGGAACGCGATTTCCGGACATAAATATTGTGGTAAGAGGCTGACATCACTGGCAGGGACAATTTTTGCGACTCGAACACCTCTTTAAGAAATTGAACGGCTAAATCGGCAAGGCAGAACCGTTTCCGGGAATTGTGACGATATCTTTGTGCCTCATGTGTCATTGTTGTGAGATCCTGTGCGCCACGACTTCATCCTGATGTTGGGATAACGCTGGAGCTTGGAAACGGAAGATGTTGCACGCTTGGTGTGGCCTTTTCTCGATTTCAATACCGCAGAGTACTTCTGGGATTTACTTGGGTTGCTTCCACCAACCACTCTCCAAGACTTGCGAATAGCTTTGCACGGAAAATGGCCGTTATTCGCTCAACGTGAGATTTTTGTCATCATTGGCAGTACGCTCCGTCGTGGTTAGGTCGTTAGTGCCACCGTGAGTGGTCACTTGGCATACGGAGCACATTAATATGTTGCGCAATGCGTGTGACAAACCGTTAAGTTGAAAAATAAATAAATAAAAATAAGAAAGTTAAGAAAGCACTGCTTTCTACCGTTATGCACGTTGCACTTCTTTCCGTTCAGTATTATTTTCATGGTTTTTACTTTAGTATCACCTATTTTTAGAGTTTTGCTGTAAAATAAATGCAACCATTAAAATTTCCGTTTGTTGCTTTAATTTTGGACAGCACTGTATACACACAAATTCACACAGACACCCCTCCCCCCCTACTAGCGTGACCAAATCATTTTCGAAAAAATAAAAAAATAAAAACCCTGAACACAAACAGCCGGACTCAAATGATGGAACAACCCTCTTTCTCTCTCTCAACCCCCACTCCACCGTCAACTATGCCTATATTTTTTATTTTTAATACTGATGTTTTGTTAATAAATGATATCCTATTTACTTTTCCTCTAAAGAAGCTTACTCTAATTTATTTCAATGTGCTTAATTAATTTTGTTTGTGTACGCCATATCTTCTATACTCCTTATCCGAAATTAATGATTCAGGTATCATTTTCAAGATTTCATTCTCCACTAATGACGAAAAATACACTGATAGTTTAAAATTATTGTTTTCACAATAAAATGGTACTGTTCGTACAGTGTAAGTTGATACCCAGCAAACGATCGTAAATGTCTTTACGGTTGTCCCATTAGCCATAGCGCCGAGTATCAACTTAGTTTGTGCGGCCAATATAAGACCTATGTAGAAGGTGCCAGCTATTGACAATCGGCTTAACTAACATGAACGACAGCTCTTGCAGTTGTTTAGATTATTTATGCAAGCCAAATTTTTTCTTTGATGCAAGCATTTCGGTTACACAAGTCGATGTAAAGCATGGTTTATCACACGATTTCGTCTTTACACGTCGATATAACGACAAAAAATACAGGCAACACAGCTCTTGCAGTTGTTTAGATTATTTACGCAAGTGTAGTAGTTTATCACGAGATTTCTGTTTCTCACGTCGATGCACAACAGCTGTTGGAATTGTTCACTTTGTTCCAGCAAGTGTTGTGTACTGTGCGAATGAACTGAATTACCTCAAGGTTCATCATCATTCTATTAAATTATATAAATTTTCTTACAATGAGACTAACATCTGTTACTACAATTCAAAGTTTATTATCATTTATACATACGTAGTTGCATCTGCCTTTTTTCCATTACTATCTTACCTATCTGAGACTGATCAGGTTAGAGTGCGAATTATTCGCACGGGTCAACTAGTAACAATGTATTTAATATACGTATTAACTCTAACAAATCAAAGACTTGACTAGAAAACACATACGTTCATTGAACAGACAGACTCCAATACAGCATCTAAATTAAAATTCATACTAGAACTATCGGAATGTTTTGAGAGCATAAGTGGAGTACAACATATCTGTACTCTTAAACAGAATCTGACCATGAAATATGGACGGATTAACAGAGCTCCACAATGGAAATTTTGGAACACAACAGACTAGGGGAAAAAAAACCAACAACTCAAGAAACACGAACAGGGAAACTAAAGATAGCCTATAGTCGAACACACCTACTTCACAACAAAATGTCCACGCATTCAAAAATCAGGCATTATAATACTGTCATTATACTCGAGGTGCTATACAAGCAGAAATCTGACACTCCATAACAAAATCTGCAAAAACAAGAACGACAGATCATTAGGAATATCCTTGGGCCACGAAAAACTGAAGCCGGATATAGACTGCAAACCAACGAAACAACATAGAAATTTTCAGATATTGCTGTTGATATTACAGAAAAACGCATTAAATTCTACGGAAACGTTCTCCGCAAATTATCTCGAGCAAAGAAATTAACAATAGAGGGCACTAACCTATCGTAGTACACAGAACAGGTTGGGTCACTCCTGCAAAATCAAAGAAAAAAGGATGCCAAATTTAAACGCACAAAAATCCCCAAGACTGGCACTCTTTTACAGAAACTAGAAATTTACCTCTAAGTTCACTGCGGGAAACTTACAATAGTTACCACAACGAAACCCTGTCACGTAATTTGGCGGAGAATCTTAAGAAATTCTGATCGTATATAAAGTATACTAGCGGCAAAACAACTTCCTTCGTTACGCGGTAGTAATGGTAATGCTACTGATGACGGTTCTGCTAAAGTAGAATTACTTAACATAGATTTCCGAAATTCCTTGACGAGAGAATACGAAGCAGACACACCTAGAATTCGTATCAAGAACAGCTGCCAGCATGCGTAATTTAGCAGCAGATACCACTAGAGTACAACACAACTTAAATCACTTAACGAAAGTAAGTCTCCCAGTCCAGATTGTATACTAATTAGTTTCCTTTCAGGGTATGCTGATTGAATAGCCCCATACGTAACTATCATATAGAACCGCTCGCAAACGTTCCGTATACAAAGACTGGAAAGTTGCACAGATCACTCCAATATTCAAGAAAGGTAATATGAGTGATCCGCAAAATTAGAGGTCTATATGCCCTATATCAGTGACTTCGTTTGCAGCAGGATTTTAGAACATATACTTTCCTCATGTATTGTGAACTACCTCGAAGAGGACGACCTATTGTCCCATGGTCAACACGGATTCAAAAAGTATCGTTCTTGTGAAACATAGCTCTTTAGTCACATTATATGATTAGTGCTATCGACAAGGGATGCCAAATAGATACCATATTTCTAGGTTTCCGGAAGGCTATTGACACTATACCTCACAAAAGCCTTGAAATTGCTTACTTATGGAATATCGCTACTGTTGTGCGATTGGAATCGTGATTTCCTGTCAGAAAGAACACAGTACGCTGTAACTGAAGGAAAGTCATCGAGTAGAACTGAAGTGATATCTGGTGTTACCCAGATTTAGGAGACAATCTGAGTAGCTCTCTTAGACTGTTCGCGGATGATGCTGTCATTCATAGGTTAATAAAGTCACCAGAAGATCAAAAGATTTAGGTACGATATCAGCATGGTGCAAAGACTGGCAATTGACCCTTATTACGATTAAGTGTGAAGTCATCCATATGACCACTATAAGAAATCCACTACATTTCATTTACACGATAAATTAGTCAAAGCCGTAAATTCAACTAAATATCAAGGAGTAACAATTACGAACAACTTCAACTGGAAAGTACACACAGAAAATATAGTAGGAAAGGCGAACCAAAGGCTACGTTTCATTGGCAGAACGCTTAGAAGATGCAACAGCTCTACTAAAGATCCCCACCTAGTGGGCCTGACGGACGATTTAGAGGAAGTTCAGAGAAGAGCAGCTCTTTTTGTATTGTCGCGATATAGGGGAGAGTGTGTCACGGAAATGATGCACGTGTTGGGGTGGAAAGCATGAAAAGAAGGGCGTTATTTGTTGCGGTGAGATGTAATTGCGAAATTTGTTTCACCAATTTTCTCTTCAGAATGCGAACATATTTTCTTAGCACCCACCTACATAAACAGACATGATGGTCATAATGTAAGCTTTAATCAGACCGAAAATAAAAAGATTTATATGTTCCTTCTTCCCGCGAGCTATTAGAGAATGGAACTATAGAGAAATATCATAAAAGTGATTCGCTGAACCCTCTGCCATGCAGTTCAATGTGACTTGCAGGCCGGCCGCGGTGGCCGAGGGGACTGAGGCGCTCCAGTCACGGTCTGCACGGCCACTACGGTCGGGGGTTCGAATCCCCCCTCGGGCATGGATATTTGTGCCGTCCTAGTTCGTAAGTAGTTCATAAGTAGTTTGTGAGTTTAGGGACTGATGGCCCCGTAGTTAAGTCCCATAGACTATTCAAACATTGGAACATTGGATTGGTGACTTGCAGAGTATCAGTGATCAGTGTAGATGTAGATGTAGATACACAGACTCCAGACGCCCTGCGTATAGACTCACTCACCAGATTCAGCCACTGAAAACCTTAACGGTATGACATGGGCCGATCAAGACGAAGAGACCTTACTGATGCTCAACTCACCATTTATGATACTACCGACCGTAACATTTACAGAAGCAAAATAGAGAAGCGAAAAGACCAGCCAGAGACAAGAGCCAAAAAAAGACGTGCAGAAAGTGGACGGATAAAAGTAAGAAAGCCATGGGCGAAAAATGATGGTCTGATGGGCAAAACGCAGGAAGAACTATAGATGCTTCACTTGATCAAGAATGGGTCTACTGCGTGTATAATAAATAATAATATACATATTAAAAACATTGTGATTTTTTCCAAATATTATCACCACAGAATTTTTATTACACAAAATTATCGTAAGCTTTATTACTAAGCACTTATAGATGTTGTTTGTCCTTGGAGATAATTATATTTTTCACTGTTATATTAGGAAGGGAACTCACTTTCAAAAGTTTGGACTTAATTCCTTCATTTATACAGAAAAATTCAAATATTTGACAACTTAAGGAACCAAACTGCTGAAGTCATCGGTCCCTAGACTTACAAACTACTTAAACTAACTTACGCTGTGGACAGAATACGTACCAATGTCCGAGGAAGGAGTCGAACCTTCGATGGGATCGGCCGGGGACATGGTGCCTCATCCCACGCGGCCAATATTCTCAAGTCTTTCCCTTAAACTTTGGGGAGAAAGGAATAATTTACTAAGGCTGATACTTTAGTTCTTGTCGAACACAACTTCTTTGCAATTGAAGAACCATCAAACGTCACGCTATTAATTATTAGTAGAGTCATTAAACCTAAAGGTCAGTCGATGTTTTACTGTGTGCTGGGCCAGTGCAAGCTAGACTGGTCCAACTTTTTAAGTTTTCACTCTCTCGAGTTTTACAAAATAATTTCATAGAGTTTTAGTATACATCGATGCAATATATGTGTTAATGTGTTTCTTTGACCTGATTTGGTCAACTACGTCAGAACGCCGACCATGATTGATAGCAATCAGTTACAAACGGAAAGCTCTGCTTCGCAGTCAAATCAACCCTTCTTATTAAAACTCCACCCCTTACAATAAATGCCACTCAGTTTGCAGGTTCGCTTTGGCACTGAGTTTTGCACCTCACGAGCAATACGAAAAGGCACCGGCAGAGGTTATCTGACATGAAATATATTTAAACAATGAATTAAGAGACTTGTGTGCGTCCCGAAATAATCTTTCGGGACAACGTAAGTTTCGATGAAATACCGCGACAATCCAGGAATCCACGGATGTTAGGTCACCCTTAAACAACTCGTTCACGCTCAGCAATCGAGCCATTGGTGCAACGTCATTATTGTGTTGGGCAATGGCGTTGCATCTTTGAATGCACCGGTTCACGTCAGTTCGCCTGAATTAAGCAACGCTAGACGTGCCCGGTACTTGGTTGCCCATGCAGGTTATCAATGCCCGGTTACGCAACAAACTTTTGGCAGCTTTCACTTTCATATTTCGGAGAAGGTCAAAAGTTCCTGATCCCCATATTTGACTCGATTTAATTCCAAGTGTTTCCAGAGTCTCATCAAGAGGGCATGCGATACTGTTAATGCTCAGACGATAGGGGAAGCTTCTCCTACTAGGCGGCTAAACCTTCGGATCCAGCGTCACCCAACTAATCGTGCCAAACAGCTTTACTTTTTGCTATATATGCCTACTGTCAAAAGGCGACGAGTGAAATGTAAGCACATAATATTTTCGCCATCTCAGCTGACAAATTACTTACAAGAAACGTTCTAAATCAAAGATTTATCGCGATAAATTTGCAACTTCGTCTGGTACCAAAAATCGCAAAAATCACTGCTTCCAGTTTCCAATTGACATAGATGATTAAAAACTTTAATACGGCTTTCCAGTTTGCTGTTCCCGTTTTATTTCCGGAGCGTGGGTTAAGCGGTACTTATCCTAACATCTAAGTAGCTCTGGGAATGGCTAGAAAGTGCAGCATCTTGGGAATGGAGTCTCAGCGGTTTGTGGTCGAGTGTAGTGGCAGCAACGATCTTTTCGAAACAATATGAAACTTTTATCAAAAAATAAATGTACTATTACTAGTTACATGAAAAACACTAAAGAATGACATATTAATTCCAGTTCATTAAACTTCACACTAAGATGGATTAGGATCCGTAACTGTTACTTTATAATGTTTTATTTATATTCTTCACTGTCCCAGTGCACATTTATTTAGAAGTTATGACTAGTTTCGGTACATTTAGTCCATTATCAATCTTTTTGTCTACAGAAGAAAGTTACAAGCAATAAGTTATTTTTATAATAAGAAAGTTACCTGTGCTTCAATCATAGGAAAATAAACTGATTTTATTTAAAATTACAAATTGATGTTTTTCTTCTTATTTTGTTTTTATTTTTGCACAAGCATGTAACCAGTGTATACTGGCTGCTCTCGTATAACTCGCTAGAGGCCGCCAAAGTGCACCAACAACAAATCAATTTATTGTCATATAAGCCGGGTAATTTTATAAAATTTTAGTAGGGATCTAAAAGCAGGGAAAAGCCGTACTCTTCGCAACAAGGCAACTTAGAACGCATAGGTATCCCGCGTGGCTTATGATATTTGTCTGCCGTTACATTCTCTAATAACGCGCGGGAAAATGAACACACAAAGCTTTCAGTTTTTGATCCGCGATCCGACATTTCTTATTTCATTGTGGTGATCATGTCTCCCCGTGTAAGCTGGCGATAACTAAATATTTTGCCATTCGGAGGAGAAAGTTGACACAAGACGTTTTCTAAATAGATCTCGCCACAAGAAATGATTTGCACCCAAAATAGTGCATCATTTCTGTGACACCCTATCGCCTACATCGCGATAATACAAAGCGAGCTGCCTTTCTTCGAACTTACTCTATATCCTCCTATAGTAGCAACTGGCGAGGACACACATGCGCAGCAGTACTCTAAAAATAAGACGCACAACTATGGTTAAGGCAGTGTCTTTAGTAGAACTGTTGCGTCTTGTAAGTGTCCTACCTATGAAACGTAGCTTTTGGTTCGCCTGGGTGTGTTCTATGCAATTAATGTTGTTCGTAGCTGTAATTCCTAGGTATTGAATTTATGGCTTGTAGGTTTGACTGATTTATCGTGTTACTGAAGTTTTAACGGATTTCTTTTAGTCCTCATTTGTATGGTATTGCACCTTGCAGATATCTAATTTTTTTGCAGCTGCTTTTGATCTTCTAAATAAACCGATAAGTGACATCATCAACCGTGAACAGTCTGAGAGTGACGCTTAGATGTCTCCTAAATCGTTTATAGAGGACCTATAACACTTTCCTGGGGAATCACTTCGGTTTTACGGGATGACTTTCCGTCCGTTACTACATACTATATGCTTTTTGACAGGAAATCGCGAATCTAATCGCAAAACTGAGGTGATTATGAACTTCCTTCTCCTAGTTTTTAAACGTATCAAGGTTTTCTTTCATGCACGTAAAGCCCGATTTACAGGAACGACTTTCTTGTCTTGGTTGACTACACGAGACGTGTTATTCCCGTACTGCGTCCGCCTGCATCTAGTAGTCGTTTTTGTTTAGACGTTATCCCCAAACCCGTAGAACTGTCTGCTGTGACGTTTCGCATCTAAATGAGGAAGTGAGGATATTATGGAATTTTTACGTAGGAACAGAAAATTAGTTTATTTATGAGAAAAGGGCAATATATGTTCTCGTAAAATGTCACGTGGTAAATTCTGTTCACTATTGACAACATAAAAATTGGAAAAGTGTCGTCCAAACATTTCAAAACTTATACATTTATTTGTCGATGAAAATTTGTATATCAAAACTGATCAAACAGAATAAAATATTCGGTTAAAATAGCCTTTTTACGTCATTTTCATGTCCTATTTTCTAGCTAAGGAACAAATAACGTCGAAAATAATTTCATCATCTAATAATTCTGGCTGTTTCACTGTTGAAATAATTTTAGTTAAAACACGTTCGTATTTATGCATAGTGTACCCTTTTCCCCTGTAACATGTAAATATCTCCTGGAAAATGAAAAAATAACGCCATGAATTCGTTGACCCAGCAGAGGAAAATTTTATTGACAGATTCTTGAGGATGCATACAACACACGATGATACAGTTCGGTCACCAGAGCTTTCACAATGTGGTGGCTAGTGTGTGTACTCTCTTTTTGCAGCAATGAAAGCTGCAGTTCTCGGCAAGGAGACGATCGTTGCCGTTCCGAATGCAGTCTTGTGGAACGGCCTGCCATGCAAATTCCACCTGCTGCTTCAGATGGTCCAGATTTTGTGATAGTCATGCAGACCGCACAAGATGACGTTTCATCTGGTCCCAGATACGCACAAAGGGCATCATATCTGCGTATCGCGCTGGCTAGGGTGGTTGACGTACATCTTGAAGAGCATGTTGGGTGCTGTAACAATAGACAATTAAATTAACTTTTTTTATTAATCAGAAACGTTTGTCGGCGAGTTTCCCTCCTCCTCGAAATATTTTATCTGTGGAAAGGTTTTTTCGCTCGTCTTTTGTTTTTACGGCGTGTCGAGAGGACTTAACCGCGATCACTCACTCTCTTGTTTGAGCTTATTAAGTGTGGACGTGTACGCAGACTGCTTTGTGATGTAAGTGTGAGTGCTGTTAAATTTTACCTTAAAATATACCCTCTGTTGTTAAGAGCCA
This sequence comes from Locusta migratoria, assembly GCA_026315105.1. NCBI lineage: Eukaryota > Metazoa > Arthropoda > Insecta > Orthoptera > Acrididae > Locusta > Locusta migratoria. The sequence continues at coordinate 356,121,220 of CM048745.1, forward strand.
TGACTCCACCCTGTTTCCATGTAATAATGTCCCATCCTTCCTTAATTATTCATTTTCTTTGAGATTTTCAGCTCCTCCATATTCCGTCGCAACATGACGTTCAGACGCCATCACTTTCGCTTCGTGTATTTCCTTGATTAATACCTATCAGTTTCGCGAAGTCCTATAGATGTTTTTTTTTTTTTTCTGTTTGTTATTTGCGTAATCAAACTTTGGTACACGGTCCGTCAACAATGATTTACGAGGCGAACAGTCTGAACATTATTTTACTGCGGAAAGTATCATAAAGGTTATCTAAACCATTCAACAGCTTAACAGTTTCAGCTGCTGTGATCAGCATTTCCAGAAAGAAGCTACAATGGGTACTTTCCGTAAGTTTTCTCTGTAACGTTATTTTTGTGTCTTGCCTCAACCCCAATCTGTATTCCGCCATTTAATCTATTCAATCATTTCGTGTATTAATTCCACCCACCCTTGTCAAAAGTATTTAATCAGATTTTTATCCGATTTTTCTATGATCGAAATTTTAACAAAAGTCCTTAATCTTTTAATCGCGGAGTTTAACATTAATGCGTACAGGCAGCAAAACATAAGTAATGTTACAGTGGTATGGGGTACATGTGGCCGTGCATTGTCCTGTTCAAAATGTTCAAATGTTTGTTAAGCTTATGGGACTTAACTACGGGGTCATCAGTCCCTAAACTTACAAACTACTTATGAACTACTTACTGACTAGGACGGCACAAATATCCATGCCCGAGGGGGGATTCGAACCCCCGACCGTAGTGGCCGTGCTGACCGTGACTGGAGCGCCTTAGTCACCTCGGCCACCGCGGCCGGCGCATTGTCCTGCTGGAAAAGCGTGTCGCCTAGTTGGTGCATGAACAGTAACAAAGCTGGTTGTATGATGGTTTCAATGAACCGTGGACCGTTCAATGTTTCCTCGATGATCACCAGAGGAGAACGCCCATTATTGGATATGGCTACCCACACAATTAGGGATGATCATGCGTCACGTTACGGCATCTTCTGCTCACGCCCAACATCGCTTAGCCCGTCTCCAGTGGTGCTGCGATAGGTACTTATAGAAGGACGAATGGAGATGTGTTCTCTTCAGTGATGAGAGTCGCTCCTATCCGGTGCCAATGATGTGGCATCGTGCAGAGGAGTGCGAAAATGTGCAGTGTAAACGGCAAGGCACACGGGGCCGACACGCAGCACCAGGGTGTAAATAGCCGTATACTACAGGAGACATTATCTTCTGGTGATAGTCAAGAGAAAACTGAACAGTGCACAGATCAATGAAACCATCATTCAACCCATCTCGTTACAATTCATGCACCAACAAGGTGATATGGTTTTCCAGCAGGACAATGGAAGTCCACACGTGTCCCGTACTATCCAACGTGTTGTTAAAGGTGTACGTCAACTACCCTGGCCGGCACCATCCCCAGATCTGTCCCCATAGAGCATGTTTGGGACCGGATCAAACGTGTCATCTTGCACGGTCTACACGAGCAGCGCGGGATCTGGCCCAACTGAGGCACCACATACAAACTGTGTGGTAGGCGATCAGGGAATTTTCCAAGACTACATTCGGCACCTGTACGATCATCTCCATGGGAGAATTACAGCTGGCATTGGTGCAAAAGGAGGGTATCGTCGACATTGCGCACGCTCTGGTGACTGCACTCACGTGCGTATAGCTCTGCCTGTGTGAATGTGTATTGTATACATCTTCAATAATGAATCAATAAAATTTCCTTATGCTGGATCGGCGAATTCACGGTGATCTTTTTTCATTTCGTCTCTCTTTTTAAGAGAATGTTGGTAGAAAGAGGTATATTGGGATGTGGTATAATGTTTTTGGTGTTTATTTATTTAATGAGAACACCAAGCAAACAAAAGAATAAAGTTTACGTACTGCGAAAGCATTTGTGTAACATGAAAGGACTCTACAATAATATGTTAACTTGCGATGTTAGCAGACGTCATTGCAGATTCTTGCCTCTGCGCATGCGCATTCTGCTGCACACTCGGAAATTTAGAACTCCACACTCGGCACAGGATAAAGATCACTGACGTCACAGACACACTCGCGATGGAGTTGCTTACTGAAATACACGCAGAAACGAAACGTGCACACGCTCTAAGATTTCACCACAAAGTCGATCGTGTAAAACAGGCTTTAGGCAACGTGTAGGGCAGTGGCGGCTGGTGCTTCAGATGACTGCGGGGTTCACGTCTTTGAGTGCCGGATCTTGCTAGTGGCGCCGCCACCGCCCCCTCCTCCCTCCGCTCGAAGAGACAATTTAGCGCACCTCTGCGAGTGGCGCCTGAGGAAAGCGCCCCGGTTTGCCCCTCTCCCCCTCCCCCCTCCCTGCCCCTGAAGATATATTTTTGTTAAATAATGTCTTACCTCGGCTTGTTCGCATCTGCTGCAACTCCAGATGAGTCGTCGGCCTACCAAGTTTCTTTATTTCACACTTTTGTCCCAAGCTTAAAGGTCAGTAATTAGTTTCTAAAAGATACTGAACGTTGTTCTTTTTTCTTTGATAACATAAATATTTTACGAGGAAGAGGCAAGCTACCCTGGGGCCACGTGACACTGTAAGGAGGTAAGCCAGGGGCGCCGACTCCGTGGGTGCTCCGGGGCTCGTGCACCCCCCCCCCCCCCAAGAATTTTTAGGGGTGCTGAGCACCCACGTAAAAATGAGATGGAAAATAAAATTGTATAAATTTTTTTAAAAATCGGGAAATATCAAAACCTACCTTATGACTCAAGAGGCAATGCAAAACGTTACCATAGCGAGATACGATATTTCATACGTGATAGAAATCATCAGTATTGTACGCGGGTCCCCAAGCGAGTAGTAATGAGTGTGCGTGTTTTACCCATTATGCCAGCTTTATTCATCCTGAAACACGTCGGTCCTTTTGACTTTTCAGGTGTACGTATTTATGAACATTCAATTGTGTTATTTCAGGAATTTAGTTTGAAGAATCTGATGCTGATGCTAAAGTTAATCGTTTTTCATTTATCTTTGTCACTTCCCTTGTTATTAAAATATAACTTGTTGAAATTGTAATGCTTTTCTCTCAGACTTAAAAAAACCTTGGACTATATTAATACTGTTAGAGATGTCATTTATCTCGAAGTGATGACAGTTTCAAAGATTTCTTTAAACCTTGGTGACGGTGTTCTGCCAAACGCTTTTGACAGAAAGAATAGCTTCGCACAAAAAGTGTTTAATTAGTGTACAGTGAAAAATTATTTCATTGGTCGTGTAGAAGTTTTGGGATGTTACTTATATCAAAATATTAACGTCGCCCAATTATATCGCTTTATTGTAGTGTCCTAATGCAGCCATGCTTTCCTTTTCTTCCTCCTCCTTCTTCCTTCTATCTTTAAAAGGCGACACAACTGCCTATCTACTTTTATCGTATTGCTCATTCAAAAATGCATTTACATGATTTTCAGGAGGGTTGGTTTCTAACATTTGTGAACCGTGATATAGAGCACCCACACTGATTTTCAACAGTCGGCGCCTCGAGGTAAGCAGCACTTCCTCCTAACTTTACGCGTGTTCAAAGGCTGTACTCTCCCACATCTTTTCAAACAGTTAAATATTTCTTCCAATGAAGATTATAAATGTCATTTACATTCAAAATCGCAACACATTTGATAAAACGTCCAAAGATATGAGTTAAGTAACAATAGAAAAGTCATTGTTGTTCCGTATCTGTTAAAAAGAATATTGGGTTTAAAATATTACTTGCAGTCAGTCTCAAAGCCACTATTTTCCACGGCACAGCGCGATGCCGCTAACCATACGGCTATTCTTACTAGATGGAGAGTAGTGACTTCATTATTATTCATGATCCAATCTTCTGAAGGCTTTTACAATTGATTCGTCTATAATTTATAATTATATTTTACCAAATATGAATGTGCCAAAAACAAATATGAAGGGCGGATGTTTCCTTCGTGGAGGATTTGCGCATGTGCAAGGCGAGGTACGCAGTAGCTTCCTTGTCTTGCTTTGGTTCCATTTGTGCATAACCGTCAGAGCTCGAGTAGCCACGAGCTAACGTATCTACCAGCTCCAACGCCAATGTTAAAAGCGGCGTTTCCCGTCGACCCTCCCTGCCGCGGGAGCGCCCATATGCCGCCTCCAGGGGGGTTCAGAAGAGAATTTTAACCTCGGCCGCGCATTCGCATTGCAACGCTGCGGCTACTGCCGCCTATATTAAGCGGCTGCGCTATGACTCTCATACGTGCTGTTTCCGCGACGCAAAATGTTTCTCATGCTATAAAAAAGAATGTGCATATAAAATGATCTGATAGAAGAACGAAACGAAGAATGATAGTTTAAAAACACTTTATTTAATTACTAGTCGACCCGGCAATGCTTCGAAATTGCTAATATGTATGTACTCTTGCTTTGAACTTCAAATATGCAAAATTTTATGGCAATCGTACAAATGATATTGATATCCCAAGGAAAATAGTTCTTTCAGTTTCCCACAAATTTTCCTATTTTCTGGCTAACTATTGCAAACTATTACTTCACTCAAACCTTCATCTCGCTTTGAACGTAGAATGTGCAAAACTATTGCAATCAGACGAATGGTATTGATATTTCATAGAATAATCTCATTCTGTATTTTCTGAATTTTCCCATTTTTCTAGAAACTTTTCAAAATTTTTATTTCCCAAGAACATTACTCTTGCTTTGAACGTCAAATATGCAAAATTTTATCGCAATCAGACGAATGATATTGATATCCCATTAAATAAAAGCTCTCTAAGTTTCTCGTGAATTTTCAAATTTTCCGGGTAATTTTCCCAAATTTATAGTTCATACGAACGTTCATCTTTCGTTGAACGTCAAATGATCAAAATTTTATCGCAATCGGATCAACGGTTCTCAACTTATAGTGTTGAGTATATTTAGAAACATATTGAAAAAGGAATATGGTTCGAATTTTCGGACTTTCCATTTTAACTGTACCTATTTTTTTCTTTCTTAGTGAAAACTTTTCCAAGACCGTAATAAACAAAACAAAAAAAAGAATTACCCCCTCTTGGTCGTGTGAATAGTCAGTTATAGTGCTGAATTCAATCAAAAACACATCGAAGAACGCACTTTCAGTTTTTTTCAATTTTTCCAATTTTCCGGTAGATTTCCCAAAGCCGTAGTCAAGTGATGCCCTTACAACCATATGGCAATTGAATTTTATTCGCAGAAAAAAATCGCTTTCGGTTTTTCCTAAATTTTCCTCTTTTCCGGTAGACTTTCCCAAATTTTTATTTGATGCGAACCTTCCTCTTGCTTTCAACATGAAATGTACAAAATTTTATCGGAATAGGACGAACTGTATTGATTGCTCACTGGAAAAAATTGTTTCAGTTTTTCCCGATTTTCCTCCTTTCCGGACAACTTTCCATATTTTATCACCGTTTAAACCTTCCCTGGACTTACACGCATATTTCAAGACTAAAATTAGCCAAATAGGTTCAGCCGTACTCGAGTTTTAGCGAGACTAACGAATAGCAATTCATTCACTAAGTGTGTTTGCCTCTGTAACTTATAAAACAATAGGTGACGGGAAATTTGAATGCAGTAGGTCAACACAAGAAATATTACACTTTCTGCGGAGCTATAAACATAGTTTATTGTATCATTTTCCAAAGAGTTACAGCACAAAGATATAATTTTTTAAATGGAACAATAGTTTTTTTTCTATCGTGCATTGGATTGAAAACAGCTGCGTCCAAATCAATTTAAACTACATTCCTATCACTGTTAGTTTGGGAGCTACAACCCTTCATTGTTTCAGAGGCAGATACCACACGCTGTACATAATACATGGCTGTGTGGTGGGTGATGGATGTTATGGCGGTGGGAAGTTGATTTACATTTATGTTCAAATGTGTGTCCATGTTCCTCAGTGCATAATGCAATGCGCCGTCGAAAGGATCTGCGGACGAGATGTAACATCGCCGGTGTGACGGAGCGACATGCGTCCTCGATCATCTGGGGATGTGGGCTCAGTGACATAAACACGATCCTTTAGATATCCCCACAAAAAGAAATCTACTGGTGTTAAATCGTGCGACCTGCAGGCCATGAATGAGGACCATGGCGCACCAACCATCTTCCTGCAAACCTGTTGTTTAGTTCTTCCACAACAACACGCGCAGAATGGGCTGGGTGACCATCGTGCTGCATCCACATATGGACTCTCGTGTGTAGACACACGTGTTGAAGGAGACCATCCAAACTGTCGGCTGTAAAAGCGCGATATAACTCACCTGTCATTGTACCTGGAAAGTAGTGTGGACCGATGATTTCATCCCCACAGTTAATAGACCACCTACGTAGACGCTCGACAGGTCGTACCCACCGAGGATTGTCTGCGGCCCAGTAGTGCATGTTATGGAGATTCACTGCACCATAATTTGTGAACGTGGACTCATCACAGAACATAACACTTTGTAAAGACTCCAGCGTGACATTACGCATGGCCCACTCATAGAATGTCACTCTTGCACGGAAATCGTTCCCATTCAACTCCTGGGTCACTGACAGGCGGTACGGGTGAAACCTGTGGCCGTGTACTATACGCCACACAGCTAAAACAAACATGTTCGTGTCCTCACTTCTTGCAGGTCTTCGTCTGTTACTGCGGCGTATTACCAAACTGCCTGAAGTCGTAGGTCCCTCACAGGACCTGAAATCTATCTTAGGTGACGATGAGGCGTCCGTGGAATGTGTCCTAAGATTTTGTACAACATCTGGAGTTCTTCCCAAAATATTGGGTGTACGATTTTAATGTGTGACAGAGTGGTTCGGTCACTCTTTAAGTAGTCACCGGGCCCCATACATCTATCAAACTTTTATCCCCGTATGCAGTCCTTTTCTTTGAACCGTCTTTTACCTTCAATTGTACATTTACATCTTTAATGTCCATATGACTGGAACAATTTTTCTTCTCATCTGTTTACTTTAGCATATGGGCGCTGATAACCTCGCTGTTGGGCGCCCTAAAACGCCAATCATCATCATCCGAAGTCGTTGTTCTGCACGTAAGAACGTACTGGCTACCGGGGCTCTTCGCGTAGGATATCTCACGGCATACGCCGTGGCTGCTTCAGTGGCATCGTGTCGGCACTCGCCGAGCTTCAGCAACATGTCAACGTACTCGTTGTGCGTGTATGTCAGTAACTGTGGGCCGGCCGCGGTGACCGAGGGGACTGAGGCGCTTCAGTCACGGTCTACACGGCCACTACGGTCGGGGGTTCGAATCCCCCCTCGGGCATGGATATTTGTGCCGTCTTAGTTCGTAAGTAGTTCATAAGTATTTTGTAAGTTTAGGGACTGATAACCCCGTAGTTAAGTCCCATAAGCTTTACAAACATTTGAACATTTTAGTAACTGTGGTATATTGAGCCGCGGTTGTTTGTGTGGCTCCAACTGTCGGGTATACGGCCGTGTGCGGCGACAGTCGGTAGTCTATCAGCGCATCGAGGAAGCTTCTCGCTCCGTGACACCGGCGACGTTACAGCTCGACCGCACCACATTTACAAGGCGCGTTGCATTATGCGCAGCGTTTGTGGTATCTGCCCCAGAAACTTTGAAGGGTTGTAGCTCCCTAACTGATAGGAATGTAGTTTAAATTGATTTGGACGCAGCTGGTTTCAACGAATCCAATGCACGATAGAAAAAAACTATTGTTCCATTTAAAAAAATTATATATTTGTGGTGTATCTGTTTGGAAAATGATACAATAAACTATGTTCATAGCTCTGCAGAAAGTGTAACATTTCTTGTGTTGACCAATCGCATTAAAATTTCCCGTCACCTATTATTTTATAAGTTAGAGAGGCAAACACACTTAGTGAAACACCCTGTATATACTTTTCTTTCCATGACGAGCTTTTTTCCGTGGGTTTAGTGAACCAGTGAACACATAGGACGCTCCGCCACTGGTGTAGGCAGAGTAAAGGCAGGTGCGAGTAGTTCCGTTGGGGCGGGCATCGAGGACGCTGGCGGCAGCGGCCGCGGCGGTGTCGCCGTCCGGTTTGCGCGGGTGGTTTTTGCGGCGTCTGTCGGCGCCATAGGCCGTAGCCGCGGTCGGCCCGCCGTCATTTGGCCAGTGGCGGAGTGGCTTGCGTTTTTTGGCAGCGGCCCACGAGGCGCGCACACGGCGCCGACGACGCCGACGTTGCTCAACGCCGCCAGCGCGTCTGCCTGCCGGCCGCAAAGGGCATCCCGCTGTAGGGGCACGCGCCAGTCCTTTACCGGAGGCGCCGTTACCACACCTCACTGCACGGGGCCGTCAGCAAACGTCTGCAAAAATGTGCGCAGGTCATTCTCGCCTTTAAGAGGGCAGTCAAACACGTGCGCAAGACTGTACTCGTGAGCAGGGAGGATGGAGGCACAAAATAATATGGATACCGAACATGGGCACTGTATTTATTCATTAGTACGGTTATGTCCATCTAACGTTTCACTTTCTACATGTTCTTCAAAGGAACCTACTCAGAAAACGATACCCTGGTGAACTTTGAAATTTTCCCGGCGGATAGAGTGTTGATAGAAGTTTCGGGTATGCAGCTGGTCGTCGTCTAATACATCAGACGATATTCCGACCAGACACCTGCTAGCCATCGTTCGAATGTTTGTAGGTCTTATGGGACTTAACTACCGGGTCATCAGTCCCTAAACCTACAAACTACTTGTGAACTAGCTAATACTAAGGACGGCACAAATATCCATGCCCGAGGGGGGATTCGAACCCGAGACCATAGTGGCCGTCAAACTGTGACTGGCGTGCTGCAGAGCGCTCGGTCACCGCGGCCGGCTAGCCGACGTCACGTGAGTCATAGAGCGTTTCTTTCATTTTTTTTTCTTTTTTTCTTTCCTGCTGCTCTTCAACCGACCGTACATGCAAATTACAAATTAAGATTAAAAACCATGCCACGAGGGTAAAAACAAGAGGAATGAGAAACATGGCACGAAGAAAACGTTGATGAATTAAAAAACAAGACACTGGAGGCAATAGTGCAGCCATAAAACGCATGAACAAGTCGAGAGAAACAAAAAACATAGACAGTTAAAAACAGTCTGTGCCACGGTGGCGGTAAAATCACATTGAGAACAGTCACTGGACAAACGAAGAAGTAACACGACGACGCTGGTGAAGAACAGAGGTTCGTGTTCGACGCACTGCAAAAACTCTCACGGAAACATGGATGCACTGGACACTGTATTTAAAATTCTTCACTGAGGCCCCCGCAGGGGGACGGGATGGTTAGGAAGCGCGGGGTAGGTTGGGGAGATAGAGAGGAGAGGAAAGACGGGGGCGGTCGAGACTCCTGGGTGCGGAAGGAGAAAAGCCAAGCGGGGGAGGAAAGAGCAGGGGATGGGAAAAGGGGCGCTGATGGTACGGGGATAGGATCAGGGTCGATAGGAAGGATAAATTTCGGGACGAATGGCGTCATCCGGTAGGGGAAGGGCATGGAAGTTGCCTTGGGAGAGGACATGTAGCGTGTGCAGGTGGATATGGGGAGGAATGCATTGGCGTATGCGTGGCAGAGGCCCAGGGTTGGTTAGGATGGGGTAAACGAGGGGGTTGCGGCAACCTATTTTGCGGGTGACGTACAGGATTCGGAGGGAGTAGCGTTCAGCGTTCCACTACTTGGCGATTACAGCGCATGCGTCAAAACATTACAAGCAGACAGGCCACAGCGCCCTCGCTGGTGGAGCCGCGGACTGGAGCTGTCCCCTGCTCTGCCGCTCACGGCCGACGTCGGCGCTCTCTGTCGTCTTCGAACTGAGCAAATTTTAGTAATGACGTGATTCCATGATTTGTCCAGTTGGTAGCCACTATCCCGATTCATCAAATTTTCCGCGACACGTATTTCCACACATTCTTTGATAATGGAGACCCAAAAAGATGTTGCTGTTGTCAAAATTACCGTTTTATCGTACTCCATAGTGTGTCCGGTGGAAATACAGTGTTCAGCAATAGAAGACTTGCTTGGCTATAAAAGGCGAGTGTTGTGTTTTTGTTCACTGCAACGTTCTTCAACAGTGCACTTAGTCTCGCCTATATAAGCCATAACATATTGGCAGGGAACTTTGTAGACCCCAGCCTTTCGTTACGAGAAGTCATCCTTAACCGAACCCAGCATGTCTGAAATTTTGGATGGTGGGCGGAAAATCAGTTTCACCTGAAAATTATGGAGGATTCTTGCTATTTTAAAAGAAATATTACCCACAAACGGAAGAAAAGGAAGGGATTTTACCGGTGTATGCTCTTCGTTCTCCACTATCTTGTTCTTCTTTATAACCAGGACTGCCTTATTATTTGCTGGTTGGAATATCCGTTTTCTCGAAACACTTGCTGCAGATGAGCAGCTCTTATGGCAAACTATCAGCATCTAAGATTGTGTGAACTCTGTGAACAAGTGTTTTAAGGACACTACTGGTTTCTAAAATAGCAAGAATTCTCCATAATTTTCATGTAAATGTGATTTTTCGCCCACCATCCAAAATTTCTGACTTGCTCATCAGTCTTCTACGACTCACCTGAAGATGACTACCAGGTGTCGAAATATCATGTATTGCATTACATAACGACCGGCTGCATACCCGAAACTTTTCCGAACGTTGACTAAACGCACCCAGAAGTCCAAAAACTAGTGATTTTTCATTGTGGTATACAGCGTATGGTAACCACTCCTTTATCACTTGCCAATGAAGAAGTGTGATAAAATCCATAGCAGTGGACAATGGATATGACCCAAGGTTTGGTAGATCACATCTTGAGCAAGAAAACATCTCCATAATGCTCGACATTACACAACAAAATTTTTTCAAGTGACAGCGAAAAAGCACTAAGAATATTTCCCGGAGAATCAAGCGTCTTCTAATGAAAAGTTTCTACTGTAATATTTCTTTTTCTACAGGTAACACCCAAGAGAGAAAATTGTTGCACACAGTTAAAAATAAAGGTGATTGGTTTTCTAATTCAGGAGTCTATAAATTAATATGTATTAACTATCCCTGTTAGCCGGCCGCGGTGGCCGAGAGGACTGAGGCTCTCCAGTCACGGTCTGCACGGCCGTACGGTCGGGGGTTCGAATCCCCCCTCGGGCATGGATATTTGTGCCGTCCTAAGTCTTAGCTAGTTCATAAGTAGTTTGTAAGCTTAGGGACTGATGACCCCGTAGTTAAGTCCCATAAGTGCTACAAACATTTGAACATTTTATTCCTGTTACTACATTGGTCAAACAGGTAGAGCCGTGAAGACAAGATACAAAGAGCACTTATTAGGAAAGAAAGGAGTGAACATACACAACTACAGGTTTGTAGAACACTTACTGATTGCTACACTCCGAAAAAGTTAAACTTTACACAGAGAAGTTAAAGGCCGAAAATTTGATCTTTGTGAAGAGCTTAAGATCTTTAAACATCTAGAACTCAAGGATGGCAATTTGGTAAATGACCGGCTAAATATCCCTGTAGACAATATTTTGAAGGCTTCAAACCTATACTGCTCACAAAATCTTCTTACGGCTGTCGGTAGCCTTTGCGATTTGTTTATTTCCTCAAAAATCTGAAAATCTGCTTACATTTGTAATTATTTATTATAATTGACATGGCATTTATTATCCATGTTATTTGTGTCACCATACTATAAGTCATGCACTAATCCAGTTTATTTTCATTTGTTTGAGAGGTACGCTTTTATATTATTATTATTATTCGTTTACGCAATGTATTTCAACGGTGCCGGCCGCGGTGGCCGAGGGGACTGAGGCGCTTCAGTCACGGTCTGCGCGGCCACTACGGTCGGGGGTTCGAATCCCCCCTCGGGCATGGATATTTGTGCCGTCCTAGTTCGTAAGTAGTTCATAAGTAGTTTGTAAGTTTAGGGACTGATGACCCCGTAGTTAAGTCCCATTAGCTGTACAAACATTTGAACATTTGATTTTCTTTCAACGGTACCTTTTAGTTCGCAAATTTTCACAATTGACCAATTAATATTTGTTTCCATAGCTTCACTCAACCCTCTCTCCCTCTTATTATCCAAATATTCCATTTTTAACATCGTTGTAAATTCAATGAACGTTTCCCCAGTGGTTACTTAAGCCACTGAACGATCTTGGTACCCACGCTCTCTGCATCTCATCAGTGGCCGTTAATGACTCCAAATGTGCTGACGTACCTTTCACTCCTAAATCATATTCCCTAGATCATAGGGATGGTCAATCAATGTAATGGTCAATCAATGTAATATGCAAATATAGTAAGTAACTTTTATTCTGTTTCCGTATTTCACAATGTTTTAGACAGTAGGCATAGTATGACGCTTATTTCAGATATAATGATTATGATTTGTAATTTATGATGTCACATTGTCTACAGGTATAACATGTATTTCTGAAGAAGGCGGGATTATACCCGTCGAAACCATAGTCAAGTCTATTAAACTACAATTATTGCCACTGGTTGACTGATAACTAATTAGCGTTTGCAGTTACTATCACTTAACCTGCCTAGTACGGTGTAGGACCACTGCAAGAATTCACAAGTGCCTCAGCACGACGTGTCATGGAGTCTGCTAATGACTGAAGTAGTGCTGGAGCGAACTGACTCCATGCACCTTGCAGGGTTCTCAATGAATCCGTAAGAATTAGTGATGGGACAACCGACTGTTTTTAACAACCGATTGGTCAATCGGTTGTTTTTTTAGTTCAGTCGAATGAAACAACCCAATGAAAATGGTCTCTGTGGCCGTATGAATGTTTTCACTCATTCGGACAACCGACTGTTTTTAACAACCGATTGGTCAATCGGTTGTTTTTTAGTTCAGTCGGTTTTTTCAGTCGAATGAAACAACCGAATGAAAATGGTCTCTGTGGCCGTATGAATGTTTTCACTCATTGGGACAACCGACTGTTTTTAACAACCGATTGGTCAATCGGTTGTTTTTTAGTTCAGTCGTTTTTTTTTTTCAGTCGAATGAAACAACCGAATGAAAATGGTCTATGTGGCCGTATGAATGTTTTCACTCATTCAGTGGGTTTGAGTGGTTTCAGTCGATGCGCGACCACCGAATGAATGTTCTCGGCATTGAGTGGTTTCACTTGATGCGATGCAACCGGCTGGAAAAAGGCTCTGCGGTTTCTGCAGTTAAATGGATATTTTTATTAATTCACCGACTTTGTGTGACTTATTTGCATACTCCTTCAGACTTTTCGCGTATAAATGAACCGTGATTCAGCATGAAACTTTCTTAGAGACAAATCTTATAAATATAGCACTGTGTCCGTGTTTGTGTTTCTGTTACATGCAAATCTACATTTTTGTTCCAATCTTGATGAAATTTTGCACACTTGACCTTCAAAGCAAGGGGAAAGGCACTGTCTACATCAAATTTGATTCGGTGCATGGCGGAGGGTACTTTACATACTGACTTCCACAAAAACCACAATTTGGCTGCGATCTTGATGAAATTTGCACACTTGACCTTTAAAACAAGACGAAGGTAATTGTGTACAATAAATTTCGTAGGTGCGTGGAGGAGGGTACTTTACCTACTAACTTCGACAAATTCCGTTTGTATTCGAATTTTAATGATATATTTCGCTCTTTACCTTCAAAGAAAGAGAATGGTCACCGTCTACATCTACTTTAGTTCGATGCATGACATAAGGTATTGCAGACTTTGACGCCAATATAGAGTTTCATTCCGATCTTGATGAAATTTAGCACACTTGACTTTCAAAACAAGTGGCAGTTCACTGTTCATCTCAGATTTTGTATGGTACATGGCGGAAGGCTGGAATAAACTTCCACACCGTTTCACCGATAACCACAGAAATATCTGTGACAAGAGTTCAAATGTTTGTAAATCTATCGGACCAAACTGCGTGGTCATCAGTCCGTAGCTTATAAACTACTTAAACTAAGGTAAACTAACCTAAGGACAACTCACACACACACACACACACACACACACACAAACACACACCAATGCTCCAGGGAGGACTCGAACCTCCGACGGCGAGCAATCGCGCGCTCCGCAGCGAGGTGCCTTAGACCGCTCGGCTGCTCCACCGCGGCGTTACAAGAGTGAATAATTATGAAATTTGAGATAAATGTTTTCATATACTGTTGACGAATACAGACACGCTGAAGAAAATTTACAGCACTGATAAATGTCGTATGTCTTCTCGTACTCCTTCAAATTAGATAGAATTAACAAAAATATTTTTATAAGAAATATTTTTGTACAAAATACTTTAATGAAAGCTTTTTTTTACCATACATAATGCTTTAGTGATCTTCGAATTTGGATCTAGCAAATATGCTCAAAGTTAACATACGTAACTTTGTCCTGCTAGAACCTTAGATATGTATGAACAAGAAGCCGCAAACCGCACGTTTCTACCTGTTTCCACTTCTAAGATACAGTATGCGAGATTAAACTTGTAGCGATCATTTTGAAACACCCTGTAGTTTTAGACAGTAAGAAACCGACAACAATGGGCGATGGCACGCCCCGCTCGCCAGACACTGCTGTGTGGAGTTTGGCGCGCGCCTGCTGGCGCTGTCAGCACTGAAAACGCGACCGAGGCAGCACCCTCTCTCGTGTCCCCGCTCCCCGCGGTACTTCATAGTCATCGGCCACTTATCTTCTACAGATTGTGGGTGTCTGCGAAAGTAATCTGATCGGGCCCAGATGATCGGCGTTTTTGAAGACTGGGGTGGGCAATTAAAGTGATCGCAGGCCTGCTCCAGCGATATGGCAAAACTTACTGCCTGTTTTCACTTGAAAAGAAAGTATGAGTAATTCAGTCAATGTACAAAACTGCAAAAGTTTGGCATGTTTTCATTCAGTTGTTCCCACGGACTACTTTCATTCGAAAAAAGTAAACGAATATTAATCCAATATAGTAAAACTACGACCGACTGTTTCATTCGGTTGCTCCCACTGACTGGTTTCACTCAAAAGAACTAATGAAGAGGCCAACGTACTGTGTCAATTTTTTTTCATTCGGTTGGTCCCATCGACTGATTTAACTCAAAAGGAAAGGAATGAGCGGTCCAACCGACTGTGTCGATTTTATTCATTTGCTCCGACCGACTAATTTCACTCAAGAGAAGAAATGAGTAGGCCAACCGACTGCGTCGATTTTTTCATTCGGTTGATCCCAACGGCTGGTTTCACTCAAAAGAACGAATGAATAGTCCAACCGACTGAATCAGTTGTTTCATTCGGTTGGTCCCACCGACTGGTTTCACTCAGAAGAATGAATGAATAATTCAACCGATACGAGAAACTACAACCGAATGATCGATTTTTTCCCAACAACCGAATGAATCGATTGTTTTCATTCGATTGTTCCCATCACTAGGTCTAACGTAACGGTGTCACTATGTTTTCGAAACAAGAACTACGGTACGGAGTTGGCTCAGGATTGAATGTGCCAGAGGTCGTACAGAACGACAGTGTCATCAAGGTCTTTAAGAGGCATGCGAGGAATCGCCATTGCCGTACAGATTAGTGGCGTGTTGGGTAAAAGCCTTTGACGAAGGTCGGCAAACTGGCAGATACGCATCGCGGTGCATCGGAGCCCAAGTATGGTGAAAGTTACGGTGATTCTCGTTTACGACTGTTCTGATATTATCATTAAGCATTACATTCCTCCACGGCAGACCGTCAATGCACAGTATTACTGTTCCTTTTTGGAGCATCACCTGCGACCAGCTTTGCGAAAAAAGCGGCAACACTTTCTGTGCAACCCACCCCTCATTTTGCATGACAATGCATGGTCGCATACAGCGCAAACTGTGGCTGCTCTGTTCGGTCGATGGGACTGGGAAGTACTGTACCATCTGCCACACTCCCCAGACTTAAGTCCTTGTGACTTTTATTTGATTCCGAAGACGAAGGAACTAGGTGGCTTTCGCTTCATAGCTGTTCGAGATTCTACGGGCAGTAGGCCGCTCCTGTTGCACCATCAACAGATCAGGCTCTGCTAATAGTATACTATGCAACGGGTTCTACACAACGCCGGTACCTACTTTGAAGGACAGTTACAGGTGCAACTATTTCTCTAGAGTGATGTCTGTAGAAAAAGAAATATTACAGTTGAAGACGCTTGATTCTCTAGGAAATATTTCCCAAGAAAGGATTGGATATGAATTTCTTAGTATTTCTGCTGTCACTTGAAGAAATGTTTTTGTGCAATGTCGAGCATTTTGGAGATGTTTTCTTGCTCAAGATGTGATCTACCAAACTTGGTCATATCCTTTGTTGACTGCTATGGATTTTATCACACGTAATTCGTTTTCTTCGTTGGCAGGTGATAAAGGAGCGGTTACCATACGCGGTATAGCACAATGAAAAATCGCTATTTTTGACTTCTGCGTGCTTTGTGTGTGTTGTCCTTAGTGTATGTTAGTTTGCCAGAGAAAAAATCCACCTCTTCTCTCTCTCTTTTCTTTCTCTCTCTCACTCAAGTGGAAATTCAAAAATGTTCCAATGTTTGTAGAGTCTATGGGACTTAACTACGGGGTCAGCAGGCCCTAAACTTACAAACAACTTGTGAACTACTTACAACTAAGGACGGCACAAATATACATGCCCGAGGGGGGATTCGAACCCCCGACCGTAGTGGCCGTGCAGACCGTGACTGGAGCGCCTCAGTCCCCTCGGCCACCGCGTCCGGCAGGTGGAAATTAAATAAACAATTAAGTACAACAATAAAATAAAATATTGCAGGTACAGTATTTTCCACAATTACATCAAAAACAAAAAACTCTCTCTCTCTCTCTCTCTCTCTCTCTCTCTCTCTCTCTCTCTCTCACACACACACACACACACACACACACATACATACACGCTGACATAGAGGAACACACATGCTACAGTTGCTAAAAAAAACCATACATTTGACAACAGCATCCAAAACAAAAACATCAAGCTCACAATATGGCATGTGCCTAGTGGTGATTGCACGGGATTGAAATGAAAGTGTTTATTCTCTACGACTTCAGACTATACTTATCGAATAAACTCTTGGTCAGCAAACACTTCACGTTTGCCAGATGGTCGGAAATGGATTTCGAAACCGTACACATTGAGTCAGTGTGAGATATCGGTTTGTAGTGGTATCAGTGTATGCGTCTTACATTACACCAGACTCGCTGTGCCAATCTGCGGCGTGTAATCAGGTCTCTATCAACATTCGCCGACACGGTAAGAGCCGCGCATTGTGCTGAGAAACAATAAGC
The DNA here is from genome assembly GCA_026315105.1 of Locusta migratoria. Classification (NCBI taxonomy): domain Eukaryota; kingdom Metazoa; phylum Arthropoda; class Insecta; order Orthoptera; family Acrididae; genus Locusta; species Locusta migratoria. The sequence goes on from CM048745.1 coordinate 356,138,541, forward strand.
AACTCGCAATTACACACTTGCGGCCGAGCATGTGCGGACAGCCTTGTGATTACGGCGGGAAAGAACGACCGCATGCGGCAATTCACATTGGACGCGGACACTCGTAATGAATGGATACGACCCAGGCGCGCTCCGGGCGCCGCAGTTGGCAGCTCTGAATTACACCGTTCGCACGCCAGCACAGTACTGTTTCTGATGATCCGATATCGCATGCGTGTCGTTACACCGTCATTTGCTTTGGAGTCGTATTACGTGACTTCCGAGCACGGCATTTTCCGCAGTGCCAGATAACGCGGCTGGTGCTGCTAGCAGGGCAATCAAAGCTCCCACCTGCCGTCGTGCGGAGCGCTGCTAACTCTCTCGGATGTTTACGTCTTGTATTCAGCAAGGCAACGATGAAGGCGATACAACACAAGCGCTTCGTAACGCCCTTTGTCTAACGAGCTGTCTTTGTGGGTTTCTTGTGCAAGCTTCATAAGCCGTCCATAATCATCACTTTATCTTGCAGGAAATACCGGAATGGCATGTGGCGAGTAAGTTGCCAAGTTAAGTTCCATGTAATATTTGAAACTATGTAATTTATCTGACACACGAACGTGGAGCCTACATTGTTCTGTCTGCGCTATGTAGTATAATAGCATATGTCATCCAAGACAAATATACAGTACTGTAAATGTGAAGAAGGTATGTCGTGATGAATTGGGATATAGTGTTAGAATCGAGGCAGGACATGCAATAATGGGGACGTGAGCGGAGTTGGCTGTGAGCTAAGACAGTCGGAAAAGACGGCGTATCTAATATCCGTAATACGGATATTGTAAGTGATTCATTAAATCGCTTATGAGAAATGACCGGATGGGACCTTTGGAACGTTGCAGCTTATTTTATTCCCCATCCTTTTCGAATCCAAATGTATATTCTAATTATACTGTCGTCGACGGGACGTGAAACAATAGTCTTTCATCTGTCTGAGAACATAAAAATCAATGTCTTAGTAATTATATAAATAAATGAACTAGAAAATTAAAGTGCAGGTTTTTGATAATTGAAACGTCTAGAACTCGAAATGTACTTGACACAGATGTACACAAAATAATAATAAAAAGAAAATCATGTATGATAGTATCCGTTAAGTGTGCAAAGAAAGGAGACGCATTAAAATCTATATATAACACGCAATAAAATCTCCGAGTCTGACCTACTGTCATAATGAGTGAACAACGGAAATTGAAATGCTAAATTCTGCCCTGGAAACCAATCAGCAGCTGTGGTAAAAGCGCCACACAAAAGTAACAACATTTCGTGAAAAAGCATTCTACTGACGTTCGTATTTAAATGGCTCACTTTCAGCAACATACGGAAAACGGGGCGCTACAGTGCCACATTAGTTAGGTTGACGAAGTTCTCATCAGTGGAAATCAAAATATCGTATCAAAGACGTATTTAGAAAAGAAAAAAGAAAAAGTGGTTTATTGGTGTAGCTATTTCGTTTAGTTTTCTGTAAGATTGTGATAATTTTCCGACGTAAGCACGGAATTTGAAATTTCTGTCTTGATTTTGAATAACTACATCTGTCAACATGAGGAAGAGAAAATAGAGACATATGTAAGAAGAGCGGGAAGCTGTACAAAGAGCATGAGGAATGGGCAAAACTTGGAAGTGGAAAGAGTATGGAGAGAATGAAGAAAACTACAACTTTTCTCTAGGAAAAATCATATTTCGCATACTCCAGAGTCGGTGAACCATCTGATATGTAAGAAACAAACATTACTGAATCCACTGGTTGCACATTAAAATAATGCTTTTTCTCGGAAAAAAATCTCTTTTTAGAAGTTTTCATAAATTTCCTTGTAATCCTTGTGGTACATATAGATTTGATTGGTTATTATCTTGGTGAGGTTTTTTAAATTTATTTTCCCTTTCATTTCATATCGAAATAAATCACATCGAGAAATGGCCGAGTTTAGATAGTTTATTGAAACTGATTAGCGAGTTTCGACTTTACTGTCATCATCTAATGTATAAAACTTAATGTTTGTTTGTCTTTTTGTTCGTATTTTATGCACGGCCATACTGTACATAAAATTGCAATAAAACTTTGTCAACTCTTCGTTTGCACTCGCGCGAAGATTATAGGCACAGTAACGTTTTTCGTTAGCCACCGGATGGTGCATGGTGCGTGGCGTATGGCACCTTAGAATGGGTTAATATGTTTGCTACTGCTTCATGCTGAATGGGATATAACAGAGATAGCTTATACCCTGCATTAATACAGGTGGCCTTTCACCGTATGATGTGTTGTGGAGGGAACCTTACAATGGGTTAATACGACAGTTTCTCTTCACGCTGAAACAGCTGGACGGAGTTGGAATGAAGTTTAGAATGCAGATAGCTTTAACTCTGATTTAACCTGTAGGAAGCATGGCGGAGAGTACGTTACAACAAACATCCAAATTGTTTGACTGGTCACCATGAAAGTCAGCACATAAATGTATGTTTTCATTAACGAGATTTTTATAATCTGCAAGCCAGTCAATTTAGAATGGTGGTAGGTACCTTTAGACCTTGAAACCGCTTGATCAGTCACCATGAAAGTTGCCGCATATATGTATGTTTTCGTATATAGGATGGAGAGGAGTAGTGGAGGAGGAGACGGACAGAAAGGGAAGGAGAGACGGACAGAGGGTAGAGACGGAGACGGACAGAGGTGAGAGGAGGAGAATGAAAGAGGGATGGTGACAGACAGGCGAAAGGAGATGAACAGGGGGAGGGAGGAGGAAGTGGGTAAATAGAGGGACAGGAGAACCAGCAAGCTAATACTTGCAAATTTCAAACGTTATTTTCACAATTATTTATTCTGTGGCAGCAACACGCCGAGTACTAGCTAGTCATCTATAAAACTTATTTCAGCGTCACTGACGATGTTACGATCAGGGATGAATGTGTGCCAGGTGAGGGACCCTATACCGGAAAGAGTCGACAGCTATAATCAAATCTCGTTCGGATACCGTTGACCGTGGAATAGTTGCAGTGGTATTGTTGTTGCTCGATTTCTAGAGGTAGTAATAGTCATAAGAAGTGAACCTGGGATAGGGAGTTGCTGAAGAATGTTGTGAATAAGAGTACCGGTTACCTACAGCTGTAGAGTCTGAGCAGGATACTGTGGGCCGAAGCACAGAGATGAATTTTAGTCAGAAGCGCTGGCAGTGGTGCACTGCCGTCAGCCGACGAGTGAACGTGCAGTGATCGCAAAGTATGGCATAGCAGTCTCCAAGCACATAGCGTGGCGGTCACTATGAAATACTTGTCATCCGATTTCAAGGAAAACACTAGTTGAAAAAATTTGATTTTTCAGCAGTGTACTGTTCTACATTTTCACTCGTCAAGGGACTGAATTGTTTTCATTGTTCGACCACGTATCTTAGTCGGGATATTAGTGTGTGTAGCCGGCGGCTAGTCGTTGTATAATTATACACCCGCTACCCTGTTCTCTTCTCATCAAAGGAACGATCATTACTACCCCGACTCCTCCGTTAGAGCTGCACAGCTAGCGGCCAAGTAAAACATTGTCTGCACTATAACCACACTACTAGTGGTTAGTTGGTTGTTTGGTACGGGGGGACGAAACTGCTAAGGTCATCATGGGGAAGGGAAGGAGTGAGGAAAGGAAAGGAAAGGAAAGGAAAGGAAAGGAAAGGAAAGGAAAGGAAAGAAGGGGAAGGGGAAGGGAAAGGAAATGCAGACCAGGGAGGAAAGACTGCTCTCGTGTGTTTGTAAAAGTTTTTAGTTGTCATGATCTGAGACATGACATGAAAGATCTGAAGATAGCATTAAACTGCCGAAACCGGCTCTATGTTCACATGTTCGTAAGGCTTAAGGGACTTAACTGCTGGGTCATAAGTCCCTAAACTTACAAACTATTTATGAGCTACCTTAAGAAGACATAAACATCCATGCCCGAGGGGGGATTCCAATTCCCGACGGCGGACTAACGCGCGCACCGCAACACGGGGCCCCAGCACGTGCGGATAATCCGGCGCAGCCCGAAACTGGTTATAAAAATTAAAGAGCAATCTTGGCTGTTACTAAATTGATTTCAGTTTGCCTCCCCCCCCCCAAAAAAAAAAAAAAAAAAAAAAAAAAAAACATGACAAACTTGTATTGGAAAGTTATTTAGTAGGGAAACGGTATTTTCACATAAACACTTGTGTATGTCAATCTAAAAATTCAGCGGCATTTCAAAATTCATTTGAACATCTTTGCAATAATTAACAGTTGACCTACAGGTAAATCCGACTTTGAGGGTGGGTAGTGTAGTAGCCCTATAGGTCATAGCAATGAAAAACAAGAAAAACATAAAACTAGGTACTATAATACTAAAACAATAAGAAAATCTACGTGTTATCTTAATATTTGTTATGTCTATTAAGTATATTAGTTTCCAAAATTCATTAACTAATCACTTTGCAAAGAAAATGATTCCATTTATAAAATAAGAACTTATGCGCTCACCAATAACACCATGTTAATACACACTGCACAGTCCTCTCGTCTGACAAGAGGCTACCAACAGATTCTTTACCCGATCGCAAACCCTCAAAAGATGTTTATCTCGTCCGCAGACAGTGATCTGAGCATAAAACTGCAGCGTTCCAGCACATTCACGTGTTTTTCACACTTTTCGCATTGTCCGCCATCTTTAAATTTGGCGTTCGAATTTCCATCAAGTATTTAGTGACAAAGAAGTACTTGCTTACCTCTTGATTTGAAATTTATGTCAATTCGTGATGTAATAGGCTAAAATGGAAGCGAGGCTAAAGGTGGAGACCGACTCTTTGTTTAATTAAAGACATGAATACCAAAGAGTTCAGTTTATTGTAATTTATGAATGAAATTTATAGACATTAATATTTTCACAAGGTAAACAATATAGTTTTTTGACTAAAAAAAAGCCGGCCGCGGTGGCCGAGGGGACTGAGGCGCTCCAGTCACGGTCTGCACGGCCACTACGGTCGGGGGTTCCTCGGGCATCGATGTTTGTGCCGTCCTTAGTTGTAGGTAGTTCATAAGTAGTTTGTAAGTTTAGGCACTGATGACCCCGTAGTTAAGTCCCTTAAGCTTAACAAACATTTGAACATTTTTTTGACTAAAAAAACTTCCAGGCGGTTTACTTTAAAAATCTGTATTTTCTGTTTACTAGTTTCGATGAATCTTAGTCATCATATTAATATTCGTTAAAATATACGGAATACGATGTGTCCATCTTGTACAACATTGTATCATATATGTAAGATATTGTAAAGAGGTTTATTTACAGTATACTGGCAGTTCCATGCTGTATTCTGCTTGAGATTTGGTAGGAGATACATATCACACAGGTAATAGTATCGAATTCTAGGTTTTGCTTAGGCTCTAATGACCACATTGTCGACGAAACGTTAAACCACAGTCTAACATATACAGTCGCTGCTGTGAAAACTGTTACCAACTGACGGTTGCTCCTAGTGTTTGGCAAGGAGTAATGTTTGTTTATAACTATTTTTGTACATAATTAACGAAGTAGTTACTATAATTTTTCCTTATAAGAATTACTAAAAATCAAGAGACATCATAATCGGAAAATTAAGGTCAAAACAACTGATTTTCACTGTTTCAGTGTTATAAAGAATATGTACATGAAGAAATATTTACGAATATGTGAATATTTGCTCCTCATTCCGCTGAAAGTATGTAGAGATTAACATCAGAAAAAGATAAATTTCTATTATGGTCTGTTCTTAGTACGACAGGCAGACGATGTTGAGTCTAATGATTCGCACATTTTTATATTTCATTCGTCTTTCTTGTACGTGCATTTGCTTTTGAGTGTAATTACTTTTGTTTAAAAAGCCCAAGTCTTGAATATTCTTATGTTTGTGTTTCAGCTGTAGCAACAATTGTGGAACTGGTTTCTTATTTGTTGCGAAACAGTTTGTTTGCTTTTGCCGTTCAATTGTCACGTTTTTCCTTCAGCTACAGTTGTGTTGGCTGATGTGGTACATTAAATAATATGGATATTGCTTCCTATATACGTTTCCTGCTACGTTCCACCAACAGAGATCTTACAAGAATTCCAGTGAAGTAAGCTCAACGTTCCTGAATAGAATAGCGACGTCTTTCTGCCAAAGGGCACATCTTCTGGTGTTTCCTAGCCACTTTTCAGTTTTAATAGAATATTTTTCAGCAAAAACCTGTAAGTTAGAAGATGATCGTAAATAAACTGTACTACAATGTACCGTTTCATACGATGCCAGGCATCTTAGGAAATCTTAGAAAGGCAATTGTCGCATTACTGATTTTTATGGCTCTACATACCGATACTTATAGTAAAATGTAGATTAAAAGATCAACAAAAATACACTATTCGCACTCTCAATACCGTATTCAGAAATGTAGTTTGCCTCCCGCTTGGAGCGCTACTGTCCCAGTGTAACAAAAATCAGTGGAAGTGTTGTGACTGGATATGTTACACTGTGGCTAAACGCCAGTCTTTCTCTTTGGGGTTGTTTCCTTAAAAGCTAATCGGAATCCGCGAGAGTGGCTGGAAGCAAGTACTGCTGTGGTAAAGACTGGTGACTCTTGCGTACTCTCTCTTCCTTGGCGGTGGAGTGTATCCTTTCGTGTCATATACTTTCACCTTCTCCAAGACTGTCTCCGTGTTTATCACCACCAGAAGCTAGCCACAAGCAATGATCTAAAAATTTATAAAATTGGTCTGGCCAATGGCGCGAAGTCGCGATGGTCTAAGGCTAGGGATGCAAACGATACAACGATGTTTTGAAAACATCGATGTTTCGTTCATAAACGTCGATGTTAACATCGATGTTTTGAACAGCGATATATCGCCGATGCATCGACGACAGAAGTCCAAAACTATCGACATCGTTTAACAATTGATTGTCAATTCCATTATTACTTTATTAGTTGCTCGGCCAGCGTCAGCTCAAATGCAGTGCTCCTCGTATCGTCGCTCGTCGCTGTTTTCATACTTTTGAAATAGTAGGTAAGTGAAATATGAAACTAACAACACCTTTGTTTGCTCTTCTCTCAGCGCGGCAGTCACCTGTTCGAGTGAAAACAATAGTATGTTTCACTTTTGTTGGACAGTTTGTACGCGTAGATATAGCCAATTAACCACACGTGTAGTAGTTCGCTATCGTGAGTTTGTTGGGTGCAGCAGTAAGTGGTCAAACGCAAGGACTACCAATTTTATAAATCTGAATCTAGAGTTATATGGGATATAGAAAGTAATACACACAAACATCGCAACTGTAATATCACACCGATGACTAGAATAACAAAAAAATTTCGAAATCATATTTCAAAATTCCCTTAATGAAACCTGTCAGTATCATGAGACTCATTGATGATTAGTGCGCTTGAAATAAGTACTTGAACTTCTGTCTAGTTACCAGTAGCTAAATCTGAAGGGTAACCACCAGACGGTTTGTAATTGGTATACAATCTCTCATACATGACTTGTAATGGTTTTTGTATATCCGGAAAAATTGTATGAGATGTCAGATCATATTCATCTTTCTGGCAATAGACCCTATTCTGTAACGAAGTGCGCAGCATCATTTCATTAGTTAAATTTTCTGAAGCATTCTGTATCTTTAAACAGAACGTAGCCACAAAGCTTCATATTTGCATTTTATATGAAGCTTTTTGTTCTACTACAAAAAGGATCCAGTAACTTGAAATATTGAACAAAACATTGTGCATTAGAATTATTCTTGTACAGGTAATTATTAGATTAGTGACTGTAGAAGTTATTGGGACCTTCACAAAACTGGAGAATGCATATATTGCGAAGACAAATCCCAAATCCTTAAACAAAATTAAAAGCTTTCACGGTTATTGTTTGTCATATTGTCTCTTGGAGTCTATCTCGTTTTTTATGACGACCTTTGATGATTAATTTGATGTTTGTCCAGCACGGGCTGCTGGCATTGCTGAAATTTCACCCTGCAACATCAGTGGAATCGAATCTTTGACAGTGTTACCCAGTCAGACTGATATCGTACTGTCAAAACGTCATTTAAAACATCAAACAATAGTCGACGAAAAATCCGAGACAAAAGCCAACGCGCCAAGTATAACAGATTTTCACTTCAGCAAGGTACATGATTTGATAAACGTCATTGATGAATATTCATTTTAAAAATACATTATTAAATAATATTTGAAAGATGCATAAAGTTTAATTTTCTCCACGTCGACAGCTAAGAAAAATGCAATACGTTAACAAAACTCAAGTTATTTCGCATGTAATGAACAAATCGATGTAAATCCCAAGTAAAATCAGCGCAATAGGTAGCGAAATCTTATTCCCAACTACTTTTTCATTTTAATCTACCATTTCGCTGTGTATTCGTAGCCTAGTGAAATAACAGAAATAAGGCAGATACTTTCTGACAACACAGCTTCATTTCAGTGTGTTTTTCCTAATATTTCTTAAACGTATGGAAACATCGGGAAAACATCGATGTATCGTTTTTCAGAGCGATGTTTTTAACATCGATATTTTTCTGCAGGAACATCGATGTCTGAACATCAAACAGTAGTAAATTGTGTAAATATTTACATCATGTAGATCAGTGTCTTTCCACCCCTGGGTCGCGACCCCCATGGGGGTCGCAAAGTAGTCTTGTTCGGGTGGGGGGGGGGGTTCGCCATACACGAGGAAGCATTTGCACCGACAACCAGAACAGTGCGTGTCTGGGTACCAGCGGTTTTCTTAATACAAAAACATAGGCCTGAGTGAAATGTATTTTATATTGAAGTTACGCGATTCCTTGTTGATAATAAATTCTCAGTTGAACAGAGCAATGATTCTTTTATAATATTTTTTCTAATTTTATTATCTATCGGACCAAACTGCGCGGTCATCAATCCGTCTTTTTATAATAAATACACCGTGTTAACAATGAATAAACGAAAGCCTATTAACTGTTTTCACGTACCATGCGATAGCTAAATTTATAACATACTATAAGTAATTTTGAGAAATTTGACTGTTTACAAATTGACTATAGAGTGGCACCTGTGTCAACGAACATAAAACGCTTATGAGCTTTACTTCCAGTGCCAAACCTCGTAGTACAACTTATATTTTCTGAAAATAGACTAAAATTTATCGTATAATTTACAGTACTTTATTTTCATTGTTGTTTTATTATTTTATTTTATTTATTTATTTATTTTTTTACTAGAATGTAGTATCAACAGAAGAAAATTAAATTCGTTGCCTTAGAAATTACACAAAGAATTTTGTTATGGTTCGGAAAGGTGGTGAGGGTACACCAAAATATTTTAGTTGGAAGGTTCGCGTATTCAAAAAGGTTGCGAAACACTACTTTAGACATTTGTCTAAAAACAGAATTTTCTGTTTTCGTAAATGTTTCTCCGTTATCAAAAGACAACCGAAAAACCGTATGTTCCGCTAACAAAAGTGCAAATTGTGTGAAAGACAGCGTTAATGCCGCTCTGAAACTTACTATTCGATTATACAACATCTACTCGGCGGAAAAATCAGTTTTTTTGTACATCTTACAGATTGATATCTTTGCTCAATGAAACAGTTGTCCCCTGTTGCAAGCTATGATTCCTGACTTAGAGCGCCACTAGCGGACGCTCGCCGTATTACGTATGTAAGCGGCCGGTTTGAAATACAGATGTGGAATGGCGGCAACAACCTATTCATTCATTAGCTCATTTCTGCAAATTTGTTAAAGTACACGTATCTCGGTGCTATCTTTGCTGTTGCTACAACCTTATTTCAAATAAATTCGTCCGTTTCCTATGTTCAATTTCGCAGCGTTATACTTCTTTTTTGTTAGATTATCATGACGCGTGGAATAAGAAAATAGGAATGCGGGTAAACTACTATGACCAGCACAGCGATCGCATTATCATTGTCAAGATAGATACGAAGCCAACACCGACAACAGTAGTACAGGTTTATATACCAACTAGCTCTGCCGATGATGAGGAGATCGAAGAAATATATGAGGAGCTAAAGGAAATTATTCAGACAGTTAAGGGGGAGGAAAACTTAATTGTGATGGGAGACTGGAATTCGGTAGTAGGACAAGGAAGGGAAGGGAAGATAGTGGGTGAATATGGTCTGGGCAAAAGGAATGAAAGAGGAAGCCACCCGGTAGAATTTTGCACGGAACATAATTTAGTTATAACAAACACCTGGTTTAAGAATCACAAAAGAAGGTTGTATACGTGGAAGAGACCAGGAGACACCGGGAAATACCAGATAGATTTTATAATGGTAAGACATAGATTTCGGAACCAGGTTTTGAAGTGTAGGACATACCCAGGGGCAGACATAGACTCTGACCATAACTTGTTGGTTATGAACTGTAGGCTGAAACTGAAGAAACTGCAGAAAGGTAGGAAAATAAGGAGATGGGACTTAGATAAATTGAAGGAACCTGAAGTTCTTAAGAATTTCAGAGGAAGCTTCAGGCAACAATTGACAGAAACAGGGGAAAATAAAACAGTTGAGGAGGAATGGGTAAAATTGAGGGATGAAATAGTGAAGGCAGCAGAGTACAAAATAGGTAGGAAGGCAAGACCTAAAAAGAATCCTTGGATATCACAGGAGATACTAAATTTAATCGATGAAAGGAGAAGGTATAAAAATGCAGTAAATGAAACAGGCAAAATGGAGTATAGACGACTAATAAATGAAATTGACAGGAAGTGCAAAATGGCTAAGCAGGAATGGCTAGAAGGCAAATGCAAGGATGTAGAAGAATGTATAAATAGGGGATAAATAGATACAGCCTACCGGAAAATAAAAGAAACATTTGGCGATAAGAAAAACAGCTCTATGAATATCAAGGACACTGATGGAAAACCAGTTCTCAGCAAAGAAGGGAAAGCTGTAAGGTGGAAAGAGTATATAGAGGGGCTCTACAAAGGAAATGAACTTCGAGACACTATTGTAGGAAGGGAAGAGGATGTAGATGATGATGAAATAGGAGATACTATACTGAGAGATGAATTTGACAGAGCACTGAAAGATCTAAGTCGAAACAAGGCCCCTGGAGTAGATGATATCCCGTCAGAGCTACTGAAGTCTCTGCTAGAGCCAGCCATGACAAAACTATTTGAACTGGTGTGTAGGATGTATGAGACAGGCGAAATACCCTCAAACTTCAAGAAAAATGTAATAATCCCCATTCCAAAGAAAGCGGGTGCAGACAGGTGTGAAAACTACAGAACCATCAGTTTAATAAGTCATGGTTGCAAAATATTAACACGAATTATATACAGAAGGATGGAAAAGCTGGTAGAAGCCGACCTCGTGGAAGATCAGTTTGGGTTCAGGAGAAATGTAGGAACACGGGAGGCAATACTCACTTTACGGCTTATCCTAGAAGATAGATTAAGAAAAGACAAACCAACATTTCTAGCTTTTGTAGATTTGGAGAAGGCTTTTGACAATGTTGATTGGAATAAACTCTTTGAAGTTCTGAAGCAAGCAGGGGTAAAATATAGGGAGCGTAAGGTTATTTACAACTTGTACAAAAACCAGACAGTGGTTGTCAGAGTTGAAGGGCATGAAAGGGATGCAGTGGTTGGAAAGGGAGTAAGACAGGGTTGTAGCCTTTCCCCAATGTTGTTCAATTTGTACATTGAGCAAGCTATAAAGGAAAGCAAGGAGAAATTTGGAGAAGGAATTAAAGTTCAGGGTGAAGAATTAAAAACATTGCGTTTTGCCGACGACATAGTAATTCTGTCAGAGACAGCAAAGGACCTGGAAGAGCAATTGAACGGAATGGACAGTGTGCTGAAAGGTGCATATAAGATGAACATTAACAAGAGTAAAACTAGGGTAATGGAGTGCAGTGTAAGAAAATCAGGTGATGCTGAAGGAATTAGATTAGGTAAGAAAACAATAAAGGAGGTAGATGAGTTTTGTTACTTGGGCAGTAAAATAAGAAATGATGGTCGCAGTACAGATGATATAAAATGCAGAATGGCAATGGGTAGAAAGGCGTTTTTGAAAAAGAGAAATTTATTAACATCGAATATTGATTTAAGCCTAAGGAAGTCCTTTCTGAAGGCATTTGTATGGAGTGTTGCCTTGTATGGGAGTGAAACATGGACGATAAGCAGTGTGGACAGAAAGAGGATAGAGGCTTTTGAAATGTGGTGCTACAGAAGAATGCTGAAGATTAGGTGGGTGGATCGCGTAACTAATGAGGAGGTACTGAACCGAATTGGGGAGAAAAGAAATTTCTGGCATACCTTGACTAAAAGAAGGGATAGGTTGGTAGGACACATTCTTAGACATCAAGGAATTGTGAATTTAGCGTTGGAGGGAAGTGTGTGGGGTAAAAATCGCAGAGGGAGACCAAGAGACGCGTATAGTAAGCAGATTCAAGTGGATGTGGGTTGTCGTTCTTATGAGGAGATGAAAAGGCTTGCTCAGGATAGAGTAGCGTGGAGAGCAGCATCAAACCAGTCTCTGGACTGAAGACCACAACAACAACAACAACAACATCATGACGCGTATCTGATTTAGGCAATTAACTAATTATAAAACGCTGTGCAGGGAGACTTAAAACCTGTCATTCTTTAGATCTTCTGTAAAGATCTATATGTCGCGATCACGCAGGAGAGGATCACACTGTAAGTTATCTTGTAACTTGCTGTATAGATAGGTTTTCGACTGATGCCCTGCACCGAATGCTACCTTTATGTACTGATGCTTGCAACCTATGGATCGAAACACTATTGTTAGGTCAGCAATAATGCATTTTCTTATTATCACTGTGGATGGTTAGAAATGGCCCGCAAAGTTTCGCCAGACTTATATTCCAGATTGTGGTGATTCCCAAAACAAGCGAAACGCGTTAATAAAAAATAAATTATACATGTCCGCAGAAGCTCAAAGGATTAGTGCGCACACACTGCCACTGGATCTTGTAATTTTTAGGGAGTGGTCAACTACGGAGGTGATGCGGGATTAGCTTCCTGTCCACTTACCCTAAGACTGTGTGCGAGGACTGATCTGGATTCTAATTGTGAGCATTTAATTGTTTTTTCCTGCTGGCATCCTTGTTGTCCTACGTTATTAGTGAAACGTTACCTGTGAAACTGAGAAGAAACTAAAAAAGGTAATCTACGTTGACTGAGTTATTATAATTTTGGCTGTTTCTTTCATGACTGGTAGCCGTTAGTGAATACTGACGGACAACCTAGCGTTCTTTAGTTGAACTACTACTGGGTATTGAGTATAAGGTGCACGCAATTTCCTTCGGCTGTTTCTGGTTTCTCAATTTGATATGCATATAAACCACTAGCTTGTACCCCTCAGGATAAGTTGGTTTTGCTTTTGCCGTAAGTTGTGCGACTCGATAAAAAGGGCTCTCGTTGTTGTGTCTTCAGTCCGCAGACTGAGTTGATGCAGCTCTCCACGCTACCCTGTCTTGCCGCTGTGGAGTAGCCGAGCAGCACAGTCGGCCTCGGGCCGTGTTGCGGTACGGACGCGCCGCCGCTCCGTGCCGTGGGCCGCTGTAGTGTTTGTTTACGCGCGCGGCGCTCGCATAGCGACTCTCATGGAACGACCCAGCAACATGACCGCCCTTTCCTAAAGGAAAGCTACGATCAAGATAACGTTCTCAGCACAATACGCAAGACCAAAGGCCCACGAGATTGAACGTTTTCTCCGCGAAGTGATGCGTATCGATCCACAAGAACTAATAGGTATTCATTTGTCTATCGTTTCCAGCACTGTGTACCTCAAACTCGTCGACGAAGCGGCCTGTCAGAGACTTCTCCATAGATCTAAGGAAGGATTCCGCTTTTGCCACTCTGACGGGAATGTGGGTGAGGTGACAGTAGAACATGTAGGATTCGGTGTTCGAACAGTGCGAGTTTTCGAACTCCCCTTCGAAGTGCCCGCCCAGTTAGTAATGGATGCTCTACGCCCGTATGGCAAAGTTATCAGCCATGTGGCCGAAAAATGGAACACTTTTGAGACGTACCCCGTGCTCAACGGCGTACGACAGGTTAGCATCGAACTCTGCAAGCACATACCGTCGTACCTAACTATCGGCGGATGTCGTGCGATCATCATTTATGACGGTCAGCCGAGGACATGTTCTGGATGCGGCCAAGAAGGACACGTTCGGTCTGAATGCCTACAAAGACCTATTGTACAGATACCACGAACGGAAAAACCACAGGAACCGGAACCAACATCTTTGCCACTCCAATATGCGGCGGCAGTAGGTATCGGATTACAAGACAGCCATGAGCAACTCCCAGCACAGTCTCCTATGCACATCGATCAGGATTCTGCAATGACTCACTTACAGGAACCCCAACAAAACCAAGATCCTGAAGCAACCTCACGGGACCACAGTACGATTCCTGAGACGACGCAACAGACCCCTCTCGCCGAGGCAGATGGGGAGAAGAACGAAGATCGTCCCGCACCGCGTTCTCTATCAGAAACGGAAGGGCGACAGAGAAAACAAAAATCTCCGAAACGCCATAAAAAGCGACGGCTGACAACCGAAAATGAACCATCAGAGGACGACTCGAAGCAAGAGGATGAGGACGAACCTGACACGCGGTTGTCACCTGCATCCGGCTCCACCGCTTCCGACAAACAACTTCTTCCAGCTGCCCTGACGCAACAACATAACCGAAGAGAAGACAACGCACCACGACTAGAAGAACCCATGAATGCAGAGACTAGCGACCCTCCACAGCTAACCCCAGCGCCAACCTTTTTACTAGGAGATTGGGGCCATGAAATGGAGATGAATGACTTGCAGCAGGAGACAGGTGACCAACCGATGCCCATAGATGACGGTGTGTCGGATGGGCCTCGTGAGTAAGACAACCACGCCTTATGTGTAGTTTATCCCTATGCTGAGCCACCGAACAGACGATAGACGCGACACTGTGTTGACTATTTCTAACTACATATCACCATGGAACAAGTCTATCGCATAGGGACTATCAACATAAACGGAATCAGTACATTCATTAAGACCCAAATGCTACGAGACACGTTACGAGCGGCGGATTTAGACATCGTCTTTCTACAGGAAGTTAAGCCGGGAATAAATCTACATTTTTACGGATATGTTGTTTATGACTTTCCGACTAATGAAGGTGGAGGCGGTACGGCCATTCTTCTTAGAGAAGGCATCACGGCGACGGACGTGACCTATCTACCCTCGGGCCGCGGAGTTGCCCTCACGGTCGGTGCGGTCCGTATGGTGAACATTTACGCCCCTTCAGGATCATCAAAACGACGGGAACGAAACATCTTTTACTCAGAAGAGGTAGCTCCACTATTCCAAGGCAACACAGAACACTACATCGTCGGCGGCGATTTCAATTGTGTTCTGCGACCTGAGGACCAAATTCCCCACTTTCTACCGTGCCCGGCACTTCAAGCACTGACACGAAACCTGGCGCTTCATGATACGTGGATAATACAACATGGTGATCGACGAGGATACACACACTTCACCAGCCATTCGGCAAGTCGGCTGGATAGGTTGTACGTTTCACGTAACCTTCGCACGACGATTTCTGGGGCCGAAATATGGCCGACAGCCTTCACCAACCATGAAGCATACATCTGCGCCGTCACCTTACCTCGACAACGAACCAGACGTAGTAGGGGACTGTGGCGACTTAATGTCGCCATTCTCAAAGACGCTGCTTGTCGCCGCGAGGTTGAAGAAACATGGCATCGATGTCAACGGAGAAGGCATACATACGACTCAACCCTGACGTGGTGGATTCGCTGTGCAAAACCTACATTACGCCGGAGTTTCATGAACTATAGTCGTGAAAAGACAAGCTGGCAAAGGACGACCTCGGAGTTCTATTACACGGCTTTAAGAGAACTTGCCACACAACCTCCATCGCCAGACCGCCAAAAAGCCGTGCAACACATTAAAGCGCGTTTGCTACGCCTGACCACAGAAGCGTTCGATGGTGTACGTGTCCGAGCGCGGACGTTCGACGAAATTTACGGCGAACGCCCTTCAATGCATTACATCATATAGGAAAGGCGGCACCGCAGACGTACACTCATTACAGAACTAGTGACAGAGGATGGCAGACGAGCCGAGACTCAAATGGATATCGTCCGAGCTTTCACTCACTCTTACCGGACCCTTTACGCCGAAGCCCCTAGAAACGACGCGGCAATGGAGGATGTAATACACCCTATGCCAGCTTCCCAGCACACACAGGATGACGCCGAATTCCTGGCAGACATCACACAGGACGAACTACGCACGGCCCTGCTGAGGGGTGCTTCCAATAGATCGCCTGGCCCTGACGGACTACCACATGAATTTTACAGAGCCTTCGCTGATCTCATGGGCGCAACGTGGATTCGGATGTTCCAAGAACTTATGAACCCCACTATTCAAGTCCCTCACGAATTTACCGAAGGCATTATGATTCCCGTACCGAAACCACGTGGTGGACACCGACCGCAAGACTATCGACCACTGACATTATTAAACGCAGACTACAAGCTCTTCGCCCGTATACTTCGTGCGCGACTCCACACAACGGTCAAGGCCGCAATACACGCTGATCAAACTTGCCTCGGCGGCGACAACAACGTCCACACCACGCTGGGATCCTACAGAGACATCATAGCGCTGGCGTCGACCTGTCGCCTAAAGGGCGTCCTGGTGGCAGTGGATTTCGATCATGCATTTGACCGCGTCAACCACTGCTTTTTACGCGCTGTCATGGAGCACATAGGCATTCCCCAGGTGACAACGACGGTGATCCTCCGGTTAATCCATGATGCACATTCGAGGGTAATGGTGAATGGCTACCGCTCCGAACCCATCACTATCGGACGTTCAGTACGCCAAGGTTGCCCCTTGTCCGCCATGTTGTTCGCAGTAGCCCTCGAACCAGCTCTACATGGTCTCCGACATCGTTTGGAAGGCATCTCCCTACGGTCAGCCCAATTCAAATGCTCCGCCTATGCAGATGACGTCGTCTTCTTGGCCCAATCAAGAGATGAAATAGAGTCGGCACTTTCATGGCTCCACCATTATGGCGAGGTGTCTGGAAGTCTCCTCAACCTACAGAAGACTAAATACATGGACATAGGCCGAGGATTACCTACAGCCATCAGCAGTACCAATTACGAAGGTCCCTCAGATCAAGTGCTTAGGGATAACATTTCACGGCAATGTTCAAAAAACTGCAGCGACGACGTATCGACGGCTTCTACAACAAATGCGAGCACAAATACGACTCCACAAACTTCGAGGGTTAGACATGCTCCAACGCGCACGTTATGTCAACATGTACTTGGCATCAAAGCTGAATCACTCCACGCACGTACTACCATTGCCAGACACTATCGCAGCCAGGTTTCAAGCAGCGTTTGGACACTTTGTGACTGCAGGCTACATTTTTAAAATACGTTACAACACTCTATCTCTGCCCCGACAAGAAGGTGGCATCGGTTTAACTAACGTCAAGAACAGAGCTCGAGCGCTACTCCTCCGTACGACGCGTCGACTATGGCATTCTCCGCACAGAAACATCACAGGCACCCTTATTGATGAAGTCGCACCACGATCTCTGCAGCCGCCGGCTCCGGTTGGCCATTTATCGCCAGCGCTTGCTCACTTCAAGATCTACTTTGTAGAACACAGTTACATGCTGACTGACCTACCGACGACGCGAGAGGCCATGGCTAAGGACTACTACAACATTTTACAAAGAAGGAATCCACGTAACATGATAGAACGGCGACACCCGAACATCTGCTGGAAAAGAGTGTGGCGGGCGATTCATTCACCTTTCCTGCCAACAGAAGTACGGACATCGTGGTACGTCTTAGTGAACGAAAAATTCCCTAATCGTCAGCGGTTACATTCCATTCGCCTCCTCAGCGACCCCTTATGTCCACAGTGTGCAGACGTTGATACCGACGTGCATCGACTGAATTGTAGCACTGCGAGTGTGTGTTGGAAACTCACAAGGCAAATGCTGGCCCTCCTTCTACGTCGTCCTTTCACGTCGATCCTATCTACCGAAGTTTTCTACCCTGATGGCGTCTATTTTCCACCAGCAAAGACGAATGCAGTCAACTGGATTAAAGGCGTGGCGCTACATTACCTTTACCGAGATAGCGACAAAAACATCCTGGATTTCTGGCAATATTTGCTTGAAACACACACGACTGTCCAACGTTGAGCACCCTACCGAACCACTTTTGCGAACTTTTTAGGGTCATTGTTCACGTACCCTCCACCCAGCTGGGGTGTCCCAGGTATGAGAAGAGAATAATGATGCAGCCCATAGAACCTGATTGATCCCAACGGTACGAAGGCTACAGCCTTGAATGCGAGAAGACGACTGGGGATACTCATGTGCAGGATTGTCGACGGGTTACGTTCTTCAAACTGTTGGCCCCCTATAATACTCATTAAATGAAATACAGCAAAATATTACAACAGACTAAAGAGGCATTTCTTTTGTTTCATTCATTCACCATGTATAAGCCTTTTCGTTGCAGAATGTTGCTCATTGTTCACATATTAATTATAACATAGAAGATGTTTAATTTGTTATTTCACTTGTGTTTTCATTACAAAAGGTTTGGTTAAAAACGAAAACATATACGTTTTTTTAATGTAAGCAACCCTTAAAAAAAAAAAAAAAAAAAAAAAAAAAACGCGTCATTTCAGACACTTTTATTATATTGGACAGTGGTTCGTTTCCTGCTATAGTGAAATTTTTTTTCTTTGTTATTTTTATATTTTTTACTTTCGAAAAAAAAAGCAGTCTAAAACGTCTCGCTGCGGAGCGCGCAGTTGCTCGCCGTGGAGGTTCGAGTCCTCCCTGGGGCATGGGTGTGTGTGTTCGTCCTTAGGTTAGTTTACCTAGGTTTAAGTAGTTTGTAAGCTACGGACTGATGACCACGCAGTTTGGTCCGATAGATTTACAAACATTTGAACAATTGAGCTACCCTGTCCTGTGCAAACCTCTTCATCTGAGAATACAAACGGCAACCTACCTCTTTTGTATCTACTTACTGTATTCGTTCCTCGGTCTCCCTCTACGATTTTTACCTCACACACTTCCTTCTAATACTAACTTGACGATTCCTTGATGTCTCAGAATGTGCCCACCAACATATCCCTTCTCTTAGTCAGGATATGCCAGAAACTCCTTTTCTTTCCAATTCTGTTGAGCACCTCCTCTCGTAGTGAAGGTGGCCGTTTACTGTAGCACTTCCTTGTTAAGAGCTGTATAAAATATAAAATATAAAGTTGTTCTAACTTATGCATAGGGACCCTGTTACTGTTGAAATAATCTGATATAATTTTGTTACATTACTGTTGAATATTGATTCATGTTATCAAAGGTCTGTTGAGGTGAATTATTTGTCTGATAATCTCGTTGACTGTTCGTAGACTAACAGGTATTTATTTCTAACGAGCGAAATTTGTCAAGTGTAAAGTCCGTTTGTCAGTTGCTAAACTTTTAGTTTTACCTAAACATCATTTCATAATTGTATCTCAAATTCGCCTATCACATTCTCAAATCAGCTGTTTCAATTGATGTCAGTTGTTCACACTGTTCAAATGGTTGTAAAGCTATTGACCAAACTGTTATGATCATCAGTCCCTAAACAAACAAACTACTTAAACTAACTTTCACTAAGGAGAACACACACACACACCATTGAATGAGGGAGGACTCGAACCTCCGTCAGTAAATTTCTAATTTCGTTGATATTTTAATACAGCCCAACAAATTGCACTCAACACCAGCTCCTAGGCACTTCAGAATATTCAATTATAGTGGGAGCCTTATATTCTGGTCATTGTCCTGAAAACGTTTGAGATATCCATTTTAAGCACTTCTACGCACGTTGCTTGTAATAACAATCAGATAGACCTATTTTCGAGGAACACCATTTTCCCCGGCCATAGTTCCATTTTCTGCGGCACATATTGCTGTCGGTGTCTATTCACTTTGTACTGATTAATTGTTATTCTCTGGCAGGAACGTCTTCCTGAGATATAATCAGGAGACGGAAGGACTACAATCTATTTGACATCCACATGTGTTGCAACCTTCTACGTGGACAGAGTTTACGTTGCTGTTAGGCGCTACTAATTGGAGAAGGGAATGATGCACATCTCCAGATCGGAGACAGCGTAGCTAATCCAATGTTAGCCTCATTAATTTCGTATTTTATATTTTCTGTAGCTGCTTCAGCCTCTAGTGTGATGTTTCGTAAGCAGTGGAACTGGTCAACAAAATTGTTCTGAAATAACTCTTCCGCAGTTCAACGTTGTCTGTGCTCTTGACATTAATTTCAGTTCCGTCGACTATGACTTCTGCTTTATTATCTTTCCGTAACTCTGAAACCACTCGAAAACAAGAGCTTTACTTCAGCGCTGTTTAAACGTTCGATGCGTCACTTTCATCTGTACAGCTTATAACTAATCACTTCTTAAATTCTCTTAAAGAAGACGCTAAAAACAAAAAATTACATTGCAAAACACCATAGTAAACATGCACGAGTGAAGGTAGTCTGCATACCAGTTTCATTTGTCACGTATATTTCTCATAATTTCACGTTAATTCCAATAATTTCTCGATAATTGCACATTTGACCAATAAAGTGTGTAACAGGAGGTCAAATTATTGTCATATTATTGTTGTACTTTCAGGTTCAAAGATTGGTTTGCGTTTGCTACAGCTCTCTGTCCTGTGAAGTTTTTGCAATTTCAAAAAACTAATGCGTCTGTATTCTTAAATAACGTCTGCTGTTGTTGTTACTGTCTACAGTCCGGAGACTGGTTTCATACAGCTCTCCACCTTACTCCATCCCAAGAAAGCTTCTACATTTCATAAGATCGGCAACCCACATCCATTTGAATCTGCTTACTGTACTCGTCTGTTAGTCTCCGTGTTCGATTTTTACCACAAACACTTTCTTCCGATGTTAAATTTACGATGCCTCGATGTCTCAGAATGTGTCCTACCAATCGATCACTTTTCTTAGTCAAGGTGTGCCAAGAATTCCTCTTCTCCCCAACTCCGTTCAATATCTCCTCATTAGTCATACAATCTACCCACCTAATCTTGAGCATTTCTCTGTAGGACCATATTTCAAAAGCTTCAATCATCTTCCTGTCTGATTTATTTAACATCCATGTTTCACTATCATACATTGCAACACTCCACACAAATGCCTCCAGAAAAGACTTCCTTTCACTTTAATATTCGATGATAGTAAGTTTCTCTTTTTCAGAAACGCTTTTCTTCCCATTGCCAGTCTGCATTTTATATCCTCTGTACTGCGACCATCATATGTTATTTTAGTGCCCAAGTAACAAAACTCCACCTTTATTGTTTCTTTGCCTAATATAATTCCCTTAGCACTGCCTGATATTCAATTACCCTTGATTTACTCTTTTTAATATTCATCTTATATGCTCCTTTCAACACACTGTCCATTTTGTTCAACTGCTCTTCTAGGTCCTTTTCTGTCTCTGACAGGATAAAATATCATAGACAAAACAAATTATTTTTATTTTTATTTATTTATTATTATTTTTTTTATTATTTCTTCACCCTGAACTTTAATTCCTTCATCAAATTTCTCCTTGGTTTCATTCTCACTCTCTCAAATTGATTAACACTAGAGAAAGGCTACAACCCTGTCTTACTCCCTTCCCAACCAATGCATCCCTTTCATGCCCTTCCATTTTAATTGCTGCTGTCTGGTTTTTACAAGGTGTAAACTACCTTCCGTTCCCTACATCACACCACTGCTGATGTCAGAATTTGAAAGTTTGTTCCAGGCAACACTGTCAAAAGCTTTCTCCAAAAATACAAAATATAGGAATGTAAGTTTTCCATTACTTAATTTATCTTCTAAGATAAGGCGGAAGTTGAGTATTGCCTCACGTGTTCCTACATTCTCTTGAATCCAAACTGATCTTATGGTTCAGATTCTACCAGCTTTTCCGTTCTTTTGTAAATAATTTGTGTTAAAATTTTGCAACCATGACTTATTAAACTGGTGGTTCTGTAATTTACACATTTACCTGTATCCGTTTTCTTCGAGTCTGGTGAAATAGTTTTGTCATGGCTATCTCTCCCAGAGACTTCAGTAGCTCTGAGGGAATGTCTTCTGCTCCAAGAGGCTTGTTTGAACTCAGATCTTTCAGTGATCTGTCAAATTCTTCTGTTCGTGTAGTATCTCCTATTTCATCTTCATCTATTTCCTCTTCTCTTTCTACAATATAGTCTTGGTTTCATTTGAAGAGCCCATTCATAAGTTCTTACCATCTTTCAAGTTTCCCATCTTTGCTCAGAAAGGGTTTTCCATCTGAGCTCTTGATATATAGTTGCTTTTTTTGTCTCCAAATGTTCCTTTTGTTTTCCTGTAGTCTGTATCCACATTTTCCCTACTTATACATTCTTCTTCAGACTTGCATTTGACTTTTCGCCACTCTTGCTTAGCCATTTTGCTCTTCCTGCCAATCTCATTGCTTAGTCGTCTGCACTCCATTTTCCTGCTTCATTTAGTGCATTTTTACATCTTATCCTTTCGTATATTAAATTCAATATTTGGCATGATATCGAAGATGTTTTATACGTCTTGTCTGTCTACCTATTTGGTCCCCTGCTGCCTTCACTATTTCATTTCTCAAAGCTGCTCATTCCTCTTCTACTCTTTTATTTTCCACCCGTTTCTGTCAATTGTTGCCCAAATCTCCCACTGAAATTCTCAAGAATTTCAGGTTCCTTCCATTTATCCAGTTCCCATCTCCCTATTTTCCTTTTCTGCAGTTTCCTCAGTTTCACTCTACAGTTCGTAACCAATTAAATACTCTGTAGCACCAAATTTCTATTCACTTTTAGTGTGAATTTTTAGCGATCACGAATGACTTCCGTACACCAACACAATGAAATGTTCAAGAGTTTATAAACATGAGGGGCCAAACCACTAAGGTGATCGTTCCCTAGACGTACAACCTACTTTAACTTACAGTAAGAACAAAACACCACCCAAACATGGGGAAAGATTAGAACCTTCGACGTGAGCGGCCGCGTGAACCAGAACGTGGTGCCCCAAACTGCCGTGTGCCCAATACACACACATCTCTTAAAGGATAATTTTTATATCCAATTTTTGATAAATTTGTCCCTTTAAGGGACTGGGGTGAGTTGACGAGCAGGATAATGTGAGTAATGACACAGTTACCAATACTTCTCTGAAGTATCATTATGCCGAGACACGATGACACGCTAAAACCTAAGTAGTGAAACCGCTTCCGCCAATTCACTGTGCGTTAGATAGCGTGGATATTGTCTCACGTGATACTTCAAACAAATATGCTTCCGATACATATCTAGTCTCAACATATCACAAATCTGTGCCACTGCTGGTATTCGGACACATGCATTCACGTTATCCGTAATACCTCGGTGGCCGAATGTGTAAAGCAAGCCGCGGTGGAGAGGCCGAGCGATGTAAGACGCCTCGCTGTGGAGCGCGTGGTTGCTTACCATCGGAGTTTCGAGTCCTCCCTCGGTCATATGTGTGTGTGTGTGTGTGTGTGTGTTTTGTCCTTAGCATAAGTTAAAGTAGCTTGTAAGCCTAGAGACTGATAACTGGAGCAGTTAAGTCCCTTAGATTTACAAACACATGAACATTTGATTTTTTCTGATAAAGCAACTGCCTTGTAAGTAAGAAAACCCGGGTTCGTATTGCGACCGTGGCAAAGATTTTAATACCTAGCCTCTTAAACACAATCTTTGATGTGTTTGGACTAGATCTAAAAGATATCTCGGAAATCTATATTATTTGATCATAATATCATTTACACCGGTGGTGCAGGTAGAATTGTCCCGTTTACGTTCAATATTTGGGTGCTATTCCGCTATTGCAGAGCTTCGGTAGTTGATGGGAATTACAGGGAGAACATGGAGACTGAATTGCAGTTTGTGTTTTCGAGGAAGACGTCCTTAGGTTTCTCCGTGCTCTCGAGTTATCCTTGAGACCACCGGCTTGGTAACTCAGCTCGCATTGTC
This sequence comes from Locusta migratoria, assembly GCA_026315105.1. Taxonomy (NCBI): domain Eukaryota; kingdom Metazoa; phylum Arthropoda; class Insecta; order Orthoptera; family Acrididae; genus Locusta; species Locusta migratoria. The sequence continues at coordinate 356,162,685 of CM048745.1, forward strand.
AGAAGGCTAGACGCCTCCTGTAATGCTAATTAAAATCTGAACTATCATATTATAGGTCAGTAATGAACAAAAACCATCCCATTTATGCAAGGAAGCGAGCTACCCGAAGAACGAAAAGAAATAAAGGAAAAAATAAAAAATATAGAGCGACTACCAAGAAAACAAAAGAGATCCTGGTTCGAATACCATCCGTGGCACAAATTTTAATTCAATGTCTCTCCTTGTAAACATTATCAATTGCCAATACATGTAACAAATTCAGCCTAAGTTCTGGGATAGCTGGTAAAATTAAATATTACTTTCCATCCCGGAGGCTTCGCGTGATAATGCTGGCAACATCAAGAAAACGATACAAAATCTTTGCCAAAATGTTAACATTACAAGTCAGAACGAACAGAATGACTTCATTAGTACTCCGTGCATACCATGGAGTATATGACAGGTTCTTGTATGTACCTTTGTATTCTCAGTAAAATTGCTGTCGTACAACGAAGATGTCACGACAAAATATTTACGTTTTCACGCGATTGGCTAATGCCAAGAGCACGCGATTGCCGGCATTCAACATCCTTTGCAAACATTATTACGCGTAGTCACTGGTACGACTAGTAATATTTAAATCATGCTCCTTGTTTACGACATTTTGACTGCCTTAGAAAATATGTCTTTTACTATTACTATTTATTACAAAGTTATTCTTATTGCTACTAGTCCAAAAATGATCATTAAAAACACAGCCAACATGGAAAGTAGTTGATTGATGGTGGTGGATGTCCTCCACATATCTGTTCAACACTGCTTATTTCAAAGCTACAACCGGTAATATAATTAACGGTTTCAAAGAAATGAAAGCGCATGCTCCTCTTGTGTTTAGTGACCATGATTTCGCTGGTGTGAAAACCACAGATCCCTCCTTGTTAAGGATGGTGCCGAAACTGAAAATAGGCCTGCTCACTCTACAGAGAACTCACAGAAACTGTTAATTAATTTACTGATTAATATCACATTACACATAATTAAGGGAAAAACCTGCAAGCTCTACAGCGCGCATTAAGCCAAATTCTTTCCCTCTCCGCAGCCTACGTCGTTGGTTACTTCCAGTCTATCTTCTCCTTTAGTTTTTACCCTGTTCATCTTTATCTTGTACCATGGGAACTATTCCATGATATCTAATACGTGTCACATACTTCTGCCCCTTCTTGTCCTCCGTGTTTTCCATGTGTTCCTTTCCTTTCTGAATTTCTAATTTGTAGCATCGTATCTCAAACTTCGATTCTCCTCTGTTTCGATTTTCCCACTGCCACTGATTCGCTGTGCTCCAAAGGTAGATTTTTCAGAAATTTCTTCCACAAATTATATCAATTTTTTTCTCACCAGGAGGCATGTTCTGACCATAAACATTCTCTCTGTTGGCGATAGCCAGATTTTACGTTCTCCTACCTCATTTCGCCATGGATTATTTTGCTTCAAAGGTAGCAATATTGCCGAACAACAAGTCGAAGTCAACGATCCTCAGCTACTGACTTTCCACATCCATTATAAGATTTTTGGTCTCCATTATAGGACGGAAAATACGAACTCACAAACCGCATTTGGTTGATATTTCTGAATTAGAGATTATAATCTCCCATTTAGTTTCTGGATGGTGCTACGCCTACATACAGTATGCGGTTAAGCTGAAATGCTGCTCATTTGTGTATCTAGGCACACATAATGTATTTACGTGTTTGTTGCACGTTGTCCTCTTGGTACTGAGGTTTCAGTGGCGAGTAGTATTAAAACGAGTAAATTCTAAAGATCAGTTATTGAGGCGTCGCTGCAAAACCCCAACATTAAATATTCAAATGTTTGTAAATCTGTAGGACTTAACTGCTTGGTTATTAGTCCCTAGCTTACAAACTACTTAAACTAAGTTAAACTAACTTAAGGACAACACATACACCTATGCCCGAAAGAGGACTCGAATCTCCGACTGCGAACGGCCGCGCGCACCGCAGCACGGCGCCTCAGTGCGCACGGCTAATCCCTATATTCGTTACTGTGTATTACTCGTGTTTGTTACACATGTGGCCGAGGGGACTGAGGCGTCCAGTCACGGTCTGCACGGCCACTGCGGTTGGGGGTACGAATCCCCCCTCGGGCATGGATATTTGTGCCGTCCTTAGTATTAGCTAGTTCATAAGTAGTTTGTAAGTTTAGGGACTGATGACCCCGTAGTTAAGTCCCATAAGCTTAACAAACATTTGAACATTTGAACATTTCTAAATTTCTTCAACACTTCGCCTTTCCTTCAGCGACTCCCATTTGAGTTACCGGAGCATTTCAGTAACACTCCGGCATTGATCGAATTTAACAATTACAAACCTAGCCGCCCGCTTTTGAATTGCCTCTACGTCGTCGTTTAAACCGATTGATGGCGATCGCAAACACTTGAGCAATACTCGAGACGGGGTCGTTCAAGGTTTTTATAGGCGGTCTTCTTATAGACGAATCACAACTTCTCAAGATGCTCCCAATAAACAGAAGTCGACCATTCGCCTTCCTCACGACTGTCCTTATATGGTCGTTCCATTCCATAATTCTGTGCAGCGTTACGCCTAGGTATTTCATAGACGCGACTCTGTCAAGCAGCATACTACTAATGCTGTATTCCAACATTACGGGATTGTTTCTCCTACTCATCTGCATCACCTTATATTTTTCTACATTTAACGCTAGTTGTTATACCTCACACCAACTAGAAATTTTGAGCAAGTCATCATGCATCCTACTGCAGTCATTCAATGACGACACCCTCTTGTACCGCACAGCGTCATCAGCAAACTGTCGCAGATTGCAACTCACTCTTCCGTCAGATCTTTTATTTAGAAATAAAATAATAACGGTTCTATCACACTTCCCTGGGATACCCCTGACGATACCCTGGTATCTGATGAGGTCAATGTATTGTGTTCTATTACTTAAGTAGTCTTCGAGCCACTTATATATTTGGGTATCTATTCCATATGCTCGTACCTTCGGTAACAGTGTGTAGTGTGGTACCATTTCGTACGTCTTTCGAAAACTGAGAAATATGCAGTACGCATGTTGTCCATTATCCATAGCACGCAAGATGTTATGAGAGAAAAGGGCAAGCTGGGTTTCGCGCGATCGATGTTTCCTAAAGCCGTGCTGATGCGTGGACAGAAGCTTTTCTGTCTCATGGAATTGCGATAAACTAACACCAAAATAACATGGTCATTGCAGTGCTACCAAAAAATAATCACAACAACTTTCAGTAGTGACTTACGATCTTTCTAGCTATTTTCCGCAACAAGAATCACCTACATTCAAGATGCTTTAATCATGAAACATGAAAACTTCCATATTATCAAAGGCAAGGTGCAAGATTATCAAATTCTGGGTAACGAAAGGGGCACAGATTCTTCAAAAGGCAACACTAAGTCTTGTAAAAATCATGTACACTGTACAAATAAAAAATAAGAACCACTATTAGTGATGACATACTAAGAATGAACTGATCTTAAATGAAACCCCTGACCGGGGTACATACCGAAAACAGAACGTGCTACAACAGAAACATTAGAAAATTTTACCTTTGTCAAAGTAATTGAAAAAAAAAAATGTCGTCAACAGCTTAAAGTTATTAATAACATTGTCTTATCCTTTAAAAATAACACCTTTTATTTTATAATAATTTTATAATAATTAATAATTTATAATAATTCAGTCATTTTTTTTTGTATCGGTTCCTCCACAAAGGAAAGCTACTCGCTACAGCTGCGGCTTACCTGCTCTGGAACTACTACTGACTACCATCACGCACTCACTTTCTGAATCACTGACACTGGAGCAGTGGCAACACACTGGATTCACATTCGTGAGGACGGTGGTTCAAATGCACGCCCGCCCCTTCTGATTTAGCTTTCTAGTGATTTCCCTTAGTCACTCCTGGCATATGCCGGCATGGTTCCTTTAGAACGCCACGGCCGATTTCCTTCCCCAGCCTTACCCCCAAATCCGAGCGAGTTCTCCAATCGCCACGCTGTCGACGTAACGTTAAACCCTAATGTTTCTCTGTAATCTACCTCCCTAAAGCTTACACAAAATGTATACAATGCTGTAGTGATGGAAGACCCAATAAAAATCCGTTCTTATCTAACAACGACTCCATTTCGGAGAAGAACCTTGGAGAATGTGCTTGACCAAGAACTTTTTTTAAAGTTTGATTCGTTGTGTGTTTGGAGTGCTTCAGTAACAAGCAACCCTAGCGACGACCTAAGCCCTATTCACAAAGGCCACGCAACATCTCAACCTAACACCACGCACGCGCTCCTGCCTCCATCGATGCAACAGCACCGACCCCAAAGATAAACTAACTACTCCGTTGTTTACACAGAGAAACAGAAAGCTGCTGTATCCACAGCAAGCGTCCAAGTACGACGTGCAACCTTACAACCGTAGCAGCGTTCTTTAGTCCATTATAGAGAAAATCGTGCAAACGCCCATGTACAATGGAAGATATAATAAGGAAAAAGAAAAAAAAAAAACTTTGCAACGATCGTAAATACAAAATGCAGAAAGCCTCGTTTATTGTATAGTGCTTGCCAGATTGCACTAAGTGATTAACGCCTGTTTCCCTTCGAGTAGAAAATACTAGGCTGTTTTGCAGTAGATACAGATCTGTCGCTTTCCCCGCTAACTATGGCTAGAGAAATGCGTTCTCCGTGGCTGCCATATGGGGCTGCGAGCGCAGGAGTTGCAGCCGCCAAACTAGGAGCGAGGCGTGGGCGCGGTAGCTGACAACAGCCGGGGGCTGTCTGCGTGCTTCCTGCCTTTACTGGCCACCACTATTTCTATTCTGACCTCACACGACAACAATTCCCTCACCAGTCGTAAACTGCAGCGACGCTAATTAACTACACAGGAGTTATGCACTTGTTTATAACCTCCGTTTACAATTGTCTTCTTACACTATGTGATCAAAAGTATCCGACACCACCATAAACGTGGATTGCGCTGCCACCTACTACCTCAGTAGACATCGTGAGAGAGCAGTATGGGGCGCTCCACTGAACCAACACCACATACAGACAAGACCTCACAACAGCCCGTGCCACGTCACACTGACCAGGCCGAGGCCTACGCGAAAGACAGCCCCCAGCGCAGTCGTCATGCCACGTAGGCAAGGTAGTTCCGAACTGGCGCGATCGCTAGCCGATTGGCTGGCCGCTGGGGAACAACCCACTGCATTATAGCGGGCAACATAGACCAAAGATAATATAGACTGCGCATGTCTCTATCTCTGCTGTGTTGTAGTTTGAAACCAACATCTAACTGCCCCGAGTCACGTGACTGAGGCTTCGTCATTACGAACCACAAGGTTTCTATTTTACAGGTGAAATCAAGCGTTGATTTTAACAATAAAACGAATTCTCTTATTCCTATCAGACATGTACTATATAAATGTAACGTGATTTCTCCTTATTACTGACATTAATGCGGCGAGTATCGTTTTTAAATGTGACCAGGTGAAAATTATTGTCAGTTGCGTGTACAAGCAACAGAATTACAGATACTGAATGTTTGTGTTGCACTATGAATTTTTTAATTTTTTCCCCAACCGACTAATGTGATTTTTTAATGGAAGATTATTTCAGCGTATCTTGACTGAGTATACATGTCAGCAAGTAAGTAATTTCTGGTGCAGATCTACCATTAATATAGTTACACAACGCTGAAGATGAATACAGACTGTTTATTATCCGTATAAAACCATTTCTTGTTACGTACATCAGTAATTTATGATTACATTCTTATTTAATGTAAATAGCCGATATTTTTTCTTGTTTTACGTTTTGGCTTCGCTGTATGTGAAAAAAGTCATAAATATATAAATGCTTGTATTAAAATCGCACATTAGAGATGCAAACCGATTTCAGGTATATATAAAAGCATTACAAAACATTTCACATGTATTGTTGAGGAATCGTACACAATTGATGTTGCTTGATAAACTAGTATTTCGTCTCCTGTGTAAGCAACAAACTAAAAGATGTACAGTGCAACAAAACAGTCATTCATTTAAGAACCGCAGTTCTGCTGCTTATAAAAAGAACTGTGAATACATTTCATCTAGGCACAAGTAAAAACTGTAACCGTCGCATTGATATTGCGAATTACGGAGAACTAACGCCCATTGTACTACTGAATGTGTAATAAGAATACGATAAGACGTGTTATTGTCGAAATCTACGCTTAATTTCCATTATCAAGAAGAAGAACTGCGACTCTCAGCTGTACTTCACATTGCTTCTAATGATGAACAGGGTGTCCTGCCCCTAGTCACGTGACTTAGATGTTGGTTTCAGTATAATGACGTCATGTGCAGTCTATCTTATCTTTGGTCTATGTCGGGCAACCACTGAGCTAGCGATCGCGTCGGCTCAGAACTACCTTGCTTACGTGGCATGACGACTGCGCTGGGGCCTGTCTTTCTCGTAGGCCTCGCAGCAGACCGCGGCCGCCGGCTGAATGGCTGCCACTGGGACACGCCCGCCTTCTGCCTCGTAGCGGCCAGCCATCCAGCTGGCGGCCACGGCCTGATCAGCGTGACGTAGCACGGGCTGTTGTGAGTCCTTGTCTCTAGGTGGTGTTCGCTGAACTCATGGACGTCTTGGATATCACTCGTGCCAGAAGTCTGTTGACAGAGGTCGCCGACAGTTAAAGAGCGTCGACCAGGCCGCAGTGGCCGAGGGGACTGAGGCGCTCCAGTCACGGTCTGCACGGCCACTACGGTCGGGGGTTCGAATCCCCCCTCGGGCATGGATATTTGTGCCGTTCTTAGTATAAGGTAGTTGATAAGTAGTTTGTAAGTTTAGGGACTGATGACCCCTTAGTTAAGTCCCATAAACTAAACAAACATTTCAAAGAGCGTCGAGTGTAATAGACATCTATCCAGACCATCACACAGGAATTCCAAACCGCATCGGGATGCACTCCGAGTGCTATGACAGGAGGGACTTGAGAAAACTTTGATTCCATGGTCGAGCGGCTGTTCATAAGCCATACACATCACACAGGTTAGTGCCAAACGACGCCTCTTTTAATGTAACAAGCGTGAACATTGGATGATTGAATAGTGGAAAAACGTAGTGGGGAGTGACGAATCATGGTACACAATGTGACGATCCGATGCTGGGCTATGGGTATAACGGATGCCCGGTGAACATCATCTCCCAGCGTGTGTCGTGCCAACAGTAAATTTCGGAGGCGGTTGTGTTATGATGTGGTCCAGTTTCTTAAGGAGGGGGCTTGCTCCCCTTGTTGTTTTCGTGGCAATACTACAGCACAGCCTTAAGTGATGTTTTAAGTACCTTATTGGTTGCCACTGTTGAAGAGTAATTCGGGGATGGCGAATGCATCTTTCAACGCGATCGAGCACTTTTTTTATAATGCATGGCATGTGGCGGGGTGGTTACACGACAATAACAAGTAATGGACGGGCCTGCACAGTCATGACTTATATTCCATAGAGCACCTCTGGAATGTTTGTAATGCCGTCTTCCTGTAATTGAGTGGTCAGCACAGAGACATGACTTGAATCCTGCAGAACACCTTTAGGATATTTTTGAATGCTGACTTCGTGACAGGCCTCACTGAACTACATCGATAACTCTCCAGAACTCCCTGAAGAATGTGCTGCCATTCCCCTAGAAAGCTTCCTGCACAGCGTTGAACGTATGTCTGAGAGAATGGAAGCTGTCATCAAGGCCGATGGAGAGCGCCACGTCATTTCCATCCAGATGTCAGGATACCACATAATCTTTGAGTCTGCACCAGTATATATAGTCACGTCCTCTAAGACGCCTTGTAACGGATTACGCCGCCTCTCGCGATTTTCGTTTCCTCCCTTGGGGTTGTGTGTGAATGTGTATTCAAAATATATATAAATGACCTTGTGGATAACATCGGAAGCTCACTGAGGCTTTTTGCGGATGATGCTGTAGTATATAGAGAGGATGTAATAATGGAAAATTGTATTGAAATGCAGGAGGACCTGCATCGAATTGACCATTGGTGCCGGGAATGGCAATTGAATCTCAATATAGACAAGTGTAATGTGCTGCGAATACATAAAAAGAAAGATCCTTTATTATTTAGTTACACTATAGCAGGTCAGCAACTGGAAGCAGTTAATTCCATAAATTATCTGGGAGTAGACATTACGAGTGATTTAAAATGGATCGACCATATAAAATCAATCGACGGTAAAGCAGAAGCCAGACTTAGATTCTTTGGAAGAATCCCAAGGAAATACAGTTCGAAAACAAAGGAAATAGGTTACAGTACATTTGCTCGCCCACTGCTTGAATACTGCTCACCAGTGTGGGATCCGTACCAGGTGGGGTTGATAGAGGAAATAGAGAAGATCCAACGGAGAGCAGCACGCTTCGTTACAGGATCACTTAGTATTCGTGAAAGCGTTAGAGCCCACACAGAGATATACTGACAATCTTTCTTTCCGCGAACAATACGTGACTGGAATAGGAGGGCAAACCGATAGTGGTACTCAATGTAGCCTCCGCCACACACCGTCGGGTGGATTGCGGGGTATGGATGTAGATGTAGATGTTAGTGTTATGTTTAAGTAGTACGTAAGTCTAGGGACCGATGACCTCAGCAGTTTGGTCCCTTAGGCTTACAAACAATGGAAATTTTTGAACCAGTGTTTCCCAACCAGGGTACTGGTGTATTATGCGAAGTAAATAAGTTTTACGCAAGAGACAGTCAATAACATGGTGTTTTTTTCGACAATTTTACGATAGTAATACCAGATTTTTATAATTATTTACGGTATTAGTTATGATTTAAGTATCTACCGAATAGCACGTTTTTCTCATCTTAATAGAAAATTCAGCAGGGGACGTTGATAGAAATATTTATACCATCAACCATAACATTTACAAAAATGCAAGTCAGGCGACAAATTCCTTCCACCACAAAAAGCTATGAGATTCATGTAAAACAAAGTCAGCTATTTCAGATGTATTCTTGATGCTTTGAGATTTACTTTTTGGAGGTATTCCTCCTGTTTTTCTTCTTGGGTAAAATTCTTTGTACGTCAGCTACGTATTTTCTTAAGACCCGTTTCCTGTCTTTCGTTTTTTCAGAACATTTAATATAACAATTATTGACAAGTCGATTATATCCAGCGACTGCGGACTATCGAGGTTTGATATTACGGAAGGCGACTTTCATTAGATGTAATCCGACCAGAGTTTTCACTCTCGAAAATACTATGTAGGCTTGATCGTACATGAACACTGAAGAATTCGAGTCCTTTACTCACATCGCACATAGGTGAAACCTAGGTTAAAGTAAACAGCGACAAAATAAAAAAAATTCACCTGACCCCGAATCGATTCCGTGTCCAATGGATGCAAGCCCATTGCTGCACCGCTAGGACATTGCCGTCAGATCGATATCGTTGCTCTGTAATTAGATTTCATTGTATAATCAGCAAAAAAAAAAAAAAAAAAAAAAAAAAAAAAAAAAAAAAAAAAAAGTTTCCAAACGTTCGAGTACGTGACTGATATTTACGTATGTCTGACTTTTTTCTTCCATTACAGGATAAACACTAACTAAACACAATATTTGTAGTTTCTGGAGCAGTTTTTCGAGAGGATACTTTAACAATCTTACACACGTGAAACTGCTTTATTATTTCTAACTGACCACGAGAATATGAAAAATAATTTCGAAATATTCAGTAGTTCAATATTTTCAACATAAATCGCTATAATATCCCGAATGAACAACACAATACGAATAATATTTGCGTTATACTCTATTCATCCTAGAATGAGTTTTCTGTAGCAAATGTTTAGTGTAGGAGTCTAAGTGTAGGAGTCTCCTTCTAGACCGTGAGAGTTCGAATTCCTTCAAGTACTCAGGAAATTGTGTTGTTAAATCTTTCTGTTAAAGACTTCATCCATCATTTTTATAAAAATAATTAATTTCATTCCTAATGCTCTGCTACGTCAGCTCAAACGTCGTATTAACTTTATTGCTTGTGAAACACCTTTAGAAAACCTACACGATCCCTCCGTTTGTGAATTACTGAACGCGTTGTTACCAGTAACCTTTTATTTTTGGCCGAAAGGAGGAACTGGTTACTACAACGTGTAATTTATCCTGACTTAGCCTCCTATTTATTATAATATGGAGCATTATCAGAAACGATAGTACTTGTTAGAGTTCAGACTAATATAAGGTGGAACTACTCATATATATATATATATATATATATATATATATATATATATAAGTAATATCCATGCACAGTATATGTGAGGTGAAGGCGTATGCACAATAATTAACTCCTGACAAGTACTTATGTTCGACAGTACAAGGTGCATTCAAGTTCTAAGGCCTCCGATTTTTTTTCTCCGGACTAGAAAGAGATAGAAACATGCGCATTGTTTTAAAATGAGCCCGCGTTCATTGTCAATACGTCCCAGAGATAGCACCACTGTACGGCAGAGAATGGGAACTGTTTTAGATAAAATGACGACGTTTTCCTTACTTGAACAGCGTGTAACCATTCGTTTTCTGAATTTGCGTGGTGTGACACCAATTGAAATTCATCGAGAGTTGAAGGAGACATGTGGTGATGGAGTTGTGGATGTGTCGAAAGTGCGTTCGTGGGTGCGACAGTTTAATGAAGGCAGAACATCGTGTGACAACGAACCGAAACAACCTCGCGCTCGCACAAGCCGGTCTGACGACATACAGTAACAGGTGCATCCTACGAAAATGTTTTGAAGAACAAATTCCTTCCTGCGCTGCAACAAAAATGTCCGTGAAGGGCTGCGCATGTGCTGTTTCACCAAGACAACGCACCCGCACATTGAGCTAACGTTACGCAACAATTTCTTCGAGATAACAACTTTGAAGTGATTCCTTATGCTCCTTACTCACCTGACCTGGCTCCTAGTGACTTTTGGATTTTTCCGTCAATGAAAGACACTCTCCGTGGCCACACATTCACCGGCCGTGCTGCTATTGCCTCAGCGATTTTCCAGTGGTCAAAACAGACTCCAAAAGAGGCCTTCGCCGCTGCCATGGAATCATGGCGTCAGCGTTGTGAAAAATGTGTACGTCTGCAGGGCAATTACGTCGAGAAGTAACGCCAGTTTCATCGATTTCGGGTGAGTAGTTAATTAGAAAAAAAATCGGAGGCCTTAGAACTTGAATGCACCTCGTACTTCTCGCTTACTGGATGTGAATCAACGGTTCATGCAAGTAAACCATTGGCAACTTCGATTCTCAAGCCATCGCGTCTAGCCGCGAACACATTTTCCGTTTTTTTTTTTTTTTTCTTTCTATCCTCGTCTCTTTAACCGGAACATTTCTGTACCTGGTCACGTTACCAATTACCAAGCTAGTTCCCGCTACGGCCGTACCACCATTTGGCATTGTCGGTAGTAGACACAGCGTCACGTGATTCAGCTGCCGCGTAGCGATCAACAGTTGCTCTTCTGGTTTACTGGCAATGTGAGGAGCGTAGCAGAACAGGTCCCAGCGATGGTGTCTGCCGTCGCAAGCCCGCGCTGGAGACTGGTCCACGTTCAGTCGCTGAAGCTGCGTCCAGCCATGCCTATCTGGAGCAGCCTCCAATACTGCAACAAGTTGTCCAACCAGATCGACCTGTCCGCTGAAATTCCTAAACTGATGCCACCTCCGGATTTCCATTAACAAGATTCCCTTTCAATTTCAACTCGATATGCATGCCACTGCCACATTTAGTCAGCGAACTTAAAACTGGATAGGGTTCTATTAACAGAAAGAATGCAGACGGTTCCACTTAATCAGTCATCCAAGGTAAGCAAGAGAGATTCTCCAGAGGGAGGAAGGAATCAATTACGGAATCCCACAAAGCTGGAATCTAAGGTCAAGTATTGTTTCTTACCCAAGTCATCGCCCTTGTGTCTAATATAGAACAAACGCAGTCTATTTGTGGATGGTGGTAGGATTGTAATCAAACCATTAATACAGGCAACAAAAGAAACGATAAATGAGTTCTAAAACTATTATTGGTTTTCTACGAACTAACTCTTCATTTCAAAAATACTTAAAATATTTAGTTACAAATACTACATCAATGATAAGTGTAAAACATGTCTGATGCCGCTTCTGATCGCGGATACGTCGGCAGCCCTTGGCGGCTCAAATGTTCAAATGTTTGTAAATCTATCGGACCAAACTGCGTGATCATCAGTCCGTAGCTTACAAAATACTTAAACTAAGGTAAACTAACCTAAGGACAACAAACACAACCATGCCCCAGGGAGGACTCGAACCTCCGACGGCGAGCAATCGGGCGCTCTGCAGCGAGGCGCCTTAGACCGCTCGGCTACTCCACCGCCGCCATTAGCGGCTAGCCACTAAATTTTATTTCTTCACACCGATAGTTATTAAGTAGATAGTTTTAATGTTTTTAATTTTTTTATATATATAAATAACTTTGTATAACGTGAGCACATTTAGCTCTGTGCGTAAACGACTCATTTTCTGACGAAGGCACCCATAGAACTGTAGGAAAGCTACATGAAGTACTATTACTTTAAAGCAACTTGAGGGTCTGCATTTTCTTACACATATTTAGGAAGTAATAAATACTGAGGAAAATACATAGATCTTCAATATGATGAGAATCAAAACTGAAAAGAAACACTGTGAGGCCTCAAATTTAAAAATTCCATGAAAAGAAGTTATATGTGAAAGGCTTTGGGACGGTGGGGAGGGGAGTTTGTGACACTTGCGAGGAGTGACACTTGCGCGGAAAGGGAATGTGTAGACACTTGCGCGGAGACCCGGACGCTGCAGGTAGTGAACAGGGTGTTCCAGAAGTAGGGATACACCACCCCTACTCCTCGCCCTCCAGCCGCTACCTGTGCCGTATTCAGGCAAAGGCCCACCGAGCGAGGTGGAGCAGTAGTAACGGCCCAGAGATGTCACAGCCTCATTCAACAGGGAGATAACACGTCATACAAATATCACTCATTTACAATACATCACCATGTGAAGAGGAATGTTGCGGAATTGAGCGCAACCGTTTCTAACTACAATTTCGGATTTATTGCATTTTGAGTGAGAATTTGCATCTATATTCGCATTTATCGCAAATGCAAATTTTTCCTGTCCCTAGTAATACCTCTAAAAATAAACAGCTGATCAAGGCACTAAAAGCAAGGGCAGATCTTTGGGTGTAGTACTACAAATAACTAAAACACAATTTGATCGTGGAATTATATACAATCTCATTATAAAGGTTTTTGTAGGTGGTTTTGAGCAGCTTTTAAATATGTTAGGAATAGCATTATTTCTGGCAGTATTGCTCATGTGAAAAATACCGAGTAGCACCGTGGTTCGGAACCCACGTTAAACTGTAGGTCCCCCTATAACTGGCTGGGTAAGTCGGTTCGAAGGTCGGAGGAAGGCAACGGCATACCACCTCCAAACAGGACCATGCCTAGTAAAGCACCGTGGTGTTCAAACCAATCTTCGGATTGTTGACTGCTTTACCTTTTTTTTTTAGCATTATGAAATATAGGCAGCTACACCTTATGTTTATTATGAGATATCGATTTCGGCTAATTTCAGGTCATCTTCAAGTCTCAAACAACAGGTGTTACTTATGCATTTTTCCAGTGGCACTCATAACCTTTAAGTGTTTACACACGCCGGCCGCGGTGGCCGAGGAGACTAAGGCGCTTCAGTCACGGTCTGCACGGTCACTACGGTCGGGGGTTCGAATCCCCCCTCGGGCATGGATATTTGTGCCGTCCTAGTTCGTAAGTAGTTCATAAGTAGTTTGTAAGTTTAGGGACTGATAACCCCGTAGTTAAGTCCCATAAGCTTAACAAACATTTTTCATTTTTTCAGAGGTATGATTAGGTTCGACGTAGACTTCTACAACATACAGTCTACACGGCGAAGATTACACCAAAAAATTTAACGTTTCGTCTACTTTGGCGATAGCAACCAAATTTTAAAATCGTGTCTACTATGTAAAGATGTAGCAACACAAAACGTTTCAAGTCCAAAACTTCACTGATTTTCGAGTTCTGAATTTTTAATATGTTTTTAATGTTATTACAGAAAAAACATATTTGGGACTCACACTACAATTTTCATATGGCAGAATTTGTAGGTACATTCACAAGACATAAGTCAACGGTTGTGTGCATTCATCTTATGGGAAATATCGATTATTTGTTTTCAGTGTTTACTTCAAATTTCTCTCTTAAGTTTCTTTAATTATTAGTACTTAAATGTGGTTATGAAATAAATATATTACGTGTATATGTGTAGTCTTATGCGGCCAAACTACTTAGATCATTGGTCGCTAGACTTACACACTGTTTAATCTTACTCAAAATAACTTAGGCAAAGTACAAACAAACATACCTATGTCCGAGGAAGGACTCGAACCTCCGACCGGACCGGCCGCGCAATTTGTGACACAAATTACATGTTTGATAATATTAATGCATAGAAGTATAAAATCACGTCAAGACTACTTCCTGCAAAAATTTCGACAAAAAAAATTTGGCACTGATTTTAGGAAAACAAAATTCTGGTATATTGGATTTTAACATTTTATCAAAAATTAAATGTTACTACGAGAGATAAAGCCATTCAAATTTACGGGCACCATAACTTTTTCCCTTCCTGAGTAAATGAGCTGCTTCTTATAGTTTGAACACCTTTTTCTTGAATGTTCTGAATATAAATCTTCACACAGACTTCTTGAGGAGTAGTGTGATACGGATATCTGATTGTAAACCACTGCCTATTACCTTAGACCTTTTTGACTGTACTGAACAGTAGTTCCGCGTATTCCGTAATTTATATTTATACAGTTAATAGGCAATGTAATTAATAACCAACTATTGGCTGCCAATTTCGCTTCATTTTTCCTGGAAGTCTTGCAACTTGTTTCTCCCTGTTGGTTTCTGCCAAGTTCGGAGTAAAAATGGTTCTATATGACAGTGATGGAAAATAGACTTCATCTTTAACATTTTTCGGTGTGTGACATTCCCTTACACATTCCGTATTTCATATATTTCTTAGATGTATTTGTAATTCGAATACAGCCAAATCGTTTTGGGGTCTACGAATAAACGCTTTAAGTATGTAAAATACTCATTGACTTATTATTAACGTTTTTTAATCGGAGGTTTAAGGTTGCATCTCCTATTAAAAAGCATAGTAGCTATTTTTAAAGAGATGGAAGTTGCGTGATAGTGGGGTTAACTACATAGCGGTCAATTACATCAACGTATCTATGCAGGATGCCTAATATATTTATTGCTTGCGCAGGTGTCTTGATATGCTTAGTGTTCTGAATAATATGCTTTTAGGAGGTATGACTGTGGAAAGTCATAGTCTTGTAGTAGCAGAGACTAACTCTCCAAACATTATCACTATTAAAATACCTTTTTGTTTACAGGAGGAACACCCAACGGATTAATATGTAGTTAGAACAAGTTACTATATTGCTCTTCAGCTTGCAAAGGGTTGTGCAATTTCACTGAGTTTCGTGTTGACAGTGTGGAAACTTGACAACAGCAGTGCTAGACTTCTTGGTGTGCCTGTACCCAGGAAAAGGCATTAGCCGCCCCAAGGGCCCCGAGTTCCACGCAAGTGTCACTCCGCGCAAGTGTCACTCCGCGCAAGTGTTCCAACCCCGGGGAGGGGGGCAATACAATCGATTGCTACTTAAGCAACAGTTTATTACGATTCCAATTTCAAAGTCGCCAGGGACTGAAAAACAAATTTTATGAAACAGTCCAAATAGTTTAAAGGAATGTTAAAACACCAACGCCCTGGTCAGTGAGCCTCAGTTTTAAGACAGCAAATATACTTCTAATTATCCTCAAGATTAGATTTACAGTTTCAAAATACAAATAATGAACAGATTCTTAAGAGGCCAAATTGTTTCTTTTAAACAACAGGAAGCAATGCGGAAAACTAACAGTGGAGAAAATGAAACACATTGCACTACTTTAACTTGGAATAGTCCTGATAAGTTAACCACAGTTCAACCCAGCAAAACGTTTTTAATTTCCTTAAAGGGCAAGGTTCAAGCTTAGATTCACAGTTTCAAAAATACCAGTAAAGAATAGATTCTTAAAAGGCCCCAAAATTTTTATTTTTAAAACACCAGCAAGTCACTACAGAATACTTAAAATAGAATCATATACTTAATATTCCAATGTTCTGGTAAGTCAACCAACTTTTAAGACCAGCAACACTTCTAATTTTTTGAAAGGCGTGAACTTTGACCAGATTAATCACTTAATACAGTTTAGAAACACAAATAATGACTAGATTCTTAAAAGGCCCAAAAACCAGCAAGAACCTACACAATAATCAGTACAATGCTTTTCCAGATTGTAGTCAGCTGAAGTGCGTGAGACCTCATGTTGGTAACACATTTATGTACAGTAAAAACATACAGCATATATTTCCTTTTTTTCCTTCTTTACTTCCCCTATGCTACAAAAGTTAAGCACCAACCCCGACAATGTTCTGAGAACACCTGCACTAAGGATACAATATTTATGGCAAGAAATTACTAAACCGCTGCAGCGACAACCACTACACACCAACACGTATCAATACCTTAGGGCAAAACATATATGGGATGATAGCGGGATTGTACAATTAAATGTCCAGAGACTAAGATATGACTGCAGTCAGCTAAGCCTACACAGGAAATAGCAATAGAAATACCAATGCTCCCACTTGAAGGTTTACTTAACCCTCAGTTACGGTAGCAACACATCAATGCACAACTGTATAGCAAGACAACAAAGATAATTAAGACTAGACTGCCAAAATACACCCTCTTGCCGGGCAGTTTTGGTCAAGAGGAGGAAATTAGACTGCCAAAATTTACACCAGCGCCCAGGGCAGGTGACTGGCATGCGAGCAGCTATCAAGTAGAAATACACTGGTCGCACTTAGCAGATCAATAACAAGGCGAAAGATAAACAATAGAAACGAACCAGATAGGGCCGCAAATGTTATGTTGTGTGTGTCAGATAACAAGATTATCGACAAAACTGTTAAAACGTCCAACCATAACCTCACTGGCACCCACAACAAACAACATAATAAAACAGTAATGAAACTGTAACTGTGAAATGCACCCGATGATGACCGCTTGCTGCCGAAACGCGTCGTGCCAATAAAAATATTAGTAAAAATGACTGCTGCAGTATAAAAAAAGTCATGTCGCTGCGCGTCATGTCGGTTTGGCCATCCCATGAATTATTTAAAGAAATTATTATTTTCCATTTAAGGTAAGAGAAATATCTGTGTTTAAGTTGTTTTTATTACACGTTTCACTCTACTGGCTGTAAGAAAGCTGAGGAATGGACGGTCATTAATGGAGTTACGTAATAATATAAATTAGAATATAGTTTAATTTTATTTACTTCTTATTTGCATTGTCTATCTCAAATAAAACAGCTGTAAACAGATAATAAACTTAATTGAATATTAATTACAAAAACATGTCAAATGTTTTTAAGCTTATGGGACTTAACTGTGGGGTCATCAATCCCTAAACTTACAAATTACTTATGAACTATATTATACTAAAGACAACACAAACATCCTTGCCCGAGAGAGGATTCGAACCCCCAACGAGGAACGGCCTCGCGTTATTAATCACCTATGCTGTACTTCAAAATAAGTCAATAAAAGGTATCACAAATATGAGAGTATACTCAAATAAATCGAAAAAATCGAACAAAAAGTTCCAATTTTGGAGATTCGAACGTGGATCCTTTGATTGAAAGCCCACGCCATGGAACGCTCGACCCGCTACGACGCTCGGAAAGTCGTTCATATTTACGAGCATTCTAGCTTCAGCATGGAAACACAAAGACGTCAATTACTCATCTTCAGACAATGTTTCGAACAGAATCGAACACGCGATTTTCCATCATCAATCTGACCGTGATTTTTTTCAAAATCTACTGAGTATCTAGTAAAGTCTTTTTTATTTTTCACTTTTGAATTCCAGCTCCTGGTGAGAGCAAGCGGGCCATTCTATAGCTTCCAGGTTTGCTCTTGAAACACGTGTTTCTTCATATTCAATACAGAACGTCGATGCAAAATTTGATCAAAGTCGGTGACCCACTTGCCAAACCCTCTACTTGGTATATCATGACATTTGAGTCAGAGTGTAATTTTTTGGACTCCACAGGGGCAGACATTTATGACACATTAAAACTTTGGTAAGAAACAAAAGCAGTCAACCAAATACTATTGTAGCATTTATTACGTCTTGCACTCATCGGCACTAAACCGAACACAAGAGATAATAGTTTGAAGTAAATAGTACGAAAAACTAGACGCACATACTCTGGTCACAACAATTAGGAGATCAGTTGAGATACCTAAGTTCGGTCACAGAATAAGGAGTATACAGAAAGGAAACTCCCGCTGCAGTCTGTCGTCCAAAATTTAGTGCACATGCGCGGAATCGGCCATCTTGAAAAGCAGTAAACGTGTGATCACTCCCTACTCTGTGGCGTAGTAATGCACCGTCTTTGTTTGTTAATTGTATATTTTAACAGCCTGAATCGCATAAAAGTAAACAAGTATTTGGTGCAGTGAAGAGAAAGAACTGCGTGTCAGTAGTTGGAGCTGTTCCGTTTTTATTATGAGCAGTAATAAAAGACAAGGCGGCCGATGGTGTTCAGCACCTAATTGGCGCAATAATCCGAATACAAATAAGGATATAAGTTTATTCACCTTCCCAAAAAATGCTGAGCAGTAAGTGAACGTCGCTATATGTGTAGTGAAAGTTAAATGTTATCAGTTTCGAATGATAGCAATGTGTGCATAATTATTAAAAGTAGCCTTGCTTCTTCTCTTAACGATAACTCTCGCTGTTGCTGCAGCAGTTCAACAGCATCGAAATGTTGAAGTACATTTATATTTTATAAGTTTAACGTTGCAGGGAATAATATAAAATGAATGACAAAGAATAGTGCGTAAGTAGGCAGGTAAAATTTTACTTACGACATTGGAGGCGTAGTGTGCTAATGTTGGCAACGAATGCTCTTCTGATACTCAAACAAATAGATTGAGGGGAATAATTATTTTATGCTGTTCCTGCTCTGTGGTTGACAGATTCCTCTATATGCCCTTCCCCGATCAGTGAATTAATGATACTCCCAAATCAAATACAACTTTTATATATGCCCAGACGTCATTAGTTCTGTGTAATCACGTTGAACTGCTAAGTCTGACTCAAAACTTTCTGCGAATTTATTCGTGTCTTGTTTATAACTAGTTTCCCAAACATAACTCCATGTTATTTGGGATCTTCCTAGAGATAAGCACCAAATAAAACGATCATCGATTCCACTGTACATTTTCGTAGTTGTATTAAAATTTAAGCTAATTTTTATTTTCGTTGGATTACAATTAAGTGCAAGAAGAGGGCGCAAAATAGATGAGAGCATAATGAAAAGCCGTTTCCTTACGTAAAAGTCGGTGGGATTAGCTGCAGTTCGTAAAAAGGCCATTTCCAGCCAAAGTACTAAGTGGCTATAGTTCCGCGTTTACTGCTTTTCAATATGGCGTCAAGCGCAACGCTTGGTAACATACAGATCAAAGGCGCCGCCCCCAGCTTTCCCTTCTGTATGCTCCCTATTCTGTGGTTCGGTAGTATTATTACGGCAACCGAGATAGTGTTGATATCAGAAAGTTGCTGCAAAGGCGGTGGGTGTTGGCATGTGTTTATTCTAACAAACAAATTACACAAGCAGTTAGGTTTGGTTAGTTTAGTGAGCAGGTAGTGTAAAACAAAAACAACCTCAAACCCGAAGATGTGGCATGGAGAACCATAGGAAGATCAGAAACGGGACACACACACACATGCGGGGGGAGGTGGTTGCAGCTGTTGGAGTGTCCCAAAGTGTAATTTAATACATCAGGAACTGTTAAAAGAAGGCAAGGCTAAGGTCGTCCATAGGTAACATCAGCAAGAGATGACCGTTGTCTCCGGTTAACAGCCCGCCGAGACAGAAGGCTGGATGCAACTCAGCTGCAACGCACCCTCCAGGCAGCAACAGCACGCGCAGTATCAACACAAACACTCCGAAATCGCCTTCGGGTATGTGGACTCTACGCCCGGAGGCCTGTAGTGTGTATCCCATTAAAACCACGACACCTTTTAGCCCACAGAAACTATGCGGAGGAACATCAGGATTGGAGTCTTTACGAATGGATCCGAATTCTGTTCACAGATGAGTCAAAATTGTGTGTTCAGTCGGATAATCGTCGTTCTCTCATCTGGCCACAACAATCCTCCTTATGTGCGGGAAACATCTGCACATCATTGTGGTGGACGAATGGTGTGGGCAGGAGTCAGTATTGGCGGACGTACGGACCTCTGAGTCATTTAGAATAGTACTTTGCGTGCTCAGAGATAGAGATACGAGATCCTTTGAAATTTTGTTGTGCCCTACGCTGGTGCCATAGGAGACGGGTTGCTTCTGGTCGCCGGTAACTCTCGTCGCTACAGAGTTGCAATGGTGGACAACCCGCTGGAAGCTGAGGGAACTGAACGAATGGAGTGAAACACGATTGAGAATGTTGTGATGCACTTGTCAGACGCTTTGTAGCCAGACCAGCGCCTTCCACAACAGTTGTATAGGTGGTTATTGCACTCTTGGAAGAATGGTCAAATATCCCTCGGCTCAACAGCTGATTGAGAAGCTAATACTGTCCCCGCCACACAAGGACAGTACTGGCTGTCTGAGGTGATCACACAACATGTTCAACGAGAATGACTTTTTCCCTATTATCGTAGCCCTACGGTGTCTCTATCAAAGTAAACGCCATGTAAACCTCAAGTAAAGAGTTGAATCAGCAAAATGTCGTGCTGTGTCATATGCAAATTGCAATTGTGACCAATATCTGAATAAAATACGTTACCACATGTACGCTATGAATCATATCTCATCTGATCGCCTAATTCTTTTGAACATTGTGTAAGTTTTAATAATTATGGTATACAAAGCCGTAACTATCTTTCGTCATTTTAAAAGCAATGAAGCTCAATTTTCAAATCTAATATTAGGTACTAAACAATGTAGAGGTATAGGAGGAAGGAGGAAAATCACTGGACTACAGTTATCTAACAATGACATTGTACTAAATGTGTTGGGAACAAACTACTTCCGAATACTAATTTGTCCATAAAAAAACGATAATTTATTAAAAAAGCGGTTCCAAACAGACAATTTCTCAATTAGGCGCCCGAGAATGGCAGCGTAGTTTATGGATTGCACGGACGCTCACGCCGAAGATTATTATCTTTCCTCGGACATGGTTGTGTGTGTTTCACTAAATGTAAGTTAGTTTAATTTCGTTTAAATGATTTGTAAGTCTAGTGACCGATGACCTTAGCAGTTTGGTACCTTAGGCTTACAAAGATGTGAAAATTTTTCTCAAATAAATGAAGTGTAGAATATGACTTGGAATTTAGGGAGCTGGTTGCGAATCCTCTATATTTAAGATGCGTGAATAAATGTTGTGTGACTCATTTCTACACTACCGAGTTATTTAGGTGTACTTGTTTTACGCCACAATACAAAACGGTTCAGATAATACATCTCTATACCGACAGGCAGAATCGTGTACGAGCATGAAAGGACATTCTCCTGCACGTCACTAAAGTAGGAACTTTACTGAATAATACATGTCAGTCGCTATTGAGGGTTCTACGCAGCAGCTTGTCCGGCGAGTATTGAGGAAAACATAAACGTCTCCATGAATCTTTTGTTCCAGGGCTGTCTGTAAAAATCCTGTGCCTCATTCGCTGGAATGTACACAAAGAGTACTGAAGTTCGACACTGACAGCCTGACGTGTACTGCGCATTCATTTCATAACTACACTGGCACCTAAAGGAGATCCCAACGGCGGGATTGAGGCATTGAATGTTGAAAACGTAAAAATTAACGAACACACGGAGTTATACAGAAAAACTACTTGGGATTTTCTAAAAGAATGAACCACGTAGAATAATAGACAAAAGATTGCACACATAATAGCTATAGACGATAAATCTCTATAAAAGCGAAAGGACACTCATTCAGACACTCACTGACTAAACACGAAATCTCGAAAACTACTTCACTTATGAAGCTGAAATTTGGCAGAAAAGGATTTTGTGACAGGGCCGATAGTTCAGGAGATATGACGTCATAAACAGTGAAAACTTTCCCGTCTTGCGGCACGTGATAGTGTGACTTTATCAGTCCACTATTTGAGAAGGAGAGCACTTAGCGACTTGCAACAAACTTCGAACATAATTTCAAACCTTTAGGAAACGTTTTCTCGCTGACAACCCCAGCGAAATGATGATAGGAAAAAAAGTTTGTCGCTTACTACTTTTTCGGCGTTCATGAAGTAAAATTACGGCATTTGTCATGCCGTTGCAATTTATTACTCGTAAACTATTAATTGTATTCGCGAGAAATGTTACAGACAGTATACACACATACCACTGAACGTACGTTCGAAATTTTATCACAGTACGACACAGTTAATGAGATGTAGAAAAATAAACAATAGCGTTAATGAAAAACCGCCACATCACGCGTGACGTTTTGATTTGTTACGTCTTTCCTACTTTATTCGCGACGTATTTTGCAAACGTTTTACATATGCACCACTGGATGTACCTTCTAAATAATATCGTATTACGACATGTAGTTCAAGTTCTATGACGTCAAAGACATTGAAATATCTGAAACTTCACCCTTAAAAAGCATGAGATTGTAATTTACTACGTCTTTACTACCAAATCAATTTACAACACATTTCGTAGTTTCCTAATATTCCTCTTTACAAACTTGAAAAATAATGTCTTTGTAGGACCCATAATTCAGGAGATATATGCAAAGCTAAAGGTCACTCACTTACTCACTCACTGACGAAACCTCTAAAACTACTGCACCCATGAAGCTGAAATTTTGCCCTTATGTAGTTTAAAGGTAGAAGAAGATGTTAGCTAAGAAAGTATTTATGATAAAAAAAGGCAAATCCACTGGTTTTACGACGAAAGACATTCTAAGAAGTCTTTCGTGGGTTTCCTTTCGTTGCCCATTGTCAGACCAATGAAAAGGAAGACATTGATTTAAGTGACATATTTCCTCGGTGCTTGTATGTTTGCAAAGATTTTTATTTTCCCAATCAAAGAATGTTCAAATGTTTGTTAACCTTTTGGGGGAAACTGCTATGGTCACCAGTCCCAAGACTTACAAACTACTTAAACTTACTTACAGTACGGACAACACATCCATGCCCGAGGGAGTACTCGAACCTCCGACGGGAACGGCTGCTTAGTCCGTAGCATGACGCTTCAGACCACACGCAGCTTTCCCATTCAAACGTCAGCAACAGAGTAGCGTGACCGAGTTTCATACTGTGACACACATTACGCTGCAGGCCCTATGTTTCTTATTACACAGATGTTTGTTTTGTGTGCCGTACAGTATTACCGATCGAGATCACGCAGTGGTAGCACACTACACTAGACTTGCATTCGGGAAGATGCTTGTTCCAGCCTGTCTCAGGTTTTCCATTATTTGCCTAAATCACTCCAGGCAATTTCCAGCAGGGTTTTTAGAAACATATCCTGTACTGAAATATTATGAATTATTTCGAACAGAATGATCTATTGACCCAAGGTCAACACGGATTTAGAAAATATCGTTCATGCGAAACACAACTAGCTCTTTACACGAAGTGATGAGTGCTATCGACAGGGGTTCGCAAATCGATTCCGTATTTCTTGATTTCCAGATGTATTTTGACACCGTACCTCACAAATGGCTTCTAATCAAATTGCATTGTTATGGTATATCGCCTCAAATTTGCGACTGGATAGGGGATTTCCTGTCAGATAGGCCACAGTTTGTAGTAATCGATGGTAAAGCATCGACTAAGTGATATCGGGCGTTCCACAGG